>CM028332.1:34728935-35335753 GCA_016647705.1 Eucommia ulmoides | reverse complement strand
CAAAATAACGAAGAATATCTGCAACCGAAACATAAACTTAACTAAACAACGTATTCGTAAATTTATTAATAATCCCTAAATAACTTATGTTTAGCCAATGGCGATAACGATGTATACAATGTAAAATAGCATAAACAAGCTCAAAAACTACCAAAATGAAGAAAACAAAGAAAATAAATGAACGACTTAGCCAATATCCGAAGATTTGGCACTAAAACCGTTGATCGATCACTTCCTCCTTCATCTTCCACCTCAGTTTGAGAGCTCTCCCTCAAACATCTCTCAAAAGCACCCTAAAATATAGCCTAAGGGGTTGGGGGGTGATTCCACCGGAAGAGAGGAGGAGAGGAAGGGTTTAAATATGCAAAATATCTTATAAAATATCTTAACACTTTGCAGAGCTGATCGCCTAGGCGGTAGGTATGTCGGTTTAATGTTCGTTGCGGCGGTGGAGAAAGCGGTGGACTTGGTGACATCCTGCATTGTCACCGTCGCGGTGATGGATCTCAACGCCGCGGTGGTGGATGTTCAACAATAATTGGTGCACTCTGTATTTTCACCACCTAGGCAGTGGTCTGGACGCCTAGGCGGTGGGCTGTTGTTTTCACAATCTTGCCTCCTTGCTTGTTTTCCACCGTTCTCCAACTGTTTTTGGTCCGAATTGATCGTTTGTGCTCTGATTTCATACCTTTTCACCCATACACATGTTTTAATACAAAAAGAATAAAAATATATTAAAACTTAATAAAAACGTATTAAACTTACTCGAAAACTAACAATTTAGGTTTGGAAATATATAGGTAATTTACACCTATCAGTCCATATACTAAAACTTGACCCGTACGCTTGCAGTGAAAGTGGCTACGCTTAAATTGCGGCCACCAAGTTTTTGGTGCCGTTGCCGAGGATTGGTTTGTCGAATTCAATTTTTGGCGATCACCACCAAGTTTTTGGTAACGATTGTCGGGGATTGGTTTGTTGATTGTTATTGATATTGTAAGTAAATAACTTGATTTTTATTTAGGCATTTTTTATTGTTTATAATTTTTGGTTTGTAGTTTTATTTTTGTTTTCTTCCAGGATGCTTGAAGATGTTAGATCGATAGGTACTCTTGTGTTTCTTTCATTGCAACATCTCCCCAGTCTTGAGGGCATGTGTCGGGCTGAGGACATTAAACCACGCGCTTCTTGGGAGGCAACCCAAGGTCACAAATAAATTAAATCCATCTCCGTCGACATGAAACGAAGGCGAGATTCTCTCGCCTCCCAAGTACGTGTTCTAAACTCCCGTCTTCAATATCATGCTATATACTGTCATTGGGATCGTTGATTGGTCATTTTGGGCAAGCCTGTGTTAAGTTGGTGGTGTTGTGTAGTATATTTTTAGTATGTGTTTATGTTATTAGTTAAGTTTTACTGTTTTTATCGTATGCATGCTTGTTTAGGATTAGTTGTTTAGTTTAGTTATTGTTTTGTGCTAAGTTTTGACATCATCTGGGCCTTTACCCGATAATGAGTCTGTCCCCTGATTGTTTATTGAGGTCGAGTGTAAAGATCAT
The DNA here is from genome assembly GCA_016647705.1 of Eucommia ulmoides. Classification (NCBI taxonomy): domain Eukaryota; kingdom Viridiplantae; phylum Streptophyta; class Magnoliopsida; order Garryales; family Eucommiaceae; genus Eucommia; species Eucommia ulmoides. The sequence continues at coordinate 35,334,194 of CM028332.1, read as the reverse complement.
TCATGTGTGTTCTGTGTGCTTAACGTATTGTCTTAGTAAACGTTATTGTAGATCCTAAATGCACGAGCACGTAAACTCAATATAGCACTATCTAATTGATTTGAAACTGATTATCCTTCACTCAATTTCAGGACAATAAAGATTCTAGAACTTTATTTGTGGGAAATTCGAGGCAAAATCCTAGGCGAGGTTATTTAGGAGATATAATTTAGGCATTCATTTGATCGCTTGAGCCATTTGAATCCTACCATGAAATATCATTATCCCTCGTTACCCTGTCGAAGCCTAAATGCCAATTCAATTTTGAACATATGAACAAATTCCCGGGCCAGTTGATTTTTGTCCAAACCTATATCTCCGAATTAAAGGCACATTTGAGTGAATCAAGTTAGCATTCATATATGCTACTTGATGTGAGCTGATAGGTGTAAATTACCTATCTATTTTCAAACTGAATTTGTTAGTTTTTTAGTACGTTTATTATGTTTTAATATATTTTATTATGTTTTTATTTTGTTTGTATTAAAATAGGTGCATGGAGTGAAAAGGTATGAAATCAGAGCGAAAACGATGAGATCGAACAAAAAACAGTCAAAGAACGGTGAAAAATCAAGCTCGGAGGCAAAATTTTGAAACAAGCCCACCGCCGCGGCATCCAGACCACCGCCGCGTCTGTGAAGATGCTGAGAAGATACCAAACTGGCTGAACTTCCATGGCCGCGGCGCAAGATCCACTGCCACGGCGCAAAAGATGTAGGATGTTTTCCTATTCCACCGCCTTCTTCATCGCCGCGGCGATCAACTAACCGACATACTCCACGGCTGCGACGGTGACCCCACGACCGTGGCGGTGGCCTCTACGCAGAATAGATATTTTTTTAGGATATTTTACTTATTTATACCCTTCTCTTTTCCTCTCCTTCTTCTTCTTCTGGCCATAGGAGACCCTTTAGGGTTCCTATGATATTAGAGAGTGTTTTGGGGGAGCTCAAGCAAATCCAAAGGGGAAGAACACAAAGCAACAAAGGAGAAGCGATCTTGGAATGCTCTTAGCAACAAATCTTCGGATTAAGACTACTTTATCTCGTTTCTCTCTTTATCTCTTATCTTAGGATTATTGTTTGAGCATGTTTAGCTCTTTTTACATTGTATAAATAGTTAGGGCCATGAGCTAAACATAGATTGTAATAGGGATTAATGTATTATTTATGAAAATGTAGTTTTGGTTGAATTTGTGTTTCGTTTATGGTTGTTCCTTATAATTTCGATTGTGTTGTCGTGTTTTCTATGATTATATCCTAGTTTAGATATATTGAGAATACGGGGTTTGACACTCGGGAGAGGTAACCCCGGATTTAGACTAAGGTTAACATAATACGACAATCTAATGATCTGGGAGGGCGTTAGAACGTGTTCAATCGATGACGTTGGGGCGAGACTCACGTGACCTAGAGTCGTTAAGACGTTGAAGGAGACTTCGACATTGACAAGAAGTCACGTATTCCCCCGTCTTACACTCAGAACACGTGGAGAGAGAGTTTACGAAATCGAGATTGTCGGATATGCCGAACGCCGCTAATGTTAACTAAAATGAAACTAAACGCATTTAAATAAATAACATTAATCCCTAGGAAATCTACTCCCTTAAACAATCTCAAATTAGTAGTTATAGTATAGTTAATTAAATTAATATTTTAGTTTAGTATTAGTATAAATTATATTCCATTTTTGTCGCTTAGATAAAGTCGGGTTATGACAATCGCGATACTCGATAGTAATCTCAACTAATCCCTGTGGATACGATACCTAACTGAAAAGTCTACTATACTAAAACTTGATCTGTACGCTTGCGGTGAAAGTGGCAGCGCATTATTTGCGGCCACCATGAGCGGTTGGGTTTAGGGCGAACTTCTGATTGGTTCGGTATTAGTGTATTCACTTGTCATTTTCTTAATCATTTTTGCACACTCCTAAAACTGTAGAAATTCGAATACGTTTGGGGGTGTGTTACTTAATCATTTTTTGCACATTCCTAAAATTGTAGAAATTCGAATGAGTTTGGGGGTGTGTTTGAAAAAAAATAATTACGTTTCTTTTGACAAGTGAATACGTTGCTCTAAATGATTGTTTGGGACTGTTTACAATTTTTCTATGGGGGTTCGAGTGTGAGAGTGCCAGCAATGTGTCTTGGGTGACGTTAAGTTAACGAAGTTAACCCATTTTCTATTTAAATTTACCCTTGGCCATTTTCCCAAAACCAATCCAAGCCTTATTGATCTTTTTGAACCTCCGATCCTACATTAGTGGAGAATAGATCTCGGGTCAGGCGTATGGATTCCTTATACCTTAAATGTTTTAGTCATGAATTATATTGAGGGATAATCCTATCTAATCAATAGATAGTTGTATATTTGAGTTTAATCACACACACACTTAAATAGGATCTAGAATGACGCTTACTATTTTTGAACGTTGAAATTCTAGAACACCAAATGGTGTGATTTATACTTGAACTTGATAGGATTGGGGGCCGATGAGGAAAAATCTTTCGGCCGGTAGATGATAATCAAAACTTTCACATTTTTTTCGTTTTCAATTTTGTAATTAATTTTTATATTTTCTTGTATTGTGTGGGTATTTTGCTTGAGGACTACCAAATTATGAGTTTGGGGGTATTTGATAGGTGTGATCTACCTATCTATTTTGAAATCGAAATTGTTAGTTTTTGAGTACTTTTATTACGTTTTTAATATGTTTTTATTCTTTTTGTATTAAAATAGGTGTGTGCGGTGAAAAGGTAGGAAAATGGAGCATAAATGATCAAATCGTATCTAGAACAGTGAAAAACGGTGGGAAAATGAGCAAGGAGGCAAGATTCTGAAAGAAGTCCACCACTACGGCGTCCAGACCCCCACCGCGGCGGTGAAAATGCAATCAATGACGTTGGGGGCAAGAATCATGCAACCTAGGGTCGTTAAGACGTTGATGGGGATTTCTTTGTTGACACGAAGTTGCGTATTTTCCCATATTACACTCGGGAGAGGTGGCGGAGGAGTTTTAGATACCGAGATTGTCAAATAGGTCGAACACCATTATTTAAACTAAACGAAATCAAATGCGTTTAAGTAAATAAAGTTAATCCCTAGATAATCCATCCCATAACTATCTCGTATTAGTAATTAGTATAGTTAAATTAGTATTGTAGTATTAATATTAAATTTTATATTCCATTTTTAGCGCCTAGATAAAGTTAGGTTATGATAATCGTGGTACTCAATAGTAATCTTAACCAATCCCTGTGGATACGATACCCGACCGAAAGGTCCATCTACTAAAACTTGACCCGTACGCTTGCGGTGAAAGTGGCGATGCTTAAATTGCGGCCACCAGACGCCGATTATCCATTAGCCAAGTTTAGGACAATAGGGATTCTAGAACCTAATTTGGAGAAAATTCGAGGCGAAATCCTAGGCGAGGTAATTCAGGAGATATGATTTAGGCATTCATTTTGATCGCTTGAGCCTTTGAAGCTTACCATGTAATATCATTTATCCCTCGTTACCCTGTTGAAGCCTGTTAGCCATTTCAATTTTGAACACGTAACAAATGCCCTAACCAATTGAATTTTTTCCAAACCTTTATCGCTAAACCTAAGGCACAATTTGAGTAAAATCAAGTTAGCATTTGTTTATGCTACTTGAAGTGAGCGGTTGGGTTTTAGGCGAACTATTGATTGGTTCGGCATTCGAGTACTCATTTGTCATTTTTCTACCGTATTTCTACACCCTTCAAATTGTAACAAATCAAATAAGTTTGGATGTGTTTGTTGAAAAAAAAAAAAAAGGAATAAATATTGTTTTATTTTTGTTTTGTCTTGATAAGTAAGTACTACGTTTTCAAATATAAGTTTAGGGTTGTTTCAAATTGATCTGTGTGGGGTTACGAGTGTGATTAAGCCAAGCATTGTGCCTCGAGTATCATTAAGTTAATAACGTTAACCTATTTTTATGTTCCTGATATGCCCTTGGCCATTTTCCAAAAATCGAACCAAGTCCTATTAATCTTTTTGAATTTCCAAGCCTACATTAGTGGAGTGTGGAACCCAGTCTGGCATATGGATTTTCTATACTTTTTTGGTTTTAGTCATGAACTTTGTTGGTGGATAATCCAATCCAGTCTGTGGATGGTTGTATGATTGAGTTTTCGCACACACACTTGAACAAGATCTAGAATAACGCTTATTGCTATTGAATGTTGAAATTCTAGAACACCACATGATGCATTTTACTCTTGAAATCTATATGATTGGGGGCTGATGAGGGAAAACTTTTTGGTCGTTAGATGAATTTCAAAAGTTACATGTTAATTTTTTTTAGTTCGTTTGTGTTTTTTGTTTTAGTAATTAATTTCGTTAATTGTTGTGGTAGTTTATTTTATTGCGTGGGTGTTTTACTCGAGAACTAGCAAGATTCCAAGTTTGGGGGTATTTGATAGGTGAAATTTATCTATCTATTTTCAAATTGAATTTGATAATTGTTTATAAGTGGATTTTATCTATTTATTCCCAAGTCGATTTTAGTAGTTTTCAAATATTTTTATAGTGTTTTAATTTATTTTAATTAGTTTTTATTTGTTTTTTGTATAAACCAGGTGTTTGGGGCGAAAATGGACTAAAACGGTCCATAAACGATCAAGTCGATGGAAGAACGGTGGAGAAAAAGAGCAAAACGGACAATATTCAGAACATCGCTACAGCGGTGAAAATACTGAGAGTTGCTGAATTCTCCAACGCTGCAGCGTTCAAAATGCAGAGAGTTGCTGAACTTTCCACCGCTGCAGTGGTCAGGCGCTAGACAATTTAGATATTTTAAGATATTTTGTTGATATTTTAGATCCTATAAATGTTGTTTCTTCTCCCCCAAACACATGATTAACATTTTCATGAGTGTCTTGAGAGCTCCAAGGCAATTCAACTAAGAGAAGATCATCAAGGTCAAGAGGTGGAAACGTTCTCGGAGTTGTTTTAGTGTCGATTCTTCAAATAATGGCTAGTCTCCTTGTTTCTCTATTTTATTCTTACTTTGGTTGATAGTTTGTATTTTTTTAGCTTGTTTATTGTTGTATATTTGGTTATGGCCATGTATAGCTAAACATATATTGTCTAGGGGGCGATTTGTGTATGAAAACATTGTTTATACAAAATCTATGTTTCGTTAATGGTTGTTCATGTTTATCCGATTGTGTTTACCATTTTATTACAATCTTAATATGCTTGTTATGGTATTAGGGTTGATTTTGAGAATACGGGGTTTGACATTCGGGAGAGGTAACCCCGGATTCGGACTAGGGTTTAAACACAACGCGACGATCTAATGAACCGGGAGGGCATTAGAAAGTGTGCAATCCATGACATTAGGATGAGACTCATATGACCAAGTGTCGTATAGATGCTCGAGGGGGACTTTGGCATTGACGCGAAGTCACATATTCGTTCACTTTACACTCGGGAGAGGTAGTGAATGAGATTTCGATACTGAGATTGTAGGATAGGATGAATGCTGTTAATGTAAACTAGATTGAATTAAACGGATGTAAATGAACGAAGTTAATCCCTAGACGATTTACTCCCTTAAACGTCTATATTAGTATATTAGATTAATTAGTTTAGTATATTAATTTTATTAACAAAGACTATATTTTTTATTTCCTAAATAAAGTTAGGTCATGACAATTACGGTACTCTATGATAATCTACATCAATCCCTGTGGATATGAGAACCCTTACTCTTTCCACTCTATTAAAACTTGACCCGTATACTTGCGGTGAAAGTAGCAACGTAATTTATGCGCTACCATGTTTTTGGTGCTGTTGCCGGGGATTAACTTTTAGATTGTTGTTGATATTGTGAGTAAGTAACTTGATTTTAATTTAGGCATTTATTTTGTTTATAATTTTTTGTTTGTAGTTTCTTTTTTTTTTGTAGGGTACTTAAAGATGTTATATCAACAAGTGCTTATGCATTTCTATCAACAAGATTCCGAGCTGTTTTATTGTGCTTGGGATCGATACAGGGAGTTTTTGTTCCGATTTTTGAATTATCGTTTCCCAAAGGAGTGTCAACTACTGAACTTTCTCAATGGGTTACTAGCCGCAACAAGAAATTGGGTTAAAGGAGGAAACGGTACCACCTCTTTCGACCAATTAACCGCGGACGAAGTTTATCGATTGTTGGAAGACATTGTGGAATATGATTTTCACTATTGGAATTATTCAACAAGCTACTAAAGCTTAGGGGATAGTTCCACTATTTCGGCGCCATGGATTGACATCCCGGACCAACAGGAGGAGTCTTCCCCTACCCAAGAAAAGATATTTGTTGCAGTTATGGGGGAGACTCAAGCATTTTAGAGGAAAACAAATGATCGGCTTAATGAGCATGAGGTTCGTCTTGACACTATTGAGACAACCTGTGTTGAAATTGATGAGACCGTCAAGTCTCTTAAGACTCAAATCGGTTATCTTCTTTTCTTCATTGAGGCTGAGTCTGAAGCGGTGGTATTGAGAGACGAACAAGCCATATTTATTTGTGAAAGCCACCGGGAGGAACTAGATACGAGCAGAAGGAGCTTGGGAGAGTTCAATGACGATTAGTTGAATGAGACGGGAACCCAAGCATGGATCGACGATTGTAATTCTTCACCATTGGAGATCCAAATTATGATGCCACCACCGATCCAAGATGATCACATCTATAAGGATCCGATGTGGCTCACTTATCTTTCGCCGCCATTTCCAATGCTCTTTTATGCCCACCAAGTACATGAGACAGATATGAGTCTTGTTGAAAGCTCGATCAGATCAGAGCAAATCTCTCCAAGCTTGAGGGCATTCAAAACCAAGACCTATATGTGGTGTTGTACGACACTTACTATGAGCGGAAGCCGCTCTTTGACTTGCCTTTCGCCGTGTCAAGCCGAAGACCTTAAACCAAGCACTTATTGGGAGGCAACCCAAGGTTTTAAAATAAATTAAATCCATTACCGCCGACTTCATTCGCAGGCGAGATTGTCTCGCCTCCCAGGTACGTGTTCTAAACCACCTTCGTCGGCATGCTTTATTTTAAATGTTGAGATTGATGATTGGGACATTCTGTACACTACCTATTTTATGTTTGGGGATGATGTTTATTATATTTTATTCATGTTAGTTGTGTTAGTTTAGTTTAATGTATTGTATGTTTGTTTAGTATAGTATGTTCTTGTTTGTTGTTGTTATTCTGTGCTGAGTTTTGCGTTTATCTGGGCTAATAGCCGATGATGATATTATCTCCTAATTGTTTTTCGAGGTCAAGGGTAATGCTCATTCATGTGTGTTCTGTGTGCTTGGCATGTCGTTTTGGTGAAAGTTATTGTGGATCCTAATTTAGACTCAATGTATAGTTATTCAATTGATTTAAGGCTAATTATCCATTAGCCAAATTCATGATAATTTTAGGGATTATAGAACCTAATTGGGGGAAACTCAAGGCAAATTCCTTGGCGAGGTAGTTCAGGAGACATGATTTAGGCATTCATTTGATTCGCTTGAATCTTTGAAGCTTACCTCGTTATTTATTTATCCCTCGTTACCCTGTCGAAGCCTATAAGCCATTTTAGTTCTGAACACATAACAAATACCCTGGCCGATAAAACATTTTCCAAACCTATATCGCTGAAGTGAAGGCACAATTTGAGTTAATCAAGTTAGTATTCATGTATGCCACTTGAAGTGAGCGGTTAGGTTTAGGGTGAACTTTTGATTGGTTCGGTATACGTATACTCACTTTTCATTTTCTTTCATTTTAACCACACCCGTGAAATTATAATAATCGAATAAATTTGGGGGTGTGGTTGTTGTTGAAAAAAAAACCCATATGTAAATATAGTTAAATTTTTGTTTGTTTTGACAAGTGAGTTCAACGTTCTTAAATGTAGTTCATAGTTGTTTCAAATTTATCTATGGGGGTTTGAGTATGATTGTGTGGCAAGTGTTGTGCTTATGGTATCGTTAAGTTAATAATGTTAACCTGTTTTATATTCCCGATATACCCTTGGCCAAATGTTCCAAAACAAACCAAGTCCTTTTGATCTTTATGAACTGCTTAGCCTACATTAGTGGAAAGTGGAACCCATTCAAGCATATGGATATCCTAATCCTTTATGGTATAAGTCGTGAGTTTCGTTGGTGGATAATCCAATCCGGTCATTAAATGGTTATATTATTGAGTTTCGAACACACACGTTGACAGGATCTAGAATGGATTTTACCATTATTGAATATCAAAATTCCAGAACATCACATGGTGTGTTTTACTCCTGAACTTGATATGATTGGGGGTTGTCGAGGGAACAATGGTTTGGTTAGTAGTTGACTTCAAAACTCACATATCATTATGTTTAGTTAGTTTATGTTTTTATTTGTGTTTCGTTTTTTGTTAGTTAATTTAGTTGTGTTTTTTATTTTTAGTGTGAGTGTTTTATTCGAGGACTAGCAAAATTCTAAATTTTGGGGTATTTGATAGGTGGATTTTATCTATTTATTCCCAAGCCGATTTTGGTAGTTTTCGAGTATTTTTATAGTGTTTTAATTTGTTTTAATTAGTTTTTATTTGATTTTGTATAAATTAGGTGTTTGGGGCGAAACAAAACGGTCCATAAACGATCAAGTCGGTGGAAGAACGGTGGAGAAAAAAGCAAAATGGACAATTTTCAGAACTTGTATCCACCGTTGCAGCGGTGAAAATATAGAGAGTTGTTGAATTTTCCATCGCTGCAGTGGTCAAAATGCAGAGATTTGTTGAACTCTCCACCATTGCAACGGTGAAACCATCGCTGCAGTAGTCACTCGCCAGAAGCCTACTGACCTTTCCACCGCTGCAGCGGTCAGGTGTTAGACAGTTTAGAGATTTTAGGATATTTTGTTGATATTTTGGATCTTATAAATATCGTATCTTTTCCCCCAAACATATGGTTGACATTTTTGGTAGTGTCTTGAGAGATCTGAGGCCTATCAACCAAGAGAAGATCACAATGCTAAGAAGAGAAAACGTTCTCGGAGCAATTTTAGCGTCGATTATTCAGATAACGGCTAGTTTCCTTATTTCTCTCTTTTATTCTTAGTTTGGTTGATATTTTGTGTATGTTTATCTTGTTTATTGTTGTATATTTTCTTATGGCCATGTATAGTTAAACATATATTGTCTAGGGAGTGATTTGTGTATGAAAACGTTGTTTACATAAAATCTATGTTTTGTTAACGGTTGTTCATGTTTATCCGTTTGTATTTACCATTTTATTACAATCTTAATATGCTTGTTATGGTATTAGGGTTGATTTTAAGAATACGGGGTTTGACACTTGGGAGAGGTAATCCCGGATTCGGATTAGGGTTTAAACACAACGCGACAATCTAATGAATCGGGAGGACATTAAAAAGTGTGCAATCCGTGACGTTGGGGTGAGATTTATGCGACCAAGTGTTGTATAGATGCTCGAGGGGGACTTCGGCGTTGACGTGAAGTCACATATTCGTTCACTTTACACTCAGGAGAGGTAGTGAATGATATTTCGATACCGAAATTGTCAGATATGATAAATGCCGTTAATGTAAACTAGATTGAATTGAACACATTTAAATGAACGAAGTTAATCCCTAGACAATTTACTCTCTTAAACTTCTATATTAGTATATTAGATTAATTAGTTTAATTAGTTAATTGGTTGAGTATATTAATTTTATTAACAATAACTATATTTTTTATCGCCTAAATAAAGTTAGGTTATGACAATTACGGTACTCAACGATATCTACACTAATCCCGGTGGATACAACAATCCTTACTCTTCTCACTCTACTAAAACTTGACTCATACACTTGCAGTGAAAGTAGCGACGTAATTTACGCGCTACCAGCGATGAGCAATCAATAATATTCGATCGAAATGATCAAAGTTTCAAAGCAGTAGTTTCACTGCTACAGAGGTCATCCCACCGCTGTAGCGATGAAACAACAGAGTGATCAAATGTTTCTGATCGCTCACCGCTATAGCGGTAAGTTCCACCACTGCAGCGGTGAAAAAGCAAAAAACGTACTGACATGCCTACCGCTGCAGCCATGTGGTCAATGGCCACCTGTTTTAAATTTTTTCTAGTTATTCTATTTTTGTTCCTTTTTGTTCCCAATCCATTCCCATTATTTTAAGAACATTCAGGGAGTGTTATAAAGGATCTCTCAACCAACCAAGAGGAGGAACTCAATTGGAGAAGAGGAAACAAGATCGGAGCTATTTTTACGGATGCCACTTTTAGATAACGACTATTCTCCCTTATTTCTCTCTTTATTCTTAACTCATTTTTTGTTGTTTGAACATGTATATATTGTTTATCATTTAACATATGGTTATGACCAAGAGCTAAACACTAATTATCTATGAGATTGATGTAGTTTACTAATATACGTCCTTTGTTTAATCTTTGTTAAGTTATCGGTTGTTCTTGCCTATTTGATTGTGTTTACCGTTCTTCCACTTTTATATGCTTGTTAAGATATTTTGAGAATACGGGGTTTGACACTCGGGAGAGGTAACCCTGAATTCGGACTAGGGTTTAAACACAACGCGACGATCTAATGACCCTGGAGGGCGTTAGAAAGTGTGCAATCCGTGAGGCTGGGGCGAGACTCGTATGACCAAGTGTCATATAGACGCTCGAGAGGGACTTCGGCATTGATGTGAAGTCACATATTCATTTACTTTAAACTCGGGAGATGTAGTGAGTGAGTTTTCGATACCTAGATTGTCAGATAGATTTGAATACCATTAATGTAAACTAGATTGGATCAAACACGTATATGTAAATGAAGTTAATCCCTAGTTAATCTATTCCCATATTGTATACTTAGTATTATAGTTTAATTAATTGTTAATTTAGTATATTATTTATAAAAACAAAAACCCATTTTTTATCGCCTAAATAAAGTTCGGTTATGAAAATCGCGGTACTTAGTGACAATTTAATTCATTCCATGTGGATACGACAACCCTTCTCATTCACTATTTAATAAAACTTGACCATTACACTTGCGGTGAAAGTAGCGATGTAATATTCCGCTAACAGGGGTCTATTGGATTAATTATTTCTCATATATGGGAACTAGCCGTTGGAGAGCTTGTTCTAATTCCATATAAATAGACTTATTTTTTTTGAGGTTTCAATAATCCCAATCATTCTTATCTTAAGAGCTATTCAGTTCTTGTACTTTTGAAGAGTGATCATTTTGAAATCATACTGAGTGTATTGTGAAAAGTATTCTTGAGAGGTGTTCTTAAGAAAAATTGTAATGGATTATTGCTACTGTCGACTTGAAGTTTTATTACTAATCATTCTTTATTCAGTGGATTCTTGGGGAGATCTTTCTATGTTTTTTCTATTAACTATTGTGTGATATTATCGTTTAATACTTGGAATTTTGATATTTGAAATCATTTTCCTGAATTTTAAATTGAAAATTATTTTTGAAATGATTTGTTAAGAAAATCTGATTACGTGCTAAATTGTTTGCTATCCGTTTTGTTAAAATCAGATTTTGAAATTCTCACTGTATTTCTATCATTAGTTTCGGGACATTAATTGAGTTCAAATTAATCTGGGGTAGTGGAAGCTCTGAGTGACAAAAAGACTTATCAATTTTGTAATTAGTGAGTTGTTTGTCAGATTAGATACTATTGGGAGTGTTTAATCAAAGGGTAGCTGGTTTCAATATCTTCTAGTAAATAGATTGAGGTTTTGATCTTTACCTAGAGTACAAAAAGATTAGGTGTTAATTCTTCCTAAATAGAATTAATTTTGAGTGAATTTGTAATGGTTTAATCCTTACCGGGTAAAAGGATACTTGGAGTGATTTTTGTGTGAGGTTTAATTCTTAGCATAAGTATAAAATAATTAGGTTAATCTGTAGCCTTAGAAAAAGATAAGGTTATTCCTGACCCTGTGAAAAAGAATTGTAAAGGTTGATTATGAGTCTGTAAAAATAATCATTTTATAAGGGTTTGGTTCCTATATGGTTAAAGGAATCATAGTGATCAGTGGGTGTGAATCTTTGCAGAGCTCGAGGGACTGGATTAGCTAAGAATAACTTGGTGAACCAGTATAAATTTTTGGTATGCTGCTTTTTATTTTATTTTATTTATGTTTTGTTGTTTGGTGTGCACCTAATTGAATATATATATCCGCTGCTATAAAAATAATAATTAATTTAGGATAAAATTAATGATTTAATTTTTTGAAGTGTTAGTATTTGATTAATTTTTATTACTACCCAATTCACTCCCCCTCTTAGGTAGTTCACTGGGCCAACAATATGATTAGTAACTTGCTGTATCTTACTGCTAGTAGACCTGACATAGTGTTTAGTGTATGCTTGTGTGCTAGATTTCAGTCTTGTCCTAAAGAATTGCATCTAATTGCGGTCAAGTGAATCTTTCAATATTTGAAAAGGATAAGTGACCTAGGATTTATTTAAGTTAACTAGTTACTCCGACGCTGATTTTGTTGGATGCAAAGCTGAGCCTAAAAGCACAAGCGGGTTATGTCACGTTTTAGAATATGCTTTAGTTTCTTGGTCTAACAAGAAACATATCTCACTTGCCTTATCTACTACTAAGGCTAAGTATATATCAGCTGGTAATTGTTGTACTCAAATTCTATTTATTAAGCAACAATTATATGATTTTGGAATATGTATGGAGGAAGTCCCTATTTATTGTGATAATAAAAGTAGTATCTGGTTAAGTATGAATCCAAAAAATTACCCAGGAACTAAGTATATAGAAATTAGATATCATTTTGTTCATGATCATATTCAAAAAGGGGATATAACTATTAAATATGTTGATTCCTCCGATCAGCTTGTCGATATTTTTACCAAACCTCTAGCGAAAGATCAATTAATAAAAATTATTCAAGATTTAGGTATGACTAGGCATAACGACGTATGCCAATAGTGATATTTTTGGGTCTCCATTTCTACTTTTTGAGATGATAAAGGAGGAGAAGTTGATGTTTAATGAGTTAGTTGATGTTTAGGGATTTGCTCGCCTAAGCATTGCATTAATTGAAGGGAGAAGTTATTATGGAGCTTATGTTGAATATCATTATTGTTTAATTGGGCTTATATTGAATATCGTTATCATTGCTTAGTTATGTTTTTATGTTTATGCTTAAATGAGTTTAAACGCCCATCCTCGATTTAGGGGGAGCGTGGTTACATTTTATATTGAAGAAAATATCAAAGTTAATTGTCATCATAAAAAATGGGAATATTGTTGAATCCAAGGTTTTAATGAACAATTAAGTATTAATATTTTTGGTGGAACTAATGGTTTTATCAAGTGTTTCAGATTTATAGTTCCATGCATGTGATTAAGAAGAAGACCTTATGAAGAAAATATAAAGGGTTCAAGATGGATATAATGAAGATGTAAAGAGTTTTGAATATACTTAAAATGAGTTAATTATATGTGTGTCATGACAAGAAGTGATAAGTTTAAGATCCTAAAATGAGATATTATATGTACTCCTTATGTGAAATGAATTGGATAATTGACCTAATTGAAAATATATTTTAAAGTATAAAAAGTTAAGTTTTTGGGTCAATTCGGTTGATCGAGAAAAGCAAATCGGTCAACTAAATCAAATAGTGTGTTTTGGAGTTAAAAAGAGGTGTTACTGATCCAGTCGATCAATCAAATGAAATTGGTTGGTTAACCATTTGAAACAACAACTGAATTGGCAAAAGAATTCAGCACACTGATCCAATCGGTGAACATAATGAAGATGGTCGGCCAATCGGTTGAGTCAGTATATGAATTGGTGGAAAAATAGATCACACTGATCCAATCAATCAACCGATTGGTTGTGATCGGTCAACCAACTGGCCTAAAGTCAACGGTTATATTTGGAGCAGACCAAGGCGGTCAACCGACTTGTGGGATTCGGTCAACTGACTAAGGGCTTGTTTGATAATGACTTAATTTTTAAGTGCTGAAAATTTAAGTACTGAAAATTATGTGCTGAAATTTTAAATACTGAAAATTTAAGAAGGTTGTTTGATAAAATTGTGCTGAAAATTTAAGTGTTGAATTTTTATTTATTTATTTGATAAGTACAAAATTTGTATGCTGAAATTTTTTTAATTTAAATAACAACTTTTGAATCCAAGATAATGTGAAAAATAAAATAAAAATTGAGAACAAAGTAATAAAATTAGGGTGCTATTTTTGTTTAAAAAAATTATATTAAAATTAAAAATAGAAATTAACCAAAAAATATGTAAATATTATGTATTTTGTTATGTAGTTTGATTGGTTAAATTAAATTATAACAATAATTTAAATATAAAATAAAATTAAAATCATAAAATAATCCAAAATTAATCTAATTCTCATTAATTTTAATTCTAATTAAACGGTCATAGGAGATCAAGGTAAAATGATCAAAATATAATTTTTTTTTAAATGGGAAATAATGGAGTGCATTAAGCAAAATGAAATAAGTGAAGAGATTTTGACTTAATTTTTTATTCACATTTTGACTTAATTTTTAAGTTAACTTAATTAATTAAGTGATATTAATTACATTTATCAAACAAACTTAATTAATTAAATACTTAATATAATCAGTTTTAAGTACTTAATTTTTTTTTATCAAACATGCCCTAAGTTAGTTGAGATTTAGGGTGATTTGGTCTCTTAGTAAAAAACTATCCATTTTTTTATGATTCTAAGAGAGGGATTTGGGGGATTTGAACTTAATTGAACTATTAACAACCTATTATGTTATCCATATTGATATGGTCTACATATTTTGAGATTATCCTAATTTAAAAGGTCTAATACTTCATATTTCTAGTGTTTTAAATTGAGAATAGTTTTATGAACTTAATTGAGAGAATTTGAAGTTATTTTTAAGTGTAATACACCTGAAATTAAAGGTAATCATATGTGGGGTCTAAGAGTGTCATTAAGTGACATATCATTGAGAAACTAGTCGTTGGAGGGCTAGTTATTGGTCTATTAATATAGACCAGTGAAAATTTAGTTGAGTACATCAAGAACAATCAGTTTGAGCTTTTCTAAGAATGAGATTTACGCTAAGATGTTTACGAGAGATTCTATTCAAGTTCTTGATCTAAAGCGCTAGTTGTTTGGCGTTATCGATTTGGGTTCAAATTGCGATTCAATCTTTATCTTCGATGTTTTCCCAGTATGATCCTTTCAAGTTCTATTATTTTCTTTAAAGATATATTTATCCTGATTACTTGGTTTAGGATTATTAGAAAACTTGTTTTTGAACTTAAAAGTTTGAAAATATTTTTAAACTATATTTGTCTGTTTATCTGATTACGTGCTAAATTTGTATTTCCTACATTATTTATTAATCAAATTTGAATTTCCCCACATTGTATCTATCACGTATTAATTATTCGGGACATTAATTAAGTATATTCTTATTGAGGTAGTAGAAAGTCCTTGTGGGAAGAAACTGACATTTTTTATATTTGTGAATTTGAGCGGATTAGACACGTTTGTGATGGTGTCTAATCAGGGTACTTAGGTTTCGATCTTTTTTCTATGAAAAAAAATTAGGGTTTGATCTTTGTCCTAGTAAAAAAGTTAGGTTATTCTTTTTCCTTGAAAAGAACTAGGTTTTGATTCATCCTGCAATTGAATTATTTTTGAGTGATTTGTAAAGGTTCATCATTCCCTATGAAAAGGATTAGTGAGAGAGACTTAGATTTTTCTTTAGCTTAATAAAAAAATAGGGTTCATCATTGACCTGTGAAAAAGGTAAATAGTAAAGGTTGATTCTGTGCTTGTAAAAAAATCGTGAGTTGTAAGGGTTTGGTTCCTATCTAGCAAAGGAATCAGGGGTTTAGTCGATTGCAAATCTCTGTGGAGCTCGGGGGACTGGATGCAGGGAAAACTAGTTTGACCGTACCAAGATAAATTCTTGTGTGGTGCATTGACTTATTTTCTCTTTTCTGTTTGGGTGTGCATTTAGTGTTAAACACATATTCATTGCGTATAAAGATAATAATATATTTAGGAAAATTGATTATTTGTGTTTAAAGGAATTAATTGTTTAAATTTGGTATCTACCTAATTCATCCCCCCTTGGGTAGCTCTTTGGGCCAACATTATTGAGACATTGATTGCTCTTACATACATTTTTGGTAAAGAAAATTTGAAACTTGTGTAGAAAATTTCTATTCTTGAAAATAAAAAGTTTAGTACCACTAAATCTCATAAAAAAAAAAAAAGAATTTAGACCAATATTTTTAACTACTGAATTTTTAAATGCTCTATATGGAAATGGGTAAGGTTCTTAAAATGATTGACTCTCTTGAAGAAGAAAATACGTCGAATTTTTAGCATAATGATTTTAAAAGGAAGAATATTGAAACATTAAATGAGACTTTAAATATTGAATTGGAGAATGCGAGATGTGAACTTGATAGAGCTCGTTTAAAGATTTTTTCTATTGAAAATGATTGTCAGATTGTTAAGAATGATCTTGAATATATGCACAATTTTTTTTTTCAATCTTTAGGTGAATGTGTGTTAATTCAAACAGTCCCTTGAAAAGACGGAAAAAGTGAATAATGAGGTAGTGGATAAATTCAAGACTATTGAAAAATTTAAAGTTCTTGAAAACTCGGTAGTCCCTAAAGCAGATCCTCAATATCAATATGAATATCGTGTTCATGCATGAAAAGTCGATTATCCTAAGAAACCTTTAAAAAACTTTAGATGTTATTATTGTGGAAAGTTTGGTTATCTTGAAAAATAGTGTTACCTATTTCATGGTTACCTAGTTGAAAAATGGTGTTACCTATTTCCTAGTAACAAAAAATCAAAATCCAAAGAAGCCGGTGTTTGAAGTCATTGTATATCGGAACAAGTCAAATCAATCTAAAGTATCCCATAAATCGCCAGTGCCTCAAGCATTACCATAACAACCACCAGAACCTGAAATACAACAACAATGGGTCTTTCAGGATTACTACAGACCCGTTATGTTCGACAACTATTCAGGGATCTAAAGGCAACCAATCCACACCAATAATTTTGAATTGAAAACTACCCTGATCAACGTGGTTCAGAAAAACCAATATGGAAGGAATCTATATGAAGATCCCAACATCTATTTGGCGACGTTCGTGGAGATATGTGACACCGTAAAGATCAATGGAGTCTTGAAGGATGTCATTTGGCTAAGGCTATTCCCATTCTCCCTTTGAGACCAAGCTAGAGGTTGGTTTTATTATGTCCAACCGGGGCGTATCTCGACTTGGGAGGAACTAGCTCAACGGTTCTTTCCTGAGTTCTTTCCTCCATCGAAGACGTCACAATTGAGAGGCAAGATTGCTCAATTTCGCCAAAGAGATTATGAACCACTCTTTGAGGCGTGGGAGCGATTCGAGGACTTGTTGAGAAGATATCCCTAACATGAATATCAAGATTGGTTTCTAACCCAACTCTTCTACAATGAGTTGGATGGACAGATGAGAACAATCATGGATGCCACATCTGGAGGTTCTCTGTTATCTAAAACTCTTGACGAAGTTTAAGCGCTATTGGAAGAGATGGAGGCCAATAATTTTCAATAGCCCAATGAGCGTAGTATGGGACGAAAGGTAGCCAGTATTCATGAGGTCGATCATCTAGCTACCTTATCGGCCTATGTTTCGAAACTTACGGGACAACTTGTCCCCTTCACTATTAGAGACGCCTCATCAAGTCAGGAGCTGGAAAATGTTGCAAGTGTTTCCTAATCGGGGATTGATAATGAGTTCGAGGAATGTCACTTCGTCAACAACCGAGCCTATACCTTTGGACCCGCCAACAACATCCCAACTCACTATCATTCCGGGATTCAGAATCATGATTTTTTTTTATGCGAATACCCAAAATACCTTGTGACCTCCTCCTGGGTATTCTTTGCGAACACAAGATTTTTCGCTATAGCTGCCAAGTCATCCCTTGCAACAACAACCGGTGGACAGAAATAAGCCACAGTTAGAAGAATTGTTCAGTTCATTTATGAAGGAGACGCAAAATATCATGCGAGAAATGCATAATCATCTCAATAAACATGAGATGCATCTTGACAACATCGAGACGACGTACACCAACACTAATTCAATCGTGAAGTCTTCAGAAACGCAAATTAGTCAGCTCACTTGTGCCATCAAGGGGAAAACCTCGGGGAAGTTCCTAAGTGATACGGAAACTAACCCAAGGGATTTCAAAGCTACTACCTTGAAAAGTGGAAAGGGAATCGAAACAACAAAGCCAAAGGAAGATATGAAAAAATAGATTGCGAAAAAGAACCCATTTCGGATGAGAAGAAAAAGGACGTTCAAAAGGCAAATCCGGGTTTCATCTTATTTTTGGGAAATCCACCAATGATCAGTCCACCATTTCCAGTGGGTTTAGAAGAAGAATTAGATAATCAATTTGCAAAGTTTCTTGAAATTTTCAAGAAAATCCATATCAATATCCTGTTCGTGGATGCATTGGAGCAAATGCTCAATTATGGGAAATGTTTGAAGGATATAATGACGATAAAGAAGAGGTTGGAAGAGTACGAGTCCGTCAAGCTCATGGAAGAGTGTAGTGCAATTCTTTAACAGAAATTTCCACAAAAACTAAAGGATCCCGAAAGTTTCACCATCCCATGCAATATTAGAAAGTCTCATTTCGAGAAGGCACTTTGCGATCTTGGGCGAGTATTAATATTATGCCATCATCTATTTTTCAAAAATTGGGGCTTGGAGAAGCAAAGCCCACTACTATTTCTCTATAAATGGAGAACCGTTCCAATGACCTATCCAAAGGGCGTTATTGAAGATGTGCTCATGAAGGTGGACAAATTCATATTTTCGGTTAATTGTGTTGTGTTGGAGATGGAGGAAGACTGAGAAATTCCAATTATTCTTGGAAGGCCTTTTCTCGCAACCGAGAAGGTGTTGATCGATGTGCATAATGGAAACTTGACCTTAAGGGTCAATGGCGAGAAAGTGAAATTCAACATCTTCAACACCATGAAGTTTTCGGAAGAGAGCTCGATTTGCTATCGGGTGGAAGTGGTGGATTCGTGTGTTAAGGATTTCTTTCATGAAATCGTGCACCAAGATCCTTTGGAGCACAGTCTCACAAATTCCCTATTTATGATGGATTTTGGTGAGAAATGATCTACCAAAGATGAAAGTGTTGTGGACTGTGTTTTATCTCTCGAAGCTTTGCCTAGTGACGCGGTAAATTCGGTACAAGCAAAGACTCTTGATGGAGATGAGGGTCTGCCAAACCTCTCAAATCCACCTCACGGTGGGTTGGTTCTCAAGAAATTATCGGAGCACCTTCGATATGCATTTTTGTGGGAGAACTCTACCGATCCGGTGATTATTTCATCATCGTTCAGTCAAGAAGAAGAAGAAAAACTACTCATTATCCTGAAAAGGCACAAGTCCACATTCGCTTGGTCTATTTCCGACATCAAGAGAATAAGACTGACCATTAGCATGCACAAAATTCTGATGGAAAACTCCTTTAAGCCCTTAATTAAGCATTAATAAAGGCTAAACCCTACAATGAATTAAGTGCTTCATGCTAAAGTTCTAAAACTATTAAATGCCGGAATAATTTATGTAATATCGAACAGTGAGTGTGTAAGCCTCGTGCAAGTAGGTCCAAAGAAATGTGGCATGACCTTAGTGAAAAATGATAAGAATGATCTAATTCCCACACGAACTGTCACGGGATGGAGAATGTGTATTGATTATCGAAAGTTGAATAAGGCCACAAGGAAGGATCATTTTCTCCTCCCGTTCATCAACCAAATGTTAGACCAGCTAGCCGGTTATGACCACTACTAATTTCTTGATAGGTATTCAGGCTATAATCAAATAGCCATTGCACTGGAGGATCAAGAAAATACTATGTTCACTTGCCCATAAGGCACTTTTGCGTACCGATGTATGCCGTTTGGACTATGCAAGACTCCAACAAATTTTCAACAGTGTATGATGGTGATCTTTTCAAATATGGTGGAAGAGATTATGGAGATATTCATGGACAATTTCTCAGTCTTTGGTTCATCTTTTGACCATTGCCTCCACAATCTATCACATTGTTAAAGCGATGTGAAGAGAAAAATCTTGTTCTCAATTGGAAAAAATGTCATTTTATAGTCAAGGAGGGCATCGTCTTAGGCCATCGGGTCTCTTCCAAGGGACTTGAGGTAGATCGAGCAAATATTGAGACAATTGAGAAACTTCCTCCACCGATTAATGTAAAGGGGGTAAGAAGTTTTCTAGGCGACACCGGCTTCTACCAGATATTTATGAAGGATTTTTCAAAAATTGTGAAGCTATTGTGTAATTTTCTTGAAAAAGATTCCCCATTTGTTTTTGATGATTCTTGTTTGGAAACGTTTAATGCAATGAAGGAAAAATTGATCTCGTCTCCGATTATAGTCATACCCGATTGGAATGAGTTGTTTGAGATTATGTGTGACGCTAGTGACTATGCAGTTGGCACTGTTCTGGGCCAATGGAAGGAGAAATATTTTTGATCAATTTATTATGAAAGCAAAACTCTCAATGATGCACAAGAGAATTACACCACCATGGAAAATGAGATGTTGGCGGTGGTCTTTGCTTGTGATAAGTTTTGATCATACATTATTGGGTGATCATCTATACAGACCACGCAGCCATCAGATACTTGTTTGCAAAGAAAGATGCAAATCCTCATTTAATCCGATGGATTCTCTTGCTTCAAGAATTTGACATCGAGATTTATGACAAAAAAAGGTAGTGATAATGTTGTCGCAGATCATCTTTCAAGACTCATGTTAGAAGATATTGGTGATGATTCTTTTATTACAAAAGTTTTCATGGACGAGCAATTATTAAATATCAAAGTAAAACTTCTGTGGTTCGCGGATATAGTCAATTATCTCGCTTCCAAGGTGTTGCCCCTGGACTTAGCTAGTGCTCAGAAGAAGAAGTTCCTATTTGATGTGAAGAATTGCATGTGGGATGATCCTATATTATTCAAGAAGTGCACCGATAAAGTCATTCGGTAATATGTTCTGAAAGAAGAAATTGCTAGCATCCTCTATCATTGTCACCCATCACCGTGTGGGGGGATTTTGGTGTAACACGGACATCCGTAAAGGTGCTTCAATCAGGTTTTTACTGGCCGATGCTTTTTTGTGACTCTTATACTATTGTGAAAACCTGTGATTGGTGATAGAGGGTCGTCATATCTCGAGGCGGCATGAGTTGCCCTTAACGAATATTCTCGAACTGGAACTCTTTGATGTATGGGGAATAGATTTCACAGGACCATTCCCTCTGTTCTTTGGTCAGGAGTACATTTTGTTGGCAATGGACTACATGTCAAACTGGGTAGAAACTATTGCCATGCTGACCAACGATGCAAAAGTGGTGCTAAAATTTGAATGAAGGAACCCATTTTTGCAAAACAAAATTCAATGCTCTACTGACCAGGTATGAAGTTTAGCACAAAGTGGCGTTAGCTTACCATCCCCAAACAAATGATCAAGCTGAAGCTTCTAATCGGGAGATCAAACAAATTCTGGAGAAGACAGTTCGCTTCAACCAAAAAGATTGGGTAATAAAACTCGAAGATGCATTATAGGCCTACTGCATGGATTTTAAAACACCGATAAGAAGGTCTCCATGTCGGTTGGTGTTCAGAAAAACATGCCACTTACCGGTTGAGTTGGAACACCGTGCCTATTAGGAAATTAAGAAGCAAAATTTCGATCTCAATGCTTCAGGGAAACAACGACTTCTACAGCTCAATGAGCTAGAAGAATTCTGAAACGAGGCATACAAGAATGCTAAGTTATACAAAGAGAAAACCAAGATATGGAACAACAAACACTTCTTTAGGAGAGAGTTCAGCCCAAGACAGCAAGAGTTACTTTTTAACTCTCGGTTGAGACTTTTTCCCAAAAAACTATAGTCCCGGTGGTCTGGACCATTCCGAATTAAACAAGTATTTCCATTCCGTGTTGTTGAATTGGAAGGTGATGATGAACAAATTTTTTGAGTTAACGAAGAGAGATTAAAGTATTATTATGGAAATGAAGAGCGAGTTATGGATAATATCTCACTCGTTGATAATTGATGTGGGTCGTTGTTGAGTTTAGCCAGGGACGTTAAATTTAGCTCATTTTTTGAAAGCAAACCAGGTGTTGATCGTAAGATTTTGATGGAACTAACAATTTTATTGAGTGTTTCAGTTTATTAATTGCAACGCAGAGATTATCATGAAAATATTGAGAAAAATGCTAAATGGATGCTAAAGATATTGACAAAGATGATGCATGTTAAAAGATCGAAGAATTTGAAGAACCTAAGGGAAAACAACTCAGGTTAAATTTTTACTCTTATTGTATCCCGATTACGATTACACACGACACAAAATATTTTTATAATTATGTGTATTTTTTATAGGATCCAAATTGGCTAACATATTTGCTCCTATGTGTAATTGAGGAAGAAACAATTGATTTAAGAAAGATAATTAATTAAAATTGAATTTAAGGATTTAGTGGAGTAAACCGAGAAAAGAAATCGGTTAAAGAAGCAAAAAGGTCAAAGAAAGTTAGTAGAAAATTAATTAAGGAGAGGTGTTTCAGCTTAATCGGTTGACGTACACAAATTGATCGGTCAACCGACGGAATGGAGTTGGGAAGAAAATTCAGTCTCTGAATTGTTCGGTCGACTTATGAAAGTGAGACAAACTCTCTGAATCTTTCGGTCAACAAGTAAGTCGACTTATGGTTAAAAGGTGAACTCTCTGAATCGTTAGGTCGACAGGTAAGTCGACTTATTAAACTCTTTGAATCATTTGGTTGATAGACACAAAATGAGTGGTCGACTTATGGTGAAGGAATTTTGGCTTGGGCTACGTCCTGAATTGGGTGGTCGACTGATGGGTGTTAGTCGGTCAACCGATGGCTAGTTTCAGGATTTGAGATTTTTATAGTTTTGATCCAAAAGGTAGTCGTTGCTAGCCATTTTATGGTTAAGACATGTGAGATATCTCAGAGATTTGATAGTTTTTGAGCTATTTAGTTAATATTTTAATATCCCTATAGATATGGTTAAAGTATTTTGGATATCTCTCAATTAGGTTTATGAAATTCTTTCTATCTTATTTAATTGAGATTAAGTATAAGTTTGAGGGATTAAATTGAATGTTTTAAAAGATATAATTAAGTGAATTATACCAGGAATGAGTCTTAATGAAATAAGAGGGCTATTGGAGTAATTATTTGTCATAACATGTGGGAACTAGCCGTTAGAAGACTTGCTCTAATCCCTTTTATATAAACCTGCGTTTTTTAGGTTTAAAAAGTCCTATTTATTTGTCAATTCTGAAGAGCTATTCAGTTCTTGTGCTTTCTAAGAGTTATCATACTGAGAGTATTGTGAAAAGTTTCTTGGGAATCATTCTTGACATATTTTGAAGTGGATTATTATTGATTGCCGACTTGAGATTTCATTGCTTATCATATTTATCGGTGGATTCCTGGTGAGATTATTCTAAGTTGATTACTATTAATTGATTATTCACTATTATCATATTCTACTTGGAATTTAATCTTTGAAATTGTTTTCCTGTTTTTAAATTAAAAATTATTTTTGAAACAATTTTTTAAGAAAATCTTATTACGTGTGAAATTGCTTGCAACCCAATTTTTGTTTAAAATCAGATTTTGAAATTCTCACTGTGTTTTTATCACTAGTATCTGGAAATTAATTGAGTTTAAATATGTCTGGGGTGGTAGAAGCTCTGATTGGGAAAATCACTTATTAATTTTTTAATTGGTGAGTTGAGTGTCGGATTAGATTGTATTGGGAGTATCTAATCATGGGTAGCTAGTTTCAATCTCTTCCGATAAAGAGATTGAGGTTTTGATCTTTGCATAGAGTATAAAAAGATTAGGATTTAATTATTCCTTGATAAAATTAATTTGAATGATTTTGTAACGGTTCAATCCTTACTGGGTAAAAGGATATTTGGAGTATTTTTGTGACGTTTGATTCTTAGCCTAAGTATAAAAGAATTAGGTTAATTTTTAGCCTGTGAAAAAGATAGGGTTATTCTTAAGCCTGTGAAAAAGAATTGTAAAGATTGATTCTGAGCCTGTGAAAAGAAACGTTTTGTAAGGGTTTGGTTTCTACCTGGTTAAAGGGATCATAGTGATTAGTGAGTATGATTCTCCATGGAGCTCGGGGACTGGATTCCAAGAATAGCTTGGTAAACCAGTATAAATTTTTTGGTGTGCTGCATTCTTTTATTTATTTATTTGTTGTTGTGTTTTTCGGTGTGCACCTAGTTGATACTTAATTTTTGCTGCTAGATAGATAATAATAATTAATTTAGGAAAAAATTAATTATTTGATTTTTTGAAGTACTTTATTTGAATTAATTTTTATCTACTCAATTCACCCCCCTCTTGGATAGATCACTGGACAAATAATTGGCGTTAGAGCTGATTTAACTCAACACACTAAGTTAACAAAGATCACTTAGCATACACAATGGGCATACTAGCTGAGGGGAAGTCTATGCACCGACCACTGTTGTTTGCAAGTGAAAATTATGCATTCTAAAAAGGCAAAATGATTGCCTTCCTTCAGGCCACAAATCATAATGTTTGGCTAGCAATCGAGGATGGTCCGTTTGTCCCAATGGAAAACAGAGTCGAGAAGAAGAAAGAGCAGCTAACTGCTTCCGATAAGCAGAAACTTTCTATAAACTCTCAAGCTATTAATATTCTATTTTGTTCTTTAGATACTAATGAATACTCGAGAGTTTCAGATTGTAAATCAGCGAAAGAGATGTGGGACAAGCTACAGGTTACCCACGAAGGGACAAGTCAAGTGAATCAATCGAAAATCAACGCTCTTATGAGACAAATTGAATTATTCAGAATGGAAAAAACTGAATCGATTCAAGAGATGTGCACTTGATTTAACAACATTTACAATCACTTTAGTCAACTTGGAAAACCATACTCCATGGAGGATAGAGTTTGAAGGTCCTGAGATCTTTAACAAAAATGTGGGAGCCAAAGGTGACCGCAATTGAGGAAGCTAAGGATCTTGCCAAATACGAAATTGATGACTTCATAGGCAACTTGATGACGCATGAAACCGAGATTCAAGGATATGAGGATGACACTAGAAATAGCAAGAAGAAATCCTTGGCACTAAAAGCTCAGAAAATTAAAGAAAATGATGACAGTGATAATTAAAGTCTTGACAATGAGCAAGAAAAAGACGTGGTGCTTCTCACGAATTTTTTTAAAAGAATGACTCGGCATACATTCCATAGGAGAAGAAACTTTAACATGAACAATGTGGAATGTTACAACTGTCATAAGACTGACCACTTCTATATCGAATGCCCCGATCCGAAGAAAGACAATAAAAAGAAGAAAAAACGAAATGAGAAAAAGAAGGTGAAGAAGAGTACAACGAAGTTAACAAAAGTCACATGGGATGACTCAGAGTCGAGTAACTCTGAAAAATCCAGCAGTAATGATTCGTCTATGCTTGCTTTGATGGCCACTGGAGTTGAGGTACCTAAATGTTCAAGTTCTTGTCCTTTAGATTTTGATTAATTATTTCGTATTTATCAAGAACTTACTCATGATTATAAAATCCAGTGTTCAAAAATTAATACCCTTCAAAGTAAAATTAACACATTAAACAAGCAAGTGATGGATTATGAATCTGAAAACGATGAATTGAAATCCAACATTTCGGATTTACATTCAATAGTTCTCAAATTCACCGACGGTGAGAATAATTTGAAAATGATTTTGGGAAGTTCATGTGGTATCTTTGATAAAGTCGGTATTGGATTTAAGAAAAATCTTAAGCAAAAATATTTTCATAAATTCTTTTTTGAAACTAAGGATTTTGTAAAAAGTTTTAAATGTAATTTTGTGGGGCATACTATTCGTAAATGTTTTTCAAGAATATCTAACTGCAGGCAAGTTTAGGTTCCTAAGGGAACTAAAATTGTCCCGACTAACAAGATTGGATCCACTTAGATTGGGTACTACCTAGGAACTCTTTGAGGTGCTTCTTGCAGATTATCAAATAATAATCTATTTGCAAGGACAAATTGTCCCTAGGCAGCGATTGTTCTCAACACGTGACTGGGAATAAAGAAAAATTTATGTCTTCGTCACCTAAAGAAGAAAGTCATGTGATTTCTGGAAACTAGGCCATGAGTAAGAAATTAAGTTCAAATGAGCTGGTAAAAATTTCTAAAACCTGTGTTTCACATATTCTTAAGTTGTCTTAGAATTATTGCATGATTTCTTTATAATGTGATTATTTAAATGATAAATAAATCATAATCGTAATAAATGCATGCATTAGATTTATGATTGGCAATTGCATGAATTATTAGTGAAATATCATTCATGTCTTAGTGCATTAATGATTACATGTTTCTAGAATCTATCTATATGGAAGGTGTTAATTGATATTATGCTACATTGAAATGTTATGATTATTCACCTATGCATGAATTTTCTTATTTACATAGGAGAAGTGTAAGACCTCAATCGTAGCATGTACGTCATTTCAGTGGTATTTTAGAGTAATTGTGAAAATTCGGGATAAAAGTAGGACAATTAAAAAAATCAAATAAAAAAGTTTAGGGGTCAAATTGAAAACATAGAAACAGTAAATCCCAATTTAGAAAGGTAAATTGACATTTAACTTAAAATTAAAACTTTTAGGGGTGCAATTGCAATTTAAGAAAAATCTTAAAAGTGGACTTAAACTAAAATGAAGATTTTAAGAAGTTAAGGGGAGAAAAGGGTAATTTCACAAAAAAATTATATATGTGTGATCGGGAGCCACCGGCCGGAAGCTGTGCATGAACAGTGACGTGGCGGGAGGAGGTTAACGCTTAGTCCACTATCTACATGCATATAAATTCTCATTTATGCATGTAATGATCACAAAAAACAGATCTCAAAACAGGAACCCCAAACCGGAGAGGGAAGAGAGAGAAAGCGAAGAGAGAGAGAGAGGTCCGCCGGCGGTAGGGTGCAGTCTGGCATGGGTGGTGGCGGTCCGTTCAGTCTGTTTTGTGTGTGTTTGTGTACGTTGGGTGTGCGTGGGTGTTCAATTATGCGAATGAGGGTGTGCGTTACTGTTCACCGACAGTTGGGGGGTGCTCTGTTCAGTTACAGTGTTTCAGTGTGGGTCATCGGTGGGGATAGTGGTCGGGTGGTGTGGCGCTTCCGTGGGTATGTGTTGTGGGTGGGCAGTGTGGGTTGCTGCTCGTCGTCCGGTGCCGACGCATGTATGCGTTTGTGTTGCCGGCAGTTTCGGAGCAGGCGTATGGGTGATTTTCTCATCCGGAGTGTGTGTGTATGTGTGTGTGTGTGTTATTGGGTGTACCAGTGTGTTGTTCGGTCGGTGGTGTTGCCGTGCGGCGAGGTGTGTGTGTAAATAAGATGGACGGAGTTGGGGAGAGAAAGAGGGAGATGTCGGCTGGGAAGAACAAACAGGAAAACAGAAATGGGGAAGAAAAAGAGAAAAAAAAAAAGGAAAAAAAAAAAGAAGAAAAAAAAAAAAGAAGAGAAATTACAAAAACAACCCCAAAAGAAAATTCAAAATTCATCCCGTGGCCTGTGCACGTTTTGGAACAGGTAACATTTTTATCGGATACTATTATCGATCAAATTAAATTGTTGAGCATTAAGATTTTTCGCACTCGTAATAGTAATTGTCGTGATCGTGATAACATTTTTTTAGGATCGCTAATTTTAATAAACTGGTACAGTAAACTTAACAGAGCCAAATTAAACGAATAATAATTTCTGTAATGAAATGTGGGGAATGGGAAAATTATGGAGAATTAGGACCTCCATTGATCTAATTAGGTTATTTTAAATACGATATTAATTTAGGCCCTGTTACTATTAGGTTCGTAGGCACCGGAGTTTCGGTAGGGAGTAGTCAGTAAAAGCTTTTGGGAACGGATCACGAGGTGAGTGTACTGTCTTCTTGCCAAAATATTTTTTTTATATAAAATGGTTGTATTGAGACTGAATGATTTATAAAACGATATGGATCAAGCAAGATGTAGGATGAGTGAGTAAAAATGGATTTTCGTGAGATTACAATAATTTTCGAAAAGAAATTAAGAATGATTTTTATTGGATTCTGTAGTTTAAAAAGAGAGTGAAAAAATGGTTTTGGTGAAAATGAGACCTTTTTTTTAAGTAAAAGAAATATATGATTTTGGATTAAAAATCAGTTTTGGAAATAGAGAGTGATGGTTGAGATTTGTCAACATTGATTAGACGATAATATTGGTTTGTGAATTGATGATAACGTTATTAATTTGACAATGCTATGATATTTATCTGCTTCGGCGGAGTGATGTTATCCGTTTCGGCGGAGTGATGTTTATCTGCTTCGGCAGAGTGATATTAGACGTTTATACTGCGCAGTGATTATCCGCTTCGGCTGAGTGATGGGTGTTCGTAGGAAGGCATATCCTACGGATGGTACGGTACCGTTGCAAACTCCCGATCGTGAGGTTAAAACGATCACTAGGGCTAGCCAGCGTGTGTGTGTTTAAGAAGATGTTTTTGAGATGTGGTAATTTGCTTATACTGAGTGATTTATTATTTATATGGTGAATGGCATGATTCTTATACTAAATGATTTTTCATGGAACTTATATGTAGTGCTTTATTCTCACTGCTAATATTATGAAAACCTTTGCGAGCTACGTAATGTCTACCTATTTAAGCTTGATCCATTTAGATGTTGCAGAATAAACTATTATTACTATAAAAATGTTTTACTAAGAAGGCAGTACACTCACAGGTACAACGGCTAGGAGTCGGTCCCCTACTGGCACCTGGTAGAGCTACGTGATGGAGTTATATAGGCGTTTGAGAGAAGCTGTCAAAGGAAAACCTACAAAAGGTTCATGGATAAATACTGTTTATTAGGAATGTATTGGGATGGGTGTGTCTCCCAATTAAATGTTTGTATTATATGGTGGGTGTATATTGTCTTTCATTTGGTTGTTTGGGTATGGGTGATGTCATGTTGTAGTCACGCCAGCCTCGAGATGACAGGTGTCCGGGACGGGTTGTGACAGGAAGATTGCAGGCTTAGAATGATGATTTTGGTGTAGTTTAGGCATAATGATGTTTTCCAAGAGTAGTGTTTATTTGTAGTTCCTTTTCCCCACTTTTTGAGATAACAAAGAGGGAAAATTTATTGATGTTTTATTGAATATCTTAAGGGGGAGCTTGAATTATTTTGATGAATATCTTAAGGGGGAGTTTATCATATTTTAAAATTTGTGCTTTGTTGAATATCTTATTATTGTCTTCATTACTATGCTTTAATGAGTTATAAAACCCGTCTTTAGATTTAGGGGGAGTGTGGTTATATATTACTTTGACAAAAACATTAAAGTTAATTGTCACCATAAAAAAAGGAGAGATTGTTGATCCTAAGATTTTGGTGGTCAATTAAATATTGATGCTTTTAATGGAACTAACTATTTTATTGAGTGTTTCAGTTTATTAGTTCCAGTGAAGATATTATCATGAAGATATTGAGAAAAATACTAAATGGTTGCTAGAGATATTGATAAACATGATACATGTTAAGAAATCGAAGAATTTGAAGAACCTAGGGGAAAACAACTCAGGTTAAATTTTTACTCTTAATGTATTCCGATTAGGATCACACATAATACAAAATGTTTTTACAATTATGCGTGTTTTTTATAGGATCCTAATTAGCTAACATATTTGCTCCTATGTGTAATTGAAGAAGAAACAATTGATTTAAGAAAGATAATTAATTAAAACTGAATTTAAGGATTTAGTGGAGTTAACTGATAAAAGAAATCAGTTAAAGTGGCAAAAAAGTCGAAGAAATTTAGTAGAAAATTAATTAAGGAGAGGTGTTCCAGCTCAATCGTTTAACCTATACAAATTGATCGGTTAATTGATGGAATGGAGTTGGGAAGAAGATTCAGTCCCTGAATTGTTTGGTCACCAGGTAGGTCGATTTATGAAAGTTAGACAAACTTTCTGAATCTTCCGGTCGATAGGTAAGTCGACTTATGGTTAAAAGGTGAACTCTCTGAATCGTTAGGTCAATAGGTGTGTCGACTTATTAAA
This sequence comes from Eucommia ulmoides, assembly GCA_016647705.1. Classification (NCBI taxonomy): domain Eukaryota; kingdom Viridiplantae; phylum Streptophyta; class Magnoliopsida; order Garryales; family Eucommiaceae; genus Eucommia; species Eucommia ulmoides. Next base: position 35,303,858 of record CM028332.1, on the reverse strand, counting down.
CTTTCTGAATCATTCGGTCAACAAATACAAAATGAGCAGTTAACTTATGGTAAAGGAATTTTGGCTTGGGTTACGTCCTGAATTGGGCGGTCGACCGACGGGTGTTGGTCGGTTAACCGATGGCTAGTTTCAGGATTTGAGATTTTTATGGTTTTTATCCAAAAAATAGCCGTTACTAGTTGTTTTATGGTTAAGATATGCGAGATATCTTAGGGATCTGATAGTTTTTGAGCTATTTAGATAATATTTTAGTATTCCTATAGATATAGTTCAAGTGTTTTGGATATCTCTCAATTTGGTTCTCAAAATTCTTTCTATCTTATCTAATTGAGATTGAGTATAAGTTTGAGGGACTAAATTGAAAGTTTTAAAAGAAATAATTAAGTGAATTATACCATGAATGAGTCTGAATGACATAAGGGGGCTATTGGAGTAATTATTTATCATGAAATGTGGGAACTAGCCATTAGAAGGCTTGTTCTAATCCTTTTTAAATAAACCTACGTTTTTTAGGTTTAAAAAATCCCATTCATTTGTCAATTCTGAAGAGCTATTCAATTCTTGTGCTTTCTAAGAGTTATCATACTGAGAGTATTCTGAGAATTTTCTTGAGAATCATTCTTGACATATTTTGAAGTGGATTATTGATGATTGCCGACTTGAGGTTTCATTGCTTATCATATTTATCGATGGATTCCTGGTGAGATTATTCCAAGTTGATTACTATTAATTGATTGTTTACTATTATGATATTCTACTTGGAATTTGATCTTTGAAATTGTTTTCCTGTTTTTAAATTGGAAATTATTTTTAAAATAATTTCTTAAGAAAATCTGATTACGTGCTAAATTGCTTGCTATCCATTTTTTTTTTAAAATCAAAATTTGAAATTCTCACTATATTTCCATCACTAGTATTGGGACATTAATTGAGTTCAAATTTATTTGGGGTGGTAGAAGCTCCAATTGGAAAATCACTTATCAATTTTGTAATTGGTGAGTTGAGTATCGGGCTAAATACTATTGAGAGTGTCTAATCAAGGGTAACTAGTTTTGGTAAAGAGATTGAGGTTTTGATCTTTGCCTAGAGTATAAAAAGATTAGTTGTTAATTCTTCCTTGATTGAATTAATTTGATTGATTTTGTAACGTTTCAATCCTTACCGGGTAAAAGGATCATAGTGATTAGTGGGTGCGACTCTCCGTGTAGCTCGGGAGACTGGATTAGCCAAGAATAGCTTTGTGAACTAGTATAAATTTCTGGTGTACTGCAATCTTTTATTTATTTATTTTTGTGTTGTTTGGTATGTACCTAGTTGATACTTAATTTCGGCTGCTATATAGATAATAATTAATTTAGAAAAAAATTAATTGTTTGATTTTTTGAAGTATTTTATTTGAATTAATTTTTACCTACCCAATTCACCTACCCTTCTTGTGTGGCTTACTGGGCCAAAACTAGGGTTATGGTTGTCACCTATTTTTGTAAAAAAAAAGGGCTTCGGTTATCATGGTGCAAAAACACGGCAATGAAACGGTAGCAAATCGTTGAAGAAGTGTTGGGCTAAAATTAGTGGTTTACAGACCACATCGCGCTGCAGTGTGCCCAGATGGCGCTGCAGCACGATCACAATAGAAGATAACAAAAGAGGACCGCACTGCATTGTGATCCCTCCAGTAGGTTAGACAACAATGATGAAGTGCGCTGCAGTGCGCCTCCTTTGTCTGGATTACAATACCAATCCAATTTCATTTCCCCACCATTTTAGCCCTAACCTTCCACGATTTCTCTCCTCCTAAATTCCCAAACCCTAAATCCCACACCACCGAACATCCTAAATCCTCCAAAATCAACCCCCATTCTCCTCAAACCCTAAGTCCACACCATAAACCAACATCAAATCCAACTTCTTTCTCTGCATTTTCAACAAAAGCTCGCTTAAGAAGATGAAACAACGAAGTGGGATTCCTCTCTCACAATTTGGCCAACAAAACTTCATTAAGTAAGTATTTTTGGAAAGGATCGTAAATGCTCTGATTTTGTTGTGGTTGGCCTTGGTTTTGATTTTGGTAGAGAATTAATGTTGAGTTTGGTCTGTAATTCTGTTGTCCAAAGTTGCAAGAATATTGTGTTGAGTTTGGGAATCATTGAGTTCATTGCTAGTGGGATTTGCCCTTTGGGAATTTTTCTTGGGTTGTTGAGGGTGTTTCTTATTTTTATTGTTAAAAATCATGCCGAAATCAATTTCGAAGCGACAAATGGGAGAGGGGCCTGGTTCGAGAGCCCCGGATCTAGCCTCGGATTTTGATTCAAGCTGTTTCGTTTCCAAGAAAGCTGAGGAGCATTTCTATAAGCATGAAAAATCCCGAAATTACATTCGTGAATGGGGTTTGCTGATATCGAACATCTTCCGGTTGAGATAGCAAATGTGATAAGAGAGAGAAAATGACATCGATTCTATCGACAACCAGCCCCAGGTGCCGTCACCTTGGTCTGTGAATTTTATTCCAATATAGTGGGATGTGAGAACCACAAGACCAAGGTTCAGAATCGATGGGTGAAATTCGATCTTGAAACGATTAACCAACACTTGGGGTTGCCTAATGATGTGTTCCTTGTAACGAAGCCAAAAACTTGATAACAAATTATTTTTTGTTATGATACTGCAAATGTATGGGTCAAGTTTTAATAGTATAGGAAGAGTAAGGATTATCGTATCCACAAGAATTAGTTTAGATCGTCGTTAAGTACCGTGATTGTCGTAACCTAACTTTATTTAGGTGTCCAAATTTTGGATTTTTATAAAAAAATAAAAAAATAAATAAAAATACAAGAATAAAATAAAATAAAGATTATCTATGCACAAATGTTCTAAGGGCTTGATTTCATCTTGTTATTCCCATATTTTCCTATTTAGTAATTATTAGTTAATTCCATTCATTCAATAATTAAGGTCCACATGCTATTGTTCTCTCACTATTTCTCCCGGGTGTCAAGTGAGAGAATATGTAATCACTTCAATACCGATGTCCCTATCCCGTATTTAGGTGAAAACATTCTCTATACCAGACCTTAAAGATTACGCAAGCTTTAAAAATCTTTCGATCTATTAAAGCTTACGTTATGTTTAACCTAAGTCCGAACCTGAGATTATTTCTCCCGAGTGTCAAATCCCAAGTTCTTAAATCAACCACAATACCGTATGTGAGCATATTTTGGAAGCATGAAGAAGGAAAACACAATTGAATGGAAAACCTAATTGGTAATTCAAGAACTTGATCACCTCCCGATTTTGCAAATCCTAAATTCTCAACTAGATTAATTAGGTGTTGATTTCCTCCCGAACTCACAACAACCTAAACTATGCACTCCCAATTCCGGTTACGAATTCAACCTCTCCCGAGTATAAAATTTGTAACCTAACATCGTCTAACTCATTGACCACATGAATTAAACATATTAGGCCTAAGAGATGCATAAAATATAACTAAATCTAACAATTAACAAAATAATCTAACACGGTTCAAACGAGACTACATCAAGCCTTAGATATAGATTACGAGCACAACATAGATAGATCCATAACTAATCATCTCAATAAATTCATATATGTAAGAATGTTTGATACAAAATTACTAACACAAACTTAAAACATAAGATTAGGGAGAGAGAAATGAAGAAAAAAATCTTATTATGGGATGTGGGCTTCAAATCTTCAACTCCAAGTACCACCAATGGTGTTTTCGTCTTCAATCTTGCATCAAATCGCCACCATCTGGTGTTTTTGCACTCAAAATTGCCTCATCTTTATCCCAAAATCGCGTCCTTTTCTTTCTCTTTCCTTTTCTCTCTCTCATCCCCATCAAAATGAGCTGAAACACCCTAAAATATGGGTCAGACCCGACTATTGGCACTGCAGCACATGATTTAACATACTGCAGCGTGACAAGGGCAGAAACCAGCCCATCCACATTGTTGGGAGGGCACTACATCGCCTTCTTGTGCACTGTAGCGTGCTCAGATTCGCGCTGCAGTACGCATTGGATAACGCCGATGCCTATTTTGTATTTTGACCATAATTTCTTCGTCTGAACTCCGATTGAGGTAATTCAAAAGGCTATGGAACGCGATGACAGAGATATATAATTTTCATGTTTTATGATGTTCCAAAATAGGATTGAATCATGACCAAAATTGGTCTTGAAATTCCTTCACCTGTACACATTTTGCATCGTTTATTCCATTTAAACTAACAAAAATATTTGAAAATATATAAATATTTGATCCTAAAGTACTTGATTTGTTGGTAAATAAACCACTTGTCAAATACTCCCAAACTCAAATGTTTGCTTGTCCTCAAGCAAAAGAAAAAAAAAAAAGACAAAACAAATCAAGTACTAAAAATGCTAACGATAAAAAATGTGATAAGAGAGAAAAATGACTTCAATTCTATAGACAACCAGCCCTGGGTGCCGTCATCTTAGTTCATGAATTTATGCCAATATAGTAGGATATGAGAACCACAAGACCAAGGTTCGGAACTGATGGGTGAAATTCGATCTTGAAATGATTAACCAACACTTGGGGTTAGCTAATGATGTGTCTGATGAGAAGTCAGATGATGACGAGAGAACGCATGATTTAGATTCCTGAAAGCGTTGTGTTTGGAACGGGCACGATGGACACCTACAAAGAATGACCAGGCTATTTTTGAGTCCAAGCATTTAAAGAAGTTCCCAAAAGTATGGTTCCACTTCATATGCGCCAGATTGTTCCCGACAGCTCACTTAACGGACGTGACAAAACAAAAGGCGTTGGCTCTTTTTGCAATTGAGAAAAAGCAACTGCTGAACGTCAGATTCCCCATCAGTTCTTTTATCCACCACGCCATTCAAAATGTTAATGTCAGCCTTTCTTTCTCCTCTTTAATTACTGAGCTATTCCGGGCTGCAACCGTTGCCATTATGGATGCCCACATTCGAGTTATGGACATCAAGGCTATGAAGAAGATATGGAGCAAGGAAGCGGAAATAAAAGAGGAAGATGAAGCAGCGCCATCCAGAGCCCAAGGTTCTGGGGACCCAAGAAAGAAAAAAATCTCCCTGGAGGATCTTCATCAAAAAGTGGATTACCAAGGTGGTAGCGCGTAAAATACGCCGCTACTTTCACTCGCAAGTATACGAGGTCAAGTTTTAGTATAGATCGGGAGAGTTAGGGTTATCATGTCCACATGGATTGGTTTTGACTATAATTGAATACCGCGTTTATCATGACCTAATTTTATCTAGGCGAAGATAAATTGAATAAAATTAATTATACTAATACTAAGTTAATTAATCTAATTAAATTAACTATACTAATATTACTATGAGATGTTTAGGGAAAGTATTGCCTAGGGATTAACTTTTGTTTACAAAACCGTGTTTGGTCTCGTTTTAGTTTACATTAACGGCTTTCGACTTATCCGACAATCTCAGTTCGTAAACTCCCTCGCTACCTCTCCGGAGTGTAAGACGAGGGATATACCACGACCTCGGGTCAACGAAGAAGTCCCCCTCAACGTCTTAACGACCCTAAGTTGCGTGAGTCTCACCCCAACATCATTGATTGCACACAATCCAACTCCCGACCTGGTCATTGGATCGTTGTGTTGTGTTTACCCTATTGACAATCTCAGTTCTAAAACTCCACCGCCACCTCTCTCGAGTGTAAGACGGGAGAATACATGACTTCGAGTCAACGAAGAAGTCCCCCTCAACGTCTTAACGACCCTAGGTCACGTGAGTCTTGCTCCAACGTCATCTATTGTCCACAATCTAATTTCCTCCCGGGTTATTGGATCGTGGCGTTTGTCTATTTTAGTCCGAATCCGGAATTTGTCAAACCCCATATTCTCGATATGTAAATCTAAGCATAATAAACAAACAATACGGCAAACACAATCAACATAACGAAGAACAACTACTAACCAAACACAAACTCAACAAAACAACACTTTTATAAATTACATTAATCTCCAGACAAAAACTCGTTTAGCTCATGGTCATAGCCGATTATACAATGAAAACTAAGCTAAACATGCTCAAACAACAATCCTAAGTTAAGAAATAAAAGAAGGAACAAGAGAAACTTAGCCTAGTCCGAAGATTTATCACTACAAACGTTCCGAGATCGCTCCTCCTTCGTTACAATGTGATCTTCTCCTTAGGATTTGAATGAGCACTCCCAAAACCTCTCAATCTCTCCTCCTAAAGTCTATGGAGGTCCCTTAGCCTAATGGAGAGGAGAGAGGAGAAAACTAGGCTCAAAATATCCTAAAATATATCTAAAATAAAATAATATCTAAACTGGAGCAGAGGTTTTCGCCTTGGCGAAGAAAATTTCGCCTAGGTCAAGTTACAACAGGAAGGTTGGTTAACTTTCTGCTGGATTTCCGCCTAGGCCGAAAAACTGCAAGTTTGCATTTTGTTTTGACTGTAACTTCTTCATCCAAACTCCGATTGAGGTGATTCAAAAACCTATGGAAAGATACGAAAAATATATACAACTTCCATGTTTTGAGTGTTTCCAAAATCGGATTGAATTATAGTCCAAAATAGTCTTGAAGTTACAGCACCTATACCGGCTTTGCACATTTTCGCCCTTTTTCCACCGTTCTTGATCCGATTTGATCGTGTTTGATCCATTTACATACCTTTTCACCTCAAACACCTGATTTAGATAAAAACACATAAAAACATATTAAAACGTACTAAACATACTCGAAAACTAACAACGTTCGGATTGGAAATAGATAGGTAATTTACACCTATCACAGGGCCAACAAATTCAAGCTCTACAGAATAAAAACATCGAGTTATGGAATGAACACGCCTAGTTCCTAGCCTACCAAGAGTCCTGCAACCAGACTATATTTCAAGCACTCCAATATTGCGGACTAGCGGCTGGATACAACATGAGCAGCTTTCCCTTGCTACCACAACTCCTGGACCACCTTTGCCCATCATATGTACCTCTATCTCGGCAGCAACAACCAAACCCTCCCCATCAAGGCAATGATGGGGACGACATGCATGGCGACAACCTGTATGAGGTGAGACTTAAACGTCTCGCCTCTCCGGTTCTGCATATTTTTTCTTTTGTGTTTGTTCTTGTGTTTCGTCTGCATAATTGTTGGTGTTAGGTTAAGTTTGTTGTCCTGTATGTTTTTTTAAATTTAGGTTCCGTTGTGTTTGTAAACTGTTGTTCAATGTGTGTTGAGTTTTGTTATTCTTGATGGACATAACTCGGTGATGAAACTATCCCCTAATTGTCTGCCGAGTTCAATCGTAATACTTATCCGTGTGTGTTCTGTGTGCTTGACATCTCGTATTGGTTTATGTCATTGTGGATCCTTTTTTGCACGAGTACTTAGACCCAATGTATTGACCATCTCATATTGGTTTATGTCATTGTGGATCCTAGGTGAGGTTGTTTAAGAGAAATGATTTATGCATTCTTTTTTATTGTTTGAGCTGTTGAAGCCTACCCTGCAAATTCTACCCCTTGTTTCCCCTGTTAAATCCTTTTAGCCGTTTCAATTCTGAACACGTATCTAAGAACCTAGCCAATTTTTTTTTCCCAAACCCTTATCGTTTTACCTAAGACACGGGATGAGTTGTCATCTCATTGGTATGTGTTTGAGCTGATTAAAGAGCACAATTGGGTTTTGGGTGATCTTTTGAATGGTTTGATATTCTAGTACTCACTTGTTAATGTTTCATTGTGCCACTCCCGAAAAATTGTGCAAATTGAATAAGTTTGGGGGTGTGCTTCTAAAAACAATTTTTTTTTTTTTGCTTTTGCTAGACAACTGAGTCCTGTTGTGCTAAATTGAGTTCGGGGTTGTTTTGGGATTATTTTGTTTGGGTATGAGTGTGGTTGGGAATCAACTTTCATGCCTTGGGTATCTTTGTTTTGATGACACATTCTGATAGGTGTGACATACCTACGTATTTCCAAACCGAATTAAGTTAATTTTTGAGCGTTTATATAGTATTTTATTATGTTTTAATCAGTTTTCTTGTTTTTTGTATAAATCAGGTGTGTGGGGCAAAAAGATAGGAAACTAGAGCAAAAACAATGAGATCGAACCAAAAGCGATCGAAAGAACGGTAGAAAAACAAGCTCGGAGGCAAAATTATGAAACAAGCTCGGAGGCAAAATTATGAAACAAGCCCACCGCCGCCGCCGGTGAAGATGGTAAGAAAGACAGAATACTACTGATGGACCACCGCCGTAGTGGTGAATCCTACCACCGTGGCGGTGAAAAAGTAGAGAAACAGAAGTAGGTTACTAATAGCCCATCGCTGCGTTGATGATCCAGCAGAATGTTCTTCTTAAACCACCGTTGTCTTCATCGTCACAGCGATCAACTAACCGACCTACCCACTTCCGAGGCGCTGAATCCCACGGCCGCGACGGTGAGCCTCTGCATAGCCTAGATATTTTATTTAGATATTTTGAGATCTTTCGCTTATAAATACCATTCCCTCTCCCCTCCTTGTGAACCCTCCTGCCATTTGGGCACCTTAGGCCATATTTAGGCTATGGTTTAGGAGTTTTAGAGGTGGAGGTGGAGCTCACATCCCGAAGTGGAGAAGACGACGAATCGATCGTTGAGCATTCTTAGCGATTTATCTTCAGACGAGGCTAAGTTCTTCGATTGTTTTTCCTTATTTCTTTATCTTAGGTTCACATGAGCATGTTTAGCTTGATTTATATGTTTATACGGTTATGACCATGAGTTAAATATGGATTGTAGTAGGTATTAATGGTATATTTATAAATATGTTTGTTTTGGATGATTTCGGTGTTCTGTTTATGTTTATTCTTCGTAGTTTGATTGTGTTTATCGTATTGTTTGTTTATTATGCTTGGATTGATAAATGGAGAATACGGGGTTTTGACAAACTTCGGATTCTGATTAGGGTAAACAAACGCCACGATTCTGTAACCTGGTTGAGGTTTGAATTGTGGACAATCGATGACGTTGGGGCAAGACTCACGTGACCTAGTGTCGTTAAGACATTGAGGGAGACTTTTTCATTGAATTGAAGTTGCATTATATCCCTCGTCTTACACTCAGAAGAGGTGGCGAGAGAGTTTTAGAATAGAGATTGTCGATTGGGGAAATAGAACACACGATCTAATAATCCGGGAGGGAGTTGGATTGTGTGCAATCAATGACGCTGGGCGAGACTCACGTGACCTAGGGTCGTTAAGACGTTGAAGGGGACTTCTTCATTGATTTGAAGTCATGTATTCCCCCGTCTTACACTCAGGAGAGGTAGCGGTGGAGTTTACGTACCGAGGTTGTTAAATAGGTCGAACAACGTAAACGTGAGTAAATCGAAATTGAACACGTATTTGTAAACACGTTAATCCCTAGGTAATTCTTCACCCTAAAACATATTATCATATTAGTGTAGTTAATTTAGGTTATATTAGTATTAGTTTAATTAACTAAATACATTTGTTTTTTGCCTAGATAAAGTTAGGTCACGACAAACACGGTATTCAATGGTAACAATACCAATCCCTGTGGATACGATAACCCGATTTTTCACCATCACACTATACTAAAACTTTGACCTCGTACACTTGTGAGTAGTCATATACTTCGAGGGTGTAAATACTTGGTATACAAGTTTTTGGTGTCGTTGCCAGGGATTTTTTTGATGTTATTGCTGGAGAAACACGGTAGTAGCTGGAGACTTAAGTTTTAGATAGGAGAAGCAAGTGTATCGTATTCTAGTCTTGTCAATGCACCAAGTTTTTGGCGCCGTTGCCGGGGATTAGTCGTTAGGAGAATTCAGTTTTCAGAGATCACCACCAAGTTTTTGGTAATGATTGTCAGACATTAATTTTTTGTTATTATTGATATTGTGTGTAAATGACTTAATTTTACTTTAGACATTTCTTTTGTATATAATTTTTGTTTGTAGTTTTGTTTTTGTTTCTTATGAAGGGTACGTGGTGATGTTAGATCGACGGGTATTGTTGCATCCCTTTCGACGGGACTACAAACCGTTTTATGTTGCTTGGCTAAACACATAAGCCAGTGAGGCATTTCGTTGAAAGATTGAGCTATCCAAAGCAAAACCTTGCTAATCTTGAGGGCGTTCTACATATGGCGGGCCGAAGACATTAAACCACGCGTTTCTTGGGAAACAACCCAAGGTCAAATAAGTTAAATCCATCACATCCGACTTGATTCGGAGGCGAGATCCTCTCGCCTCCCAGGTAAGTGTTCTAAACACCCTTCGTCAGCATGCTTTAAATTTTATATGTTGAGAATGATGATTGGGTTCGCTGAGGACACTGTCCGTTTTAAGTTCGGAAGTGATGTGTAGTATTTAGTCTTGGGAGTTTATGTGTTATTGTTTTCCTGTATTGTATGTGTGTTTAGGTTAGAATGTGTTTATGTTTTTGTGTCGTTGTGTTACATGTTGCATTTTGCGTTCATCTGGGCCATTACCCGATGATGATAATTACTCCTAGTTGTTTTCGAGGTCAAGGGTAATACCCATGCTTGTGTGTTCTGTGTGCTTGACTATGCATTTTGGTTAAAATTATTATAGATCCTAATTTGCACAAGCACATAGACTCAATGTATTTCTATTCAATTGATTTGAGAATGATTATCGATTAGCCAAATTCATGACACATTGAGGATTCTAGAACTTGATTGAGGGGAAGCTTGAGGCGAAATCCTAGGCGAGGTAGTTTAGGAGACGTGATTTAGGCATTCTCTTTGTCGCTTGAGCCTTTGAAGCCTACTTTTATACATGTTTATCCCTCGTTACCCTGTCGAAGCCTAAATGCAAATTCAATTCTGAACACATAAACTAATACCCTGGCCAGTTGATCGTTTTCCAAACCTATATCGTTGAATTTAAAGGCACATTTGAGTGAATCAAGTTAGCCGTCGCAAAGGCTTCTTGATGTGAGCGGTTGGGTTCAGGGCGAACTTCGGATTAGTTTAATATTTGAGTACTCACTTGTCATTTTTCATTTGTATTTCACATACCCCTTCAATTGTAACAATCAAATAAGTTTGGGGGTGTGTTCGTTGGAAACAAAAATCAAAAAATAAAAATAAAAATAAAAGAATCAAATGTAAATACGGTTTATTTTCTGTTTCTTTTTGACAAGTGAGTAAGTCGGTCTTAAATGCATGTTCGGGATTGTTTCCAATCTATTTATGGGGGTTCAAGAGTGAATGTGCCAAGCGTTGAGCCTTGGATAACGTTAAGTTAACAACGTTAACCCGTTTTCTTTTTCAAATTACCCTTGGCCAATTATTCCTTAACCGATCCAAGCCCTAATGATCTCTACGAACTACTTAACCTACATTAGTGGAGAGTGGGCCACAATCCGGCCTATGGAAATCCTAGTCCTTCACGGTCTAAGTCATGAATTTCATTGGGGGATAATCCAATCCAATCGTTGTATAATTATATTATTGAAGTCATGCACTAACATGTTTACATGATCTAGAATAGCGTTTACCATTATTGCATGTCAAAAATCTAGAATATTACATGTTGTGTGTTACCGCTTGAACTCGATATTACTGGCGGTTGTTGAGGGACAAAAATAAAGAGGCCATTAGAAGAATTTAAAACTCGCATGTCATCATGTTTAGATTGTTTTAAGTTGTTTGTTATTTAATTCAGTTTATGTATTTTTATTTTAGTGTGTGTGTTTGGCTCGAGGATTAGCCAAATTCCAAGTTTGGGGGTATTTGATAGGTGTGACATACCTATGTATTTCCAAACCGAATTAAGTTAGTTTTCAAGCGTTTATATAGTATTTTATTACGTTTTAATCAATTTTTTTACTTTTTGTATAAATCAGGGGTGTGGGGCAAAATATAAGAAACTAGAGCGAAAACGATGAGATCGAACCAAAAGCGATCGAAAGAACGGTGGAAAAACAAGCTCGGAGGCAAAATTATGAAACAAGCCTATCGTTGCGACATCCAGACCACACCGCAGTAGTGAAGATGCTGCGAAAGGCAGAATGCTACTGACAGACCACCGCCACAGCTGTGAATCCCACCGCCGCGTAGAGAAACAGAAGTAGGCTATTGATAGCCCACCACCGCAGTAGTGAAATCCACCGCTGCGGTGGTGATCCAGCAAAATGTTCTTCCTAAGCCACCGCTGTCTTCATCATCGCAGTGATCAACTAACCGACCTACCCACCGCCACGGCGGTGAGCCTCTGCACACAGCCTAGATATTTTATTTAGATATTTTGGGATCTTTTGCTTATAAATACCATTCCCTCTCCCCTCCTTGTGAACCCCCAAGCCATTTGGGAACCTTAAGCCATATTTAGGCTATGGTTTAGGAGTTTTAGAGGTGGAGCTCACATCCCGAAGTGGAGAAGACGGAGAATCGATCGTTGAGCGTTCTTAGCGGTTTATCTTTGGACGAGGCTAAGTTCTTCGATTGTTTTTCCTTATTTCTTTATCTTAGGTTCAAGTGAGCATGTTTAGCTCAATTTATATGTTTATACGGTTATGACCACGAGTTAAATATGGATTGTAATAGGGATTACCGGTATATTTATAAATATGTTTGTTTGGATGATTTCGGTGTTGCGTTTATGTTTATTCTTCGTAGTTTGATTGTGTTTATCGTATTATTTGTTTATTATTCTTGGATTTATAAATGGAGAATATGGGGTTTTGACAAACCCCGGATTTGGATTAGGGTAAACAAACGCCACGATTCTATAACCCGGTCGGGGTTTGAATTGTGGACAATCGATGACGTTGGGGCAAGACTCACGTGACCTAGTGTCGTTAAGACATTGAGGGAGACTTTTTCATTGAATTGAAGTTGCATTATATCCCTCTTCTTACACTCAAAAGAGGTGGCGAGGGAGTTTTAGAATGGAGATTATCGATTGGCGAAATACAATGCACGATCTAATAATCCGGAAGAGAGTTGGATTGTGTGCAATCAATGACGCTGGGCGAGACTCACGTGACCTAGGGTCGTTAAGACATTGAGAGGGACTTATTTATTGATTTGAAGTTATGTATTCCCCCGTCTCACAATCGGAAGAGGTGGCGGTGGAGTTTACATACCAAGGTTGTCAAATAGGTCGAATAACGTAAACGTGAGTAAATCGAAATCGAACACGTATTTGTAAACACATTAATCCCTAGGTAATTCTTCACTCTAAAACATATTAGCATATTACTGTAGTTAATTTAGGTTATATTAGTATTAGTTTAATTAGTTAAATACATTTGTTTTTCGCCTAGATAAAGTTGGATCACGACAAACGCAATATTCAATAGTAACGACACTAATCCATGTGGATACGATAACCCGATCTTTCATGATCACACTATACTAAAGCTTTGACCTCGTACACTTGCGAGTCGTCATATACTTCGAGGTTGTAAATCCTCGGCGTACACATTCCCATTTCACATTCCTATTTTACCCTTGGCTATTTTTAAAAACCGATGAAAGTCCTATTGATCTCTGAGATTTACTTAGCTTACATTAGTGGAGAGTAGAACTCAATCAGGCTTATGAAAATCCTTTGCCACATCAATTTTAGTCATGTACTTCGTTAGTGGATAATTCAATCCGGTCTTTAGATGGTTATGTGATGAGAGTCTTAGAGCACACACACGGGGAAATGATCTAGAATGATGTTTACCGATTTTGAATGTTAAAATTCTTGAACATCACAAGGTGTAGTATTATTCTTGAACTCGAAATGATTAGGGGCTGTTGAAGGTAATTTTTATCATTAGTTGAATTTCAAAAACTCACACACATTTGTTGTTAGTTCGTTCGTGTATTTTTCGTTTTAATAGTTGTGCATGTGATTTTCATTGTGGTTGTTTTGTTTTCTTGTGTGGGTGTTTTTGCTCGAGAACTAGTAAAATTTCAAGTTTGGGGGTATTTGATTAATCGATATTTATCCATTTATTTCCTTATGAATTTTATAGTTTTTGAGCGTTCTATTAGTGTTTTTAATTCTTCTTTTTTTTTTTTTTTTTGTAGGTAAGTTGACTTGTGTGGAATTGGGAGTAAATCAAGAAAATCGGTAGATAGTCAGTGAAGAAATGACGAAGAACGAATAAGCGACCAAGGCGGCCCAAATGACGCTACAGCGTTCAACATCGCGCCTTTGTTTGAGACACTGACAATAGTGCATTGCAGCACGCTCTGTTTTCCCACCCCTTTTGTTCTTTACGTGCTGCAGCGCGTTTCTTCTTGCGCAGTCGCACTGTTTCATTGCTGATAACGTTTTTTCAGCCATTTTAGGGTTTTAGAGATGTTACCTATAAATATAAAGTGAGAGATCTTTTGAAAGGAACGTTTTTGGGAGCTCATTTTCATATCAAATCAAGGAGGCTGCCATTAGAGAAAGAGAAGTGGCTTAGAGCGGTTCTTGTGGAAGAGGATTCATTCCACCTATCATATTTGGATCTCTACTCTCTCAATCTATCTCTCATTTTTAGATCTTGGTTTATTGTTTTGATTATGTATTCCCCATTTGTTGTTGGATATTTGGAAATGACAATGTGTAGCTAAACTTCTCTTGTCTAGGGATTTACCCCGGATTCAAAATAAGATTAAACATAACACAAGTTCTAATATATCGAGAGAATATTAATACTTGTGCAATCCATTTGGGGTGAGACGCATGTAATCACCTAAACTCTTGATAGGGATATTGGTTTCAAAGTGATTACATTTTCACTCACTTTATACTCGGGAGAGGTAGTGAGTGAGTTTTAGAAATTTTTATTGTTGAATAGGTAGATAACCATTAAAGTAAACTAGAATAAATCAAGCAAACGTACAAGTGAACGAAGTTAATCCCTAGATAATCCATTCCCATTGAATTTATTCCAAGTCTATTAGTGTGATTTGTTTTAATATTTCGAACACCAATTAAATCATCGACCGTTTAGATAAAATTGAGTTATTCTAATAGTAGTACTTAGCTTATTCTAATGGTAATCCCAGTGGATGATACTTGATCTTCGGATCACTTTATTACTTGTTCGACCTCGTGCACTTGCGAGTATTCCCAGCGCATAAAATATCGCATCAAGTTTTTGATGCCGTTGTCGGGGATTGGCATTTTAAGTTGTTGTTAATATTGTGAATAATTAACTTGATTTTAATTTAGGCATTGTTTTTTAATTTTTGTTTTTTGAGTTGTTTGTTTTGTGAGGTACTTGCAGATGGCTCATCAATAAGTCCTCTTAAGATTTTCTCAACAAGATTTTGAGCCATTTTATTTTGATTGGGATTGATATAAGGAGTTTCTCATTCGGTTCCCAAATCATGCTTTATCGAAGGAGTGTCAACTACTGAACTTCCTCAATAGGTTACAAGCTCTAACAAGAACGTGGGTGGAAGGAAGAAATAGAACCACATCTTTCTACGAACTAACTGCGGACGAAGCCTAAGCCTTTTGGTTGTTGGAAGACATGGCGGAGTTTGTCTGTTAGAGTTGGAATTATTCAACAAACTAATAAAATTTGGAGGATAGTTCCAACATTTCGGTGCCATGGATTGACACCCCAGACCAACTTGTAGAGTCTTCCCCAACCCTGTAAGAGATGTTTGCTATATTCATGGAGGAGACTCAGGTTTTCAGGGAAACTCATAACCATATTAATAAACATGAGGACTGTATTGAGAAAATTGAGACAATTTGTGTTGATATCGACACGACCATAAAGTCCCTTAAGATTCAAATCAGTCAACTTGCTAGCTTTATTGAGGATAAGTCAAGAATGGTGACACTGAAAGACACAAAAGTCACATCCATATGCGAAAGCCACCATGAGGAACCGAATACGAGCAGGAGGAACTTGGGTATGTTCAATGACGATGATTCGAATGAGGAGAAAACCTAAGAACTGATCGACGATAAAGAATCACAAGATGACAATTGTGAGTCTTTACCGTTTGAGATCCAAATTGTGATGTCACCGCCGATCGACGATGATTACATCTACGAATATCCGATGTGGCTTACCTGTCATCCTCCACATCTAGCAACGATCATTCAGTCCCACCAAGGATAATTTTTGGAGTCGAATGACGTTTAAAGTATGTTCCATACACTGTCATATCTCGCCAAGCTTGAGGGCGTTCTAAACCAAGACCCATATGTTGTGTTATATGACACATATTATGGGCAGAAGCTGCTCTTTGATAAGCCCTCTCTATCTCAAATAGAGGATGTTAAACCAAGCGCTTCTTGGGAGATAACCCAAGTTTTCAAATAACAGGGCCTAAAGATGCACGCTATGAGAAAAAGCCCCCCACAGGTCACCTTGCATGGAGCATCACCATTTACCATACTTAGAGGCGAGATTGTCTTGCCTCCCAGATACGTGTCTTACTCCCTTGTGCTTAATTGAATATATGTTTGACTTTGAATTTAGGGGTGAGACACATGTTGGTAAATGTGTGTTGGGTTAGGAAATGATTGTGCGTGTGATATTTGTCCTATATCTTGTGTTCTTTTGGCCATGTTTTTATTTTTTTTCTTTTTTTTCTTTTTAGGTTTGTTTGAATAAATTGTGAGTTTTGTTGAGATAAAATGACTTAAAATCGATGACGAGTTTAGACACATAATGTTCTCTTAGGTCTTTTCAAATGCATGTCATTGAGATTTCTGTGTGCCTGACCCGTATTGATTGAAATTCACTTTTGACTCGTTACACTTGAGCACCATGAATCACGATCACTTGGGCTTTTGGGTACTCAAAAAATATTTATGTTTTATAGGTAGGCTTTGACATCTTATTAATTCTAGAACCCATTTGAGTGAAACTCGAGGCGAAATACTAGGTTATGTGTTATTGGAGAAATGACTTAGGCATTCTTGTTGGATCGTTTAGGCCTTTGAAGCTAACCTTGAGAAAATTGTTTACCCCTCATTACCTCCGTTGAGCCTCATTGTCTAATTCTTTCATTATCTACATTTGTGCATCCAACCCACTACATGTTTTTTTACATCCTAAATATGTCTCTAATTGGCATGTTTGCATAGATCATTGACCATAAGGACTAACAAAAGCTATGTTTGGAAAGTCATTTGTGGATTGGGACGTATATTTTTATTTATTTTTTATTTGGGTTGTAATACAAAACAAAAAAGAGGTCATTGTAGTATAGTGGTGAGTATTCTCGCCTTGCAACATTGAGGGCAATGTTGATTTTTAGTTTGGGGGTGTGGTTCTCACCTATGTTGAAAAAACGTAAAAAATAAAAATAAAAATAAAATGTGTGTGCTTTGGGCTTTTTTTTTTTTTTTTGGAATAATACCTTGTGGAATCGATTGAAAGAATACGTGTGACCAAAAGGGGAGTCGGTGAAAATATTTCTCGGAAATCTTGTAAGATCCATGAGTTGTGATGCCTGCCTAGGGTGATTTGAGCCTAAAAATGACATTTTCTTCTACCTTTTACCCTAACCATACATTACAACCCACAAAGTCCTTTTGATCTCCAATAACATATGTACCTACGCAATTAGTGAAGAGTGACACGAAAAATGGGCTTATGGTTGTTTTTACATTCACTACTTAGAGATCGTTCAACGTCTCCTTAGCACAAAAATTTATTCGGGGTTCATTTGGTCGGGTGAGAGTGATTGTGCATGCACTAACACATCGAGAGTCTTGAGTGGTTTGAGATTGATACTTAAAGTCTAAATTCTAGATAATCTCAATGTGTGCATTTCATTTGAGTTTGGAGCATCTTGTGTTTGCGAAGATTCCTACATAGTTACTGATTCGAAACAAAATTCACATTTTTTGGCCACGATACAAATCGATTTTAGAAAAACTCAAAACATAAAAGTTGTAGATCTATGCATTAAATTTTCATAACCTTTTGAATCACCTCAATCAGAGTTGTAGGCACTATCCAACGCATGCTGCAGCATGAATTTAACTGCGTTGCAGCGCGCTCGTGTCAGTGTTTCTGTTGTAGCGCACTAAAACACGCGCTGCAGCATACTCCCATCGGGTTGTGTCGTATTTTTACCAAAAAACCCTAATTTTTGACCCCTTTAAATATCCCATTTTGCCTAAAATCAAGGGGGGATAAAAGAGGAAGAAGATGAGGCCATTTTAGGATAGATAACCGACGATTTTAGGCGAGAAGACATCGGATGATGGCGTTTTGATGCGAGATTGAAGAATAAAACACCATTGGTGGCACTTAGGATTGAATATTTGGATCTCAAACCCACAATAAACATTTTCTCTTCAAACCCACTTGGGAATTTAGGAATTTGTGAAATCGCGAGGTGATGAACTTCTAGATTTACTAACTAGGTTTTCTATTCAATTGTGTTTGTTTTCTTAATGCTTCCAATTTATGCTCATATATGGTACTTTGGTTGAATTGAGAACTTGGGATTTGACACTCGGGAGAGGTAATCTTAGGTTCAGACTTAAGTTAAACACAACGAAAACCTTAATAGATCGGGAGATATTTAGAGCTTGCATAATCTATAAGGTCGGGTTTAACGAATATTTTCACCTAAATACTAGATAGGGATATCAGTATTGAAGTGTTTATATATTTTTTCACTTGACGCTCGGGAGAGATAGTGAGAGAGCAACAGCACAGGGACCTTGATTATTGAATAAACGGAATTAACTAATAATCACTTAATAAGATAACATGGAACAACGAGATGAAATCAAGCCCCTACAACATTTGTGTATAGATAACCCATATTTTATTTTATTTTCGTATTTATATTTATTTTAGTTTATTTTTATAAAACCGAAAATTGGAATGCCTAGATAAAATTAGGTTACGACAATCACAGTACTTAATGACCATCTAAACCAATCCCTATAGATACGACAATACTACTCTTCCTATACTATTAAAACTTGATCTGTACACTTGCGGTGTTATAGCGACGAATAAATCTCTACCACCAGGCATGTCGAACTTTCTAAAATATAAATATGTTAATTTTGTTAGAGAAACTGATACTTCGCATTTTTCTAATAATTAATTTATTTATTGTGTGTGTTAATGTTAATGTCGTAAAATAAGTTTTTAAATAAATATTTACGGGATCAAAATGAGAAGTAAATGAGGATCAAGAAAACGAAAGGTTTTGGAATCTAGGCAAATCAGTCGACCGATGAAGACCACAATCAACCAAAAAAAAGCGCTCAAAAAGGGTATGACTTTCAGAAACTCAGTCGCCCAACCGACTATGTCTCAGTCAATTGACAAATTTCGCAATAAACTGAATGACTCAAGGTTTTCTCTATATTTTGGCTCTTTCCTTCAAAATCTCTTCGATTCTGGAAGGTCTAAACTCTATATCATCATAGTTGTTTACAAAATTCTTATATAAGAAGCTAGATCTATTAAGTTTTGTGAATATTGTAGAAAAAACTTTGCTTAATTGGTAGAGTGCTCAAATCTAAAAAACTCACGGTTTCTCTCTATTCGTCTTTGTGTATTTTGGTAAGTCTTGGGTAGTTACTAAATTTAAACAATAAGTCATTTAAACAAAAGTAATAAATTTTGTGAAATCAATTATTATCTTGTTACTCAGCGAAAATGTGTTTAATACTTAATGCACACTCAAACATAATATATGAAAATAAATAATGTAGCTGGTAGCAGAATATTACGTCGCCACTTTCACCGCAAATGTACGAGTCAAGTTTTAGTATAAATGGGAAGGAGTAGGGGTTGTCATATCCACAGGAATTGGTTGAGATTATTATTGAGTATCGCTATTGTCATAACCTAACTTTATCTAAGCGACATAAATTGAGTTTATAATTAATTAATACTAATACTAAGTTAATTAATCTAAATATACAAATATTATATTGAGATGTTTAGGGAAAATATTGCCTAGGGATTAACTTCGTTTCCAAAAACGTGTTTGGCCTCGTTTAGTTTACAATAACGGTGCTCAACCTATCCGACAATCTCCGTATCTTAAACTTACTCGCCACCTCTCCCGAGAGTAAGACGAGTGAATATGCAACTTCTTATTAACGAAGAAGTCCCCCTCAACATCTTAACGACACTAGGTCACATGAGTCTTGCTCCAACGTTATTGATTGCACACTTTCTAACTCCCTCCCGGGTTATTAGATTATCGCGTTGTGTTTACCTTAATCTGAATTCGGGGTTACCTCTCCCGAGTGTCAAACCCCGTATTCTCTAATTATCTAAACAATCATAATATCAATGAATAACAGTAAACACAATCGAAATAGCGAAGAATAACCATTAACGAAACACAAATTCAAACAAACAATGATTTCTTAAAATATATTAATCCCTAAACAAAATCCATTTAGCTCATGGCCATAACCATTTATACAACAAAAATAGACCTAAAAATTCTCAACAATATACCGAAGTTAAGAAAATAAAGAGAGAAGCGGAAGAACTAAGTCGTAGTCCGAAGATTTGCCGCTAAAACCGTCCAACGATCGCTTCTCCTTCTTTGCAATGTGTTCTTCTCCTTCAGAATTGTTTGAGCACACCCCAAAAAACTGTCAAAATATTAGGAACCCTAAGGGGTCTCTTATGGCCGGGGGTTAGATAAGGAGAGATGAGAGAGGCTTAAATAGGGAGCAAAATATCTAAAAAAAAATATCTAACAGCTATGGAGAGTGACCACCGCGGCGGTGGATATGTCGGTTAAGCCACGGCCTTGGTGGTAGACTCGGCGGTGGAATCAAGAACCTTGTTGTTGTTTCACCGCCTCGGCCATGGGCTTTTAGCAACAAAATGGCCTTCTCTGCATATTGACCGCCACGGCAGTGGGGCTGCAGGTATGAATTTTTCCCTTATTCTTGTTTTTTTCGTCGTTCTTCAACCATTCTTGATTCGATTTGATTGTTTATGATCCATTTTCATGTCGTTTTACCCCCCATGCCTGATTTATACAAAAACACATAAAAACATAATAAACGTACTCGAAAACTAAAAAGTTCGATTTGGAAATAGATAGGTACATCACACGTATTAGTAGCACACACAAATTTATCCTGGTTCAACAAGCTACTGTTACCTACATCCAGTACCCAGAGCTTCATAGAAATTTGCAATCCATTTAACCCTTTGATTCCTTTACCAGGTAGGAACCAAACCTTTAGAATTCTCGATTATGTTCCCAGGCTCAAAATCAACCTTTATGATACCCTAATGCAATTTATAGGTTTAGAATCAACCTAATACTCTCCCACTTCTCATTTTCACAGGTTTAGGAAGAACCTTTACATTTCACTTTTTAATTCAATTACAGGCCGAATCAAAACCTAGTTCTTTTCAAGGGAAAAAAATAACCTAACATTTTTATAGGACGAAGATCAAACCCTAATATTTTTTTCACAGGAAAAAGATTGAAATCTAGCTATCTTGACTAGATACCGTCGCAAGCGTGTCTAATCCGCTCAAACTCACAAATACAAAAAATGTAAGTTTCTTCCTACAAGGAGCTTCTACCACCTCAATACAAATATAGTCAATTAATAGCCCGAATAATTACTGTGTGATAGATATAATGCGAGGCACATAGAATCTGATTACTATAATAAAGTGGGTAGCACAAATTAAGCACGTAATCAGATAATCAAGCAAAAATCATTTAAAAGATTTTTAGGCTTTTAAGTTCAAAATGATTTTCTAAACAATCCAAAGTGAAGCAACCAATATAAATATATCTTAGAAAGTAAATAACAATACTTGGAAGGATCTCACTGGGAAATACCAAAGACAAGAAATTTATCGCAATTAGAACTCGAATCGATGACGCCAATAGCAAGCACTTTAGATCAAAAAATTTGAATATAATCTCTAGTAGAAATCTCAACAATAATATCACTCTTATAAAATTTTAAAACAGATGTTCTTGATGTGCTTAATCTCATTCCCGCTAGCCTTATTAAATACACTAAGAACTACCCCTCCATCGACTAGTTTTTAAAAGATATGTCATAAAATGACATTCTACGACCCCATATAACATCCTTTATCAATATAGGTATGTTTCATTTAAAAATACTCTTTGAAATGGTTATTGAGGTCCATCAAACTTTTTTTAATTTGAAATCCATAAGAATAAGAAGTATTAAATCATTTTAATTAATAAAGTATCAAAATGTATGGACCAAATCAATAGGGTTACATAACAAGTCATGTATATTTGAATTAGACTCACATCCCCCAATTACATCTCTTGGAATCATTAAAAAAAACTGATAGTTTTTTACCAAGATATCAAATTAATTAAAATTTTGATTAATCGAGTCGGTTGACCAGCCCCTACCGTTGGTCGAATTCCATTTGCCAAAGGTTGTAATAGTCGTTGGCCTTACAACCTGTCGGTTGACTGATAGGATCAGTGGCTTTCCCAACCTTTCCAATTTAGCTATTGTTTTATTCGGTTGATCGACCCGAACCCGTCGGTTGACTGAATCGATCAGAGTCCTCACTTCTTTACTTATTTCAACCACTGTTTCAATCAGTTGACCAACTCCATTTCTCGGTTAACTAAGTAGATCGGTAGGACTCTATTTCTACTCCCAAAATGCACTGTTTTAATAAGTCGACTGACTCTTTTTGTCAGTTGACTGAATTGACCCAAAAACTTATTTTATACTTTGAAACACATTTTTTACTTAGGTAATTTATCAAAACAACTTCACATACGGAGTGTGTAAAACATCTCATTCTAGAATCTTATACCTATCACTTCTTATCAAGATACAAATAAGATTAATTTATTTTAAGTGTCGTGCGTGATCCTAATTCGGATTGTATTAAAAGTATATAAGTAAAGAGTTGTACTCACCTAGTTTTCTTCAGCGTCTTCAAAACTCTTTATGTATTTATTATGTCTATCTTACAACCTTTATATTTTCTTCAATGATTCTTCTTCTTAATAAAATTACATAGAATTATAAATCTGAAACACTCAATAAAATTATCAGTTCCACCAAAAATGTCAATATTTAATTGATCGTTAAAACCTTGGATTCAACACTTTGATTTATCCTTGAGTTCTTGGCGTCTTGATTAGGTATTCATCTATATTTTTTAAAATGACGCCAAATCTGAAAGAAAGTTCTAGAAAATCGTTCGATAAGAAGGAGTTCCTAAATATTGCCAACCAAATCAAGTACCAAAGTGATTTTAGTAGAAGGAATTGATTTGGGTTAAAACTAAAGATTTTGATGAGCTTGTATTTCGTGGGATCGATATTTTGTCAAAATTAAAAAAGATGGGATGTAACCAGTTTTTTAGTTGAAAGCAACCCATGCCTTAGTCATTAGGTAGGAATATTTTATCTGGATTTTCATATTGATAGGGAAAAATTATGCTCTTAAGTGAACGGTATCAACATTGGAATATCCCTTGATAAACTTAACACTATTCTAAAGTGAAAAAAAAAAAAAAAAAAAAAAAGATCGGTTGTTCCTAAGAACTCTCCGTCATGGCCCTAATAAAGTACGTGTATTAAAAAAATAAATGTAGATTTGAGTGATGTTGATTTTAGGGCACCGTTGCTAGAGTTAGAAAATCGTCTTTATCACTATATTTTCATTCGAAATATTGTCGTATGAGGTAGCCATTTATCTACAGTTACTAATTTTGATGCATACATGTTGAATTCCATTATTAATAAGGTTAATGTTGATCTTCCAACCTTAATAATTGAGCACATGCAATACCAACTAAATGTTGAGTCATGAGTTCTACCATATGGTGATGTGGTCTGTTATATTCTTTAAAATTGTCGGGTCGAAATAGATGATGAATGTGGTAAGTATCATATGATGGATTCAACTGTTTGCAGTATGAATACCGTGAAATTGTTGGGGCATCGTTAAGAAGAAGAGAGTGATAGTGAAGATGATGTAATTGTCCTTGATGATGAAGAAGAAACCTAGAAATTGCTTAAGATTAGTGAAAAGATTGATAGAATGGTGAAGCAATTTGATAACTTTCAAAATGTTATGCAAACAATGGACATGAAACTTGAAGAAATATCAAGTAAAGCCGATATTGTGATGACCAAGGTGAATCAGTTATCCATTCCTCTAATCTTCAGTAAGACCATCTAGCTCGCTCAAAATTCCCTTATCTCCTCATGATTTTTTCATTGGTTAAATCTTGGTAGTTTTAGAATTTTATCAAGAAACATAATGGTCTGTAATAACTAGTGTTTGCTACTTTTGGATGCTGATATATATTCTCTTTGAGTATTAGAATATACTTTTGGATCTTTTTAATGCTTAATCTTTTATTGCCTCATATTGATTCATATAAATATTTTTTTTTATGTGCTAATTAATTTTAAAATCTTAAAATAAGAATATTGATGTTTTAAATTTGTTCGTATGGTTTATTGAGAAATATTTCTTAAATGAACTTTAAAGGAGAAAATTGGAATTTTGAAAGTATTATCTCTACGAATATTTTTCTCAAAAAAATTTCAATTTAATAAAGATTAATTACTTTTGAAAATTTTTGGGTTGAAAACAAACTTTTTCATCCTTTGTCCCTAATTTTTGAGATTACAAAGTGCGAGAAGTTGTATGATATTTTTAAAAGATTATTTGTTCACCTATCATGAATTAATGATTATAATTCCATAAGGGGAGCAATAACATGTTATGCTTATATTGAATATCTTTTGAGAAACGTTTTTTCCCATATCGATTCTTAAATGAGTTAACAATGTGTCCTCATATTTAGGAGGAGCATGGTCAGTCAACTAATTGAAATGAGTATCCTGAAAGAAAATGTGTGAGTTAGATTTTCATCAATTCAGTCAACTGACGAAATGGGTCGATCGACTAACGAAAACAGTAGCTTGTAAGAAGTTGGAAAGGGAGCTCATCGACCAAATCGATCAACCAACCAGGAGGACTAGTCAACTAACTGGAAATAAGGCAATGGTAAAAACGTTGACCATTGCAGATTTTAGTCAATGGGCAAGGGGCGGTCAACGGACGGGCACAAAATCAATTAACTTTAACTGTTTTGTTTCGCGTGATCTTTTACCCAAATCTTATGATTTTAAATGTTGGAAAAAGAGATTTTTTTATGGATTTGAGTATATTATTATTATATATCATATATCATTAAGATCCTATTAATTTGGTTCATATATTAATTGATTCTTTGAATTGAATTAGTAAAACTACTTTCTATATTTAAGAGTTTTGAATCTAAAATATTTTTGGGACCAAATCGAGCTTTTCATAGAGTATTTTTTAATGAAATACATCTATTTTGATAGTATATCATATACGGGATCTTGGAGTGTCATTTTAGGTCTTATCTTTTGGAAACTAGCCATTATAGGCCTAGTTTGAATTCTCTTTATAGAGACCAACAAATTTTATTAATGGAATCAATAACAATCAGCCTTTGCTTAAAAAAAAAAAAAGAAGAAAAAAAAAAGAGTGATTTTTGCTGAGGTATTTCTAAGAGAGTTATTCTGAAAGAATTCTTGATTGGAGCGCATAAATGTTTTCATCACCACTTTTGTTCTTCACTAAGTTATCTAATCTATTTTCAAGAAATCCGGGTGGGATCTTTCCAAGTTAATTTAAGTGTTTTTTTAGATTATCTAATTATTAATTGGAATATTTGTTTTTGAAAAAATGTTTTTCTGTTTGAAAATCTTGCATATCTTAAGAAACGATTTTTGCTTGGAAAATTTAATTAAATATTATTTGTGCTTTAATTGAGTAAATCAAATTTATTTCTCACATAATTCGATCACATTGTTTTCAAGACATTAATTGAGTATAATTATTTTGAGGTGGTAGAAGCTTCTGTGGAAAAAAACTAGTAATTTTATTTTATTTTGTATTTGCGAGTGTGAGTAGATTACATATTTTTGTGATGGTGTCTTATCAGGTTAGTTAGGGTTTGATAATTAACCTATGAAAAGGATTAAGTTTAATCTTTAGCCTGTTAAAATGATTAGATTTTGATTCTTCCTGTAATAGAATTAGGTTAGTCTTTAACTTGAAAAAATATAAGGTTTTTCCTTAGCTAGTGAAAAGAAAAAAGTTTAAGAGATTAAAAGTGTAAAGGATGGATTATGAGCTTCTAAAAAGTATTAGGTTAATCTTGAACCTGTGAAAAGAATTGTAAGGGTTTGGTTTCGACTTGGGAAAGGAATCAGGGGATTAGTGGATTATGAAAGCCCTGTGGCACTCAAGGGGACTAGATATAGGTAAGAGTAGATTACCAAAGCAAGATAGATCAATGTGTGCTGCTTTTCTATATTTATGTTTTTCGTTTTTGTACTTAGTTAATTTTCGCTATTATACAAGATAATTATCAATTAGAGAAATTGTTAACATGTATGTTTAAAGAATTAATTGTTTAATTTGTTATACCTACCTAATTCACCCCCTCTTGGATAGATCTGTGGGCCAACACACCCTTCTTTTATTTTTATTTTAGGGTTTTTTTCTTTCTCTATCCCATATGTTCTCGTATGTTTCTCCTCACCAGACTATTAGACATACGAATGGGGTATATTCTTTCTTTCATGTACGTCTGTGTCTTGTTGTGGTTGAATTATTTTTCCATATTTTTTGCTCATGTATGGGTACAAATTGTAAAGACTGTACTCATATGAATATGAGATATTTTTTTTGTCTCCTATTTGTTCTACATATTTGTGTTTACTGATGCAATACAAAAGTTCAAACAAGTCCATGAACAGTCGAGTTCATACCATGTAGTCTTTATGGAAAATTTGTAATAGAAAGAAGAAATTCGAATCAAGTAGGTATTGCTTGCAACCCGGGTTCATAATCCGATGGCCTCCTCTCCTTACCGACCCCTGCTCAGATAGACACGAAGTATCGAGTGTGCCCAAGTACAAAGAGGATCTTTCAGGCCGTCCCCGGGCCAGATTTTTCGAATGTTCTTATCCATCTGGTTGAATGAGTGCGTCTAAGAATGATGGTTGTAGTCTCATTCCTATTCTCATGGTCAATTAGGGTAGTCAATGTAGTTTTCATTTATCCCCTAATGTATGACACTTGTATATATTTTGAGTGAAGCAAAGAATTTTATTAAGTAGGGTACAAAACATAGCACATCCAAAATAATTACTACTGGGAAATATTTCTTT
Organism: Eucommia ulmoides; assembly: GCA_016647705.1. Taxonomy (NCBI): domain Eukaryota; kingdom Viridiplantae; phylum Streptophyta; class Magnoliopsida; order Garryales; family Eucommiaceae; genus Eucommia; species Eucommia ulmoides. The sequence goes on along the minus strand of CM028332.1, from coordinate 35,276,639 downwards.
AAATATTCTATGTTCTACAAATTTTGCATTGGTCGTCTCTCCAGCGTTTTGAGCTCATAAGTGCCAGGTCCAATGTACTGGTAACCCGGTAGGGCCCTTCCTAGTTTGGGCCCAACCTACATTCTGCTTGATCTCGCATAGCGATGTTGACTTTCCCAAAAACCAAGTTACTTTCTTGGAATGATTACATTTAATACACTTGTTGTAATATCAGGCAATTTGCCTTTCGTAGTCTGCTTGTCGAATACACGCTAGTTCTCTTCGTTCTTCCAATAAGTCAACATTCAGTGTCAGTTCGCGTTGAGTTTTATCGAGAACATAGTGGGCTACCCAATAGGTCAGTAGGAAACAAAAGGCTATTTGCCTTTTGTAGTCTGCTTTCGAGCTGAAGGCCATAGCGAAAGGTATCTCCCTAGTGGACACCCTTGACGTCGTGTAGTATACCCACAATACTGAGGGGAGATCTTCCATATATTTTGCTTTAGAACTTTCCAATGGGTCTTCAACGTGTGTAGAATGGTTTGGTTGGTCACTTTGACCTAAACATTCAATTACGGGTGGCTTGGGGTTGACATGTGGTGTTAGATGTTCAATTCTGAACAAAAGTCGTCGAGCAGGGTTTATTCGAATTGCATCCAATGGTCACTGATAATGGCCTGTGGTACACTAAATCAATAAACAATATACTCCCAAAGGAATTCTTTGAATTTGGTACTGGTGATTTTTACCACGACTTTAGCTTCGACCCACTTAGTGAAGTAGTCGATCATGACAATCAAAAACTTTTTCTAGGCAGTAGCCACGGGAAAAGGACCAAGGATGTCTAATCCCCATAGGTCAAATGCCCAAGGTCCAATCATAAGAAGTTGTTGCTCAGCTAGGTATTGATTGTCGGCCCAACCTTGACATTTATCATACCTTTTAACCAATTATCTCGCTTTTTCTTCAATCATCAGCCAGATGTACCCTTGCTTTAGTGATTTTTTTTTGCTAAGGTCCTTGTTCTATAGTAGTTACCACAAAGTCATTCGTGGATGTCCTAGAGAACGCAGCAGCTTTCACTCTGGTGTAGGCATCGAAGTATCTCTTGTATAACACCCCTCGTACTAATATGTATCAGGATGCTCAATATCAGACATTTATAGCTTCATTTTTTTTTTTTGTTTAAGGAGAACTTCATTGTTGAGGTATTTATAGATGGGGTCCATCCACCCGTACTGGTATGTCACTATCTTGACTTCCTCCTCGGTTTCTTTACAGCTTAGCCATCTTATGTTCTTGACCCGGATAGTCTTTGGTCCCCTGATTTCGAATGCAGAGGCAAGGTTACCCAACGAGTCCACGTGCTTGTTTTTTCCCCTTGTGATTTGCTTGATCGGGACTAGAAGCCTTACATGAGGAGTTTGGTCGTGTTTAGATACACCCTCATATTTTCTTCCTTGGTAACATATTTTCTATTCATCTGATTTGTTATTATTTAGTAGAAAATTGCAGTAGAGTTCTACCTAGGTTGCTCCGAGTTCCTTCAATATTATCAATGTGGAGATAAGTGTCTCATACTTGACTTCGTTATTATTATTTTTTTTTAAACCGAGCCTCAAGGTGTACTCTAGGATGTCTCATTCAAGCCTATGGTATCCTGGCTCTCAAGCTGATTTGATTTTACAACCCGTCCATATGGATGGTCCAAGTTTCAGTAACTTGTTGGTTGAATAGTAGGCAAGCTTTTTTTCTATCGAAGTTTTTTACTTGGGAAAGGTAAACTCCAAGATGAAATCCTCCAGTGCCTTCCCTTTAATGGCCATCTGTGGATGGTACTCGATATGGAATTCTTTAAGCTCAATCGACCATTTTAGTAGTCTCCTAGAGGGTCTCTAGCTCGTGGAAGGGCATGTTCGTCAACATTACTATCGGGTGAGCATGGAAGTAGTGTCCAATGTTTCTCGCCAAAATTATTAGTGCGTAGGTTATCAACTCATTCTAGGGTAGCGGGACTCTACTCCATATAACGCATGGCAGATGTAGTACACAGGTCTCTAAGTTCAGTGCTCTTCTATCACAAGTTCCTAACTTACAAAATTAGTAGATTCTACTAGGTAGATGATCATTTTCTGCCCCAGCTTCGAGGTAGTGAGTATTAGTGGCTCCGATAAGTACTTATTGAGTGTTTGGAAGTCTAGTTGGTTACTCGTTGGTCCACTAGCACTTTTGGCCATGTGGGGTTTTGAAGAAAGATAGGCACTTGTCGGTCACTTGAGAAATGAACCAATTTAGAGACATTAGCCACCCAGTCAGGCCTTGTACTTCCTTGATCGTCTCTGGGGAGGTCATGTTTAGGATCACCTTGACTTATTCCAAGCTGGTCTCGATTCCCCTTCTTGTTACTAGATGGTCGTGGAACTTTTCTTTACTGACCTTAAATATCAAGATTCAGCTTCACCATGTGCATCCTGCATATATTGAAGCACACTTGTAGATTAGCTAAGTGGTCACTGATCACTTTTCTCTTAACCAACATATTATCAATGTAAACCTCTATGGTCTTTCTAAGTAGATCAACGAACATTTTATTCACCAGCCTCTAGTATGCCACTCCCGTATTTTTTAGCCCAAAGGGCATAACCTTGTAGAAATAGAGGCCCATTATGGTGATGAACGACAATTTTCCATTATTTAGTGGGTACATGCTGATCTGGTTGTATCCCAAGAAGGCATCGCGGAAGCTAATCGACTTATAGTTAGCAATAGCATCCACAATTATATCGAGCTTCGGGAGAGGGAAGCAGTCCTTTGGGAAAGCCTTATTGAAGTAGGTGAAGTCCATACATATGTGTTACTTCTCTGCCTTCTTCTTGATTATGACTACGTTTGCTAGCCAGAGGGGGAAATTGATTTCCACAATTTTGTTTGCATCCAACAACTTCTTGTTTCTTCCTTAATCACTGCTTGTATTTTTTTTACTAAACTTTCACCGCTTTTATCGAACTGGAGGGTATGTTAGGTTAATGTAAAGCTGGTGCGTGGAGATACTTGATTTTATCTCGGGTAGATTCGCATGCAACCGAGCGAACGTGTCATGGTTGGCTCTTAGTAGTTTAACCAGCTGCTCCCTTTGGTCCCCCGTGAGGGCTCTCCCGATTTGAACAATCTGGTTCCATTTCGTTGGATGTGTTGACCTAAAGATCTACCCAAGATGAGAGTAAATTCGGTAGTTACAAAAATTTAATCAATAAATTCAAATTCAAGATATCATTTTCCCTAATTGATTATTATCTTGTTAAGTATTGGAAATATGTTTAGCTAAGTGCACACCCAAACAATTAGAAAAGTAACAATACAACACATAAAGATTTATCCTAAGTCGGCAAACTATTCTTACCTACATCCAGTCCCTTGAGCTCCACAGGGATTTCACAATCCAGTCGATTTTTGGGTCATCCTATGAAACTTTGAATCTAAAACCACTCAATTAAAAAAAATTAGTTCTATAAAACATCAATGTTTAATTTTCCATCAAAATATTAGGTTCAAAATTATGTATTTGGATATGATCCAGTTCCTTATTAGGATAAGCCCGTGGTTGGTAGGGCTGTTTTACTCGGGGGGTTTAGAATGTCTCCTTGCGTAGGATATTCTATTATATCCCAGGATAGGAAGTCCTCATCAACCTCATTGTCCTTAGATTTCTATTTGGGGGTTTGTATTTTAGGAAACTGCATCTCGACTTTGAAGTATTGTCGATATATTCTTTGGCTCTCCCTTACTTTGTTGATGTCATTCTTGGTTGGGAACTTCAATATTAGGTGGTATTTTGAATTGATGGCCTTCAAAGTGTTTATGCACGACCTCCTAATGATGGCATTGTACACTGACAGACAGTCTACTACCATAAACCGCGCATTGACAATCGAATGCTTTGGCTCCTTACTTAATGCGATTTGGAGAGTTATATACCCGACAGGCTTCACTATTTCTCCATTAAAGCCAACTATGGGGGTTATAATTGGTTTTAGCTGGTCTCAATTGATCTCCATTTTGCTGAATAAAGTTAAGTAGAGTATCTTTACCGAGCTACCACTGTCGATAAGTACTTGGCCCACGTTATAGTTGTTGATTTATAAAGTGACCACTGGCGCATCAATGTGGGGTATGTAGACCCAACGTAGATTTTCCTCGATAAAAGTATAGACTCCCTTTCGAGGGGAGGCTTCTTGGATACTTTAAACACATACTTGTTTGTTGGGGGTTTACCCCACCGAGCATGAGCCTTGTGCTCACTCTTGGACAGTCATTTGGAGGCAAATCCACTCTGAAGTATGTGGATATTTGGTGTGCTGTTATAGGCAACCAAAAAAAAAATCCTACTCATAAATATAAACTATAGTAGTATGAGCAGGTATCGTTCCCACAGAGTGTACCTAGCTTAAATTTGTGCTACGTGAACAAGGATGGGGGGTTTGATTGTAGCAGAGCAAAACTAAGAAAATCAATAAGGAAAACTGCAAACTTAATACAGAATTCAATCAGAATACATGCCTTGGTCTAAGTTAACATCCACTTTCAAAATTTCACAATTGTTCATCAACGGAAGCATATATCAATTCCCACTTTGAATATTCACCGTTGGAGCTATTTTCTTATCTCTCCTTACTTGTATTTAATTAGAAAACAAGCGATCTAATTAACCCTAGCTACTAAACAACCTAAGAGCTAAAGGTTTCATCTAGTAACATCTGTACGAATTAAAGATATCGATGAAACTAAATAACACAAGCACAAGCGGTTATATTTAATTTAGTCGAGTGTCCTCCCTATGATCTAATAATTTCTTACACTGCAAATCATTAAATCTTAGTTCATTTGCAGATTAGAGGGATCAAACAATTACGGATTTGATATCTAACACAACAGTAGATTGTAACGAATAATAAAGCAGTAGGGCTCCTAGTGATTAAATGAGAAAATTATGAAAATAGGCACAAAAGAACATTCGATACTCAAAGCATAAATTGAACAATGAAAACAAATTTGATCTCACAGTTTTATTGATTTTGAGGCTTCAGTTTCCTTCAACCAAGAGAAAAAAACTTAGCCAGACAAAGCTATAGAAGAGGACCAAGGAGAATAGAGAAAATGGAATAGAGAGACGTCTGTCCAACCGCCCCCTAACAATTAGAGATTGAATCTTATATAATAACTTTGGCCACCCACTACTCGAATATAAATAAATAAATAATGAAATAAATGCTTGATCAAATCCCTTTAAATAAAATAATGATTGCCTCAAATAATGACCTCAGTTTTCTTTTTATACCCTTAACCCCTCCATTCAAGCATTGGTAACTGTTAAGAATGGAAATAGAAAGCATCCCCTCCAAGCCTCTAATAGGAAAACGAATAACAAACTCTTCACTTTCTATCCTTGGTTCCATAAACTTAAATGGACAATTTCCATCTCATGTAATGGTTCTAAGTTGACCAGAAAACTGGGTTAGTTCACGAGTCGGGGGTCTGGTCTATTTTCACCATTTTTCTTCAAATCAGAATATCGGTAGTGTAGGTTTAGCAACTTCAAGTCCAATTTTGACAATGATACAATCTGATTCTAAAAACACTAAAACCATTAAAGTTGTATCTCGCGTTCTGAGCTTTCTATATCATCTTGAATCACCTCAATCAGAGTTCAAACGAGGAAGTTATGACCAAAATACAAACAGGTGTCAAAACTGCGGCACAAATCAGGCACACTCCAGCACACCCACGAGCGCTTCAGTGGGCATCCAGCCATTTCTAGCTCCAAAACAGCACTCTATCCTACCCACACGTACTCCAGTGCAGATCCAACAGTTTCTTGCTCAAAAAAAGGTGCTCCAACACGTCCACGTGCGCTCTAGCCGGAATCCAGCAATTTTCTTTATACGCAATTTATTCCGTTTTGCTCCAAACGCTTTCATTTGTTTTCTAATTTAAAATATAGGCTTACTGAATACTAATGAGTAGTTTGGTTACCAACAAATTAAGTATTTTTAGGTTAAAATATTTATGTGTTTTCAAACATTTTTGTTAGTTTAATATGTTTTCGTATTATTTTGTAGGTTTATATATAAATGGGAAACAAGATGTAAAATCAGTTTAGGTGCAGTAACTTTAAGGCCATTTTAATAATGGTGCAATCCAATTTTGGAACATCTCCAAACATTGTTTTAGATCTATGTCTTTCCTTTCCATAGGAGTTTAAATCACCTCAATCGGAGTTCGGACAAGAACGTTACGGCAAAAATACAAATCAGGCGCAGCCACTGTCCCTGTATTGTTGCAGCAATAATTTCCATCACTGCAGCAATGGTTTAATCGCTGCAGCGCCATTCCAGTAGTGAGTTTTCTTCCTTCCATCGCTACAGGGATGTATTTGATTGTTGTAGTTCCCGGATACCAGCAAACATTGATATTTTTAGATATTTTTTAGATATTTTGCATTTCTCTTGATTCTCACTCATTCCCACAAGACCAAGAATATTTTTAGGAGTATTTTGAGAGATCAAGATCATACCAATCTAGAGAGTTCATCAATTGGAGAATAGTAAACAAGATCAGAGCGGATTTTATGGACGTGGAACCATCTATTCTTCAAATTTCACCTATTCTCCCTTATTTCTCTCTTTATTTATAAACTCTTGTTGGTTGTTTGATCATGTATATATCGTTTTTACTTGAATATTTGGTTATGGACATGAGATAAATGTTTATTGCCTAGGGATTGATATAGTTCACTAATATACATGTTTGAGTAAATCGTTGTTTCGTTATCGGTTGTTCATCCCTATTCGATTGTGTTTACCATTATTTTAATTCCATATTATGATTGTTATGATATTGTGATTGATTTGAGAACACGGAGTTTGACACTTGGGAAAGGTAACCCCGGATTCAAACTAGAGTTTAAACACATCCCGGCGTTCTAATGTTTTGGGAGATTATTAAAACGTGTACAATCCGTGAGGTTGGGGTAAGACTCATGTAATCATTTAGATGCTAGATAGGGATATCAGTGTTGACACGAATTGCATATTCATTCCTTTTACACTTGGGAAAGGTAGTGAGTAAGTTTTTGACACCTAGATTGTCGGATAGATTAATAATCGGTAATGTAAACTAAACTAAATCAAACATGTTTAATTAAACAAAGTTAATCCCTAGATAATCTATTCCCATATAATTAATTCCTTGTATTGTAGTTTAATTAGTTATTATTTTAGTTTAGTTTAGTTATTTTTATAAAAAACCTAAAATTCGATCGCTTAAATAAAGTTATGCTTCGACAATTACGATACTTAACGAAGATTTAAACCAATCCCTATGGATACAACAATCCTTACTCTTCCCATACTATTAAAACTTGACCTCGTGCACTTCCGATTAATTCAAAGCGATTAAAATATCGCCGACAAGTTTTTGGCTCCATTGCCGAGAATTAGTTTTCAGATTGTTGTTGATATTGTGAATAAGTAACTTGATTTTAATTTAGGCATTTATTTTATTTTTAATATTTGTTTTTAGTTATGTTTTTCTTGCGAGGCACTTGAAGATGTCTCATCAATAAGTGCTATTGCAATTTTCTCAACGGGATTCCGAGTCATTCCATTGTGCTTGAGAACGATACAAGGAGTTGCTTGTTTGATTCCCCAGTCATGGTTTCCCGAGGAAGTGTCAACTACTAAACGTCCTCGATGGGTTATAAGCCGCAACAAGAACTTGGGTGGAATGAGGAAATAGTACTACCTCTTTCTACCAACTAACCGTGAACGAAGTCTATTGGTTGTTGGAAGACACGACGGAGTTTGATTTTCAAAGTTGGAATTATTCAACAAGCTACAAAGGCTTGGGAGATAGTTCCACCATTTTGGTGCCATGGATTGAAACCCTAGACCAACATATGGAGTCTTCCCTCACCTTAGAAGAAATGTTCACTGCATTCATGGGGGAGACTCAAGCTTTCTGGAGGAAAACACATAACCGTCTCAATAAGAATGAGAATCGTCTTGACAATATTGAGACGACCTGCATTGAAATTAATACGACTGTAAAGTCTCTTGAGACACAAATCGGTCAGCTTATTTACTTTATTGAGGCTGAGTCAGAAATGGTGGCACTGAGAGACACACAAGTCATATTTAAATGTGAAATCCACCAGAGGAAACCGAATACGAGCGGGAGGAACTTGGGTGTGTTCAATGATGATGATTTGAATGAGGAGAAAACCCAAGAATAGATCGACGATGAAGAATCACAAGATAAAAATTGTGATTCTTCACCAATTGAGATCTATATTGTGATACCACCACCGATCCAAGATGATCATATCTATAAGGATTTGATGTGGCTCACTTGTTCTCCGTCGCTTCTAGCAATGTTCATTCAAGCTCACCAAGCACATGAGACAGAGCCGAGTCACGTTGAGAGTACGTCTCAATTAATGCTACATTTCGCCAAGCTTGAGGGCATTTTGAACCAACACCTATATGTTGTGTTATATGGCACATATTATGGGCGGAAATCGCTCTTTGAGAACCCTTCTCTGTGTCAAGCTGAGGATATTAAACCAAACGCTTCTTAAGAGACAACCCAAGTTTTCAAATAAATTAATCCATCACCGCTGACCATACTCGTAGGCGAGATTGTCTCCCCTCCTAGGTACGTGTTCAAAAACCCCTTCGTCACTATAATGCACACTATTTGTTGAGTTTGATGTTGGGTCACTGTGGACACTGCCCATTCTAAGTTTGGGGGGATGTTTTGTATGCTTTCTAGTATGATGTCTTTTTATTAGTTATGTATTTAAGTTTACTAGTTGTTAAATGTTGTGTAGTTAAGTTAAATTGTTTACATGCATGTTTGTTTAGTGAAAGTGTGTTTGTAGTAGTTGGTTTTGTGTGTTGAGTTTTGTAATTCTTCTGGGCCATTGTCGATGATGATATTATCCCCTTGTTGTTTTTCGAGGTCAAGGGTAATACCCATCCATGTGTGTTCTGTGTGTTTGACATCTCGTTTTGGTAAAAGTCATTATGGATCCTAATTTGCACGAGCATGTAGACTCAATGTACTAGCTATCCAATCGATTTGATGTCGATTATCCAGTAACCAAGTTCATGATAATTTAAGGGAATCTAGAACCTGATGTGAGGTAGTTTAGGAGATATGATTTAGGCATTCATTTTTATTACTTGTGTCGTTGAAACCTTCTATGCAACATGTTTTACCCCTCGTTACACTGTCGAAGCCTATTAGCCGTTTCAATTCTGAACATGTATCAAATGCCCTAGCCGATTAAATTTTTTCCAAACCACTATCGCTAAACCTAAGGCACAATTTGAGTTGAAATCAAGTTAGCATTTATTTATGTTACTTGAAGTGAGCGGTTGGGTTTTGGGCAAACTTTTGATTGGTTCTATATTCGAGTACTCACTTGTCATTTTTCGATCGTATTTGCACACCCATGGAATTGTACAAATCAAATAAATTTGGGGATGTGGTTGATAAAAAAAAAAAAGAAAAAAAAAAGAAAAGAAAAGAAAGACATGTAAATATAATTTTATTTTTGTTTGTTTTGACAAGTGAGTACAACGTTTTAAAATGTTAGTTCAGGGTTGTTTCAGATTGATCTTTATGGGTACAAGTGTGATTCAGTGCCAAGCGATGTGCCTTGGGTATCGTTGAGTTAATAACGTTTACCTATTTTATATTCCCGATATACCCTTAGCTAGTTCATAAAAACCGAACCAAGTTCTTTTGATCTTTTTGAACTTCTAAGCCTACATTAGTGGAGAGTGGAACCCAATCTAGCATATAAAAATCCTGTACCTTATCGGTGTTAAGGCATGAACTTTGTTGTTGGATAATCCAATCTGGTCTTTGGATGGTTGTATAATTGAGTTTTCGCACACACACTTGGAAAGAATCTAGAATGACGTTTACTTTTATTGAATGTTGAAATTCTAGAACACCACATCATGCAGTTTTATTCTTGAACTCGATATAATTGGGGGTCGTTGAGGGAAACCTTTTTGGTCGATTAGTTGAAATTCAAAACACACACGTCGTTGTTTTTAGTTCGTTAGTGTCTTTCGTTTTTAGTAAGTTGTGTTTGTTATTTCGGTGTAGTAGTTTAGTTTCTTTAGTGTGGGTGTTTTTACTTGAGGACAAGTAAACATTTGAGTTTGAGGTATTTGATGAGTGGTTTATTTACCAACAAATAATGTATTTTTAGGTTCAAATATTTGTGTGTTTTCAATTATTTTCATTAGTTTAATATGTTTTTGTGTTGTATTGTAGGTTTATAAATAAATGGGAAACAAGATGCAAAATCAGTTCAGGTATAGTAACTTTAATACCATTTTTTACAATGATTCAATCCGATTTTGGAATATCGCAAAACATGGAAGTTTTATAACTATGTATTTTCGTTCCAAAAGTTTTTTGAATCACTTCAATCGGAGTTCGGACGAGAAAGTTACGGCAAAAATACAAATTAGGTGTCAACCACTGTCCTTGTATCGCTACAACGATAATTTCCATCGTTGCAGCAATGGTCTGATTGCTGCAGCACTATTCTGGCAGTGAGTTTTCTTCCTTCCATTGCTGCAGCGATGTATTTGATCGCTGTAGTGCCCAGACACCAGTTGGCATTGATATTTTTAGATATTTTGCATTTCTCTTGATTCCCACTCATTCCCACAAGACCAAGAACATTTTTGGGAGTATTTTGAGAGCTCAATATCATACCAAGCAAGAGATTTCATCAATTAGACAATAGGAAACAAGAACGGAGTGGATTTTACGGACGTGGAACCATCCATTCTTCAGATATCGGTTATTCTTCCTTGTTTCTCTCTTTATTTCTAAAATCTTGTTGCTTGTTAGATCATGTATATATCATTTTTACTTGAATATTTGGTTATGGCCATAAGCTAAATGTTTATTGTATAGGGATTGATGTAGTTCACTAATATACATGTTCGAGTAAATCGTTGTTTCATTATCAGTTGTTCATCCTTATTCGATTGTGTTTACTGTTCTTTTACTTCCATATTATGTTTGTTATGATATTGTGGTTGATTTGAGAATACGGAGTTTAGACTAGGGTTTAAGCACAACGCGACGTTCTAATGTTTCGGGAGATTATTAGAACGTATTCAATCAGTGAGGTTGAGGTGAGACTCATGTAATCATTTAAACACTAGATAGGGATATCGGTGTTGACACAAATTGCATATTCATTCACTTTACACTTGGGAAAGGTAGTGAGTGAGTTTTAGACACCTAGATTGTCGAATAGATTAATGACCATTAATGTAAACTAGACTAAATCAAACACGTTTAAGTGAACGAAGTTAATCCCTAGATAATTTATTCCCATATAATTAATTCCTAGTATTGTAGTTTAATTAGTTATTATTTTAGTTTAGTTTAGTTATTTTTATAAAAAAAACCTAAATTTGATCGCCTAAATAAAGTTAGGTTACGACAATCGCGGTACTTAACGACGATTTAAACCAATCCCTGTGGATAAGACAACCCTTACTCTTCTCATTCTATTAAAACTTAACCTCGTGCACTTGCGAGTAATTCAAAGCGATTAAAATATCGCTGACAAATACAATTAGGCACAAAATAAGCATAAAAGACTAAGTATGAATACAATTAGGCACGAAATAAGCATAAAAGACTAAGTATAAAGGAATAAATGTATGGACATTTATGCACTTATCAATATTCTCCCAAATGTTGGTCTTTCCCTTTTTTCTCATAAATTTTATGTATATTCCTCTCCTCATCAGGGTGTTGCTCGGCCTAGTCTTCTTTAGTCGTAAACCTATTGGCCCAGTGAGCTACCCAAGAGAGGAGTGAATTAGGTAGTATTAAAAATATCAGAATATAATACTTCAAAAATCAAACAATTAATTTTATCTTAAAATTAATTATTTTCTTTTATAGCAACGGATTATGTATTATCAACTAGGTGCACACCCAAACAATAAAATATAAACAATGTAAATAATGCAGTACACAGAAATTTATACTGGTCCACCAAACTACTCTTGGCTAATCTAGTCCCACGAGTTCCGCAGAGAGTCGCACCTACTAAACCCAAGATTCCTTTAAAGGTAGGAACCAAACCCTCACAACAATTCTTTTCATAGGCTCAGAATTAACCTTTACAATTCCTTTTCACAAGCTAAGGAATAACCTCTATCTTTTTAATAGGTGGAAGATTAACCTATTTTTATTACAGGGAGAATCATGACCTACTTCTTTTTATACCCTAGGCTCAAGAATTAAACCTCACACAAATACGCTTCAAATATCCTTTTACCCAGTAAGGTTTGAACCATTACAATTCACTCACATATTCAATCAAGGAGGAATTAACACCTAATCATTTTATACTCTAGGCAAAGATCAAAACCTTAGTCTCTTTACCAGAAGAGATTGAAACCAGCTACCCTTGATTAGACACTCCCAGTAATATCTAATTCGACACTCAACTCATCAATTACAAACAATTGATAAGTGCTTTTCCCACTTGGAGCTTCTACCACCCCAAATAAATTCAAACTCAATTAATGTCCCGATACTAGTGATAGAAAAGTTAGAATTTCAAAATTTTGATAAATAAAGATGGGTAGCAAGCAATTAAGCACATAATCAGATTTTCTCAAGAAATTGTTTCAAAAATAATTTTCAATAAAAAAATTTGAAAAACAAATTCAATGATCAAATTCCAAATAATAAATAATATAATCAAGAAACAATTAATAGTAAGTAATTTGGAAAGATCTCACCAGGATTCTACTGAAAAAAATAATGATTAGAATAGCAGCGAAACTTCATATCGGTAGTAGCAAAAATCCACAACAAATATTTCTACCAAACAAATCTAAAAAAAGATCTCACAATTTACTCAGTATGATTACTCATAGAAAGCACAATAGCGGAATAGCTTAAAATAATTTAGATTCTCTTGATTTCTGATATTTTACTTGTGAAATCCGCAGGTCTATTTAAAGCACTTGAAACAAGTCCTATGACGGCTAATTCCAATAAATTATGACATTTAATTACACCAATAGACCATTTATATCATAATAATTCATTCCTAATATAATTCACTTAAAATATTCAATTAAGTCCCTCAAACTTTTAATCAAAATCAATTAGATAAGATTGAAAGAATTACATGTACCAAATTGAGAAATATTAAAACTACTTGAACCATATCTATAGGGGATAATTAAATATTAATTAAATAACTCAAAACATATTAGATCACTAAGATATCTCACATATCTTAACCATAAAACGGCTACGTTTTGAATAAAATCCAAAATTCCATAAATTCTGAAACAGCTCCATCTGTCGACCGACCAAGACCCATCAGTCGACTGCCCAATTCAGGATGTAACCAACCCAAAAACTCTTCGCCCATTGGTCGACTGCCCATCCATCACCTGTCGACTGGACGATTCAGAGAGTTTCATAAGTCTACCTATCTATCAACTTAGAGATTCAGAGACTTCCTTTTCTGATCACAAGTCGACTCACCTGTCGACCTAGAGATTCAAAGACTTCTTGTTTTAAGCTTAGGTCAACCATCCTATCGACCGAGAGATTCAACAACTTCATTCATTAATCACTGGTCGACTTACCTATCGACTGAGAAATGCTGGAATCCTCTCTTGAATTCGTTTTAAATCCAATTTCATCGACGTTTTTACTCCTTTAATCAATTTCTTTTCTTGGTTAGCTCCACTAAATCTTAATTCAATTTTAGTCAATTATCTTTATTTCTTTTTCAATTACACATAGGAGCAAATAATTTAGCTAATTAAGATCCTATAAAAACACATAATTTTGAAAAATATTTTGTATCGTGTATGATCCTAACTCGGATACATTAAGAGTTAGAATTTAACCAGAGTTGTTTTCCCTAGATTCTTCAATTTCTTCAAACTCTTAATCTTCTATCATCTTTAGTATTGCCACAATATCTTCATGATCATTTTCATCACTGGAACTAATAAATCGAAACACTCAATAAAATCGTTAGTTTCACAAAAAACATCAACATTTAATTGTCTATCAAAATCTTAGGATCAACAAAACCTTTTGAGATGGCCTCTACTGATCAATTGCTCAATCTTATTCTTTAGGTCGTAGCAGTTTGTTAGTGGTTTGTCCATGGTACCAGTGTAAGTTACACCACTTGTTTGTGTTGGTAGCTTTTCCTTAGCTCTTTATCGGCTGAGGCCACTTGATTACCTTCTTGTTTCTGATTTGCATCAAAACCATTCTCAACGGTGCATTGAATGGAGTAAAATTAGTGTAGCACAAGGGAAGTCTATTCCTCCCCAACTTTGTGTTGGTCCCATCCCTCTTTACCTCTTTCTTTTCTTTCTTCGACTTGGATTTATCTCTGCCTGATTTGTTATAATTTGGCTCTTCAGCATTTCTTTTCCATTTGGCATTCTATTCATCTTCGAATTGGGCCATGTAAATCTCCTCCACAACGATAAAGTTGAGAGAAAGGGCAAAAGCCGCGACCACAATCTTCGGTGGGGTATGAGCCATGTCGAGCAGGAATAGACCTGTCTATTCCCCTGCCATCTAGGTAGCTACTTCTATCTCATTGTTGAGTTCCTCCACTTGGTTAGATTCATAGTAAAATCCTCTTGATATAGGCTTCCAGTCTTTTATCTTTCTTCTATCTTACTGACATAAAATGTAACCGATTTTTTTTCCTATCGCTTATTTCTCATAAATATGTGTGAGAAAGTAAGACTAATATATTCAAAATAATTGAAGCTACCTAGTTTTAATGTCTTGTACCATTTGAGCGCTGCACCAGAGAGGGTCACCAAGAAGGCTGTTTATTTCATCGAGACGAATGCTCCTCGTAAGTCCATATGTGCATGGTATGCTTATTAAAGTTGGTAGTAACATTCTCTTGCAACACCCGAGTAGTAAAAGGAAAGGTATTTCTCTTTAGTATCTCGTCAACTTTGGGTTTCTTCTTCCTAATTTGCCTAAGCTTCTCGTATTGGCCTTGAGCTGCTTACATAGGTTCTTGTCAGTTTGTCAATCCAAATCATTTCGTTGTTCCCTCAGCTAAGATATTGAGTTGAGAAGGTGACGAGGCATTGCAAGATGCATCACAGTTTTTTCTTACAGTTTGGGTGTGGCGCACCTCATTTCTTCGCTTAGGTGATTCTTTCAGCCTATCCCCCGTCCTCGCGGGGGACATCTTAAGTCCGAGTTATAAGTGCACGTTGGGGGTCTTCTCGGATTGTTGGGTTTCAATACCTCGTTGGCTGGTTTGTCTTACTCGACGCAACTCATCCATTTTCCTTCACATCCTTCCTAATTCTTTGTAGAGATCCTGTTGCGCATGGAAATTCTCTTTCTCTTGGTGTTGCTTTCACTGGATTCATCGTCCCTCATCTGGAATGAGTTGCACTTCGTTGAAAAATGGCTAATACCCTTGAGGAACGAGCGACGGAAGAGAAAGTTAACTCTGATCTGTTTGTCCAGTCAAATACCGAATTGTTTGAGAGAGATCTATCATTAGTTCCATCAGAAGTGTAGGTAACTCCTATGCTGGACCAGCTTCGTGAGTGACTGTGTAAAATTGGCTATCTCTCGCTCTCATCTTCGTTGATCATGATTCAAGATCTTAGAGTAACAATTTACACAATTGATAAAATTTATGAGGAGAACTGTTTATCATTCCTACAGATGGTGCCAGTTTGATAACGTAAATGGATCATCGGACACGTTACCCTGAGATTCAGAACACTAGAATGTTCTTGTATTTAGGACCATTTTTCTCAGCTTGGGTTCCTGCAAAATAATACACTGTGCATGGGCTTGTCGGTGTTGTACCTCCAGTTTGAGAGTAATCAAGAGTTTCTTAAAAGAATTTTAATAGAGTAGTGACTAAGAAAAAATGTGCATTCTTGGTTAATTCATCGTTCTGATATTTATAAGAGGGCGAAGACTAGTTCGACAAGTCTTCCCTAGTTCTCATCCTATCATCATTAAGGTAGCAATGGTTTTGGCCCATTACCATTATTATAGTGACGATCATGGGTGTAAATCATGGATCCGTTACTTACGAGAGGTAACAGTTCTTTTCGATTAGGGTTGCATTTGCTATAACTGCACAACTGCACTCTGAGGTCATGGGTTTAACCCCTATTGAATGTAGCGACAATCCCGGAGTTGAAGAATGCCGCGCGGTTTCCCGATAATTTCCTTCTAGGGGCATATCAACCCCTCCACATCGGTATTACAAACAAAGGGGGTCGAACGTCTCCCATTCGGGTTAGTGTTGTAGTCAGCTCAACAAGAATGAGGAGTCTCTCGTGCCCACCACATGTTAGGGACACGTGACTGGAGATGATGATTTGCTTGATTTCTTCCTCATCAGTAACTGTAAAACCGAACCATGCAACCACTATTTTAGATCTAGTTATATGTACCCCTACCTTTTTATTTATTTACACTTTTACTTCTATGATATACATATATATATATGCTCACACTTTAATTCAAACTTTTGGTTTTTGTTTTGTTTGTTTATTTTTTTGTTACATGTCAACTTTATGTGTTGCACTTTGATTATATTTGGTATGTTTATCGTAACAGTTAATGAATTTGTTGTTTAATTTCTATTTTGTTTGAAATTTGTATTTTATGCTTTAGTTATATTTACGTTTATAATTTTATAAACTTGCATTGTTAGAGAAAATTAATAAATATATAACATCCTTAACAAGTTGGTAGTTTTATACTTTTGATTTTATATGAAATTAAGTGGTTCGGTTTAAAAATTGAGTTAAAAGAAATTGACGGTTTACAGTTCGATTTTTGGTTTGGTATATACCTAAAGGTTTTGGTTTTGGTTTATAGTGAAACTGGCACAAAATTAAACCGTTGCTATCCCTAGATCTAGGATCTATGGCCTAAGCTATTGTCCCATTGTATTCACAATGACAAGGTATCCTTGCACCCATAGTAGCTGCATCTGATGCAGTAATAAACTTGACCTCCATAGTAGAATTTACATTTTGGATATAATCCATAACTTCTCCCACTAACGACCCTACCTATGAAGATATATCCATATCGTGAAATTGACTAATAGTCATTTACATTGAATTTTAAATTCGATGCCACAAATCCATCAAGTTGTTGCCTCACCATATTCCAAAACTCTATTCCCAGTTCTTCTAAAATACTTTAGGAAATATATTCACACCATTGAGTACTCTCAATTTGAATGAGATTAATAAGCGTTGGTTAAGCTAATAATGTATCTGATATCAAGTCTAGTGCACAACACAAAATACACGAGACTTTCAATAGTCGAAACTTATGAAATCCTACTCATTGTGTTTGTCTTTGATTTCTATTTACAATGGGTTTAATTAGTTTACTTTTATCTACATTGTATTCTTGTTTTCAATCTGTTTGTTGTAAGGTTTGATTGGTATTTTTCACAAAATTATGGTTTCAATTTTTCTAATTAATTTTTGCGTGCAACTTCTTTTTCCGCTCTCTCGTCACCAAGTATGTTTGGCTAAAATCTTTTTGTTTTTATAAATTTTTTTTTCATTTCTAATTTTTATGGTAGAAATCGGTTCTAACATGGAGTGGTCATTTCTAATTTCCCTCCAAATCTAAAAGAAAAAAAATAGATGTTATTGTTATGTCTCGAAAACTCATCACACACACACATATATTCTAATTTGTTTCAAACTAGGTTTAATTGGTAATTTTGCACATTAGATTTTTTCTTTTGCTGGCTTCAATTGTTGTAATTCTGTTGGAATTAATTTTGTTTCCAGTAAACATTCAATTGTGTAGGGAATATTGTATAGAGGAAGGGGCTACGTCATTTTAAAAAAGAGCTTTTTGCATTTTGCACCCCTGAAGTTTTACAGAAATTACACTTTAGCCCTTTTATTTTATGTTCAACATGTTATTTTGGAACATTCGTAGTTTTAACATTATGTTGAATTCAACATGGTATTTTTTCATGATCTAATTATATATTAAGATTTGTTTGAGTAAGATCTTCAAAATAACATCATGTTCATCACTTTTTCATCAAAAATTCACATTCATGTTACATTTAATGTAAAATTGTGTTACATTCAACATAAAATTCACATTTCGTGTTATTTAACATTGTGGAAGGACAAAATCGTCCGAATCTAATTTCAGAAGTTGAAACTATTTGGTAACACAATTTCGCATAATGAGGACTATTTTATTCAATTAAAAATTTGCGAGACAATTTGGTAGATTTGGGCCCATATCAAAATCATCCAATCATTTTTCCTATTAAAAACCAAGCCTTTATTATTTATACAAAAGTCATCAAAACCCACAAAGAAAAATCTTAAAATCAATCTCTCAAACGGAGATCATAATATTTTTTTATTTTTATTTTTTTAAATCATAAAAAAATTGTGAAAAAAAAAAAAAAAAAAAAAAGAAAGAAGAAGAAGAAGAAGAAGAAGAAAGAATGAAGAAATTCTTAAACATGAAACTCCAATTTTGGCATTCAAGATTGTCTGAACCCTAAAATGGTCTTGTTGTTGATCCCTCTGCCGAACCACCCTCCCATGCCATCTCCTCCATTGATTCCATTTCTGGGAAGCCCAACCATTCCTCAACTCATTCTACCTGATCCGTAATTGAATTGTCCAAAATCAAAACCTAAAAAAACTCACCTGCTTTCGCACATGAGGGATTTCCGTCAACAAGTAAGACCACTTCGGATTACATTGACACTATTTACATACTTTAGAGTTTAATGTATTCAAATTAAAAATATAGGGGTTAAAGTAAAATTTCTCTTCAATTTTGATGGGGCAAAACAAAAAAGGCTCTAAAAAAGTAGTTAATTTTATATTATTGGTTATTGTAATATTGGTTAAAAATGAGAGTGTTATATAAACAAGCAAATCATTCAATCTTTTTAAAAATATTGGTTACTTGTGTATTCAATTGAAAATGAGAGTTGAGAACTTGGAAAACAAATGGTGTTTTATTTGGTTAAGTTTTGTTGAATGTTATTGATTGTATTGGTAATTATCCTATTCAAAAAAAATAAAATTATGAGCTATTGTTCTGTTCATTTGAAAATAAGAGTTGGACTTTGAGAATATTGTGTAAATAAAGAGAACTTTATCATTTGTTTTTAAAATTTGTACATGTATTATTAATTTGTGATTAATTGTGATTCACTAGAATTATTTGACAATAGTAATAATAATGATAATTAAGAAAAAAAGAAACCTTCAACAATTTGATGGTTCATCTACTTTATTATTTCAATTCCCATTTTTTGTATTGTTCTGTTCTTCTTTTAGATTTTTTTACTTTTTATACAATTTATTTTTTTACTCTAAAATTTATTTTTGGCAGTTTCATTGTGTTTTAATCCCTTAGTTGAATTTATGATATTTGTTGGAGTTTAAATTTGTTGGTGAACATGATCGAATTATGATATTTGTTGAAGTTAATATGTATTGGAGATGAAATAGAATGAAAAAGAGCATTTTGTAACTAAATAACTAAATTAGTTTTGAATATGAATAGAGACAATTATTCAGAATAGTATAGATATTTTTATTCGTAAGTTTTGTGCTTGTTTTGTGTTTGTTTTGTGTGATAATATTTTTTTAATTACGAAGTGCCTTTAAGCATATATATATATATATATATATATATATATATATATATATATATATATATACACTTGGGCCTAGAAGTAAAGTTAGTAGTAGTCTATGAATGTGAATGTTTAATTAATAAGATATTTGAATATGTTTGGATTTTTTTATGAAAAAACTTTAATTTTGATATTTTGATGATTATTTTTTATATAGAAAATTTTATACCATCGGGGTTGAGCATGGTGGTTTCAATAATGGGAGGGTTTGGAGGATAATTACAATCGGACTGACCTCAAGCCTTGAAAAATATTGTAATTTTTTAGGTAAAGTCTAGACTCAACCTGACTGATCCCGACTCATGAACAACACTAAGGAGGGGTTATATAGTATTGAATGATTAAATGTGTTCAGTTTTCATTTTTTTTTTCACATTTTTTAATACACTAGTATTAGTCTTGTACTTTTATCGAAGAGTTAATGAAATATTTATACGTTGTGTAGCAATTTTTTTTACCCTTAATATATTTTCTTTCATTCGTATTTGTTTTTTTTTTTTTTTTTAAAAAAAAAAAAAAAGAGAAGGGCCAAAAAGAAAGAGAGTTCAATTTTGGGTTTACAAAAATTAAATTTTCAAGCATTATTAGTAAACGATATTAAGTGATTTCTGTGTCAAATATTAATGTTTTTATCAAAAATTTATTCTAAATTATAGTACTATTTAAGTTGAATCTATATATATATATAAATTATCAAAAATAGAATTCGTTGAAGCAGTTAATTTTTATTTGAAAAAGAATAATTTAATTTGCGTCGAGGGCATTTTTTTTTTTTTAATTTCATTAGATTTAACGAAAAAATTTAACTTTTTTACTTGAGTGTAATGTTAAAGATGAATAAAATATACTTATTTTAAAAATATAGGGCGTCTAAACATATGGAAACAGATTATAATTGAATATTTATTTAATTTGCGTGGAGTTAAATTTGACAGTAAATATATATAAAAAAAATTATATATAAAAAATATCTTAGGATACTTTTTGGCCTTTGAAAAAATTCAATAAATAAATAAAGAAAGAAAGAAAAAAACTCATATCTTACACCATAAAATGTGTATGGGGCAAAGTATAAAACTACGAGCTTACATAAATAGGGCTAAAAAGTTGTCAAATTACGCAAATGGATCCCTTTTTATCTTTTTTACAAAAATAGGTCTAACAGGCCGTAAGATGACTGGTTTTATTTTATTTTTTCTTGGTGAAACCGGCCTTGACAAGCACCAAATGGGGCTACCAGCGTGGCAGCACCCCTCCCCCCCCCAATCCCCATGCCCCCATCACCCCATGCTCCATCCCATCCCTTTTTTTTATTTATTCATTTATATATATATATATATATATATATATATATATAAACCTTGTGATTATTTTATTATATATGTATATTTAAATTGTGATAATTTGAAAATTTATTTAATACTTCAAAATTAAAAATTAAATATAAATTATAATTATTTTGTAAAATGTAATTAATTTTAAAAAATATTAACAAAACATTAAAAATGACCATTATACTGAAATTAAACGCGGTTCCCATAAAAATACAATTCATTTATGAAACCTAAGTTTTTATAGACGAAAGTGCCCACAATAAGAGAAAAAATAGAAACTAAAATTAAACAAAAGGACAAAAATATAATTAATACTTTTTAATTGAACTCAAGGTTTTAGGGATGAAAAAAAAACTAAAATTAATTAAAGGGGAGAAAATGTAATTAACACTTTTTAGTTGAAACCCAAGATTTCAAGGATGAAAGTGCAAAAAAAAATTAAAATTAAATATAGGGGAGAAAATATAATTAACACTTTTTAGTTGCAACCCAAAATTTCAAAGATGAAAGTGCCAAAACAAAAAAAAACAAAAAAACAATGAAAACTAAAATTAAAAAAATGGACAAAAATGTAATTAACACTTTTTAATTAAATCCCAAGGTTTGTATTAAATATAATTTTTTTAAAAAAATTATTTATCAAACGGCGACAGTCAATGAACGGACCCCCTCAAATGAACGGCGAAATGAATGAATCCTGAACCTTCAATCTCAAACGGCGAAAGTGCTAACAATAAAAGAAAAAATAGAAAGTAAAATTAAATAAAGGGACAAAAATATAATTAATACTTTTTAATTGAAACCCACAGTTGCAGGGATGAAAGTGCAAAATAATAAAATAAAAAATAAAATTAAATAAAGGGATAGGTTGAATTGGAGGAAGAAATTGACGATGACGATGAAGATGACGACGTAACCAAAATGAACTCAATTCTTTTCGCAACTTTGAGTAAACAAAAGATGGTCTATCCGTAACCGAAATGAAACCAATTTTTTTTGTACGTAAACTGGGTTCCTAAAACTACATAATAAAACTTGAAGAAGTAAACACGGACAAGTGAATAACTTTTAAATAATCGTCAAAGTTAGTCGGATGAGTTGATTCGAAGATGATGCAAAGTTTTTGCAACTTTCAGTAAATTAAAGACGGTTTATCCGTAGCCGAAATGAATCCAATTCTTTTGTACGTAAACTGGGTTCCTAAAGCTACGTAATAAAACTTAAAGTAAAAACGGACAAGTGAATAACTTTTAAATAATCGTCAGAGTTGGTCGGATGAATTGTTTCGATGACGATGCAGTTTTTTTTGGAATTTTGAGTAAACAAAAGACGGTCTATCTGTAACCGAAATGAACCCAATTCTTTTGTACGTAAACTAGGTTCCTAAGGCTACGTAATAAAACTTAAAGAAGTAAAAACGGACAAGTGAATAACTTTTAAATAATCGTCAGAGTTGGTTGGATGAGTTGTTTCGATGACGATGCAGTTTTTTGTCAATTTTGAGTAAACAAAAAACAGTCTATCCGTAACCGAAATGAACCTAATTTTTTTTGTACATAAACTGGGTTCCTAAGGCTACGTAATAAAACTTAAAAAAGTAAAAATAGACAAGTGAATAACTTTTAAACAATCGTCAAAGTTGGTCAGATGAGTTGTTTCGACGACAATGCAGATTTTTTTTGACAACTTTAAGTAAACAAAATACGGTCTATCCGTAACCGAAATGAACTCAATTCTTTTTTGCGTAAATTGGGTTCCTAAGATTACGTAATAAAACTTGAAGAAGTAAAAACGGACAAGTGAATAACTTTTAAATAATCGTCAAAATTGGTCGGTTGAGTTATTTCGATAACGATGCTATTTTTTTGACAACTTTGAGTAAAAAAAAACAGTCTATCCATAACCAAAATGAACCCAATTTTTTTGTACGTAAACTAGGATCCTAAGACTACGTAATAAAACTTGAAAAATTAAAAACAGACAAGTGAATAATGTTTAATTAATCGTCAAAGTTGGTCGAATGAGCTATTTTTGGATGATTTTTTAACGATTTGTATAACATCGGAAAAGGTTGTAGACGCAACTGCCTAAATTAAATATTTTGTTTTCTAATTATTTTCTCGAGTTTTATTTATTCTTTATTTTTTTAATTATTAGGGACATAATTTTTTTGAGATTATTAAAGAAATGGTAAGAAAAATTAAAAAGGTTGAAAATTAATTCCGACCGTGGGAATCATTTATGATTCTGGCCGTGCGATAGCCAAAATTAATTTTGATTCTGACAGTGGCAAGGCCGGAAACATAAATTGATTCCAGCCTTCCCACGACCGAAATCTTAAATGTATATATATATATATATATATATATATATATATATATATATATATATATATATATATATATATATATATATATTTCTAATTATAATTGTTTTTAATATTTTGAAAATAAAATTATATATAATTTGTATGAATGTAGAAAAAAAAAATACTAATTTTGGACATAAATTGATTACCGCTTTTTAATTCGAAATTTATGAAAATAATATTTTTTGTAACAAAGTTGGTAATTTTCTAGTAATTTAAATAGGTCATTTTATCAATTGTGCAATTTTTAAATTATATTAATACAAACAAAATATAATTTAATTAGTCCCGCAGCGTGGCATTCGCGTATTCCTTCTCAGCCTCCAAACCGGCAGGGGCTCGTCATAGCAACTAAAAAATATTGTAACAGGTATACAATAATAACATCTACCAATAAAAAAAATATAACAGTAATATTAAAATAAATATTACATAAGATAATGACATTAAACTAAACTATAATAATAACTTATATAAAAGTAGTATATATACTGTACGACTAAAGAAATATGACATAGTAACTGAAAATTTCATGATAGGCATGTCCTAATAACATTTAGCAATTAATAAAACTATAATAGTAGCATTAAAATAAAAATTACTTAAGGTGATGACATTAAACGAAACTATAGTAATAAATAATAGTATAGTAATATTTCTACTCTACGACTATTGCGGTAGTACAACTCCATTCACGGGTCGTTGCCTTTGGGGACATCTTCGTTTTTCATGGCCAGTTTACGTACACAAACTGCATCTGTTAGTCAACGTCCTCCTCGAAACGTCCATATCGTTTTGAATTCTTGATGTAGATAGCCTTCCACGTCTAACAGTCCTAAGACGGTGTGGATAAGGAACCCTGATTGGTATGTTCGTCGGTGGCCAATAAGATTCATGTGGCATCGGATTGAAGTAGTTCTGCCAAATCTGTGAATATACTTCCATTGTGTATGTAGGATCCACAAGTGAAAATGGATCATCTCCAACAACAGTTGTCACAGCCATAATGTGGGAGCACGGAAAGCAATATGTGGCATATTTACCACAGGAACAACTAGGTTCCGGTCCAAGGAAGACAATTTGTTGATTATGTCCCCCAGAATCTCGTTGCCTAGTCTTTATTTCGAAGCTCTCATCAATCTTGTGGTAATTTAAATTTACAAATTAAACGAATTCAATGAATAAAAATACGAAAAACTTGAACTCAAAACAAGTAATGCCAAATTACCTGTTGAAGCTAACACCCTCGTGTGTATTTCCCCTTGCTTTATTCTTTCTTAGTTCCTCGACGACGTGGCGAGTATACTTAACTTCATTGGCATTATCCCTAGCTGCCTCACAACGTCGTTCATCAAAATATTTAACAGTGCAATAAAACGTAATTTGAACTGTTGCAGTGATTGGAACATTTCTTGCCCCTGTAAGCACGCTGTTAAATATTTCGGCGAAGTTTGAAGTTAGTATACCCCAACGTCTACCCTCATCGTGGGAAAATGCCCATTTTTTTGCAGGAATATTTTCTAACCAAGCCTTGGCCTCCGGTTTAAGCTCTCCAATCTTCTCCATGATCTGATCAAATTTTTGAATTTGGTGGGCATTGCCGGCTTTCCATACAAGGTCTTTCAATTGTTGATTCCAGTATATTTTTATGATGTTGTTCTAGATGTGACGTAGACAATATCGGTGATGTCCACGCGGTCCGCGGGATGGATTCTCCTAAATATCCCGAACAACAAACTTGATGGACTGGTGCCGATCCGATATTAGGGTCACATTAGGCAACTGCCCAATAACATGAATGCGGAGTTTTGTTAAAAACCAATGCCAACATTCATATGTCTCTTCCTCCACATGTGCAAAAGCAATGGGAAAAACTCTGTTGGATGACATAACGCCAATAGCAGCAAGAAATTTGCCTTTATACTTTTCGCTAAGAAATATGCCATCAATGCAGATCACCAGTCGACAATACTTGAGTCCTTGTATTGCGGGCTTGAATGCCCAGAAGAACTTGTCCAAGATAAAACTGTCAGGGGTATCACTAGGAAAGTAGTCAAATTGCGCCACAGTACCGGGGTTGTAATGTTGTAACACAGCAACATACCGAGACAACTTTTCATATGACTTGTCCCAATCCCTAAATAGCATCCCTACTGCTTTTGTTCTCGCCAGCCAAGCCTTATGATAGGATATCATGAACTTGTAGTTGTCGCATATATTCTGTCTAATGACAGTTATCTTGACTTCGGGATCACGCTGCAACATTAATTAATGCAATAATCTTTGTTATTTTCATGCAGTGATCCTTGTTATTTAAAATGAAAGTCTACTTATAAAACTATTTAAATTGATGACAATCATAAACTTATAGTAATTTGGTTAAGTAATATATGAGCAATCATTTCTGAATCTAAGTTGGAATGATCTTGATTCGCCTTTGAAGACAAACACGTATGGTTTCCACCGTATCTTGTTACCTCAAAGTAATCATGTTTCTATTTCCAAACGGCACGCAACCGCCACCGACAACCATTTTGGCATTCAACAATCCACTTCGTCTGCTTGCTTTGCCTGACGATATACTCACCATTGACTTTCATGTTGTACATCTTCACTGCTTTTTGAAGTGACTCTTTATCTTTAAAAATCATCCCCGACACTGAACTCTGGGTTTTCAAGATCCCATGTCTTCATGTTATTTTTTCATTTATAGTCTCTAATAATGGTTATATCTCCATATTCATATTCTGACATGTACGGGATCGGGGTCTCGTACATCATCTGCACATTATCATCATCGGCATCATCGATGACATCATCAATCTCATGGCGATCCTCAGGTCTAGCGTCCCCTACAGCCATGTCGATGTTATCCTCGTTCAAATCATCTATCGGGTCGTTCGCCATCAACTCCTCATCAACATTCTCCTACAAATGGTTGTCCACCGCAGATGGATCATCCATCGTCGTCTCAGGCTCAGCCACTAGCTGCTGAACTGTATTTGTCGAATCTCCACAGATACGAGACGAGGCTCGCTCAAAACTACCACTAGGGCCTACGTCGGCCTCGTAGACTGACTGCGATTGGAAATTCTCAACAAGGTCTTGCGAGTAACCACAGCCACTAGGCCCTACGTCGGCTTGGTAGACTGACTGCGATTGGAAGTTTCCAACAGTCTTGCAAGTAAGCTGAGGGATTGAACTGGGAAGCGCTCGGAAAATCGCTCAAATTGCATTCTTCCGTTAGCATCCTACTATATGACCCGACTTCATTAGTTAACGCAAGACCAAAATATTCTATTCGAATGACTTCCTTCTCCACGTAAAATTCAACTGTATATATCCCGGGAAATTACAAAGGTATGCGCAAGCACACTGTAAGCGCATCGTCATCCTCAACCGGATACAATGTACTGATCCAATGTGACTACCATTGATACAATGGGTACCGGCATTGAAACTTCAAACTTTCATTTTCCCCGTCTAAAACTACATTCGGCCTAATCTCATTTATAAACTCGTCCAACGTCGTACCAATACTAAATGATCTTATCTCTTTAGGAAGCATATTATAAGATATAAATCCATTTTGTTCTTGTATAATATTACCACCCCAATGTAACACAACGTTCGTCATGATTAAGCTTAAAAAATAAAACAACTTTAATTAATAAAAGAAGCTAAATAAATTTAGTAATTTTATAAATATGTAACAAAGATTACTAAATTTAACATATTAATTTTTTAAGTCTAAACAATATAAATAATTTTATTTATTTCAAACAAAATTTTAATTTTTTAAAATCAATTTCTCCAGCCCAAATATGTCTGTGTTAATTTCATTTTTTCCTTCTCCCAATATTTTTTTTAATTTTTTTACAATTTGTTTATTCTAAATAATAACTCACAACCCAATTTTTTTAACCTATTTTAAACAATGTTTTCCAATAAAATTGAATATATTTGACTAAGTTTAGTAATCTAATATATATGTTTACAAAGATTACTACTACAGTAATTGAATTTTTGTAAGTCTACCTAATATAAATAAATTTATAAGAAGATGATTAGTTATTTAACAATTATTAACATCTTATAGTCATTATTTATAAGAAATTTTTTAATTATGTTGTCTAGAAACAAAAATATTATCTTAAGCACGATAATAATCGAATTGATTCAGTTATGATTATTATTATTATTTTTTGGTAAAAATTGTTTAATATATTTAAATTTCAAATGTAAGAAAAATTATAATTTTTATAAAAAAAATTATTAAAGTTTTTTTTTACAAGTTTGTATAAATTATGATTTATACAATTATAAATTTATATAACTTTTTATATTTTGTATAAGTAATAAACAACGTACTAGTGAAAAAAGTAGGTGAATGTGTGCTCGCAATTAGCATTATAGAGTTAGACCTTAAAACATTAATAATTGTTTTAATTTTTTTATTTATTACATATAAATAATAATGAAAAAAAGAGAATCTGACCCTCACATATTATTACATATAATATGTTTCAAAAATATGCTACTTATATTAAAATTATTAATTTAACATTTTAAGAATAAATAACTTCTAAATAATTTTTAAATATTATTTTAATAAAATTTATTAATTTCGGATTTATATATCCGGATTATTTATTATTTTTATTTTTTATTATTATAGTAAATAATAGTTGTTCTTATTTTTATTTTTTTTTATTAATAACAAAGAGAATCCGGCCCTCATATGGCCGGATTTAAAAAAGATAAAATAGAATTCGGCCCTGTGAGGGCCGGATAATAATTGTTTTTATTTTTATTTTATTTATTATTCACAAAGAGAATTGTTTTTATTTTTATAACAAAGAGAATTGTTTTTATTTTTATTTTATTTGTACAAAGAGAATCTGGCCCTCTCATATGGCCGAATTTTATTTTTTTTTATTTCTATTTTTTTCTCTTTTTTCTTTTATACATTTTGTCATTCTTAATTTTTTTTAAAAGATTTTGATTTTTAGTTATTTTTTTGTAAATTTTCTTATTTTATTATAGATATATTTTTTGTTAAATTATTTAAAAAAATGGTAAAAAAAATAGAAATTTTTTTTTTCAAAAACTAAAGTTGATTTCGGCCTTAAGAGGGCCGGATTCTCCATTATTTTTATTTTTATTTTTATTATAATCTATAAATAATAATTATTTTTATTTTTATTTCATTTATTATAATTTGTACATTTTAAAATATTTTGTATTGTTTATTTCTAATTTGTTTTCTCTTTCTTTGTTTTATACATTTTGTCATTCCCAATTTTTTAAAAAGATATTGATTTTTTGTTATTTTTTTTTATTTTTATTTATTATTAAATTATTTTATTTTATTAAAGATACATTTTTTTATTAAATTATTTAAAAAATGGTAAAAAAATATTAAAAAAGAGAAAAGCAAAAAATTAAGAAACTAAGGACGGAATCAAATTATTTTATATATATATATATATATATTTGAAAAAACAAAATCCGGCCCTGTGAGGGACACGGACGAATTCTCTCCTTTTATTTTTAAATTTAATTATATATTTTTTTATAATTTTACTCTAACCCACTAAAATTACTTAATAAACAATTGTAATATAAATTGTTAAGTCAAATAACATATAATACTGAAATTACTAATTTAACTTTTTTAAACAACTTTTCCCAATAAAATTTATTAATAATAATTTTTATTAAGATTAATAATTTAATATATATTTTTACTATTAATAAAATAATACAACTTTTTTTGGATAAATGACATTTTATACTAAAGTTATTTTTATTATTTTGTTTCGTTCCTAAGATTAACATAAAAACATAACTATATTAACTATAAAATAATACTTACGCAAAATCTAACCTAAAAACATATATTAACATTTAAAAAAATTACCAACAAATAATGTTATAAACATAAAAACATAATTACACAAATTTTAACATGAAAACATATATTAACATCTAAAAAATTTAACTAAAATAATGTATTATTACTAACCTCAAATAATAAATGAAACTGAAACTCCAAAATACCGGTGATAGTAGAATGAGAATGTCAAATAATAGATGAAGCTCCAAACTCCAAACTAATGTCTAGTGAACTCAAGTAACGAACAAAATAAAAAAATGAGTAAAACTCAAGTAATAACAGAATGAGTGTACTGAAAGGAATGTATTTAGGTATTTATAGAAAAAAATAATGATCTACCATTTTAAAATAAATATACAAACTTGACGGTTATTATCCAAATGCATTTAACGTGGTAAATTTTTAGTTAAATGTCATATTATTTCTTTTTGCAGTGAGAATGCTCATCAAAATCTTATCTTTTATTTATTTATTTAAAAAAATAAGTTTCAAATCCGTCCTTGTATCGATTTATTTATTCAAATTTATTATTTTTTTTACAAATCAACAATTTGAGTAATTATACAAAATATAAAAAATCATAATTTTACGAATGAAATTATATAAAATTTGGAGAAATTTAATTATTTATTTATTTATGGTAGAAATTTGGAGAAACCTTTTTTTAATATTTTTTTTTTTATTTTTGGAGAAACCGGCCGCCCCACGGTCGGTTTTTTTTTAATTTTTTTTTCTAGCTTTTTTTATAATTTTTTTTATAATTTTTTTTTCTTTTTTTGGGCCGGTTTTATTTTATTTTTATTTATTTCTGATTTTTTTTTATAATTTTTTTATTTCTTTTTTTTTTTCTTATTTTTTAAACCGGCCGTCCCACTGCCAGTTCTTTCTTTTTTTTTTTAATTGTTATTTATTTTTTATTTTTATTTTTTTTTTGTGGTGATTTTTTTTTCTTTTTCCTAAGGCTACGTAATAAAACTTCAAGAAGTAAAAAAGGACAAGTGAATATTTTCTTAAATTTTATTTATTTCTAATTTTTTTTTAATTAATAGTCTCAATTTCTTTTTGAGATTATTAAAGAAATGGTAAAAAAAAATTAAAATGGTTGAAAATTAATTTCGGCGGCCGGAATCACAAATTGATTCCAACCGTCGT
Source organism: Eucommia ulmoides (assembly GCA_016647705.1). Taxonomy (NCBI): domain Eukaryota; kingdom Viridiplantae; phylum Streptophyta; class Magnoliopsida; order Garryales; family Eucommiaceae; genus Eucommia; species Eucommia ulmoides. Next base: position 35,246,088 of record CM028332.1, on the reverse strand, counting down.
AATCAATTTTGATTCTGGCCGTGCGACGGCCGGAATTAATTTTGCTTCTGGTCCCACGACCGGAATCTTAAATGTATATATATATATATATATATATATATATATATATATATATATATATATATATATATATATATATATATATGTAATTATAATTATTTTTAAATTTTGAAGATAAAATTATATATAATTTGTATGAATGTAGAAAAAAAAAAAAAAAAAAAAAGGGCCAATTTTGGACATAAATTAATTATCGCTTTTAAATTCGAAATTTCTAAATAAAATATTTTTCATAACAAAGTTGGTAATTTTCTAGTTTGTTTAAATAGGTCATTTTATGAGTTGTGCAATTTTTAAATTACATTAATATAAACAAAATCTAATCTACTCAGTCCCGCAGCGTGGCCTTCGCGTAGTCCTTCTCGGCCTCCGAACAGGTAGGGGCTCGTCATATCCTGCCTGTGTCTCTACTTTCCCACCATGACTGGCATGTTGATGTAACCTTTGTTGCATATCGTCATCTTGCATCTCTGCTAATTGTGTAATGAAGCCCATATCTACATCCCCAAAGGTCCACGGCACCGGTGATACTTGTCGTATAGGACCGCCATGTGAAATGGGCTGATGGGGTGGTGGAAAATCCATCGACACATGGTAAACATCGTCCATTGGAGTATGATAGGGTCTATCACTTGACGCATACTGATGAAACGCAAATTCATGTGGATTATAAAACGTTGAAGTTGAAGCCTCTGCGCGCCCTTGCCAAGAGCTGTAAGGCGTCTGGTGGTCCGGAAGTGTAAAACTCGCTAGACGAAAGATTACCGTCGGGAAAGGCGCGGAAGGTTGGGAGGGGAACGGAACAGGCATTGAAGAATAGAAATGGGACGGAACAGGCGTGAAATGATGGGAAAGGGAGGAAACATGAGCTGAAAGTTGGGCAGAAGAGGGGAATCGTTGTCGTGGGGTGCTCGTCTCGTCACGATTATAATATGTAAGTGTCGAGTTACAAATGGATAACATATGTTGCATTTGAAGAAGATCCAAAGTGATAGGTGTAAAATACTTACGTATTTCCAAACCGATTTTGTTAGTTTTCGAGTACGTTTATTTTTATTTTTATGTGTTTTATTATGTTTTTATTATTTTTGTATTAAAACAGTTGCATGAGGTGAAAAGGTATGAAATCGGAGCGAAAACGATGTGATCGAACCAAAGAGGACAAAGTTACGGTGGATAAATTAGCAAGGAGGCAACATTGTGAAAGAAGCCCACTGCCTAAGCGTCCAGACCTCCGCCTAGGCTATGAAGATGCTGAGAACATTTCCAAGTCCACCGCCTACTTCTTTGCCTAAGCGGTCACCAAACCTGCAAAGCCGGTACAGGTTCTGTAACTTCAAAGCTATTTTGGACTACGATGCAATATGGTTTTGGAAACACTCAAAACATGAAAGTTGTATATATTTTTCTTAGTTTTCCATAGGTTTTTGAATCATCTCAATCAGAGTTTGGATGTAGAAGTTAAAGTCAAAACAAAATGCAAACCTGCAGTTTCTTTGCCTAGGCGAAAAATTCCACTGCCTAGGCGGAAATCCAGCAGAAAGTTAATTGACCTAACTTCGCCTAGGAAAATCTTCGCCTAGGGGAAAACCTCTGCACAGTGAGATATTTTTGAGATATTTTTTGGCCTATTTATACCTGTCTCTCTTCCTCTCTTCTGATTTTCTTCAGCTCCTAAAGCCTTAGGCCATATTTTAGGGTTAGGATAAGGAATTTTTTAGGCAGAGCTCTCAAACCGAGGTGGAGGATCAACGAGGAAGCAATTGAGCAACGTTTCATATTACATATGGTATCGACGTATCGCCGCATCAGATTACCAACAAACATGCGAGTGATATGTCGATCCCATATGTAATATGGATCATCATGCGACATCGGCCTGAATGTAGCCTATCCTGTAACAACAGTGGCAAGCCTGTTGTTCCACACGTGAATATAGGAACTGTGAAAGTCTGCCCAATTGACATTTGATCGACCCCGACGATCGATCATGTGAACCCTATCCCTGTCATCCTCTGAAGGGTCAAGCAGAGTAGGATGTTGAAATCCAAATTGTCGCACGACGCGATTTGGTCGATGTCACTCCACTACGTCGAAACATAAAAGAGGACAAATACTCCTCCAACTAGCGGTGCCACTGAGGCAGTACCTGGGCAAAGAGGCGATGACATATTCTGTCTAAGGTAACCAAACAAACTGTGACATACAAATAAAAAAATGTCAATGAGATAATAATGACAAATAATTGTAACTTAAGTAGATTAACTGTAAATTAATGCATCTCATCGAGTTCGATATAGTCAAGATGATCTTGATACGCGGCTAAGACATGGACAGTTGTCCTATCCAGAGTCATCTGTGACATCCACTGGCATCCGTTAGGACCGCGTGGGAGCACTATTACCCCGAGATCAAGGCCCTTATCAACCGTCGTCGTTAACTGCAATCTTTGTGGTCTGATTACAAGTAACCGCTCCCATGCCCAAATCTATGAATACACAAAAACAAATATATACAGTCAATGTTTTAATATAATGTGCCCATATATATGCATGTGTGTGTGTTTGTGTGTGTGTGTGTGTATTAAAGAACTTGAAATAAGATTAGACATCCTGCAATCTGGTTTGCCCACAGCCTAGTCGCTCGACACAACTCTCTGTACAGTACAGCTAAACAAGCAGCACCCCAACTATAACTCCCAATCGAATCAAAGTCTTCGAGTAAGGGCAAATACATAAGCTTCACAGTTGTGCTCAATTTGTCATGGAATAATACTCCTCCAATCATGTGGAGTATAAACACCCGAGCATACTGCTTGATCGTCTCATCGTCGGCATCATTTGGTAATTGGCTAAAGTTGTCCAATATCCAGTTCATCCTCAATCCATTATCTTTGATTTCTGTTGCTGGAGGTGTCACTCCAAGAATATCGTCACACATCGCTTGCCAGCTACTAACCTTGTAATTATTATCTATGCCGGTCACAGCAAGGCCCTCGATAGGGAGGCCCAATAAAATTCCTATATCTTGTAACGTTATCGTGCACTTCCCGCCCGAGAGATGGAATGTGTGCGTCTCCTGTCTCCATCTCTCCACTAACGCCGTGATCAAGGCATCCTCTAATTTCCTACTGCCAAGGCGATATATTTTGTAAAAACCTACAAGGTGTAAATAATAAATTATTCTGTGGTCCAACATCTCACGCCAATGCCGTAACTCCGTTCGCCTGCACCTCAATGGGGAAACGTCGTCCTGCGCAATATAATATAAAAGCAAACTTTTTTTAATTATAACAAATATAATATAATATTTACGAATTAAAATTATAACTTGAAATTTGTACCTCCGAATACCAAACCGTAGAGGACCTCTGGTTTGCCTGATTTGTCAATACTCTAGGATCAATGGATCCAACAATGGTATCATCCATAGTAACTGAAAATAACATATGAAGCTCCAAATTCTAAAATAATGTCTAGTGAACTCAAGTAACGAACAAAATAAGAGAATGAGTAAAACTCACGTAATAACAGAATGAGTGTACTGAAATGAAGGTATTTAGGTATTTATAAAAGAAAGTAATGATCTACCGTTTTAAAATAAATATACAAACTTGATTGTTATCATCCAAATGCATTTAAAGATTCTGATTTTTAGTTAAATGTCAAATCATTTCTTTTTGTATTGAGAATCCTCATCAAAATCTTATATTCGACAGTATAATACTTCAGTCAAAAATCTATACTTTTTGCAATGAGAATTTGAAGTCAATTTTTTTGTTTCTTTATATTTAATTTGTCGATTACACATACATTTTCTGATCAGGATCTCTTTCCCTTATTATTATTCAGGGAATAGATGTCCAATGGCCGGTAATTATTTTTTAATTTTTTTTCTAAATTTTAATATTTTTTTGTTTTTGTTTTTTTTAGGAAACCGGAATTAAAACCCGCCATCCGATGGCCGATATTTGTTTTATTTTTTATTTTTTTAAATTTTAATATTTTAAGAAACTAGCCGGCAGACAACCAGTTTCAAATTAAAATTGGCCGTCCAACGACCGATATTTGTTTATTTATTTATTTATTTTTATTAAATTTTTTTGTACTTGTTTTTTTATTTATTTGTTTAATTAATTTTTTTTAAGAAACCGGCCGTCGGATGGCCGGTTTGAAATTAAAACCGGCCATCCAACGGCCGGTATTTGGAATTTTTTATTTATTTTGATATTTGGTATTTGTTTGATTTATTTATTTATTTTAATTAAATTTTTATAAGAAACCGGTATTTGATATTTGTTTTAATTTATTTATTTTGGTATTTAGTATTTGTTTTATTTATTTATTTTAATTAAATATTTTTTAAGAAATCGGCCGTCGGATGACCGGTTTAAAATTAAAACCGGCTGTCCAGCGGCCGGTTTTGTTTTTGTTTTTTTTTTTTAATTTTTAATTTTTTTTTTTGTAAGAATTAAATTTGCCGATTTTGTTTTAGTTTTTTTTTTTTTTTTTTTTTTCAATTTTTTTTAAGAATTAAATTTGCCGGTTTTGTTTTAGTATTTTTTATTAATTTTCAAATTAATTTGTTTTTGAAGAAACTGGACATCTGGTGGTTGATTTTAAATTAAATCCGGCCGTCCAACGACCATTTTTTTTTTCTTTTTAAATTTAGAATTTTTTTTAAGAATTAATTTTTTTTTAGAATTAATAAACTAGGATTTTTTTAAAAAAAAAATTAATATTTTTTTCAATATTTTTTTTTATAAATATTTTTTATTAATATTTTCATTTTCTTTTTAAGTAGATTCCTTTTTCTTTTTTCTTTTTAAATATTTTAAACAACTAAAAAAAATATGTAAGAATTTAATAGAAAAAAAAAATTGCCAATCTGTTTCATCATTTTTTTTATTCATATTTTCATTTTTTTTAAGGAGATTTCGATTTTTTAAATATTTTAAACAACTAAAAACAATATGTAAGAATTTAAGAGGGAAAAAAAAAAAAATTGACATCCTTTCAATTCACATGCTCAATTTTTTCTCTAGGGGTGAAGAACTTCAATGTGTTAGGCTTGTATGATTTTTTATCTTTTTTTATAGACTTTGCAGTAAATCTTAAACTTTAATTTTTGCAGTACTTTGTATAAACTTTATATCCTTTCAAATATATTTTGGATTCTATATATCCTTACCGTAAATCGATTTTTTTCTTTTACAGTAATCACATGTCGATTTTTACTTTTGCAGTATTGAAATATCAAATCTTTTTTTTCATTTTTTTTGCAGCACTGACAAATGTTCTCTGATTCCCATTCTTTATATATATATATATATATATATGTGTGTGTGTGTGTGTGTGTATTTCAGTACTGCAAATGTAAAAATCGACATGTGATTACTGTAAAAGAAAAAAATCGATTTACTGCCAAATGTTCTCTGATTCCCATTCTATATATATATAAATAAACAAATTTGGTTTTAATATATACAATTTCAATTTCAACCGAATTTTAAAAAATATATAAAAAGAATATAAATTGTTTAAAAATTTATTCAAATATTGTAAAAAAAAATCTAAAAAAAAACTAAAAAATAATTAAATTTTCTGTAAATGAATATTAACCTAAAAAATGAATTTTCACGAAATAGTTAAAGTTCTTATCAAAATATAAGATTTACTTGAATTTGGATAGTACAAAATTAAATAAAATAATTACTCTGCAAAGCTCACCAAATAGTTAAAATTCTGACCAAGAGAAAAGATTTACTTCAATTTTGGATTGTATAAAAAGAAAAAATTAATTACTCCGAAAAGCCTATAAAATTTCTGCAATCTATTTTTTGACCAAAAATTATAAATAACGACAACTATTGTAAAATAAAAAGTTTGAAGATGATTTGACAATTAAGCAATTATTTGGTCCTTTTCAAAAGAATATATATATATATATATAATTAATAGTAATTAAAAAAATTAATTTTTTGAAAGTAATTAAAATTTCAAAATTTAAAAATATTAAATAAAATTTTCAATTTTTTTTTAAAAAAAATTATATTTAATTTTATTTTTTAAATATTAAAAACAAAATCTTTTTTTTTTATTCTGGCCTTCTCAAGGCCGGGCCGATCAATTTTAAAATATAGTTTTAATCCTTTGAAAATAAAATTATATATAATTTTGGATTTTAAAATATATTTTTAATCTTTTGAAAATAAAATTATATATAATTTCCATCTTATGGAAATAAAATTACATTTAATTTAGATATTTTCTAATTGTAGAATTCTAATATTAATTTTTTTTAATATTTTAAAAATAAAATTATATATAATTTCGAAGAATTTTAATTATAAATTTTATTTAATATTTTCAATTATATAAAATTTCATTTTTCAAAGAAAAAAAATTAGAAAATGATTCCAATACAATTACATAAATTTTCATTTTACAAAAAACTAAAATAAAATAAAATAAAAAAGATTCCGGCCGTCCCACGGCCTGGATCAATTTTAATTTATTTTTTGAAAAATAAAATTTTATATAATTGAAATTATATATAATTATATTTTTAAAATATATATAATTTTGAAATTTGTAATAATATATATAATTTCGAAATTAAAAATAAATATAATTTCGAAATTTGTAAAAATATATACAATTTCAATTTCAACCGAATTTAAAAAAAATATATAAAAAGAATAAAAATTGTGTAAAAAATTATTGAAATATTGTAAAAAAAAAAATCCAAAAAAAAACTAAACATAAATAAATTTTCTGTAAATGAATATTGACCCAAAAAATGAATCTTTACGAAATAGTTAAAGTTTTGACCAAAAGATAAGATTTACTTTAATTTTTAATTGTACAAAAGGAAAAAAATAATTACTCTAAAAAGCCTATAAAATTTCTGCAACCTATTTTTTGGCCAAAAATTGTAAATAATGACAATTATTGTAAAATAAAAAGTTTGAAGTTGATTTGACATACTGCAATTATTTGGTCCTTTTTAAAATAATATAAATTGTTTAAAAAATTATTTTTAAATGAATTAGAAAAAAATAATGATTTTTAATTATTTTTTCAAATTATATTTATTTTCAATATTTTTTATTGTAAACAAGAACAATAATTATACAATTGTCACTGTAAAAGTGTAAAGTTAATTTGATATTTGAGGCCTGTCAATCACCGTATTACTATAAAAATTGAGCTTTGTATTGGAACGTCTTCAAATATGAACTCAAGTGAAGAAAGTTCATATGATTTTTCAAGTGAGGAAAACTCATATAATGTTTGGGGCTGGCCTGATCCTTGGGATCACTTATGTCATTGGATTCTAAACTTAAAATGGTCAAAACAGACTAGTGAATAACTTTTAAATAATCGTCAAAATTAGTCGGATGAGTTGGTTCTTCAGTTTTTTTTTTGCAATTTTGAGTTAACAAAAGATGGCCTATCCGTACCTGAAATGAACCCATTTTTTTTGCACATAAAATGTGTTACTAACAATACGTAATAAAACTTAAAAATGTCAAAACGGACTAGTGAACTAATTTTAAATAATCGTCAAAGTTGGTCGGATGAGTTGGTTCTGCAGTTTTTTTTTGGCAACTTGAAGTTAACAAAAGATGGTTTATCCGTAACCGAAATTAAACCAATTTTTTTGTACATAAATTGTGTTACTAACACTACGTAATAAAACTTGGTTGGATGAGTTGGTTCTTCATTTTTTTTTTTAGTTTTTTTTTTTGCAACTTTTAGTTAACAAAAAATGGTCTATCCGTACCCGAAATTAACCCAATTTTTTTGTACATAAAATGTGTTACAAAAAATATGTAATAAAACTTTAAAATGTCAAAACGGACTAGTGAACTAATTTTAAATAATCGTCAAAGTTGATCGGATAAGCTGGTTCGGCAGTTTTTTTTGGCAACTTTAAGTTAACAAAAGATGGTCTATCCGTAACCGAAATTAACCCAATTTTTTTTTTCACATAAATTGTGTTACTAAGACTATGTAATAAAACTTAAAGTGGTCAAAATGGAATAGTGAATAACTTTTAAATAATCGTCAATGTTGGTCAGATGAGTTAGTTCTTCAGTTTTTGTTTTGTTTTTTTGCAATTTTGAGTTAACAAAAGATGGTTTATCCGTATCCGAAATAAATCCATTTTTTTTGTACATAAAATGTGTTACTAACAATACGTAATAAACTTAAAAATATCAAAACGGACTAGTGAACTAAGTTTAAATAATCATCAAAGTTGGTTGAATAAGCTGGTTCTACAGTTTTTTTTTTTTTTTTTGGCAACTTTGAGTTAACAAAGACGGTTTATCCGTAACCTAAATTAACCCAATTTTTTTGTACATAAATTGTGTTACTAAGATTGCGTAATAAAACTTAAAATGGTCAGAACATATTAGTGAATAACATTTAAATAATCATCAAATTTGGTTGGATGAGTTGGTTCTTTAGTTTGTTTTTGCAACTTTGAGTTAACAAAATATGGTCTATCAGTACCCGAAATGAACCCAATTTTTTTGACATAAAATGTGTTACTAAAAATACATAATAAAACTTAAAAATGTCAAAACGGACTAGTGAACTAATTTTAAATAATCGTCAAAGTTGGTCGGATGAGCTGGTTTTGTAGGTTTTTTTTTTTGGCCCGTTGAATTGGAGCACCGTGCATTTTGAGTGATTAAGAAACTCAAATTTGATTTAAAGGCTTCTGGTGCACAACGTCTCCTCCAATTAAATGAAATAGAGGAATTCCGGCACGAGGCTTATAAGAATGCCAAGCTTTATAAAGATAAAACAAAAAGGTGGCATGATAAAATGATAGTCCGGAGGGAGTTCAGTCTGGGCCAACTAGTTCTGTTGTTTAACTCAAGGTTGAGACTCTTTCCCGGAAAGTTGAAGTCCCGGTGGTCTGGACCGTTCCGGATCAAGTAAATGTATCCATTTGGTGCTATCGAGTTAGAAGGCGAAGACGGACGAACTTTCTGAGTCAACGGGGAGCGGATCAAACACTACTTCAAGGATGAAGAGTGAGTTGTGGAGAACATCTCCCTCGTTAAAGGATAAAGCCGGAATTCATAAACGTCCAGCTAGGGACGTAAAACAAAGCAAAATCTTTTTATATGTCATCGAGGGTAATGAACATTCCCAACTTTTGTATAAATTACTTTTTGGAGATTGTATTGATCTCAGAATATATTTTTTTATTTTTTATTTTTGTGGTGAATTGATGAGGCTAGATACTTAGGGTTGAATTACATACTAAAAATCGTTTGAGGAACAAAGTGGAAGTAAGAGGTGTAGAACAAAAATATGAAAACCTGAAGGAAACCAGCCAAAGTCCACACTTGCATAAATTCGCCTAGGCGAAAAAAACCACCGCCTAGGCAAAAATAAGACAAAAGGCTGAGAAAACATATTGGCGTAAATTCGCCTAGGCGAAAATAGGAAAAACGTATGAGTTTCTACACTGCCATAATTTCGCTTAGGCGAGAAAAACCAATGCCTAGGCGAAAAAATGAAGAAAGGCTGAGTTTCTATACTGGCGTAAATTCGCCTCGGCGGAGAAACCACCGCCTAGGCGGATTAACAACAGAATTGAAGGGGTTTCACACTGGCGTAAATTCGCCCAGGCAGAAAAACCACTACCTAGGTGAATTAACGTCCGGAGGTATTTTAAAAAAACAAAAGGTGCTACTTCGCCTAGGCAGAAAAACCTCCGCCTAGGCGAAATCACGACAGCCCTGTTTTAACATCGTAGCAGTCCTCTTCGCAAACGACACTTCCCTCCTAAAATTTTCAAGAACCTCTCAATTTCATCATTCTGAATCCTTTCCTCCCTTTAAAAATTCATCCTACATTGTGAAAAACTTGAAATTCCACCAAGAATCTTCATCCAAACGTTGGATTCCTCTTCCCATTTTCGAAAATCTAGGGTTTAAGCGGTGAACAGTGCGAAATCGCCATCTTCGAGCGATTTGAACAAATTTTTTTCACAAGTGTCAATGATCCTATTTTTCATTTAATTTTTGAAATATTTGCTTCATTTTCTCATTTATTTCAAAAATCATTGGATTTAGCTAGAACCCTAAACCTTTTTAAACCCTAGGATTTCGTTTTTCATGCTATTAGGGATTTAGGAGTGATTTTTGGTAAAACCTATCATGTTTATGTGTAGATACACAATGTGAATCGTTTATTTTAGGCTACAAAAAGAAAAAAATGTGATTTGGTTTTGGTTGGTAGGATATCCTGTGAAATTTGTATTGTTTGGTTTTGGTTGGCATGTGTTTGTTAAAAAAGGGCATTGTGTGTTCGCTGACAAGGGTTTGAATTATGCGTTCTATTATTGTTATTGTGGCTGGTGTTGTGATTGTGATTTATAGGCAAAATGGCAAAGCGGTGCGCATCTAAGCAACCACGCACAGAAGAACCTTTGGCTGCCTCGAATTACAACTCTCTAAAATTCGTTTCCAAGAAAGCCGAGGACCATTGCAATAAACATGAAAGTGAGCGTCCCGGCATTCACTAGAGGGGGTTCGGACCATTGCATGAACTTCCTGAAGAATTCAGGACCGTCATTCAACGTAGAAGATGGGAACAGTTCTGCGCTTCACCCCCACTAGGGGAGTTGGCCCTGGTACGCGAGTTCTACGCGAACATTACTGAGGCCACAGGATTTCAGACAAAGGGCTGGAAAATCCCAATTCTATTCAATGCAGACCACTTCAATGAGTTGCTTGGATTGACGGGGCCGGAAGCCTCCCGGGATTTATCCGATGCTGCCACACCAACGATGAGTGCGGTGATTCAAGCCCTAACTACGAGTAACGCCCAATGGAAAAACACGTGGCAGGGTCAGGCCATCTTTAAGGCGCGGTTTCTGAAACCAATCCCGAAGATTTGGCATCAATTCATCTGCACTAATCTGCTCCCTACCTCCCACGTGTCCGATGTTTCTAAGGAGCGAGCGTTTATGCTATATGGCATCGATAAAGGGACCCCCGTCAATGTCAGTTGGCATATCTACTTTTCAATAATTCATACTACTAGGACAACGAAAGGTGGCCTTCATTTTTCCTCCTTCCTGACCGCTCTATTTCTGTGTATCGAAGTTCATGTCACGTCAACAAGCCTCTTTCCACCTAAAAAGTTGCTCGATCTTTCAATGATTAACAGATTGTGGAAGAGAGGACTAGCTGAGGGAGAAGAGGGTCCTGACGAGGAAGAAGCCGGCCCTTCAGAGCCACCAACGCCCACAACCCGCCGCGACCAACTACCAAGATTTCGCGAGATATTCATGGTCTCCAATCCGACATGAGCTAGCTCCAAACTAATTTTTCTCGAATAGAGAGCTACATGAATAGCTACATTCGGCAGCAAGATCAAAATCAACGGGTTTTATTTGAGCATCTCGGAATCGACATGACGTGTTATACGCCCGTGCCGCCTTTCAAGACTGATGAGTCGCAACCACCATCTCTTCCCCAATTAACAATAGGAGGTTAGACTTGTATGTCTTCCCTCCTAGGTATGTGTCCGACCTAGTTTTCAATACTTAGATTTCTATTCAGTTATTGGGTTCGCTGCCTAGGCAGTGAGGACACTGCCTCATTCAAGTTTGGGGGTATATGACCTGCAAGCATGTAGTTTTTATTTTTTTTGGGGGGATATGAAGGATGAAATTTTTTTTGATGTAAATAGGACAAAATTCTTTTTGTGGACAAATTTTTGCTTATAATGGTATTTATGTTTAAATTTTGTAAATTTTGAAATTCTTTTTGTTATGCATGTGTAATGATTAGTTATGCATGTGTAAGGATCATTAGCATAAGTAATGTTAGTTTGTAGAATTAGAGTAGATTTGTTAATGAATATAGTTGTACGTGCATGCTGAGTTTTTTAGTTCGTCCGAACCATGTCCCGATGATGAAAATTACCCCCTAAATTGCATTTTGAGGTCGGGGGTAATGCCATTCACTTGTGTTTTGTGTGCTTAGTATGTCGATTAGGTAAAAATTATTTTGATCCTAAATCGCACGATCGCATAAACTCATTGTATAATTAGTTGAACAATTTGACGCTGATTATTTAGTAATAAGTTCATGACAGAAATGAGGAATCTAGAACTTGATTGGGGAAGGCTTGAGGCGAAATTATAGGTAAGGTAATTTCGGAGGCATGATATAGGCCTTCATTTTTATCGCTTGAACCGTTTGAAACTAACCTGAAAATTTATTCCCTCATTCTCCTGTCGAAACCATAAAATTTTCAATTCTGAACTTGTTTCTATACTTTAACCAAGTAAATCTTTCAAAACCATTGTCGCTAAGAATAAAAGTAAAAATTGAGTGAAATCAAGTAGCATTAGATTATGCTAACTTGAAGCGGGCAATCGGGGTATCAGTTTAAATGTTTTTGGTTAAGTATAAACGTATTCACTTGTCAATCCTTTAGTTGTATTTACATGCCCCTAAAATTGTACAAATTTGAATAAGTTTGGGGGTGTGTGTTTAAAAAAAAAAAAAACCACTATGTTAATATAGTGTTTAATTTCAGTTGTTGTGACAAGTGAATACAAGTTTACTTAATTTTGTTCAGGGTTATATCTTCAAAGATAGGGGGTCACGAGAGAGATTTAGCGATAAGCGTTTGTGCCTCGGGTATCGTTAAAATTATAACGAGTTTCTATTTCTACGATACCCTTGGTCGTTCTCCAAAGCCAAACCAAGCCCTATTGATCTCTGTGAATGTCCGAACCTACATTAGTGGATAGTTGAGCCCAGTCAAGCATATGGCTTTCCTAAATGTTTTAATAAGTTTAAGTCATGACCTTATTCATTGAATAATCCAATTCGGTGTTTGATTAGTTATACATATGAGTTCTCTCACACACACACATTTCAATTGGATCTAAAATGATTTTAACTGATATTGAGTATTGAAATTCTAGAACACCACGTGGTGTGTGTTATTCATTAACCAGATTTGATTACGGGTTGTTGAGGGAAGAACCACATAGTCTTTTTGTTTGAACTTAAATCTCACAGGTGTGTACTTCTTATTTGTTAATGATTACTTATTTTTAGTTTAGAAATTATCTAAGTAGTGTAGTTAGTGTTATTTAGTGTTAGGGTGTTTTGCTCGAGAACTAGCAAAATTCTAAGTTTGGGGGTATTTGTTAGGTGTAAAATACCTATCTAATTCTAAACCGAATGTGCTAGTTTTCGAGTATTTTATTAAAGTTTTACTATCTTTTTAGCTATTTTTATAAGTCAGGAGTAGGGACGTAAACAATTGGCAAACTACGCGAAATGGTGGAAAAAATGGTAGCCAAAAGATAAAAAATGGAGGTTTCAAAGAACAGAGCAAATCCTCCTAGGCGAGGTTTCCACTGCCTAGGCGAAAATCCATCAGAAGGTTGAAAGTGCTGAAAAGTTGAAATCCGCCTAGGCAAAGTTTCTATCGCCTAGGCAGAATTCCGTCAAAATGTTGAAATCCGCCTAGGCGAGGTTTCCACCGCCTAGGCGAAAATCCATCAGAAGGTTGAAAGTGATGAAAAGTTAAAATTCGCCTAGGCGAAGTTTCCACCACCTAGGACGAATTCCGTCAGAATGCTGGACGTGCTGAACTGCTGGAAGTGCTGAAATGCTGAAATCTGCCTAGGCGAAGTTTCTACCGCCTAGGCGGAAATCAGTCAAAAAGAATGAAGATGAAGAAGTTAGTCCTCCGCCTAGGCGAATAAACCATCTCCTAGGCGGATTTCTAACTGACTTAAACTCCGCCTAGGCGAAGTTTCTACCGCATAGGCGCATTTCGCAGAACAGGCCAAAATATCTATTTAGATATTTTTGAAACCTTTGGCCTATTTATACCCCTTTCCCACGTCTGAAAAAGGTTGTTGATGAACCCTAACCCTATTATAGAGTTCTTAAGCTATATTTTGAAGATCAAGAAGGAGATTCATCATTCGGGCAAAGACAAATCACTTGCGGATCGATCATTAGCGACAGTGGACCGTTTCACTCTTAGATTTGATCGTTCTTCTCTTGTTTTTATCTTTGTAATTACTTTTTTATATCTAACAATGTTGAATCCATTTTATTTTGTATGGTATATGGCTAAGATCTTGTAGTATTAGTTAAATGTTACTTACGTGTAGTTGAAATCATGTAAATGTTAAGTTGAATGAATTAAGGTTAATTTAACGTGTTGTTTATCTAAATCCGATTGTGTTTACCGTTATTCTTGATATTATGCTTGTATTGATAAACCGAGAATATAGGGTTTGACACTCAGGAGAGGTAACCCCGGATTCGGATTAGGGCAAATACAACGTGACGTTCTAACGACCTGGGAAGGCGTTAGAACGTATGCAATCAATGACGTTGGCTTAAGACTCACGCGACTTAGGGTCGTTAAGGCATTGAGGAGGACTTCTTCATTGACATGAAGTCGTGTAATCCCCCGTCTTACACTCGGGAGAGGTAGCAAAGGAGTTATCGATACAGAGATTGTCGGAATAGATAAAAACAGTTATAGCTAACTAAATTACGTCAATTATGCATTATATGAAAGAGATTAATACCTAAGTAATTAGTGTAATTAGAACTGACTTAATAGTTGTCATTTATCTTAGTAGATTAAATAGAAAACAAACAAATTTTGATTAGTCGAGATAATGTGAAACTATTTTAATCACAATATTCAACCGAATTACACGTCCTTCCCAGTGGAACGATATCTAATCTTACAGGATCCATTATATTAAAACTAGACCTCGTATACTTGTGAGTAGTTAATACCGCGAGGACGATGATGTGAATCCTCGCACGTATAGAGAGCTTTTATAAGGGTTATCATTCTAATTCATTGTGAGTTGTTCTAAGAGTAATTATGATAATCAACTACGATCAATTTTTGCTGATACCGGAATTGAAGCTATATTGTTCTAATCATTAATACTGTAGATTCCAGGTGAGATCTTTCCATACTGAATATTGCTTGTTTATTATTTTATTTTTGAAAATTGATCTTAGAAATTGTTTTTGACTTTTGAAGAAAATATTTTTTCAAACAATATTTTGAATCTGATTACGTGCTCCAATTTGGTATCTATATTCTTGTTAAAATCAGATTTATGTATCTTATATATTTCTATCATTAGTTGAGATATTAATTGAATTTTTATTTGTCTGGGGTAGTAGAAGCTCCGAGTGAGATTTACTTATCAATTTGTGTATTGGTGAATTGTGACGGATTAAATATCATTGGAGATATTTAATTAAGGGTTGCCAAATTTCAGACTCTTCCTGTAAAAAGATTGAGGTATTAATTCTTCCTGAATAGAATTAGTGTGAGTGAATTGTAAAGGTTTCATCCTTACTTGTGAAAATGATACTTGAAATGTTTTGAGAGGTTTTGATTCTTGAGCCGTAGTAATAAAAAGAATTAGGTTAATCTTTAGCCTGTAAAAAAATAGGTTATTCTTGAGTCTTGAAAAAGTAGAGGTCATTCCTGAGCTTGGGAAGAAGAAGTTGTAAAGGTTATTCTTGAGCTTGTAAAAAGTAGAGGTTGATTATGAGCCTTTGAAAAGAATCATTGTGTGGGTTTGGTTCCTACCTTTAAAGAGATCTTGGTTTTAGTAGGTGCGACCTCCGTGGAACTCGGGGATCTGGATTAGCCAAGAGCAGCTTGGTGAACCAGTATAAATCTTTTGTGTGCTGCATTACTATTTTGGTTATTTTTGTGGTTTGTGTGTGCACTTAGATTTATTATAATTCTGTTGTGGTATAAAGATAATAATTAATTTAGGCATAAAATTAATTATTTGATTTATTCGAGTATATTCTGATTATTTGTTTAATTACCCAATTCACCCCCCCTCTGGAGTATTCTACTGGGTCAACAGAACTGATTTATGAAACAAATAAAATATAAATATATTTAGGATAAAAACATAAAATCTAAGGTAAAACCATATATTAACATTTTAAACAATTAATCAATAAATATTCTTCTTTAAAAAACTAAAAATAAAATTGCACAAATTCGAACCTAAAAAATATATATTTACATCAAAATAATTTTACTAAAAACATATATTTACATAATTTATTTATTTTTTTAAAATAAAGTGTTATTACTAAACTCAAATGGTAGATTAAGCTATAGCTTCAAATTTTTAAATTAACACAAAACTGTAAAGAACTCTAACAGAAGAATATGATGTGTCACGACCCGTCCCGAAATCCCGACATCCCGGGCTGGCGTGACGACATCATGACATCACCAAAAACAACCAACCAACCATCTATTACACGACAATATGAAGCTATACATATTTCTGTTATGGGAACACACTTGTTTCCCAAATATACTAACAGCAAAATATAATACCATGAACCCCTCACAGGTTCGCCTTAGAAAACTCATCTCAACCCTCGACACGACTCCATCGTAGGACTCCACCTAGCGCCAGTAGGGGACCGACTCCTAGCTGCTTCACCTGCAAGTGTACTGCCTTCTTAGTAAAAATATATTTAATAATAAAATTCATTCTACAATTCTAAATGGATCAAGCGTAAGTTTATAAATACCACATAGCTCGTAAAATCTCCAGTATAAAAGCAGAGAAAATAAAGCGACATAATTAAGTTCCATTCAAATCCAACTAATATAAAAATCATACTAATCACCATGATAATAAATATCAAATCAGCCAATATATGTCAAGCACCACATCTCAAGCACACATCTCAAACACACTTTTTAAGCACACAACTCAAACACACACTGGCCAGCCCTAGTGATCGTTTTAACCTCACGATCGGGAGTTTGCAACGGT
This sequence comes from Eucommia ulmoides, assembly GCA_016647705.1. Classification (NCBI taxonomy): domain Eukaryota; kingdom Viridiplantae; phylum Streptophyta; class Magnoliopsida; order Garryales; family Eucommiaceae; genus Eucommia; species Eucommia ulmoides. The sequence continues at coordinate 35,229,159 of CM028332.1, read as the reverse complement.
ACCGTACCATTCGTAGGATATGCCTTCCTACGAACACCCATCACTCCGTCGAAGCGGATAATCACTGCGCAGTATAATCATCTAACATCACTCTGCCGAGGCAGATAAACATCACTCCGCCGAAACGGATAAACATCACTCCGCCGAAGCGGATAAATACTATGGCATCGTCAAATCAAACACAGCATCATCGAATCACAACTCGATAAATATCGTCTACTCAACATTGTCAAATCACCATGTCTATCTCTTTTCCTCAAAACCAACTTTTAAATCCAAAAATCATATTTCACACTTTCTTTTAAAGAAAACGTCTGATTTTATCAAAACCATTTTTCCATCCTTTATTTTTAAAAAATCAGGCATTTTTAGAAAAACAGATGTTTTCTATTATCTTTTAAAAACATCGTTTGATTTCACCAAATCCAACAAAAATTCATTTTCAACTTCTTTTCAAAAACCATCGAAATCTTCCAAAAATTCATTTTCTCAACTCACCCAGAAACCTACTTGATCCATATCATTTTGAAATCGTTTAATTTAACTACAACCATTTTCCATCATATATATCTATATAAATAGTTTGGCAAGAAGACAATATACTCACTTGACTATCCGTTTCGAACAGTTTTTACTGATTATCTTCTACCGATACTTCAGTTCCTGCAAACCTAATAGTGACAAGGCCTAAATTAATATTTTATGTAAACTAACCAAATCATGCAATGCCGACCCTAAATTCCGTAATTTTCCCCGTACCCACTTTTTATTATGAAAAATTGTTATTAGATAAATTTCGTTTCGTTAATAATTACTGTACGCATTTGTTAATATAGACGGTGACAAAAATTATTAGAATTAACGATTCCAAATTATAATCCTATTTGCTAATAATTCAATTTAACAACAATGGTAATCGATTTAGATTTTACTTGCTCCGAATCATCCGTCGGCCGTGAGATGAATTTTTGGATTTTTATTGGGGTGTTTGTGTAATTTTCCTCTTCCTTTTCTTCTTTTTCTTCTTCTTTTTCGTTTGCTTTTCCGCTTCTGTTTTAGTTTGCAATTTCGCCACAGATCACGCTCACCCAATCCACATCAGTCGCAGTTGGTCGACAACCAACGGCCGACCACTCGCACGCACAAAGAAACACACACACACACCCGCAACGACACTACACACACACTCATGTCAACAACGACAACCCAACAGCAACGATCACCTCCACCATCGGCACCCACCGCTGGCGAATTGAACAGAACACACACACGGAGTCCTCACATACACACACTCACTTCGCCGGTGACCCAACAACACCGCCGTCGACGACCTACACACATACCCACTTGACGAACGGAACACACCCACGCATACACAATCACCGTCAACGCACTGAACTCACACCACCGCCACCCCCGACGATTGACAACCGTCCGAACCCAATCACACCCATAATCGTCGGATCTCACCATCCCCACGCCGACCTCTCTCTCTCTCTCTCTCTCCTCTGTTTCTCATTTTTTTTTTTGGCCTCAGCCGGCCAACCACCACACCCCTCTCACCAACGGTGACCAACCACAATCACACATGCCGTTGGACAAGATAGACGAACGGCACACCCACCTTCACCGCCGAACGCCACCGTCGGACAGAAATGGGAACCCACACGCACCCACAGCCGACGCTTTCTTTCTCTCACTAACTCCCCTTCACCGCCAGCCACCCTACACCGGTCACAAACGCTCACCACTGTTCGACGACGACCCACACACGATCGTCAACGATTAACGACCGATAATCCAAACAGAAAACCCACACCCACACACCGCTGCACTAATTGGAAATAGGAGACATACACAGGCACACTCACGCCAATACCAAAACAGTGTTGATCATACACATACACACTCACAACGACACATTGCCAGCAAGACAAAGCACCGACTTTGCCGGTAGAGCACACACCCACATACGCCCACACACAGTCCGGCGACAAACACATGTACCAACGAAACACCCCCAACCCGATTCATACAGTCGGAAGAAAAATAGAGTACATATACACACACACATGCACGACAGAAATTCGACAACTGATCACACTCCCATTCCCCATCGATGACGATCAACACACACACACAACAATGAAATGGAACAGAACGCACACACAGACGACCACGCCGGAGAACCCAGCACCGTCGAACCCTCTCTCTCTCTAAAATTCTGATTTTTCTCTTCTGATAGTGTTTTGATTCTGATATTTTTTTGCTTGTATCCTTTTTATATGCATGAATTGAGTGGTAAAGATTGATCATCGCTTGCCACATCTCCCTCTTTCCTCTCTCTTTGTCGCTGGTAATCTCTCATCACACACACACAGAGACTTATACATATAAATAGAAATTAAAATCTTTTGTTTAAATTACTTTATCCTCCCCCTACTTCTTAAAATCCTCTTTTTAGTCCAATATCCACTTTTTTAAAAGTTCTAAAATTACAATTTCACCCCTTTTTAGTTTCAATTAAAAAGTTAAATGCCAATTTTGGATAGAATGCTTTCTAAATTTTCAATTTGACCCCTAAACTTTTTAATTTGAATTTTTAGTTGCATATTTCCCCCTCATATTTTTCTAAATGCTCAATAATACAACTAAATTGACGTACGTGTGAAAATCGGGGTCTTACATGATGAATGTAATTAAAAAATGAAAGACAAATGGAAAGTATTTATAGAAAAAAATTAAAATTTTAAAATAGAGAAAACATAAAAAAATATATTAAAACCAATTCTATACAAAAAATTTGTATATATAAAGAATGGGAATCAGAGAACATTTGTAAGTGCTGCCAAAAAAAAAGATAAGATTTGATATTTCAATACAGCAAAAGTAAAAGATCGACATGTGATTATTGTAAAAGAAAAAAAAAATCGATTTACGGTAAGGATACATAGAATCCAAAATATATTTGAAAGGATATAAAGTTTACTGCAAAGTTCTACAAAAATTAAAGATTGAGATTTATTGCAAAGCCTAAAAAAAAAAAAAAAAAAAAAAAAAAAAAAAAAAAAAAAAAAAAGAAGACAAAAAATCGTACAAATGTAATAAATTAAAGTTCTTCACCCCTAGAGAAAAAATTGACCATATGAATTGAATGGATGTAAATTTATTTTTTTTTTCTATTAGATTCTTACATATTTTTTTTAGTTGTCTAAAATATTTAAAAAATCAAAATCTCCTTAAAAAAAAAATATTAAAAAAAAAAAAAGTGATGAAACCGATTGGCAATTTTTTTTTTTCCATTAAATTCTTACATACTCTTTTAGTTGTTTAAAATATTTAAAAAAATAGGAATCTCCTTAAAAAAAATGAAAATATTAATAAAAAAAATTATTAAAAAAAACCGAAAAAAATATTAAAATTAAAAAAAAAATACTGGTTTATTAATTCTAAAAGAAATTTAATTCTTAAAAAAACAATCCAAATTTAAAAAGAAAAAAATACCGGCCGTTGGACGGCCGGTTTTAATTTAAAACCGGCCACCCGACGGTTAGTTTCTTAAAAAAACAAATTAATTTGAAAATAATAATAATAATAATAATAATAAAAAAAAATAAAAAAAAAAAAAAGGAACCTAAAACAAACCCGGCAAATTTAATTCTTACAAAAAAAAAATTGAAAATTAAAAAAAAAAAAAAAAACCTTTGAAAATTGAAAATTAAAGAAAAAAAAAATTAAAATTTAAAATAAAAAGAAAAACTATAACAAAACCGGAAAATTTAATTCTTACAAAAAATTGAAAATTTAAAAAAAAAAAAAAAAAAAAAAAAAACTTTGAAAATATATATATATATATATATATATATATATATATATATATATATAATAAAAAATAAAAATAAAAAAACAAAATCGGCTGCTGGACGGCCGGTTTTAATTTTAAATCGGCCATACAACAGCTGGTTTCTTAAAAAATATTTAATTAAAAAAATAAATTAAAAAACAAATACCAAATAGTGTTTTCTTAAAAAAAAAATTAATTAAAAAAAAATAAAAAAAATAAATACCAAGTTACCAAATACCGGCCGTTGGATGACCGGTTTTAATTTCAAACCGGCCATCCGACGGGCGATTCTTAAAAAAATTAATTAAAAAAATAAATAAATAAACAAATAAAAAAAATTAATTAAAAAAAATAAATACAAAAATAAAAATAAAAATTTAATTCAAATTGTTTCCGGCCTTGGGGCGGCCGGAATCAATTTTGATTCCAGCCGTCCCACGGCCGGAATCTTTTTTATTTTATTTTATTTTTATTTTTTGTAAAATAAAAATTTATTTAACTGTACCGGAATCATTTTCTAATTTTTTTTTCTTTGAAAAAAGAAATTTTATATAATTGAAAATATTAAATAAAATTTACCGTTAAAATTCTTCAAAATTATATATAATTTTATTTTTAAAATATTAAAAAAATTTAAATATTAGAATTTTTCAATTAGAAAATTTCGAAATTAAATGTAATTTTATTTCCAAAAGATGGAAATTATATATACTTTTATTTTCAGAAGATTAAAAATATATTTTAAAATCAGAAATTATATATAATTTTATTTTCAAATGATTAAAAATATTTTTTAAAATTGATCGGCCCGGCCTTGAGAAAGCCGGAATCAAAATATAGATTTATTTTTTTTAATATTTGAAAAAAAAATTATATATAATTTAAAAAAAATCATTGAAAATTTTATTTAATATTTTGAAATTTTGAAATTTTAATTACTTTCAAAAATTAATTTTTTTAATTACTATATATATATATATATATATATATATTTACAGTTGTAGGAATATGAAATTTTCATATTCCTATATAAATAATATTCACTCAACAATCATTCACATTAATAAACACTTTACTCTTTTCTTCTTTAGAAATTGTGTCTTCTCTGCTTCTGCCACAGTCATGTTCTTCATTAGAAATGGTGTCTTTTTGCTTCTATCATGCTAATGTTCTTCTTTCACAATTATCTACGATTTTCTATTTCACAGGTCAGTAACAATATCCATTTATATTTACAAACACATTTATCTTCTTATTTTTTTGTTTTTTTTTTTTCGAAATAATGTCTTTTCTGCTTCTACCATATCCATGTCCTTCATTACAAATTATGGATTTTTGCTTATGCCGTGACAATATTCTTCTTTCACGACTGTGTACAACTTTTTATTTGAAAAGTGAATAAAAATGTCTTATTTTGTTAATTAATTTATGATTTCTTAAAATGTTGAAGTGGGGGTAAGAACTGGAAACTCTACAAAAAATGAACTCTTCACTGATGGCGTCAACGAATGAAGAGTTCTTAGATCTCGATACCTGACAGTGAAAAATCGCATCAACGATAATGCTAGCTTGTTATCTATGATTCGTTTGATTTATAATGCTTAGGAAAAATTTTGATTTCAGTTGCTAATTTAGTGAATACATATGTTGATTGTTGTAAATGAGAATGAATATTTCGACTCATTACACTTTTTGGACTGTCAAAAATAACCAAGAAATTATGTGGTTGGATGGGGAAGAAGAAGAAAACAACTCATTTCACCAATTTATGAAGTGTTTTCAACTAATTTATGCAAAAATAAATTAAAAATTGACCTTATTTAAAATACTGATATATTATCGTTAATTAACTCAAAGTTGTCATCAAATTGGGGTTGAATAATTAATATTTTTGATAAATTAATTTTGTATTATTATTGGATTGTAATATAAAATAATTATTGTTATTCACTAATCCATTTTCAGTGTTTTAATTTTTATCACCTAGTTGTTCAAAAAGAAAATGGATTCCGTTACAAATATGCTACATTTTATTAACTCAAAATTTAATTAAACAAAAAAAATATCATCTTCATCGAAATAACTCATACGAATTGTATATAATCTTATTTGTAAAATATTAAAAACAACTATAATTGGGTTAATCTTACTTTGCAAACCAAATACTGCATGCGATTAGGTGTAAAAATTGGCTAACTCTTCAAGTTTGAAAAAACATAACACTTTTGATGCTAAATAAGAAAATAATAGTAACGGTGTTATATGATTTTTCTTTCAAATTTTGAACTTTTCCAGGTTATCGAGATTTTTTTTTGTACGAGAAAAGAATGGGTTCAGGGCGGAGTGAAAAGCGGATGGTTGTTACGCAAGTTATCGTTGGTGGGTTTGACAAATACACCACTGCAAAAATGCTTTTGGAGTATTTTGAAGAAAATGTTGGGGCAGTTTTGAGATGTAGACTAAAGACATCTTCAACTCCTGTTGAATCATATCCATGTTTTGATATTGACGTTGGCAATATTAAAAAAATGGATGATTATGAAAAGGTCGAACCCTATGCATTCTTGCATTTTTCTATTCTTGAATCTGTGAATTCAGCCCTAAATGCTGCAGGGCATGGTGAGATTGTGTATATAGGCAAGCCTCTAAAGGTTAGTTTGGGGCCTCAGAATTCATATCGTATGAATCAAATGTGGAGGACTACAATTCCGTTCAAGTTATCTAATGTGCAAGTTGAGGTTGGATGTATGAGTAACTTGCAATTCTTTGTTGGTTGGAGATGACCTTCTGAAGGAGTTAATTTTCTTGTCAATTCGTTTGATGGAACTTGCAATTTGCATCGTCGTCTAAACAACTCATCCCACCAATGTTGACGATTATTTAAAAATTATTACTTATTTGAGTGTTATAAGTTTTATTATGTAGTGTTATTAACGCAGTTTATATACAAAAACATTGGGTTTTTTACTGTTATGGATAGACCATATTGTGTTAAGTCAAACTTGCCAAAAAATACTGCATCGTCACCTAAACACTCATCCGACCAAGTTTAACAATTATTTTAAAATTATTCACTAGTCCGTTTTTAGGGTTCTAAGTTTTCTTACGTAGTGTTATGAATGCATTTTATGCACAACAAAAATGGATACATTTAAAAATGGATACATTTTTGTTGTGGATAAGTCATCTTTTGTTAAGTCAAAGTTGTCAAAAAAACTGTATCGTCATCGAAACAACTCATCCAACCAATTTTGATGATTATTTAAAATTTATTCAGTAGTTCGTTTTAACATTTTTAAGTTTTATTACGTAATCTTAGGAACCCAGATTATATACAAAAAAATTAGGTTTATTTCGATTACAGATAGACAATCTTTTGTTAACTCAAAATTGCCAAAAAAAACTACAAGACCAACTCATCCAACCAATTTTGACGACTATTTAAAAAATATTCACTAGTCCATTCTGACATTTTTAAGTTTTATTACGTACTCTTACGAACACAATTTATGTCCAAAAAAATTGGGTTCATTTCGATTACGGATAGATCATCTTTTGTTAACTCAAAGTTACAAAAAAAAAAAAAAAATTGCAGAACCAACTCATCTGACTAAATTTGACGATTATTTAAAATTAATTCACCAGTCCCTTCTGACATTTTTAAGTTTTATTACGTACTCGTAGGAACCCCGATTATGTAAAAAAAAATAAAAAATTGGGTTCATTTCGGGTACAGATAGACCATCTTTTTTTAACTCAAAGTTGCGAAAAAACACTATAGAACCAACTCATCCGACCAATTTTGACGATTATTTAAAAAATATTCGCTAATCCGTAATGATATTTTTAAGTTTTATTACGCACTCTTAGGAATACGGTTTATGTACAAAAAAATTGGATTCATTCTTGTCGCCATTCGTTTGAGGAGGTCCGTTCGGTGACTGTCGCCGTTTGTTATATATATATTTTTTAAATTTATATTTAATATAAACATTGGGATTCAATTAAAAAGTGTTAATTACATTTTTGCCCCTTTTTTTTAATTTTATTTTATTTATTTATTTTTTTTTATTTGTTTTTCACTTTCATACTTGAAATTTTGGGTTTCAATTAAAAAGTGTTAATTATATTTTCGCCCTTATATTTAATTTTAATTTCTTTTTCACTTTCATAATACAAACTTTGTGATTCAATTAAAAAGTATTAATTATATTTTCGCCCCTTTTTTAATTTTAGTTTTCATTTTTTCTTTCTTTTTGGAACTTTCATATTCGAAATTTTGGATTTCAACTAAAAAATGTTAATTATATTTCCGCCCCTATATTTAATTTTAATTTTTTTTTCGCACTTTCATCCCTGAAATCTTGGTTTTCAACTAAAAATTTTTAATTACATTTTCTCCCTTTTAATTAATTTTAGTTTTTATTTTTACATTGTTATCCCTGAAACCTTGGGTTCATTTAAAAAGTGTTAATTACATTTTTACCCCTTTATTTAACTTTAGTTTCTATTTTTTCTTTTATTGTGAGCACTTTAGTCCATAAAAACTTAGGTTTCATAAAAGAATTGCGTTTTTACGGGAACCGCGTTTAATTTCAGTATAATAGTCCTTTTTAATGTTTTGTTAATATTTTTTAAAATTAATTACATTTACCAAATAATTATAATTTATATTTAATTTTTAATTTTGAAATATTAAATAAAATTTTAAACTATCATAATATATATATATATATATATATATATATATAAATGAATAAATAAAAAAGGGAACGGGGATGAGGCATGGGAGTGATGGGGTAATTGCGTTTTTGTAAAAAAAGATAAAAAATGATAATTTGACAATTTTTTAGTCCTATTTATATAAACCGCTCTTAAAACGACTATTGGTTATTAGGTGCTCCCTCACTAAAATGGGTCAATTATTGTGGATATAGATTCACTTTTACATGTTTTGTTCTGACAACAATTGAAAATTTGACAAATCAAAACTGGGGGTCTGCATGAGTAACCAAGCGATAACCTTTTACATTAAAAATGCTTCAAATTAAAAATCATAAAGCGATAACCTTTTACATTAGCCCACTACCCTATTTTTAAAGTTGTTTTAACTTTTAAATTAAAAGTCACTACTTTTAGACTGGCGAAGTGTTTAAAAAAAATATTATATTAATAAATTATCATTATTTTTTTACAGAAAACACATAGGTATGTTGTAATACTTTAATAATAATAGTATAAATTACGAAATAAAATTAAAATTGTAAATAAATATAGGTATTTTTTTTTCCGGTATATTGTGTTTTAATTTTTCTTTTATATTTTGATGGACAAATTAGATTTTCAAAAATTTTAAAAAATTAAATTATTTATATCTTTTATTAAATGTCTCGACTCATTGATTGATTTTAGAGAATAATCTTTTTAAATATATTTATAGAATATATAAGAGGGGCGGCTCAACATCCGAAGGACCTTCCTCCAAGTGAGTCATTTTCTTGCCAAATTTGTATAAGGTCGCGTTTGGGGGAGAGATTTGATTTATTTAAAAGATTTTAATTTTTTTTTTTTTACAAATATCTTATTTGGGTATTTTATTAAGATAAATTTGTAAAATTCCTTTCATCTAAAATATAGAATAAAATGAGAATTTCTAAATCCTTTTGTTTTAGGTGTCATTTACAAATCCATCAAATGAAGGATTTCTAACTCATTTCTTTTGCCTTCCAGATCCGACGTTGTCGCCGCCACTGACCACCGTGCTACCACAGTCCCTCGCCGTCGCTGCCGTCCCCAACTACCGCCGCCACCACCAACCGACCACCACCGCGGTCTCCCACCCCTCGCCACCGACCACCGTCAATACTGTCGACCACAGCGGTTATGGTGGTTATCTTAGGAGAAAGATGAAAAGAAAATATACAATAGCCCCATAAAATTCAATGATTTCTAAATTACATTAACAAATATTTTAGTTATCCAAATAAAGAAATTATAAAATTACAAAATCAAATTCTTCGCCTAAAATAGTTATCTAAACAAGGAATTTGTAAATGATGGGATTTCAAAATCCAAGATTTTGAAATCCCATCATTTACAAATCCAACTCCCAAACGCAACCTAAAATGTTTTCATGTTACATTAAGCGAAACCTAAGTAAACTAAAAATTAGGAATTTTCTCCCACAATTCTTTTTTTTTTAAATAATTTTTCTATCACCACACAAATAATACTTGTTCAAAATTTCAATTATTTTTTTTATATATAAAATTATGCACGTACCTCTACTAATAATTTATAGTGACAAAATTATCCCTCAAGTTTAATATATCAAAACAGTGAATTTTCTTTTCTGTATTATTTTTTTTTTCACTCACTCACGTCCCTCTCATTTGTGCCCATCCATTCCCATCTCTCCCTCAACCCTAGCTCGCCGTTGCCGTATCCCTATCCTCTCTCTCTCTCAAACTCTAGTGGTCGTGCCTCCTCTCTCAAACTCCTTGAGTCCGCGATATGATGATTTGCACGATCTAATGTACGATATGGGAGTTGTTTACATTTCTAATATAAATTTAAAACAAAATTACTGAAATAGAACACTTTTCAACTTATTTACAGAAGTAGTGGAACCCCGGGTTTGTGGGGTCGGCGGTATACCTGGGGTTCGGAACCTCGGGTATACAAAAAAAAAAAAAAAATGGTATGCGTCGTTATACCCGGGGTTTGGTACCCCGGGTTCTATGTAGAACCTGGGTATAACCTAAATTTAAAATTTTCGGCACCTTTAAGCTAATTAACGGTGGTCTATCGATATTTTAAATAAATCTAATTTTTTTTTTCATAAATTAGGTTCTAAACACTATATAATGTTTTTTACCACACTAAAAACGGATAAGTGGATGAATTTTAAAAAATCGCCAAAGTTGACCAGATGAGTTGTTTCAATAACGGCAGAATTTTTTTCGGCAATTTAGAATTAACAAAAGATTGCATGTCCGTAACAGAAATGAACCAAAATTTTTGTATATAAACTATGTTCATAACACTACATAACAAAACATAGAACATTAAAAACGGACAAGTGGATGAATTTTAAATAATCGCCAAAGTTGATCAGACGAGTTGTTTCGATGACGGTGTAGTATTTTTGAAACTTTGAGTTAACAAAAAATGGTCGTCTATCTGTAACAAAAATGAACCTGATTTTTTTGCGTACAAACTATGTTTATAACGCTAAATAATAAAATTGAGAATACCAAAAATGGATTAGTGAATAATTTTTAAATAATGGTTATTATCATAACATTTTATTACTCTTCAACGTTTCAAAAACACTATATTGCTCTTCAATGTTTGGATGGAAATAACTTTGCGCTCAGCGATCCGTTAGGGGCAAATTTTTTTTTTTTAAAGTTGGGCCTGATTTGAGTCATCACTCTGGCTTTTGAATATTTCAATTTTATCAATAGAACAAGACACACGTTCGCAACGAAGATTACAAATTTATTCACCCAACACTTCAAATCCAAATTTGAAGGTGCAAACGGGCTTTATTTGAAAAAATACTAGACCAAACCGCCTACTGAAGTTTGCAGCGCCTAGATCTCGAAAAAATACCCAAAATCAAAAAAAAAAAAAAAAAAAATCGCCCCAAACGGACCACCGAGCGCAAAATTATGTCCATCCAAACTTTTTCTATTATTTTACGTAAGTTTTATTTTCTCTCGATAACAAATTATCCGTTTTTGGTGTTTTCGATTTTATTATTTAGTGTTATGAACGTAGTTTGTAAGTAAAAAAAATCAGGTTCATTTCTATTACGGATAGACGAACCATTTTTTGTTAACTCAAAGTTTTTAAAAAAAACTGCATCGTCATCGAAACAACTCGTCTGATCAACATTGACGATTATTTAAAATTCATCCACTTGTCCGTTTTTAGTATTCTAAGTATTGTTATGTAGTGTTATGAACATAGTTTATATACAAAAAATTTGGTTCATTTATGTTACGGACATGCAATCTTTTGTTAATTCTAAATTGTCGAAAAAAAATTCGCCGTTATCGAAACAACTCATCTGGTCAATTTTAGAGATTTTTTAAAATTCATCCACTTTTCCATTTTTAGTGTTGTAAAAATAATTATGTAGTGTTTTGAACCTAATTTATACACAAAAAAATTAGATTTATTTAAAATATCAATAGACCACCGTTAATCAGTTTAAAGTTGCCGAAAATTTTAAAACTTCTTAGGCAAAAATGATTTTTTTTTTTTTAAATTCGGGTTATACCCGGGATACCAAACCCCGGGTATAACGACGTATACCTAAAAAAATAAAAAAATAAAAAAAAAAATCATATACCCGGGGTTCAGAACCCCGGGTATACCACTGGCCCCACAAACCCGGGGATCCGAACCCCGGGTAGCACTACTTCCGTAATTAAGATGAAAAGTATTATATTTCAGTAATTTTATTTTAAATTTATGTTAGAAATGTAAACAACTCTACGATATGGACGTTAAAGAAGCCCTTAACTGGCTTCTACGGGAGATTGTGGTTGCTAGGCACCAGCGCCTTAAGCGCGCCATAGATCTTTCCATGAAGCACGAGTACCTCCCTAAGGACCTCCAAGTTAAAAACAATATCTTTGCATCTCTCTCTCTCTCTCTCTCTTGCTTCTTCATTGCTTGGAAATTTACGATTCTCAAAGAAAAGTTTTGGGTCTTATATTTGTGTTGGTTTGTTAATCGTGACCGCTTTCTCTGTTCCGATTGATCATCGTCTCAGCTCTGATTCACCATTGTTGCTCCGATTTAGCTAGATCGGGTTAGATCTAGCCATCACTAGTCATTTTCGTCACTCTGCCACCACCGAAGACTACAAGCTCGATTCATCTTCTCGAAAGTTGGCTACGAGAATGGAACGACTTCATGTTTTTCGGAACTCCCTGAGAATTTAACGACTTGTTCATTTTAGGTATTTCTTTTCTTCTCCTTTATTTTTATTTTATTTATTTATTTATTTATTTGAATTTTGATGCTAAGAATTGAATTTCCAGAACTCCTTGAGAATTGAATTTTGATGTTCCTTTTGACTTTCTTTCACACTGCATTGATTCGTTTGTTTGTGTATGTTATACATATTTTGATTTATTTGTCGTTTTATCCATTGCTCACCGTTGTCATCATTTCCATGTGCAATTGTTTGTGCTATTGTTCATCAAACATAGTTAATAGTGATAAGTGGATATATACTACTTATTTTTTACTGGATATCCACATATTGATTTTGAGTGGATGTCCACTCATTGTGTAATTTTAATGGAATTTAAAATTTTGTGTACGTCTAGTATTTTTTTGGCTCATGTTTAATTGATTTTTCACTTTGATTGAGTAAATTTTTTAAAGAAATGCTTCATATTTTGAATTATTGATTAATGTAGATAAAATTGAAATGTAGTATATTTTATACGTTATTTTGCTGAGTTGTTGAGATTGATTTATTTTCATTTCATTGAGCGGAATATCATTCAGAGGTTGAAGATGGGGTTTTACGGCCAAGAGTTTGGATATATTTTGAGAAACATTGTTTGATTTTTTTATTTTTTTTCTTCCTGGAAAAACCATCATGAAACGAATGATTTGTTACTTTTTCATTTTAATTATTTTTAGTGGAAATCCACTTAATAATTCAATAGATTTTTTATTTTTTTTTTCTCTGATTTATGTTTTTATTTTTTAATTCAATGAATCTAGGTTTTCAATTTGATTTTTAATAGATTTATTATCAAAATATGGTAAGGTGATGGTTTGTTTGATGGTCGTTTGGTTTTTGAATGTCTCAATTCAAAACTTTAACTTTTGGGTTTTATAATTTTTAGTGGATTTTCACGTAATTTATAAAGTGGATTTATGTAAGTGATTTTTGGAGTATATAGCATATTTTAAAAAACTATATATTCTGAATAAAAAAAATAAAATTTAGTGGAATTTCTATTGAAAAATAAAATTCAATGGATGTAACCAAAAACAATGAAGTGAAACACGTAAGGGTATTTAAGACATTTTTAAAGAAATTGTTTATTTTTAATAAAAAAACAAAATTTCGGTGGATTTTTAAAAGCTAAATGGAATTTGTGTATATAAAGAAAATGTAATATTGGAATGATAAACGTGTTGATACTTTTGAACAAATCTAATTTTAGTAGTCCTTAGAAAGTTGGTTTTTAGACTTTTAGGACCCTTGAAAACCCCCCCTAAAAATTAATACATTAATACATGGCCTATTATTATTATTATTATTATTATTATTATTATTATTATTATTATTATTATTATTATTATTACTACTACTACTATTATAATTATAATTTTATTTTATTTTTATTTTTATTTTGTACATAAGACATCCTCCACTCCTTTTAATATTTTGTTTTTTTACAAAAATACTCCTGTAACATATTTTCTTTTCATATTCGTTTATTTTAAAAATTTTGTTTTTATTTTTTATTTTTTATTCTCTCTTGTTTTTTATTTTTCTATTTTGTTTTCTTTTGTTTAGTATTTTCTATTTTAATTGTTTTGTTTTTATTTTTTTTATTTTATATTTGGGGTTTATTGAAAAAATCAAAATAAAAAATAAAAACAGAAAACATAAATAAAACAAAAGAAAAATTTTAAATTTAAAAAATAAAATAAAAAAGAGGAAAAAATATGTTTTCTTTTTTATTTTATTTTTATTTTTCAATTTTGTTTTTTATTTTTCAAATCTTTTTTTTTTTTTTTAATTTGTTTTACATTTTATTTTCTACATTATTATTTTTGATCATTTATTTTTTAATTTTCTATGAATACCAAATAAAAATTAAATACATAAAAGAAAAAATATATAATGACAAAAAAACTAACATAAATTAGAAAAAAACAATAAAAAGTATTATGTTGCAAGTGTATTTCATTCAATAAAATATGATGGAGTGGGTAACTAAATTGAAAAAATAAGTGATGTGTCACATACTATAACAATGACAAAGATTTGTATTTGGTATTTGTCAAAATGACAAAAGGTGTCTTGTATTTAAACTCTTATTAGTTTTAAACCCGTACATTGCGCGGGTCTAAATTCTTAATATTTAAGCATAAAACACATAGATATCATTTGATTATTCGGTAGTAATATCCATGAAATGATGCATAAATTTTAGTGAGTAATGACATTTTATCAATACTGAATATAGATATACTTTTCAAAATTATACAAATAATCATAGAAGTAGAATAATATTTTTCCAAATTAACTTTTACTAATATACTATAAAAATAAAAAATAAAAAATCATAAATTAGGATTAATTTTATCAATTTTTGACAAGTCAACAAATTCTAATTTAATTAATTTATATCGTATCTAATTTCTTTTTGAATTGAATCACAATTATTTTTTAAAATAATTTTAAATGTGGAGCAGATTAATTAATCATGTATGCATTAATTAAAAAAGTAAATTAATTAAAACAAAGGGTTAATTACACTTTACCCCGCTGTGGTTTGACCCATTTGTACTTTACCCTCCTGTGATTTAAACATCGCTACTTACCCTCCTGTGGTTTGTGGACCTAAGTGCAATAGTAACTCCATTAACAGAAAGGTCAAAATGTCGATTTTACCCTCATGTAATTGTTTTTGGGGTGTAAAGTGCAATTAACCCAAAGGCTTTTATTAGTTGCTGATTGTTGCATCTCTCTCTCTCACTTACTCATTTTTCCCCGAGTTCTTTACCTAATAAATATAAAAAAGAAAAAAAAAAAAAAAAATTCTGACAAAGGAGCTAATTAAACTTATTTACACATGCCGTGTATTTCGGGGTTGGCAATCCCGGAAACTAAGATCCTGGGATTACCAACCCTGGGATCTAAAGGGATAATATATATATATATTTTAGATTGATGGTCCCGGGGTTGGTAACCCCGGGACCAGCTGCTTGAAGCAGCTGCAGCTGCTGTTGTTGCTGTAACTCCATAAAAAATAATAATAATAATAATAATAATAATAATAAAACAAAAAATCGTTTTGGCCCACTAAATTTATAAAAAATTTGGCAACTTTGAGTTGATTAACGGTAATCTATCGATATTTTAAATAAATCTATTTTTTTTGTGCATAAATTAGATTCATAACACTCCATAATACTTTTTACAACACTAAAAACGGATATGTGGATGAATTTTAAAAAATCACCAAAGTTGGCCAGATGAGCTATTTCGATAACGGCAGAATTTTTTTCGACAATTTAGAATTAATAAAAGATTGCATTATTCATAACAGAAATGAACTAAATTTTTTGTATATAAATTATGTTCATAACACTACATAACAAAATTTAGAACACTAAAAATGGATTAGTGAATAATTTTTAAATAATCGTCAAAGTTGGTCAGATGAATTGTTTCGATGACGATGCAGTTTTTTTTTGAAAACTTAATTAACAAAAAATGGTCGTCTATCCGTAATAGAAATGAATCTGATTTTTTTGCATACAAACTACGTTCATAAGAGCGATTATTTAAAAATTATTTACTAATTCGTTTTTGGTGTTCACAATTCAAAAACACTATATTGCACTTGAAAGTTTGGATGAACATAATTTTGCACTCGGAGGTCCGTTGAAAGTGATTTTTTTTTAAAGTTGGATCTGATATGAGTCATTACTCTGGATTTTGAAGATTTCAATTTTACCAATAGGACAAGATACACGCTCTCAACGAAGATTACAAATTTAGTCACCTAACACTTAAAATTGAAAATTGAAGGTGAAAACAGACTTTATTGGAAAAAATACTAGACCAAACCGCCTACGGTGTTTGCGGTGCCTAAATCTCAAAAAAATACCCAAAATAAAAAAAATGGCCCCAAACGGACCACCGAGCGCAAAATTATGTCTATCCAAACTTTTTCTATTATTTTACGTAAATTTTATTTTCTCTCGATAACATATTATTCGTTTTTGGTGTTTTTGATTTTATTATTTAGCGTTATGAACGTAGTTTGTATGCAAAAAAATTAGCTTCATTTCTGTTACGGATAGACGACCATTTTTGTTAATTAAGTTTTCAAAAAAAACTGCATCGTCATCGAAACAACTCATCTGACCAACTTTGACGATTATTTAAAAATTATTCACTAGTCCGTTTTTAATGTTCTAAATTTTGTTATGTAGTGTTATGAACATAATTTATATACAAAAAATTTAGTTCATTTCTGTTATGAATAATGCAATCTTTTATTAATTCTAAATTGCCGAAAAAAATTCTGCCGTTATCGAAATAACTCATCTGGCCAACTTTGGCGATTTTTTAAAATTCATCCACATATCCGTTTTTAGTGTTGTAAAAAGCATTATGGAGTGTTTTGAATCTAATTTATGCACAAAAAAATTAGATTTATTTAAAATATCGATAGATTATCGTTAATCAACTCAAAGTTGCTGAAAATTTTATAAATTTAGTGGGCCAAAACGATTTTTTGTTTTATTATTATTATTATTATTTTTTTTTTTTTTTTTTATGGAGTTACAGCTGCAGCTCTACGAGCAGCTGGCAGCTGCTTGTGCAGCTGGTCCCGGGGTTACTAATCTCGGGACCATCAATCTAAAAAAAAAATATATATATATTATCCCTTTAGATGCCGGGGTTGGTAATCCCGGGATCTTAGTTCCCGGGATTATCAACCCCGAAATACACGGCATGCATAAATAAGTTTAATTAACTCCTTTGTCAGAATTTTTTTATTTTTTTATTTTTATTTATTTTTTTTTTTTTAGGTAAAGAACTCATTTTTCCCCTCTCTCAATCACTTTGCCTCTGGACAATTCCTCGCCAACGTTGGTCTCCAGAGACTCAGATGGTACTATCGTAGTCACGAATCGCTGTCTAGGTAGTTCGCGAGTGCCGCTGTCATCGCTTAACCATCTCGACAAAGTCGCAACCCTAGCCGCTGCCTCCTTCCGTCGTCGCAATCTGTCATCGACCTTCTCCTATAGACGAGTTTCTCCAGCGACGTGGTGGCCACTGGTCAGATCTACCACATCCACCATTGTCTCACCGAATTTGGGCTTGAAATTTCGAAGAATTTTATTGATTGTTAGAATCTTTTTTTTTTTTTTTTTTGATTTAGAGCAAAGAGAGAGAGGGTTATTTCGATGCTGATAGAGATGAAAATTTTGGATTTTGGCTATGCTAGATATGGAGTTTTTTTTATTTTCGATCTGGGTAGATAGAGAGAGAGAGATGGAGGAGGAAGGGTTGGCGGCCATCCCCAACGACAGCCTTTTGTCTCTTCCAAAATCGCAGTCACCTCTCTTCTTGTCCTCCCATTTATCAACCTTCCTCCTAGATCTGGTCACCTCCCATCAAGGAGAGAGAGAATATCGTGGAGAGGAGAGAGACAGAGGAGAGAGAGAGAGAAGAGGGCCAAGTTCCAGCGAGAGAGAGAGAGGAGAGAGTGAATATCAAGTGGGTTCAATTTTTTTTAAGTATTTTGACACTTTATACCCCTAAAGTTTGACTATTATTTCTTTTATGTTTAATAAAAATAAGACTTTTTTTTTTTTTTTTTGTCTTTTAGTTTTTACTCTTTTTTATTTCCTTTTTTAATAATTTTTTTATTTTTAAAATAAGGTTACAATTTAATTGAAATATTTTTAAAAATTCAATTGAAATATTTTTAAATAAAATTGAATTGAATTTCAATTGTATTCCATTATATTGGAAATATTTTTACTTGAATTTAATTTAAATTAAATTCAATTTAAATATTTTTAAAATTTGAAATTAAAAATATTTTCAATTGAATTAAAGTCAATTGAAATATTTTTATTTGAATTCAATTGAAAATATTTTTAATTTTAATTTTTAAAAATATTTCAATTTACTTCAATTCAATTGAAAATATTTTTAATTTCAATTGAATTTACTATTTTCAATTGACTTCAATTCAATAGAAAATATTTTTAATTTCAATTTTAAAAATATTTCAATTGAAATTAATTTAAATTGAATTCAATTTAATTTAAAAATATTTCAAGGAAGAAGAAACAAAATACACAATAACCCCTCAAGATATTGAATATTATATAGAGAAACATGGAGGGTAAAATGGGAACAAGAAATCAATATTTTGGAGGGAAAAAAACTCAAAAAAATATGCCCATCCTCGTAGTTGGTGCGTGAGCCGTACATCTATTAATTTTGATAGAAAGTGTTAGATTTGCAATTAGGCCCAAGATCACGGGGGGTAAGTGACGACGTTTGAACTATAGGGGGATAAAGTGCAAATGGGCCGAACCACAGGGAGTAAAGTGTAATTAACCCTAAAACAAAAAAGATACAAAATTAAGTGGGACTGCTCATTATTTGATATATATATAAAAAATAATAATAAAATATATATAACAACTCACCAAAAAAACTTTAAAGATGCATTTTCTAACATTATTGAAAGTTTTTTTTTCTTTCTACTCTTAAATATTAACTAGTTTTAGACCCGTGCTAAGCACGAGGTTTGAAATAATTTACATGTATATTTTAATTGATTATATAAATTTAATTTTGTATTTGTTGTTTTCAGTAAATTATTTTATATTAGTGGATTTTTTTATATTATTTTTTGGATTAACTACGTATTATTGAGATTTTTTAAAATATTTAAAAGTTGTTTTTTATTTTTTTTTTTTTTTTTATCTTGTATTTGTTTTCTTTTATATGTTTAAATTTATGATACTATTTAATATTTGCTAGAATGATAGAAGAAAAAAGATCACATTTAAGTAAAAAGAAGTGTCATTATTTCAAAGTAAAATAATGCTAATTTAATTCTTTTGTACTATTCTCAATAATTTAATTTTTTCTCATATGATTTGGTTGGCGGTTTTTCTTTCTTTCTTTTTTTTTTTTTTTTTTTTTTTTTTTTGTAATATATATTGATGAGAGTATTTTTGGGCACCTTTGAGTCAGTACTTGGGAGCTAGCCACGTGTCCGTCCTCGTAGTAACAAGGACTCATTCCGGAATCCACAACGCCACGTTGGAGTATACGCCAACCACGGATCCTCCCTAGAATCTTATTTGCACCCAAGGAGGAGCGAGGAGCCCGCAGAGACATGTTGTTCTAAGCCCTGCGTCGTGTCCTGGACGATCAATTTCAGAGACTCAGCCGTTTACCTCGACCAACTCTCTCTTCTAACTTGTTTCTTCTTCAGGACTCCATGGATCTCTACTCTCCTCCACCAGCTTACCATCAGAGGCCTGACAAAGGCCCGTAGCCTTCGCCAAATGGGCCCAAAAGCCCAAGCTTAGCGGTTATCTCCTAAACGTCCTGGATTATCGATTAAACACAAGGTTTCGACCAACTAACCATGTTTAGGCTCAACTAATCATCTCTAACTCCTATATATATTGGGGGCTATGCAAGCCCGAGGTACGCTTTACATTATGCACGAGTTTATTTGTTTACTTGTTGTATTACTGTACCTTTTCTCCCTGAGTACTGATTACCATGCCAAAGGGGTTTCACCGGGATAAATCCCAGTCTGAGCCTTTTCCAGGTATACTCCCAGATGAGCAAGACCCTAGACATAGCAGGTCAGTCCTCCTGGGATCTAGCATAGCTCATGTGAATAATTTTTAACAGACGACTCCATCTCAACTAGAGGACTCAACTGTCATTCGACTGGACCATACTCGAGGTGTGTACCAGTTTTACGCATCAACAATTTGGTGTCGTCTGTGGGAATCATGTAAAAAGCCTTCTCCTAATGGCTACTCTCTACTGAGCTGAGCAGGGATGATCATAAGGTCTGGTCCGACGAACCCGGAATAGAAGAAAGAGAAGAGATGTCGAGAAATCCAAGGGCGCACCCCCTCCTCCAACCAACAAAGATAACTGCCCCATCCAAGACCAGGCAGGACCGTCAACTCTGCCATCTAGGGCTACGTGACAAAGCTTAGGAGTCGTGGAGGCATCCCAGGTTGATCTTCTTGAACGCCAAATGGGCGAGTTCAAGTCGTATGTTCAGCTCATCCTCACGCGCTTGCTGTTGTCTCCTGCTCTTGGGGGGGGGGGACCAACTTTCTAGGCCGCAGTACCTGAAGAACCACCTCAAGACCGCGACATTCTCATGACCACTTCAAATGGACATGTGCCCGAGGGCTGCCCTCCGCCTCGCGACCCAGAGCTTGAGAGGTAGGAGAAGGCTCTCCCAATAATGCCAAGATCTCCACCTCATTCACCACGCGAATTTGTGCTAAGAGACTTATTAGTGTCCCCTAATGGTTGAGCTCTTCATCGGCTAGCCAGGTTTGGTCCTAGAGGTCGACATGAAAGTAAAGTTTGTTCATACTCACCTCTCTGTCGTCACATTATTGCCCGAGCTGCGGGTAGTCATATACGGGGAGAGCCCCGAGCAAGGGGCAGTGGAGCACCGCCTTCCTGATATGGAAGCCCATCTCCAGGATGCACAAGGAGGTCAGGTAACACTGTGTGTTGTTGTAGAGGTGA
The DNA here is from genome assembly GCA_016647705.1 of Eucommia ulmoides. NCBI lineage: Eukaryota > Viridiplantae > Streptophyta > Magnoliopsida > Garryales > Eucommiaceae > Eucommia > Eucommia ulmoides. The sequence continues at coordinate 35,207,764 of CM028332.1, read as the reverse complement.
GGCCCACCTTTATGGTGGAAATTCTGGAGGAAGTAGCACCGTAACACTTCACTCACCCCCAGATGAATCCGTATGATGGGGAATCAAATCCTGTTGACTACCTGTACATGTTTAAGTCTCATAGGAACATACAAATGACCTCTATAGCTCTGCGGTGTAGAGCCTTTTCTATCACCCTTACAGGTGCAGCAAGGTTTTGGTTCCGCGGTTTGAGGCCAGCATTCATCTCTACCTTCAGGGAGCTCGAACAGTTGCTCCTGGTTCGTTTCAACTTCTCCCAGTGAAGGCCAAAGATTATGGCTCACATCCTCACTCTTCGGTAAGAGCCTTCTGAATCTTTGGAAAACTATGTTAAGCGCTTCAACCGAGAAGCAAATGCGTACGACGACCTCTTCGAGAGTGTAGCACTAAATGCCTTTATTGACGGGCTCCGGTATCAGAGGTTGTCCTATGACATCTACTCCAACCTTGCTCCCACTCTCGATCAAGCTCTGGATTGTGGGGCTACATTCTATGGAGTTGACCTTCGTACTACAGCTAAGAGAGATAGGGAAGAAGTAAACAAGCTAAGGGAACCAAGGAATAGAGGTTCGAATTAAGCCCTAGGCTCGAGAAGATTACAAACTGAAGGGAGGTTCAGACCCCTAACTAAAGACAGGAGGCCACTTCCTCCTCTAGGGTGTTACCAAATAGAGTTCACTCTGCTCACAGCCTTGGTGGCTGCCATCTTCACATAAAACTCAAGGCAGGATTTCTTCCCTCCTCCCCTGCCTTTGAGAGGAAGGCCAGTCGAGAGGTCGATGACTAAGTACTGTGAGTTCCACCAAGACCGAGGCTACACCATAGAGGACTGCTTCCAGCTCCTGTAGGAGATTAAAGCTCTCATACAGCGAGGCTATCTCTGGAACTATGTCCAAAGAGGAAATTAGTAGCAGCGTGACGGGGATGAATGATAGGGAGAACTTCAGGCACAAAGAAGAAGGGGAAACCACAACTGTCCACCGCCCTATGGGGCCGAGGTCGGGGATGATCACCAGCACGTAGATGGTGAAATCAACATCATCTATGGCGTATTGAGCTTCGAGGACGTACAGAGTCATTAGGGTCACACGTCTGGGTATATGCGATCTTGAAACAGAAGAGAGTGTGTCGCTCAGGCACTCGCGGAATGCTGACTAGTTGAAGTGCAGCTTTTGTAGGGATGATCCACTTTTGTGAACAACTTCCAGTTTATACAAAGTGTTGTAGTTTTTCTTATCAAAATAAAGAATGAGTTTTGTACAGTATGCTTTGTGTTTTCTCCAATAAACGGTATTTCGACTCCTTAATCCATATCCCGACTCTAGGTATCGCGGATGATTTTTCACAGTTGTATTCCGACCCCTTAAATCATACCCCGGCTCTCGGCGTCGTGAATAATTCTCCATGGTTACATTCCGACCCCCTAAGTCGCATTTTAGCTTGCGGCATCACAAGTGGTTCTCCACGGCTATATTCTGACCACCTGAGTCACGGATGATTCTCTAGATTAACATCCCAACTCACGGTATCGCGAGTTGGTCTCCATAAGTCTTATCCCGGTGCTCGATCTCGAAGGTGACAACTAGACCCTCTCCGAAAGTCAGTAGTCTGTACCTGGGGGAAAAACTAAGGTTATCCTCCAAGGGTGGGACATTGATCGGGTCTGAGGGCTTGTAGCCAGGTACCTCTCCCCACCAGTAGACTATAAGTCTGACATTCTAAAAGGGAAGGTGCTCACACATGGATAAAATAAAGATAACCTGAAACGGTTCTTAAATGAGCCTAACTATGGAGAACACCCTGATGACCGACTACAGGGGTCCAACCGTTCTATTGTGCCCCTGCAGACCGAGAGGAAGAGGTACCTTGGAAAACCCTCCTCCTAAATCCATGACACAATTTGTTTATAATCAACTCGTGCTTCAGATTTGGGGGGGGGGGGGGGGGGGGAGTGGTACATGGCCTTGGGCAGAGATGAGAAATTTTTTCAACAAAATTTTCAAAATTTTACAACTCTGAAAAACAGGACCAAGTAGAAAGCGACTTGGAAAAAACGTTGAGAGGAAGGAGTAGACTCTAAAGTACCCTAGCTATGCCGCTCAAAAGCTTACACACTTCCGAGTAGAAAAACAGGAATAAGTGAAAGGAGTCTACAAAATCCTAAGTTCTGAAAAAGTGACCATCCGAGCTTAGTCATCTCCGCTTTTGTTATGAAGGGTGTCCGTATGAGGAGAAATGGAGTCGATCTCTCCCTCCTTAGAGGCCCTCTTATTAGCATTATTCTCCTCGACATCCCTCTACTCAGTGCTCTTGTGCGTAGAACCGTCCAAGGCATCAGCCTCATTACCTCATAACTAGAACCATCAAGTTTGACAGGCACCACCCTGCTGCGCTACCATTAGCCGACAGGGCCCAAGTGGAAAGAAACACTGCCCTGCAGTGCTACTCCTAGTCGATGGGATCCAGGTGGTGACTTTTTCCAAAAAGGATCGTCTATGAGTTCTGTCCAAAATCGTCGCCACATCCTCTCTTGCTGAAGTCGTCTTATCCTGCACCCACCGCTTTGCCGTGCTGCCTCCGACCGACAGGGTACGGATGAGGGCCTTTCCAAATGTATTGACTAGAGTTCCAGGTGATAAGCGCCCTAGCATGCTTAATACGTTCTCCCCTCAGACCCCACTCGTCAATAATGCAGCAGCGGAGAATACCGTGTGCCAAAAATCTCCAAGCGTGAAAATCATATGCCCCAAGAAACTTTCGTAGTGTAAATGTGAAACAATAGCCAAGGTACAAAGTGAATGAGCCTGAACTCCAAGGGGTGCAAGGTAAAATGTGAAGTAAAACTCCAAGAATTTCCAAAAATTCTAAGTGTTTTGAAATGTCCTGACCTCCCCTCCTTGTTCCTTGCCACCTCCTGTATGTAAATAAATAATAATAAATAAATAAAAAAAGTTGTTAGTCCCTTGAAGAGACCAACAAAGAAAAAAGAAGGGGGCGTGTTGCACCCCCCTCCCATGTTGGCCCCTGCAATAAAAAAGAGAAGGAGGGGGTAGCGCCCCCTTGGGGGTACTGGGCGCTTTCCCAAAAGGGCTAGGCCAATAGCCCCAGTCGGGCCGGCACCCCCGGCCCAGTAGTGGGTATCACGCCCCGAAATGGCCAATCAACCCTCGCGTACACCCGACACCCTAGGGGGTTCACCACCTCGCCCCCCTACCTGTCCATTCACGGTGCACACCTCTCTGGGGCTCGTCTATAATTTTTCCATGTTGAAAACTTTTTCAGGCTTAGGACTTGTTCACGGTGAACGTGTGTCACCCTGAAATTGAGAAACTTCGGGGCTGCCTTACCATGCTACTTGACCCTGGACCCCGACCGTATGGGATCCTATTTCAAATTAGCTCCTCAGAACAAACTAATCGTGCAAAAAAACATCGCCCTAAAAATCAAAGAAATTCAAGGTCGCTCTGTCATGCTACCTGACCCTAGACCCCGACCGTTTGGAGGTCTATTTCGAATAAGCTCTTCAGAAAAAACTAACTTATGAAAAAATGTAGATCTGAGGTGTTTTTTACGTTTCGAAGTCTCTAGGTCGCCTGTTCCAGCTAGGAATTGATATTCTTGACCACCTCGCTTCCTTCTACGTACAAGGCTAAGGGGCCAACTGATGATGGTATTTTTTAGCACCTTTGAGTTAACATTTGGGACCCAACCACGTGTCCGTCCTTGTAGTAACATGGACGCATTCCGAAATCCATAACGCCGTGCTGGAGCATAAGCCGACCATGACTCATCCTTGGAATCTCATTTACACCCAGGGAGGAGCAAGAAGCCCAACAGGAACGTGTTTCTCTAAGCCCTGTATCGTGTCCGGGATAATCAATTTCAAGGACTCAACCGTTCACCTCGACTAACTTCCCCTTCCATCTTGTTTCTACTCTAGGACTTCACGAATCTCCACTCTCCTTCACTAACTTACCATTACCATCCTGGTAAAGGCCTGTGGGCTTCGTCAAATGGGCCCGAAAGCCCAAACCCATTGGTTATCTCCTAAATGCCCCGGATTATCGGCTAAACACATGGTTTTAACTAATTAGCCATGTTTAGGCTCGACTAATTATATCTAAATCATATATATATCGGGGGCTATGCAAGCCCAAGGTATGCTTTACATTAGCGCCAATTTATTTGTTTACTTGCTGTATTACTGTACATTTTCTCTCTAAGCACTGATTACCACACTAGAGGGGCTTTACGGAGACAAATCCCGGTCTGAGCCTTCTGCAGGTACACTTTCTGAAGAGTAGGACCCTGGACATAGCAGGTTAGTCCTCCTAGGATCCAGCACAGCTCACGTAAAGAATTTTCAATCGATGACTCCACCTCAACAAGAGGACCCACCAGTCATTCGATTGGACCATACTCGAGGTGTGTACAAGTTTTACGCATCAACATATATATTTTTATTTTTTATTTTTTACGTTCTCTAAAAATAACCAATCCACCTTACACATCCTCAACTAAAAATATAATTATAAACACCTTAAAAAAACCGCAAACAAAAAATATAATTATTTATACTTTCATATACCGAAAAACAAATGTATAATTACATGTCTTTATACACTCTTAAGAAAATAATTACATACACCATCATACACCCACAATCAAAAAATATAATTATATAAACTTTATACGCCTATAAATTAAAAAAATAATTCTATACACCTTCATACACCCACAAACAAAAGAATTTAAATATTTCATCATTTTATAACACAACATACGAACTATAAGTAAAATACTATAGTTTTCTCCTGTTGGAAACTACTAACTATTCAGTCATACCCGTAAAGTTTTTCACAATATACAAAATTATCCCCCAAGTATGAAAAATTATTTTAAATAAAATTTGGTTTTCAAAAATTTAAATTTTAAAAGTGTTGATCCTAAGATTTTGATGAACAATTAAGTATTGATGTTTTGGTGGAACTAATGTTTAATTGAAGTGTTTTAGTGATTTAAAGTTCCAATAATGAAGACGTCAAGTTAAATGGATGCTAAATGAAGATGTCAAGATAATGAAGAAGAATTAAGAGTTTGAAGAAATTAAGAAAAACAACCTAGGTGAATCTTAACTCTTAATATCTCATTTAGGAACACACACATGGCACAAAATGTATTTTATCTTTTATGTGTGTTTTGATTAAGTTAAATTATTTGCTCCTATGTGAAATAAGAATAAATAATTTTGAATGACCAAAATGGAATATGAGAATATTAGTGGAGCTAATTAAGAGAAGAAAATGGTTAAAGGGGTAAAATCGTAAAAGAAAATGAGTGAAAAATGTATTCAGAGAAGAGATTCAGTGACAGCAGTCGACTGGTGAGTCGACTAGTGAAAGAAGGCTGAACTCTCTGAATCAAGAGGTTGACTGATAGGTCGACCGGTGAAAGAAGAAAGAAGTCTCTGAATCTACAAGTCGACCGGGCGGTCGACCTATGCACGCAGTGGCGATAGCTTGGCAACAACCTGAATTAGGCAGTTGACTAGGTAGTCGACTGAACTCACTGTTTCAGGATACTGTTTGATTCGAAATTATATCCAAAAGTAGTAATTTTTTGTTGGGATTTGAGAGAGATTTAGGGGATATTATCTATATTTAAGATATGATTCATATACTACTTAAATCCTATTAATATGGTTTATTAAATATTAATATTTCTCAATTTAGTACTTGAAATAGATTCTATTCTAATTAATTAAAATTGAGAAATACTTTGGGAGTTTAATTGAGAGATTTGAAAGATGTTTTTAAGTGGAATTGAACCTAAATGAAGTCCTTTTGATATAAGGGGTCTATAAGAACCTTTATTTGTCATGACACATGTAAACTAGTAATTAGAATGTTGATTACATATTCCTTTAAATAGACTTCTGAATTTTATTTTAGGACTAATCATTCTAAGAGAGAGAATCCATCTATTATCAAGAGATATCATAATTTATCAATTGAGCGAGATTTTCTAAGAGATATCTTATTGAGAATTGAGTGAGCTTTTTCTAAGAGAATCATTTGCTGATCATTGCTGCTACCGATTTGAAGTTATATTGCAATACTATTTTCTTTTGGTGGATTCCAGGTGAGATCTTTCCATATTTCTTATTGTTTATTTGCTATTCTATATTCGGAAATTGATCTTAGAAATTGTTTCTGATTTTTGAAGAAAATATTTTTTACAAACAATTTCTTGAATCTGATTACGTGCTCTAATTTGCTACCCATATCATGTTGAAATAAGATTTTTGTATCTCACGTATTTCTATCACTAGTTGGGATATTAATTAAGTTATTATTTATCTAGGGTGGTAGAAGGTCCAAGTAAGATTTACTTCTTATCAATTTTTGTATTGGTGAGTTGTGATGGGTTAAATACCATTGGGGGTCTTTAATCAAGGGTAATCTGGTTTCAGTCTCTTCCTGTAAAGAGATTGAGGTAGTGATTCTTCCTGGATAAGAATTGTGTTGTGAGTGATTTATAAATGTTCTATCCTTACCTGTGAAAATGATAGTTCGAGTGTTTTGAGAGGTTTTGATTCGTGTGCCTTAGTGTTAAAAAGAATTAGGTTATTCTTTAGCCTGTAAAACATAAAGGTCCTTCCTTAGCTTAAGAAAATGATATTGTAAAGGTTGATTTTGACCCTGTAAAAGAATCGATGTGTGGGTTTAGTTACTACCTTTAAAGGAATATTGGTTTTAGTGGGTGCGACCTCCGTAGAGCTCGGAGGACTGGATTAGCCAAGAGTAACTTGGTGAACCAGTATAAATCTTTTGTGTGCTGCATTTATACCTTGTTATTTTTGCTGTTTGGGTATGCACATAGATTGATCATATTATTCCGATGTGTTATAAAGATAATAATTAATTTAGGCTTAAAATTAATTATTTGATTTATTTAAGTTTTATTTTGATAAATTTTTTAATTACCCAATTCACCCCCCCCCATCTTGGGTATTCTATTGGGCCAACAATTGGCATTAGAGCCGATTTAGCTCAAATTTATTAGCTAACAAAGATCATATGAATTGTCTTGATTATGATATTAAGAGTGCTACTGTTAACTCTATCTCTCCTAATAGTCATTGTTCTTATCACGAGTCTGATATTATCTGTAATTATGAGAATACAGATAAAGCTATTGAGACGCTTATTACTCTTACTTATGCTTTTGGAAAAGAGAATTTTAAACTAGAGCAAAATATTGCAACTCTTGAAAACAAGAAGTTTAGTACTATCAAATCTCTCAAGAAAAAGAATTTGGACAAATATTTTGAAACTGTTGAGTATAAAAACACTTTATCTGAAATTAGTAAGTTGTATGATAAAGTTGAGTCTCTTGAGGATGAGACTAAGGTTTTGAAAAATAATTTTTATGATCTTCAACATAATGAATTTAAAAAAAAAAAAAAAAAAAAAGAAAAAAAAACCTTGAAACTTTGAATGAGGACTTGAGTATTGAATTGGATAATACAAGGTGTGAGCTTGATAGAGCTCATTTGAAAATTCATTCTGTTGAAAAAATGAGTACCAAATTCTTAAGAATGATCTTGAATTTATACATAAAAATAATTTTGGTCTACAGGTAAATATTAGTACCAATTAACGGTTACTTAAGAAGAGTCAAAATGAGCTTAGAAAAGCAATGGATAAATTCAAGGATGTTGAGAGTACTAAATATTTTGGAAAACCAATAGTTACTAAAGTTGTTTCTCAAAATCGCGAAAAATATTATGTTTCGGTAAGAAACACCGACTATTTGAATAAGCGTACTAACAGTATTAAGTGTTTCTATTGTGGTAAATTTGGACATTATGAGAACTCTTGTTATTTATTGCATGATTACCTTGTCGGATCCAGAAATACCTGGATACCAAAAAGAGAAAATTTTGGTGCAGGTACAAATCAGAGGTTCAGACAAAAATACATTAAATACCAAGTGTCGACAAGGGAATTTAAACAAACTAGAAAGTACAATGAATATCACATGCTAAGAAGGAGATATGAACAGACAAGAAGATACAATGAATATGTCATGCCAAAGAGGGAAGCAAGGTTCAATGTATCTAATAAGAAGAATCAGCATGTGCCAAATACAAGAGTATAGAAGCAACAAGCTCAATATGTGAGAGCTGACAAAGCATATCCACAACAAACGACAAAATACCAGCACATGAAAAGATTCATCTACAAAGTTGTGCCAAAGCAGCATGAAGCACCAAACAAAGGCAAAAAGGGTCTTACTGAATCAGCTCAAAGAACTGCTATTTCTAAGAAGGAGCAAATCAATGTAAAAAATAAAGTATTGGTGGAATCAAAGGATGTCAAATCAAAAATTAGTAATCCACCTAAGGTACACACACCACTTGCTCCGAAAGATGATCCAGGTATGTCAAAATTTTTAAATTTCAAGTTTATTAATTTTGTTAGGGAGACTGAGCCTGTTCATTTTGAAATTTAGACGCTTGAAATATGTGTGTGTGTGTGTGTGTGTGTGTGTGAGAGTAAATATTTTTTAAAATATATGTGGATCAAAATAAGAGGTAAAAAAATTGAGCTAAAAGGATCAAATTAGGTTTAAATACACATAATCGATCTAAATAGAAGAGAGCAGTCAACTTATCAGTCGACCGGAGGTTTTAGGTTGGAATACCGAGAGTCATTCTGAGTTAATCAGTCGACTGATCGTGTCGGGATATAAAAATCGAACTTCTTTATTTCATTTCATCCAAACCCTAAAACCCTTATTCTCTCAAAACGCTTCCTCTCCCAAGTTCGTCCAAGCCTATATTACACAAAATCTATCCATTTCAGCTCAGATCTAAAGATTTTTTGGTTGAATCAACAAGTTTAAGGCTCGGAGTTTTGTGTTGAAGGTGTTCTCTCTCGCGAAACAGGTTGGTCTTCTCCCATTCTAGGGTTTCGGCTGTTCTTGCTGATTAGCCTTAGTCTGTTTGATTATTTTTGGATTAATTGGTTGTTTGGCTTTGGTTCATTGATACATTCTAGATTGGTTGCTTTAGATTGTGTAAAAAAATTCCTAGAATCAAGAATCGTGCAAATAGGGCTAAGTTTGACAATGTTTTCTTTCGAAGTGAAGAGGCTGAGAGAAAATACAATGATGAATTTGTCAATCGTAGGGTGTTAGGTTGCAAACCTACTGATTTTGTTGAGTTAAAAGAGAAAAACATTGATATTGAAACGTATTTCAGAAATTTGGGATGGATTGAGTTTTTCAGTCAAAAAGAAGAGTGGATGCTGGTATGGGTACGGATGTTTTATAGAAATATGACCTACAATAATCTTGAGATTAAATCTTTTGTTAAAGAAAAAGTACTTCGTTTTTATGCGGTATTGTTAAGCCACATTTTGGGAATACTTAGAGGAGATGTATTTCTATATAATACCCCTCATTGGCTTTCAACAAATTTCAATAGAAGGGCAATTGCTGAAAATTTTGATTTAGAGGGAGACAAAGCAAGTTCGCTATCCATTGAGCATTGATTTCTTCACTTAGTACTGACCTATTCGATTGTGCCTAGAAGGGGAAGTCATGCTAATATGAATGACTTTGATTTGTACTTGATGAGCGAAATTGTGGAAGGAAGAAAGTTAGACTTAGCCCATATCATAATGGAGCATATGAGGCATCATGTTCGCAAACCCTTGGGAATACTACCTTATGCGAATACACTCCAGAAGATATTTGATAACTTTGGAATAATAGTTGATCCTGATGAGTAAAGGTTTTTAACAACCACACCAAGATGGATCAATGTTCAAAATGCTTCGTTGATGGGGTATGAGTTCAGAGGAAACAGATGGGTAAAGAAGAAGACTCAGAAAAAACAAAGAGTATAGGCTGCAGACGAGGAAGAAGAAAATGAAAGAGTGATAGGCATGGATCAGAAGATGGACTTTCTTCATGATCAGATTAATGATTTGGGAATTCATGTGGATTTGATAGATGAGAGGATGACTGGGCTAGAAAATAAAATGGTCCAGATGAATACAAACATAAAAGCTGGATTCGAAAAAATCATGGGAAATCTGGAACATGTGTTTCAGTATATGCAGTCATCTCATCATACCTACCAGCAGCAATATAGTGCTCCACCACATTTTGCCGGACATCCTATGTATGGAGCACAGTAGTCCTTTGGAGGACCTACTGCAGTAGGACCATCAGGAGCTGGACCATCTGGAGTTGGGCCATCTGGAGCAGTTTCTTCAACGTCATTTTATCAGCAAATGACTCTTGGACCAATCATTCAGCCAAGGGTTCCATATCCGCAGTAGCCATCCACTAATCCGATGGGACTTTACTACCATTTCTCTGGATAGAGCCCTCATTAGATTTTATTGGTGTGTTGTTATTCAGACAAGATCCACATCTATACTTTTTGGTCTGTAATAGTTAATCTAGGTTATTTGGATTTCCTTGACTGCTAGTGTTTAGATTTTGATGAATTACCTAGATTTGATCTAATTAGTTAGATTTATTATCTCTAATTATGATCCACATTATATTCGTTGAAAATGGTTTTGATGTGTTAAATGAATTTCATTTTCTTTCAAAAATTGAGTTGATGTGATATTTATGTGCTTAAAAGTTAATTTGTTAAAATGAGTTTTGATTTTTAAAAGTTGAATTTATGAGTTGATTCAATGTGCTTTTAAAAGAGTTATATATATCCGGATTTAATAACTTTAGGTTTATCCTTTCAAGAATATTATATGAATGTCTAGAGTGAGTTACTTGTATAGGGTTTCCCCCCTCCCTAATTATTATTATTTTTTTTTTTTGAAGATGACAAAGGGAGAGAAATTAGTGAGGTTTTATTAAGGGGGAGTATTTTAATGCTTTAATTGAGTATTTTTTTTTTAATTTATGAAAAGAGGAAGAAATTAATGATGTTTGCTTTAATGAGTATTTTAATTTGTGCATTATTGAAATCTTCATTATTATACTTTAATGAGTTAAAGAACCTGTCCTCGGATTGAGGGAGAGTGTGGTTATTTTTTATTTTGAAAAAAATATCAAAGTTAATTGTCATCATCAAAAAGGAAGAGAATGTTGATCCCAAGATTTTGATGAACAATTAAGTATTGATGTTTTGGTAGAACTAATATTTAATTGAACTGTTTCAGTGATTTAAAGTTCCAATAATAAAGATGTCAAGTTAAATGTATGCTAAATGAAGATGTCAAGATAATGAAGAAGAATTAAGAGTTTGAAGAAATTAGGAAAAATAACTCAGTTGAATCTTAACTCTTAATATCCTATTTAGGAACACTCACATGGTACAAAATTTATTTTATTTTTTATGTGTGTTTTGATTAAGTTAAATTATTTGCTCCTATGTGAAATAAGAAGAAATGATTTTGAATGACCAAAATGGAATATAAGAATATTAGTGGAGCTAATTAAGAGAAGAAAATGGTTAAAGGGGCGAAATCGTAAAAAAAAAAAGAGTTAAAAACGTATTTAGAGAAGAGATCCAGTGACAACAAGTAACTGGTGAGTCGACCGGTGAAAGAAAGCTGAACTCTCTGAATCAAGAGGTTGACTGATAGGTCGACCGGTGAAAGAAAGAAGAACTCTTTGAATCTACAAGTCGACCGGTGGTCGACTTATGCCCGCAGCTGCGATAGCTTGGCTACAACCTAAATTGGGCAGTCGACTGGGCAGTCGACCGAACTCACTGTTTTAGGATACTATTTGATCCGAAATTATATCCAAAAGTAGTCATTTTTTGTTGGGATTTGAAAGAGATTTAGGGGATATTATCTATATTTAAGATATGGTTCATATACTAATTAAATCCTATTAATATGATTCATTAAATATTAATGTTTCTCAATTTAGTACTTAAAATAGATTCTATTCTTATTAATTGAAATTGAGAAATACTTTGGGGTTTAATTGGGATATTTGAAAGATATTTTTAAGTGGAATTGAATTTAAATGAAGTCCTTATGATATAACGGGTCTATAAGAACTTTTATTTGTCATAACACATGTAAACTAGTCGTTAGAAGATTGATTACATATTCCTTTAAATAGACCTGCGAATTTTATTTTAGGACTAATCATTTTAAGAGAGAGAATCCATCTATTATCAAGAGAGATCAGAATTTATCAATTGAGTGAACTTTTCTAAGAGATATCTTATTGAGAATTGAGAGAGTTTTTCTAAGAGAATCATTTGCTGATCATTGCTGCTACCGATTTGAAGTTACATTTCAATACTATTTTCTTTCGGTGGATTCCGGGTGAGATTTTCCATATTGCTTATTGTTTGTTTATTATTCTATATTTATAAATTGATCTTAGAAATTGTTTCTGATTTTTAAAGAAAATATTTTTTACGAACAATTTATGGAATCTGATTACGTGCTCCAATTTGCTACTTATATCTTGTTGAAATCAGATTTTTGTATCTCACGTATTTCTATCAGTAGTTGGGATATTAATTGAGTTATTATTTATCTGGGGTAGTAGAAGTTCCGAGTGAGATTTATTTCTTATCAATTTTTGTATTGGTGAGCTGTGACGGGTTAAATACTCTTTTAGAAAGAGCAAGGAGGATATCAAGGGTAGTCAGGTTTCAGTCTCTTCCTGTAAAGAGATTGAGGTAATGATTCTTCCTGGATAAGAATTGCGTTGTGAGTGATTTATAAATGTTCTATCCTTACTTGTGAAAATGATAGTTGGAGTGTTTTGAGAGGTTTTGATTCTTGTGCCTTAGTGTTAAAAAGAATTATGTTATTCTTTAATCTGTAAAAAGTAGAGGTTTTTCCTTAGTTTGAGAAAATGATATTGTAAATGTTGATTCTGAGCTTGTAAAAGAATTGGTGTATGAGTTTAGTTCCTACCTTTAAAGGAATTTTGGTTTTAGTGGGTGTGACCTCCGTAGAGCTTGGGGGACTGGATTAGCCCAAAGTAGGTTGGTGAACCAGTATAAATCTTTTGTGTGCTGCATTACTACTTTGTTATTTTTATTGTTTGAGTGTGCACATAGATTGATCATATTATTCCGCTGTGTTATAAAGATAATAATTAATTTAGATTTAAAATAATTATTTGATTTATTCAAGTTTTATTCTGATAATTTTTTTAATTACCCAATTAACCTTCCTCTTGAGTGCTCGACTGAGCCAACAAAAAGTATTATAGTAATGGATGTATAATTATGTATTATACATCTCTCCCATAAAACTATTTTCTTGAGCACCATTGAAGTTGCAAGCTTTAAAACGGTAGAGAAACTAATATTTAACTAATCAAATAAAATAAATAATTGAATCATAAACATTAATTGGTTCACAAAAAATATTAATTACCATAAATGAATGATATAGTTGAAAAGATCAATAAACATATTGAAAAAATGGACTTAAAGGATGAAAAAGTAGAAATGGGGATCTAGAAAACACGAAAGGGAGCACACGTGGCTATAGTTTTCAGAGTTGTTCCACAGAGGATAATGCCCGGGTTATAGTCATACCCTATTTTCCAATAAAAAGAATAAATACAAAAATTAAATGTCAATGTACAATTAAGACGAAATGAACAAATCCATGCAAAAGAGCAATATTGATATCACAGCAGCAGAATCTTGAACTACTCCTTGATTTTCATTCTTCATTTAACTCCCAAATAGCCATTCCAAACGATAACCTTGAATAAAATATGAAACTTGATCCAACCATCAATAAAAGTAAACAAATATGAATCTAGGATGATTTCATAATCTAGATTAGGATATTGGTAATAGTGGTGAAAATGGTATTAGGATATTGGTTGTAGCATTGGATTAGGAAATTGGTTGTAGTGGTGCAAATGGATATTGGTAGTAGTGGTGGATTAGGATATTGGTAGTAGTGGTGGAAAGATATATTAATAAAGTGATAGTTGCAATTAATATGTTAAAAAAAAAAACAAACAAAAAAACTCACGTTTGATAATTTGGCTTGGTGGAGTTATATCAGATTTAAGCACAGACCAACATCTCTTTAGGAGTTCCATATAAAGTCTAAATCCTGCTGGCTAGGACTGCCAGTTCAAAATCACCCTATAAAAAAAAGAAATTTAACAATGGTTGGCCAATACATATATATGTGTGTGTGTGTCAATATATATGTTGATATGCACATATATAGGTGTGTGTATGTTTGTGTGTTCTTTATAGCCATGGCATATCTTCATTTATACATTCAAATAATTACTAATTCAATCAAATAGAACCCAAAAAAAAAAAAAAAAAAAATAGAATAAAAAAATGGTAAATTGGTTGCCTTCTTCTTCTCCCAATTTGGTCAATCAATTTCAAGTAGGACCCACCTACTTAAATTAAACATCGAATAATCTAATCTAACTTTTCATCCCAACTCCAATTAATCACAATCCAAACAGACCCTTATACAAAAATTGGTTCTATGAAATTGGAGCTTAAAATTAGAATTGAAAATTATCGCTTAAAAATAAAATTAAAAAATGTGTTTTCACAACTTAACGCAAGTGTTTGTCGGATTTTGCCAACTGCGCTTTGATTCTTTCGAACTATAAACAAATGGGTACTTAGAAAACTCAAAATCCAAGAAAATGAACAATTAAAAATCCTTAAAACAACCCAAATTTGGATTTTCTAAATGTATTTTGATTTCCTCTAAACTTCTAAACAAACAGGTCCTTAACGAATCTCAATAAACTCAATTGAAGATGAACAATTAAAAGCCCTAAATCAACCTTTTGGTATTATCAAAGTGCATTTTGACTCCTCTAAACTATGCACAACTAACGAATTTCAGTAAAAACAATGGAGGAAATCACAAAGCCAACAAAATCAATATATATACACAGATATAGATAGAGAAAAGAATATATGTGTGTGTGTATATATATATGTCTGTATGTATATTGAGAGAGAAAAACTAATTTAATTCTCACAATTTGTGACTATGCAATGAATAGGGGCGTACGACAAGCGTACATGGTCATTATCAAGAGAAGGTAAAAAGAATATGAAATAGGTGAGTATAATTATAGTTTTTATATCTCTTGAATTGACTTACGGATCAATTTTATGATTATTATGCTACTACGTATAAAACAACCACTACAAGAAAAAAAAAACTTTTTATCACAGTTAAAAAACGTGATAAAAAAGTTTTTTTCATAGTTTTTGGTCCCAGAACAAACTATGATAATATGCGGTGTGATTAAAAGTGTGTTTTTTTATTACAGTTAAAAACCGAGATGGTAAGATTTTTATCACAGTTAAAAATTGAGATGGTTAATCCATCTAATATCACGATTTTCAAATGTGATTAAAAGGGTTATATATATGTGATCAAAGTAATAAACGTGATCATTTTGACGATATATATCTTACTTTTGTATTAAACTGAGATGTTTACTCTCTTTTCTATTATCTTTAATAATAAAACAATTACATTTAAAAATTGTGATTGTCTCTCATATCTATATTAAAAATAAATAAAAAATAAAAATAAAATAAATAATAATAATAATAATAATAATAATAATAATAATAATTTACCCACCATTTTATGAAAAATACGATAAAAATTAACTAAAACAATAATTTCATATTACCCAAACAATTAAAATATTAATCACATAAGAATTCTACATCAACATGAAAAACACAGATAACAATAAGAATCATAAACTTAAATTTCTATAAGTATAAATGTCTAAAATATAAAATTTCTATCAAATATAAAACAAATAAAACTAATCTACCAAAATCTCGGTCATAGAGCATCCAAATGTGAAGTTCAACTAACTTTTGACATCGGTTAATATAAAAATGAAGTCCTGCATCTAGAAAAAAAAAAAAAAAAAAAGAAACTTCAAAAATACAGTTGCATCTAAAAATACACCTAGGAAAAAATAAACTTGCTAAAAACAGCTACAAAAAAAAATACTTAGAGCTACGGAAGAAAAAAAAAAAACCCCAGCTAAAAGAAACTACAAAATAGACTTGTAGCTACAAAAAAAAAAAAAAAAAAAAAAAAAAAAAAAAAAAAAAAAAAAACAGCTAAAAAACGAACTTGCAGCTACAAGAAACCAACTCCAACAATAAATTTGAAGATACAACAAACAACTTAATAAAAAAAAATTCAAAAATAAAAAACAAGCTCAAAAAACTTATTAAACTTTATTTTCAGCACTGTTCAAGAACTTGCAGCTACAAAGAAAAAAAAAACGACTTAAAATAAACACAATAGTAGTAAAAAAAAAAAAAAAAAATTAAAAAACAGAATTGTTATTAAGTATTACCTTTCATCATGCACTAATATCATAATTCAATATGTTATTTACTTGTAGTTGTTTGCACTAACAATCTTATGCAGAAAAAAAATATTTATAGTTAAACATTTATGCCGAACAATTGTTTTGCTGTAAAACAACAATGGGTTTGCTGCAAAAACAACAAAACAGTGCTGTGCTTTGCTGTTTTTGCAGCAAAACAACACTGTTTTGCAGCGCATAGCACTGTTTTGCTGTTTTTGCAGCAAACCCATTGCTGTTTTATAGCAAAAACAACAAGATAGCAACGGTTTCGCTACAAATACAGCAACACAGCTTAAACATCTCACAAATGAATTATATATTCAAGATAATGACATACTTTTTCTGCAATCACATTTGTTTTGACATATATTTAATCCATTCAGCTCTCAATTCGTCTAATTCTTCTTTGGAGTAGGCATTCTTCACATTAAATTACAAAATTTATTCAAATGAATTAGAGAAAACAAAAATCGAGAGATGCAAAGTGCAAAATAAATAAAAAAATCATAATATTTTCGAGGGATGCAAAGTGCAAAATAAATTAAAAATAAACAGCTTATCTCACATTTTCTCGGAAAATGATGCTCTTATCTCTAATAATATCTTTTATGAATCTCATTACGTGGAAACCAGATTTCAGAGCCGAAGATTATTGAGGACACTAAATATAACAAAATTTGATGAGAACTGGTGTAACAACTGTGCTATTATACATATACATATTTATTTTATAGATATATATTGAAAAACATGTTTATTACCTGAATGCACTTCCAAGTTGGAGTTTTTTTTGTCCTTGTTTTGGTCCTTTCCAATGTTCTAAGACCACTACATAAAGATTATGTGAAAAAAACAGGGAAAAAAAAACTTATAAACATAAAAAGTTATGAGAAAAAAATGCATAAATAGTTGCCTACATAAAAGGTTGTGTAAAATAAACACAAAATAGAATAAAATGACACTTACGTGTTTATTATGAATTCAAGAGTTGTATTCACTTCACCTGAACAGCAAGGATCAAAATAGAATACCGTTAGAATTGATAGGTTAATAGACAACAATATCCAGCGTTCCCTGAAAAGTTAAAAATGAAAAGTACGAATAATGAGATTTACAACTCATGAATATTCCAAAACTAAAAACTCGATATATCTAAATTATAAGAGACCTACCCAATATCAAATGGAATAATGAATAATTGGTTAGGTCTTGAAGTCTCTAATCTTCGTGCAAGCATTCCTGATTTTTCACTACTACCCTTGGATCTTCCATTGCTAATGGACAACGGACTAACACATCCAAAATTTTCATCCAATTTGCCCCTCTTAATAATTCCACATAGATAACCGAAATCAAATAGCAAAATCATAATCTTTTGACAACTTACCAATCTAAAAACAAACATGATGAATTCACAATAAAAAACAAAACAATTTTTTTTTTTTACCTCTTGTATAGCATGATACATGCTGCCGATACTTTGTTAAACTCACAAAAATACTCTAAATCAGATTTAGTAAGTTGGAGTGTTATGCTCTCTCAAAATATTTAGTGCTCTGGGAATAAAAATCGCTTGTTGAGCGAAAAACATAGCAGGTATACTTAGTGCTCTGGGAATAAAAACCGAAATCTAGCAACAATTCAATCTGTTCTCAGAAATTAGGAGAAAAACATATCTATTTTTTGCTTCCCATATTTCTGTTTATGTTCCCTTTTTTGGGGGGAAACAGAAACACTAAACAAACACAGCTTTAGTGTGTGATTCAATATCAAAGAAGTAATTCTGCTGATGTAAACTAGAATTCTCGTATGTTGCAATAAAACAAGTACTTGAAACAAAAAAACTAGATCTAAGTGGCTTAAGGAGGGGTATAACAATACAGGACCTTTTTTTTTTTTCATAATTGTGTCAATCTCAAAAGGCAAATAATGTTTTATTATCCCGAAATTGATGAGATTAAAGCCACTGTCTGTGAGATGGAAAAGAGTTTAGAAACAGAAACATGAAACTGAAACTGAAACATTAAACAATTTTTTTAGGTTAAAAAACAGAAACATGAAATAGAAACAGAAACATAGGTTAGAAAGAAAAAACAGGACAATAAACAGAAACAGAGCAACAATTAGAAGAAGAAATGATTGGAGCAGAGCAACGAGCAACAAGCATTTAATTTTGCACAATAAAACTCTAAATTAGAAAGGAAGACACTCTAAATGAAACTGTAACAGGGAAAACTGAGCAAAAAAAGAGGACAAACACATAGTATGCACAAAAAAACTGGAGCAAGGAAACTGGAAATGAAGCAAGGAAAAAAAAAGAAAAACGCTCTGTTTTATTTTTCCAGCTCTGTCAAAGGAAAAAAAGCTCTGTCCAGGTTGATTTAAAAGGGAAAACTGAGCAAAAATGGAGGAAAAACACACCGTATGCACAAAAAATTTGGAGCAATCATAGTTGTTAAAGGCTCTAGGCACACCGAGGCGCACAAGAGGTCCCGGAGCCCGAGTGCGAGGTGCAAGGCGAAGCGAAGCCAGGCACACGACATTAACAAATATATATATATATATATATATATATATCATTAATCCTTCACTAGCCATTTAATTTGAGTTCTAACAAACAATATAAATTAAATTCTATTAAACAAACAACTATACAAATAACACAACTAAACAACTAAGTAATAACAAAAATTAGAAACGTGAACAGAAATAGAAGAACAGAAACAAAAAAAAAAAAAAAAAAAAAAAGAAAAAAAACAGAACAGAAACATAAACTTGAACAAAGACATAACAAAACAGAAACGTGAACATAAATAGAAAAAACAGAACAGACGCGGGGTCTTTTGATCCTTCACTAGCCATTTAATTTGAGTTCTAACAAACAATATAAATTAAATTCTATTAAACAAACAACTATACAAATAACACAACTAAATAACTAAGTAATAACAAAAATTAGAAACGTGAACAGAAACAGAAGAACAAAAACAGAAAAAAAAAAAACAAAACAGAAACATAAACTTGAACAAAGACATAACAAAACAAAAACGTGAACAGAAACTGAAGAATAGAAATAGAAAAAAAACAAAAAACAGACGCGAGGTCTTTTGATCCTTCACTAGCTATTTAATTTGAGTTCTAACAAACAATATAAATTAAATTCTATTAAATAAACAACTATACAAATAACACAAATAAACAACTAAATAATAAAAGAATTAGAAACGTGAACAGAAACAGAAGAACAAAAACAGAAAAAAAAAAAAAAAAAAAAAAAACAGAACAGAAACATAACAAAACAGAAATGTGAACAGAAACAGAAGAACAGAAACAACAACGTGAACACATAGTATGCACAAAAAAACTGGAGCAATAAAACTGGAAATGGAGCAAGGAAACAACAAAACAGTGCTATGCAAAGACAGACCTGAAACAAAACTTGAACGAGAAAAAGAAACTGAACAAAATAGAAGCATTCGGATAAGGCACAGATTAATCAATATCAATTAAAATGGAAACAAAAATCTGGGAATTAAAGTGCTAGAAAAATTCCAATTCCACTAATCCACTCCAATTCTAATTCCAATTTCACATAAAGTTCAATCAATCAAAGATAGAATCTAGATTTCACACGAATTTGAACAAATGAGTTTTGAATATTCTAATTGAGTTCACATAAAGTTCAAACAATCAAAGTTGAATCTAGATTTCACATGAACTTGAACAAATGATTCTTAAATCTTCTAATAGAGTTCACAAAAAGTTTAATCAATCAAAGATAAATCTAGATTTCACATGAATTTGAACCAATGAAAGGCGAATTAAACCTCAGATTACCTGACCGTCGGTGAGAGGAAGAGAGAAGGGCTAGAGGTCGTCGGGGAGAGGGTAACGGCGCTGCTAGGGCTAGGGCGACGTCCGATGTACCATAAAGAGGCACAACGAAGATGATGGTGCGAGCAAGGTAAGCGATATGGCGGTGATCCTCATGTGATAGAAGATCGACGCAGCAAGGTAACATGGTAGCTAGGTCTTGCGAGGTTCTTCTATAGCAAGATGAATAACCAGGGGAGGAAACTCTATTTGGACATGAGCGCCTTTTTTCCCTCTTCGGTTTAGCGCTCTTTTTTCACCCAACACAAGATATCTTCTTTTAATAAAAATATGTGATAAAAACTATTTACTTATTATTACATTTATTTAAAAATTGTGATAAAAAAATATTTTTAATCACACCATAAATTTTAAATGAGATTAAATTTCACTCATATTTTAACAATCACAGTTTAAATAAAAAATGAGATAAATTATATTTACAAAGTGTGATAAAGGCCTTTTTTCTTGTAGTGAACTAAGAAAAATTAGAAAGTCTTGCGAAGCAAATATGATACCGAAGAAGCAAGTGTAAACAAATATGATGCAAATTGATTTTTTTATTTTTTTTTCTTTTAATTTCAAATGGTGGATAACAAGTCTGTTGTGGAGAATTCTTAAGATTTTCAAATGATCATACCAAAAGTGAGATCTGAAGGCATTAAGATTAGACATAATCTTATTGTGTCCGTAATAATTGATAAATTGTCACTGTCATGGAAAGTATTTCAAAAATGTTTGCATCACAAGCAAAAAGAGACTTCAATAGAGACGTTTCACAAAAATATGTAGAAGAGGAAGTGTCACGACTTGTATTCTACGAGAGATTATATTCAAGTTCTAGATCTAAAGCGCTTGTTGTTTGGCGTCACGACTTGTATTCTAATTGCGATACCATCATTATTTTCATTGTTTTCTCGGTGAAATCCATCCAAGCTTTATTACTAGATTTAAAATTATATTTATATTGATATTGATTGCTTGGTTTTGGATGGCTAGAAATTTTTTTTGAATTTAAAAGTCTGAAAATCTTTTTAAATAATTTTTGTCTATTTATTTGATTATGTGTTACATTTGTGCTACCTACTTTATTTATTAATCAAATTTTATTTGCATCATATTATATCTATCACATAGTAATTATTTGAGATATTAATTGAGTATATCTGTATTGAGATGGTAGAAGCTCCTTGTGGGAATAAACTTACATTTTTTGTATCTATGAGTTTGAGAGGATTAGACACGTTTAGGACGGTGTCTAGTCAGGGTAGCTAGATTTCGATCTTTTTCCAGTGAAAAATATTAGAGTTTGATCTTTGTCCTGCAAAAATATTTGGTTATTCTTTTCCCTAGGAAAGAACTAGGTTCTGATTTTTTTTGGTAATACAATTGAATAATTGTAAAGGTTATTCCTAAGCCTGCGAAAAAGATAAATGCAAAAGTGAAAGGGAGTGGTAGGTTTGATCTTTAGCCGGTTAAAAAGATCATGTTTTGATTGTTCTTATAATAGAATTAGATTAGTCTTGAGTCTGGTAAAAAAGACAGGGTTCTTCCTGAACCTGAAAAAAGAATAATTGTAAATGTTGATTCTAAGCTTGTAAAAAAAATCGAGATTGTAAGGGTTTTGTTCTTACTTGGGAAAGAAATCAAGAGTTTAGTGAATTGCGAATCTTCGTTGAGCTTGGCGGATTGAGTGTAGGTATGAGTAGTTTATCGAACCAAAAAATATTATTGTGTATTGCATTGCTTATTTTCTTATATTGAGTTTCGATGTGCATTTAGAAGTAAACATATTTTCGATGCGTAACAAGATAACAATTGATTTAAAAAAATTAGTCATTTGTGTTTAAGTGTTTAATTGTTTAAATTTTGTAACTGTCAAATTCACCTCCTTCTTGGGGTAGGTCTTTGGGCTAACATATAGAAATCACCTTACACCGTGACTCCACCAAGAGTGCTACCCAACAATAAACATCAAAGTAGTAATTCCATTAGTCCAATGCTAAAAGAAGACACATATATCAAAAGACATGCCGCATTCATATTTGTAAACTTGCCACTCATATAGAGGACCATAGTTAATATCTTTACTATTTTTATGCTTGAATTTAAGTGCTACATGATAGAAACACCTGCCCGAATCCACTTTTACTTAATTTCCTTTCAATCTTATAAATTTGTGATCCTCCAACTTGAACTTGAAAACCAAACCAAAACCATGAAAATCAATATAGCAATATACATTTGACCAGTAATGATTGGGTCAATGCTCAAGTTCCCATTGAAGTGATATAATCTCTGAAATGTAAATATGAATGCATATTTCTTCATAAATTGATTAGTCTTAGAGAGGGATGGAAAAAGTAAGTTGGATAAAGAGTAAGATGAATGATTTCAAAAAATCAGGAGACGTTCAATGTATAAATGGTGGCTCTTTGGTGTTGCAATGTTGTCTGAACACTAGGCCATATTTGGAATGAGAAAGAAATTCATAAAAGCTTAAACAACTTGTTCCAAAAATGAAGGTAATAAACCAGGGTAAAGTAAACAAGCACAATGTATTGTTAACTGGCAGTAAAACCAATAGAAATCCATACACTACAAGGAAAAAAACATTTTAGCGAGAAAAAAATTTGTCACTAAAAGTAGTGGATTCGTCACTAAAGCTTTTAAATGAGGAAATGGGTTCGTCGCCATGGTCGTTACAGAATCCTTGTCGACAAAAGTTTTTAGTGATGAATTTTGAATTCCTCGCTAAAAACTATGTATTTAGCAAGGAATTATTTCATTGCTAATTTCCTCGCTAAATGAACCACTTGGTAACTAAAAATCATCTTTCGCAATGAAATTTATTTAAATAATTTATCATTAATAGTTAGCAACCAACTAAATTTCTCACTAAAAGCAGTAGTTTGCAACAAATTTTATTTGAATAGTTTCCTCACTAATAATTCACATTTAGCGACTAATTCAAAAACCGAAAAGAAAAAAATTCGTATGGTAAAGAATTAGTTTTCCTCAACAATGACTCAACATGGACAAATTCATTAAAAAAATGATAACATCAGTCAATTAACTTGAAAATTAATTTGATAGGGGCTCCAACATTACTTTTAGCAACTGAGAAGGGGTCTCAAATAACATAAGGTCTGGTTGTTACTTTTGTAAACGGCATGTAGTTTGACTGAAATTCACCCTTTAAATTTATATAAACTAGAACTTAAAGAGTAAGTTGAAAATGACTAAAAAATAAATTGATCTAAAATAAGAAAAATATAAAATATTAAACAAAAAACTTCCTAATAGCTTGACCAACAATACTATTTTAATTTTTGTTTGGTGGATCAAATATCTTATCTGAATTGTATTTTATTTCTAAAAAAAAAAAAAGAAAAAAAGAAAAGGTAAAAACATAGAACATAAATATGTTTCTACGGTTTGTTTTTTAATTTTTTAGTTTTTTTTTTTTTTAAACGTTGGCAAGAAATGAAATCAAGTTTGCGTTTCTCTCCCCGACAAACCCAAGCCCACCCCCTTTCATTTTCATTTCCTCTTCTCCTTCAGCTTCGAATCGCCACCGCCGCCTCTCCTTCCCGTTGCCGCTTCTTCTCCTTCTCCTTGTGCATTGCTGTCTCCACCTCTTCTCTCTTCTCCTTCGTTGCCACATCTTCTCTCTTATCCTCCTTTGCGGTTCTCCTTCTACGTCGCCACCAACCACCGTTATCGCCTCTAGCCACCATCGCCACCGCTCTTCTCCTTTTACGTTGCCGCCGCCATTGCTGCTGAGGTGAGAGTTTTGACTTCTGTTGATTTTTTTTTCCAGTCGCAATATATATGTTTGGCTAAATATTAATTGTTTAGGTTTGTATTTATGTATGGATTTGTGTTTGTGCTTGTGCTTGTGCTTGTGCTTGTGCTTAGGGTATAGGATTTGTAATAATTAATTACATTTTGATTTCGATTTTCATTTGTGTAGATCGGTTTTAGATCTTATTTTTATTATTTTGGATTTTTTATTTGGACACACATTGGGAATTAGTAGTTAGATTTTATTTTTTATTTGTGTAGATCTAGGTCTTAGATCTTTTTTTTTTTTTTTTTTTTTTATATATATATATATATATATATATATATAGGATTTTTGGTTGGGACACACATTGGGGATTAGTAATTAAAAGTTTGAACATCTCATTTTTTTTTGTAGAAAAATTTAGGATATAGGTTTTAAATTATTTTTTAAAAAATAATAAAAAATTTAGATTTCATTTTTTTTTTTAGTTTTGAGAAAATTTTTGTTGCTATTCAGATTTGATTTCACCACGTGTTTGGTTAATTTTCAATAAGTTAGTTGTTTTCAACCCAAATTTGTGTGTTTAAGTTGCTGAATTTTGTAGTTGAATTCAACCCTATATTTAGCAGTTGATATCATGAGTTGAATTCAACTACGTTGGTATTTGATGATAATAGTTGAGTCTTGAGGTGATTTTTCTTGATATTTCTCTATTGTTGGTTGAGTTTAGTTTTTAAACCTCTGATTTAGTTTTTTAGATTCAACTAATGGTTTAGATACTGAAATTATCATTTGTAATTCTAAAATGATTTGGTGGATTAAGATAAGCAAATAATGTATATGGGATGAACCAAGGGGGGCGAGGGAGGAGCAGGGAGGAAAAAGTTCTTTTTTTCCAGGGATGATAAGGCTACTTTCCCATAATTCAAGTCATTTAATCTTCTTGATCTAATTGAATCAGATTTGATATCATTTGTGACTAATGGTGGTTTAAACTTGTTATAAAAATCAAATAGTCAGGAAAACGAATGACCCCACAAACACTATGGGAAACCACTTAAAACAATTTGACTTGTGATTTTGTTTCTTTTTATGTTGATAACTTGTCTTCTTTACTTTTGTATATTAGGGTTAATTATACTTTACCCCCTGTGGATTGACCCATTTGCACTTTATCCCCCTGTGATTCAAACGTCGCTACTTACTCTTCTTGTGATTTGTGGACCTAAGTGCAATGCTAACTCCGTTGGCGGAAAACGTGAAATGTTGATTTTTCCCTTCTATAATTATTCACAATTATTAGGGTAGAAAGTGTAATTAACCCTAAATTACTTTAAGCTCTCTTCCATGGAGAGCTTACATCCGCCACCTTCTTACCCTCTCTCTATCTCGCTCTCGCTCCCTCTCCGATCTCTCGCCGATGCTCCTCTGAGCCGTTGCGACAACGATGGCCCTCGCCGCCGATTTGGACATAGATCTCAGAATTAGGCTTCTTCGTTGTCCACGACAGCCCTCGTAGCCGATCTTGTTCGATTTGTTCGACAGAGAGCGTGGATGATGACCGAGACGATTTCTCAGAATTAGGCTTCTTCATCGTCGATTTTGTCATCTGCTTCGTTTGCTTCTTCGTCGTCGATTTCGTCGTCTTCTTCTTCGTTCTCTGCCGATCTTCGAGTAATTTCGATATCGATTTCGTCTTCGAAATTGAAATCGAACAACACGTTCGATTTCAAAAACGAAGTCGATTTCAATTTCAAAATCAAAATAGAGATCAAAATTGAAATAGTGTTTCGATTTCTATTTCGATTTGGGTTTCGATTTAGATTTCAAAATCGAAATCGAAATAGGGTTTGAAATTGATTTCGATTTCGAATTCGAAATAGGGTTTCGATTTCTACTTCGATTTGGGTTTTGATTTCGAATTTGTTCTTGGATTTGTTTGAACTTATTTTTTTGTTTCTTCGAACGTTGTTTGTGTTTGGCGATGGCGAGAATGCTCTGTATGTTCTTTTTTTTTTTTTTTGAATCTCGGCTACTGAGTTTGTTGTGTTCAGGTTGGATGCTGGATTGTGTCGGCTTGAAAATTTGTTCTCTCTTTCTCTCTCTCCTCCGTTCTCTCTCTCTTTCTCCTCCGTTCTCCACTGTCTAGACACAATGAAGAAGAAGAAAGAAGCACGAAGATTTTTATTTTTATATTTTTTTTGGATTTCTCTCTCCTTGATTGAGAAAATCAAGATTTCTCTCTCATTGATAGAGAAAATCAAATACCCATACGGGGAATTTCGAAGTACTCTTTCATGAGATTCTTGTATATTAGAATCAACATTATGCACTCTACCTGTAAAAATGAAGCAGTAGCAGTTGAACATCTTGGTCGCTGTTTGGCAAACTGTTTAGAGCGTTTAAAACGTGGATTAAAAACTCCAAATTCAATTTCTTTTTTTTTTCTTTTTTTTTTTTTTTTTTTAGCATCAAATGGTGAGGAAATTTACGAATGTGGTCGTTTTTTTAGTGTTTCTATTCCTAGGAAACAGAAATTTAGGAACGATTCTGCATAGGAATCATTTATTTGTATTAAAATATCTGGGAACAGAAGAGAAACTGAGGTGGCGTTTGGTTAGTGTTTCTATTTTTCTATTTCTACTTCCAATAAACTGGGATGGTATGGAAATTCTATTTCCATTCAGGAGTATTCTGGAAATAAAAACATGTTTGGTAACGACCATGGTCCTGAAATTGTTTCTTTTAATTTATGAGAACAAAAACAAAAAACATGTATGGTTTCGACATTTAAATGTATGGTGGCTAGAGGAATGATAGTGGGAATAGTTTTATGGGAGTGAAAATAAATTACATTATCACCTCTTAATTTATGTTTTAATTTTGAATTAATCACTAGAATTTTTATTTAGTTATCCTTATATTCATATTCAATAAATGGACCTTTAACTTTATTTATAAATGCATTCAGTGCTAATAATGATTTTTTTAATAAATAAGTGATATTAATTAAAAGACATCAAAATCAATAAATATTTAAATAAAAAAATGTGATATTTGAATAATCAAATGAAATTAATAAGATTAATTTTAAATAAAAAAAATTGATATAATAATGATTGAAGTTTTGAAAATAAATAATAAATTAAGAATTATTGTGATGTAATAAATGTGAATTATTGTTGGTTTGGTGCAAAAAATGAGTGAAAAATCTTGCACTTATATAGAGAAATGTGGGGGTAAATTGGGAACAAAGAAAAAGGATTTTGGAGGGAAACAACACAGAACACAGGCCCAACCACATTCCGGGCCTGTGGGGTTCAATTCTATCAATTTTGACAGAAACTGTTAGTTTTGCACTTAGGTCCAAGACCATAGGGGGGGTAAGTGACGACGTTTGAACAACAGGGGGATAAAGTGCAAATGGACCAAACTATAGGGGGTAAAATATAATTAACCCTATCTATTACTACTTTCATAAATCAAGTGAAAACTAAAAAGTGCATTTAAATAAGTAATTGTGTATATATAACTTAAGATTTAATGAATGACAATTAATTTAAACAGTATTTAGTGAGTTTTAGTTGGGCAATTTTAATTTTTTTTTTAATAACATGATTGATAATGATATTAATATTTTATGTGTATTGTTTTGATTTGTGAAATTGTAGTTGTTTGAAATGCAGAATGTTAAATTATATTCATATTGGGGGTGTAAGATATTAGAAGGAATTGAGTTTGGGGTGTTGTATAATATGTCTGCGGTCAAATTGTTAGATATTTGTCAGGGGATTACGTTAAACGGATTGATTGACATGTTACGACCTTATATCCTTGAGAATGGAGTTGATGGAACTTTGAAGTTAAAGTGTACGTTGCTGATAGCTACTATTGGGTCGGGAAATTATAGGTACATGTTGTTTTCAATCGGTGACGACGTGACATTAGACCATGTACTTTAGTTACCTCTTAAGGTGCCCTCACTGCTTGGTGTTGAGGTGTATGTCGAGGTAAAGCGAGCTTTTGATCACGCTCCAATATTTTCTTCCCAACCTGGTCCTTTTACCCCATTTTTAAGTCATAGTTTCAATTCTTGTGTTACCGTGTTATCTGGACAATTTTCTTCAAATAATATTCCCTTGTTCGACCCCTAAGTTGTTCAATCTAGTTACATTCTCTAATTACCCTACATTCTTGAAAAATATCATCCCCATACAATGATTGACCGTGATGTAGGCACCGATTCTGCTTCTCCATATTACCATAATTCGCCAACTAGTCCACCGCACGATAACAATTGTGGTAGGTATGATGGGAATGTAGAGGGTGGGCTAAATACACTCGATAGTTTCCACAATGTCTAACAGACAGAGTTAGAAGATGTTGTGTTGGAGGAAGAAAAAAATGGTAGGGATGGAGATGAAGATATGAATGTCGAGTTGAGCGGGCAAGCGAGTGAACAGTTGCTGTTACACAAGGTTCCTTCATTCTATAATAAGTTGGAATGGGGGTGATGATGATGACATGACAAAGCCTAAGCTAAAGTTGCGGAAGAATTTCTGGAACCCAGAAATGGATGAATTCTGTGGCGGCAAGGTCTTTAAGGACAAGAAACTTGTCTAAAAGGCCGTGAAGTATTACCATGTTATGAAAAATAAAGATTTTTGTATGTTGGAGACACACCCTAAAGTTTGGTCAATTAAATACAAGCACGATTGCGGGTGGCTTTGAAAAAAAGTCACGGAATGTTTCAGATTACGCAGTACAATGGGTGACATACGTGTTTCTATATTCATATAGCCTTGGATCATGGAAACTTAGATTCGGGTGTCATTTTTGACATGATATTTGGATAGGTCGAAGAGGATCCGAAAGTGAAGATAGACGTTATCGTTGCTTCTGTGAAAGAGTCTCGGTGATTCACCATCTTATACCAAAAGGCTTGGTTGGCTAGATCTAAAGCCGTCGAGACCTTGTTCGGTGATTGGGACAAATCATATCAGAAGTTGTCGACGTTTATATCAAGATTGCAGCACTTTAATCTTGGGATAATTGTCAAATGGAGTATTGTTTCAACTGCTCAACCTGGCAATTCGACGTTCGACATGGTGTTTTCGGCATTCTAACCTTCTGTAGTCGGATGGAGATATTATCGGCCTATCCTCACGATTGACAAAGCCCATCTATATGGTAAGTACAAGGGAAAAATCTTGATCGCCATTGGGATGACACTGCTAATAATTGTTATCCTTTGATGTTCGCGGTCATACTGACGAAGGACCACCGCTGTTGGTTCTGGTTTATTTCGATGCTGAAGCACAATATTGTTAAAGATCGTCCGGAGGTTATGTTGATATCTGAAAGACACAATGTCATTATTAGTGCGGTAAGAACTTTATGTCTTAGTTAACTAAACGAGCCCGTTCGATATTATCGATTTTGTCTGCAGCACCTTTGTAACAATTTCAACAAGATACGTAAAAACAACAACTAAAAGATCTTTCTTGGGGTATAAGTGTTGCGATACAAGTTCAAAAGTACAATGCTATCATGAAATATATCAAAAAATATATACGCGAGCGTATTTATGGTTAGATCACTTAGACAAAGAGAAATGGACCAGGGCACATGATGATGGTAAACGTTGGCGCATGTTGACGACCAACTATGCCGAAGTATTCAACAATTGTTTGAAAGGTGCAAGGAATGTCCCAATTATAGCAACTGTTTCGATAACTTTCTACATGTTGATGAAATACTTTGATGTCGGTCGACAGGAAGCTCTAAAGGACTTCGCCATGGATTTGGGATACGTAAAACATGTCGTTGAAAAAATTCTGAAATTTCAAGCCACGTCCAAAACATACGACGTCCAAATATTCAATCGGTAAGGTTTTTTAACTTGAAATATTTTTTTTTTATATTTATAATACAAATTATGCAACTCATTATCTAATTTAATATATATATATATATATATTCAACAATATGGAGAATGCACGTTACCACGTGAAAACGAGAAAGACTTTGGTCGATTGTATTGTTACACACAAAGTTCCTTTAGAGGATAACCCTGATTGCACTTGTGGAAAATGTAAGGCTTTCAGATATCCATGCTCCCATATACTTGTGGTGACCGAGTATTGTGGCATTGATGTGTTCTTCTACATCGCTCCTGAGTACATAATAGCGAACTAACTGAAAGTATGAGAGTCATCCTTTGAACCAATCGTTGACGATGACTATTGGCTGATGTTTAATTTTTCATTTCTTCTTCCTAACAAGAATAAACTTCGAGTTGTGAACCGCGGACAACCAAAATCCACTCGCATTCAAAATAAGATGGATGTGTCGCAGAAGACAATGACAAATCGGTATGGGTTGTGTGGTTAAACTAGCCATGATAGGCGGACATGTCCATCCTGACCCCAATGAGTATTCTCAATTAATTTGTTTGTTTCATTGTAATGGAGACACTAATTTTTCCTTTTAATTTTTGGTTTATGGTTGTGACAACATTTGTATTGTGTTGTATTCTATTGTCACTTAGTTGATAAACGTAATATTTATTTCATATAATATTAGTTGATGAAATTTAAGTTTCGTACTAATAATTTTTCCACAAGTTTTGGATTTTTTTTTATTGGAAATGTAAACAGAAAAAAAAAAAAAAACCAATATTGTTATAGTGTTGGGCCTAGGAGCAACTCTCGAGACTACATCATGTGTCTCTATCTACGATAGCCGACAGGATGGGTGACCTGGAGATCCGGGACTTCATGTTCCCAGGCACCACTAGGGGTTCTCGGTACATTATTATATAATTAATTTGTACGCATTTCAAATATTTCATTTCATTTAGTATTATTTAGTTTTGGGTTTTGCTTACAGCTAGAACGTGTCTTTTAATCTGGATAGCTAGTCGATGCATGAATTGCTTGTGTATTGGGATCAGTTAGAACGTTTACGGGATGACGAGGTCAGTTATAAATTTATGTAAGATGTTACTTATGTTTAATTATATATTTATTTTTATATTTATTATTTAATTAATATTTATATATTGTTTGGACATGAGATTTAGATGCCTTCTCCGGCTGATCTCTTGGTGGAATTACCCTCATATTGTAGAGATGGCC
Organism: Eucommia ulmoides; assembly: GCA_016647705.1. NCBI lineage: Eukaryota > Viridiplantae > Streptophyta > Magnoliopsida > Garryales > Eucommiaceae > Eucommia > Eucommia ulmoides. Next base: position 35,176,558 of record CM028332.1, on the reverse strand, counting down.
AAGCCATATGGATGGAGTATGTGCCCCATATTTGCTACGAAATCGTGGAGTACCATTATCCCTATCATATGCTACAATAGTTTGGATTTCGCCAAGGGATTCCACGGCTAAGTGACACATATAAGGACTTGCATTTAACTAGCCAGAGAGGAAAATTTAGTACGGACTTGTCGGTAGTGCACGCAAGACGTATACGAGCATAAGATAGTCGGCGACCACCTGATTTCAGTAATTTCAAGGTTGGGACAGAGGTCCTTGATCATTACATGCCCTGGTACTAGGAGGTCATTAGAAGGTTCATAGTGAACTCGTCTTACCGACCTAATTTCAGCTACCATACAGTAGAAGGTCGTCTAATAATAGAGTTAGAATTTAATTAGAACATATGTTTGTTAATCTTTGTTGCTATTAATGTTCATTTACTTATGTGCAATCAACTTTGTTTTGCAAGAACCAAATATTTCACTAATGTTGAGTCTAAGCGTGCTTGCCTTGCAAATGAAACACCCAGGAGACACAGACGAGGCTCTACTATTAATGCGTGACACAAGTTCTCGGGCCTTGTACCGACAATTGCCACAACAGATGGTGGGTGATTGGACGCAACATTTTTACGCTCACGTTTGACTTACTCGCAAGTGCACGAGGTCAAGTTTTAGTATAATGGATCATTAAGATCGGATATCGTTCCACTGGGAAATGTGTTTGAAGAATTGAATACTGTAATTGGTATAGTCTTATATTATCTCGACTTATTTAATTACAACTAAGTTAAACTAATACTATTGGGTTAATTCTAATTAAGTTGATTACTTAGGGATTGATTTTATTCACTTAATACATGTTTGACTTCGTTTAGTTAACAATAACAGTGTTTATCCTATCCGACAATCTATGTATCTTAAATTCATTCACTCTCTCTCCCGAGTGTTTAGTGAATGAATATGTGACTTTGTGTTGACGCTGAAATCCCCTTCGAACGTCTTTTCGAACACATAGTCATATAAGTCTTGACCCAACGTCATGGATTGCACACTTTCTAACGCCCTCCCAGGTCGTTAGAACGTCGCGGTGTGTCTAACCCTAGTCCGAATCCGGGGTTACCTCTCCAAAGTGTCAAACCCCGTATTCTCAAAACCAACCCTAGTATCTTGACAAACATATTAAAATTGTAATAAAATGGTAAACACAATCGGATTTAGACAAACAATCATTAAAGTAACATATATTCAACCAAACAAGTATTTATATGAATTACAACAGCCCCTAGATAATATTTATCTAGCCTACATGATCTTAGCCATATAAACATTAAAACAAGAGGGATTCAACATCATTAGATATGGAAAAGTAATTACAAGGATAAAAACAAAGGAAGAATGATCAAATCTGAGAGTGGAATAGTCCACTATCGCCAAGGATCGGTCTGCAAGTGCCTCATCTTCTCCGAATGATGAACCTCATCTTTGAGATCTCAAGAATGGCTAAGGATCACCTCTCTAATGTTAGGAACATACTTTACAATTGTGGGAACAAAGGCCTTAAGTATAAGAGTTGAAAATATCTCCATCGCCGCGGCGGTGGGACTTGTGAAAATTTAAGCCTTCTCTGCATTCTCACCGCTGCGGCAGTGGTTTGCTGTCTTGAAACCTTGTATTTTTCATCGTTTCTTCGCCGTTTTTCCACCGTTTCGCTTGTTTATTGCTTATTCACGTTCCTACACCTAATTTACATAAAAACAAACTAAAACACAATTAAATATTACTAATACACTCGAAAACTACCAAATTCGGCTTAGAAGTAGATATGTATTTTCAACCTATCAAATATCCCTAAATTTGGAATTTTGCTAGTTCTCGAGCAAAGCACCCTAACACTAAATTAAATTAACTATACTAATTGACTAACTACTAAACTAAAAATGAATAAACATCAACAAACAAGAAGTAAGTGCATGCAAGTTCCAAGTTCAATCAAAGAAACCAAGTGTTCTTCCTTCAATAGCCCCTCATCAAATCAAGTTCAGGAATAACACACACCATGTGGTGTTCTTGATTTTCAACACTCAATATCAGTTAAAATCATTCTAGATCCATTTAAAATATGTGTGTGAGAGAACTCAGGTACATAACTATCCAAACACCGGATTGGATTATTCAATAGCTAAGCCCATGACTTAAACCTTAAAGGATTCAGGAAAACTATACGCTTGACTGGGCTCAACTATCCACTAATGTAGGTTTAGACATTCACAGAGATCAATAGGGCTTGGTGTGGCTTTGGAGAACGACCAAGGGTATTACATGAATATAAAAAAGAAAATTGTTATAATTGAACGATACCCGAGGCATAAACACTTGTCTCTATCTCTCTCTCATAACCCCACACATTTAAAACACAACCCTGAACAAGAATTTAAGAACTTTGTATTCACTTGTCGAAAGTAATGAAAATAAAAACTATATTCACATAGTTTTTTTTTTTTTTGGTTTTCATAACATAACACACACCCAAACTTATTCAAATTTATATAATTTTAGGAGTGTGCAAAAAGAATTAAGAGAATGATAAGTGAATACACTAATACCGAATCAATAAAAATTCATCTGAAATCACTTCAAGTAGCATAAACTAATGCTAACTTGATTTCACTCAATTTGAAATTTAGGCTTAGCGATGATGGTTTGGAAAAAATTAATTGGATAGGGTATTGATATGTGTTCAGAATGGAAAAGATTATCGGCTTCAACAGGGGAATGAGGGATAAAATTTTCAGGTTAGCTACAAAGGTTCACGCAAAAAAATTGAATGCCTAAATCACGCCTCCGGAATTACCTTACCTAGGATTCCGCCTCAAATTTCCCCCAAATCAAGTTCTAGATTTCTCATTTCTATCATGAACTTATTACTAAATAATTGGCGTCAAATCATTCAGATAATTATACACTGAGTCTATATGATCATGCAATTTAGGATCAAAATAATTTTTACCTAATAGACATGCTAAGCACACAAAACACACATGAATGGCATCACCCCTGACCTCGATATACAATTAGAGGATAATTTTCATCATCGGGAAATGACCCAGATGAACTCAACAACTCAACATGCAAATACGACTTCATTCATTAACATATCTACACTAAATCTAAACACTATACATGTACTAACTAAACATTACACATGCATAAACAAAAATTAAGAATAAAACTAAACTAGAAATTAAAGTCTACATCACATATTAAAACTCCTACAAAGCATAAAATTAAACATAGATAAAACATCTTCTACAAAAACTAAACATTTCTAGTCCAATGTTAATACATCAAAATATTGTTCATCCTTTTTTACCAAAAACAAAATTGAATGAACATTCCCCCAAATTTAAATGAGGCAGTGTCCTCATTGTCTAAGCAACGAACCCAATACATGATATAACAATTATAAGAAAAATTGGGTTCCAAACACATACTTAGGAGGTAAGACTTAAAAGTCTCATCCCCTACCGTTCATTAGGAAGAATGTCATCACCATTGCCATTTCGACAGAAAGAGAATGGTGGCGGTTGCAACTCGTGCGGGTGGAATTGTGGCACTAGCGGATAGAGATTAATGTCGACGCCAATGCGCTCGCATATGAGCCATTGGATCTGATCCTGCTGCCATGTGTACTGGTCTATAAAAATTCAGATATGGGTAATGTCATTCCAGATGTTGTACTGATCAAGGCGAAGAATACGAATGTCAGTTTGGAGATCCTGGATATTTAGATGTGGCGTGTCTAATGGGCGGCAGGAGGCATCGGGAACTTGGGCCTGAGACAACCTTGCCTCCTCCTCTACTTCTTGCGCATCTGGGCCTTGGGCTCCGCCCTTCAACATTCTTGTAATGGTGGTGAGATCGAGGGGATTGATTGGGGGCCACAGACTATGCCCTATGATCACCCATCCGGTGCGCCTAAAAAGCTTTATCAGCAATGATGGAAAAGGGAAGCCAACTTTTGTTGTCCGAATGACATGCATAATCGACGAGTAGATCAGGAATTCGACATTCAATGGATTTTCCATCTGAATAGCATGCAATATTATGGCTTTCTCTTTCAAAACGTCTGAAAAATGAGAAGTAGAGAGCAGGCTACCATAAATGAAGTGGAGCCATATTTTTGGCACCGGATTCAAGAATTTTATTGGGAAAATGGCTAGACTCGGCCTTGTGATAGTCCACTAGACATCACTCATTGTCAGGGACTGAATCACTTGCTTCATGCTCAACTCATACCCTAGATATGGCTCGGGAAAAGACTCTGGTTGTAAGACCCTGGCTTTTATTGAAGTCGTATTTTATAATCTTTCAGAAAAATAATGGGGTGAAGGGCATTAATTATTATTTGATTTAAAATTTTAATGGTTAATTTGTAATGTTCAAACTAGTAAAATTAGAAATTTGGGTTTAATTAATAACTTAACAAAAATTGGGGGGGGGGGGGGGGGGGGGACTTAGGTAATTTAAATAAAATAAAAACAAGAGGAGATGACATCATCTCACCTCAGGAGCCATGTTCATGTGAATAGGTAGGTGACGGTGGCACGATTCTCATAACGACGACGACGTGTAATCAAATGGAGAGATGGAGAGACACGCGGATTCTTTCATGCATATATATATACATACTTATGCACACATACGGGGAGGAAAGGTGGAGCAAAAAAATCAGAAAAAAAAAACAGTAACTATAGAGAGAGAGAGAGATCGCTGGTACGGGAAAAAAAAAAGAAGAAAGAGAGAGATCGCTGGTGGTATTCCTTCGGTTGGCTGATCAATCGTATCCAGTGCATGAAAACTGTGGGTGTGTGTTCTTTAGTGTCATCGGTGTGTGTGTGTGTGCGCAGACGGCGAGGATGATCGGCGATCGTCACGGTGTCGTCGCCGGTGAGTGGGAGTATGAGTTCCAGTTGGGTAGGTAAGTGTTTAGTTGTGGGTACGTGATCAGGGGTGTGTGTGTGTGTTTTCTTTGTGTATATAGTCAATATTGGTGGTCATCTCCGGAGTGGAGAATAGAGAGAGAGAGAGGGGATGCCATCGACTTCGCGGGCTGAGCGTGTTTGTGTGTGTTTTGCTCGGAGGTCCGGTGGTGCGTGTGTGTGGTTGTTCTGTAGTCTTGAAGGGTGTGTGTGTGTTGTTCTGGGTGGTCGTTCATCCGTCGCCGCTGCGACATTGTGTGTGTGTGTATGCGTAACTCAGTGTGGTGGGGGTAGGCGACGGCGTGAGTTTGGCCGAAGGTGGTGGCGGTGATCGGGAGTTTGTGTGTGTGTGTGTTATTTTTAGAGGTTCGGTGGTGTGAGGTTGCGGGAGTCTGGTGGTCGGAGCAGTGATCGGCGGCCGATCCCCAAAACCGGATGCAGGCGTAGACAAGGAAGAAGAAGCGGGGAAAAAAAAAAGAAAAAAAAAAGAGGGAAAAAAAAAAAAGGAAAGGAAAATTTGCATAAACTACCCCAATGGAAATAAATAAAAAAAAATCCAATCTCGTGGCCATTGGGAAATCCGGGAAAGGTAGAATTTCGAACTTTTTTAATATATGTATTTAATTGTTTAAATTGAAATGACGATAGGAAATAGTGAGACTGTACACATGAATAAATTTGATATAATAAACCGTAACGGAGTAACAGTAGTTGAATAGTAATATTTCATAATAAAATACAGAGAATAAAATATCACGGAAATTAGGGCCTGCATTTCATGGTTAGGTTATTTTTACATAAAAATATTAATTTAGGCCATGTCACTATTAGGTTCGCAGGCGTCAGAGTACCGGTAGGGAATAGGCGGTTAAAGTCTTCGAAAACGGATAATCAGGTGAGTGTACTGTCTTTTTGCCAAACTATTTCTCTATGTATATATGTGATGAAATATGTGTCTACTTAAACGGTATGAATTTATAAATGATATGGATCAAGCAGGATTTGAGTGTGTTGGTAAACTGGATTTCCGGAAGATTTCGATGGTTTTCGAAATGAAGTTGAAAATGAATTTTTGTTGGATTTGGTGAAATCAGGTGGTGTTTTTAAAAGAGAATAAAAAACATCTGTTTTCTTGAAATGCCTGGTTTTCTGAAATAAATGGTGGAAAAGTGGTTTTAATAAAATCAGACGTTTTCTTTAAAAGAAAGTGTGATATATGATTTTTGGATTTTAAAGTTGGTTTTGAGAAAAAGTGATAGACGTGGTAATTTGACGTTGTTGGGTAGACGATACTTATTGAATTGTGATTCGATGATGTTGTATTTGATTTGACGATGCCATAGTATTTATCTGTTTTGGTAAAGTGATGTTATCCGCTTCGGCGGAGTGATGTTATCCGCTTCGGCGGAGTGATGTTTATCTGCTTCGGCAAAGTGATGTTAGATGTTTATACTGCGCAGTGATTATCCGCTTGGGCGGAGTAATGAGTGTTCGTAGGAAGACATATCCTACGGATTGTACGGTACCATTGCAAACTCCCGATCGTGAGGTTAAAACGATCACTATAGCTAGCCAGTGTGTGTTGTGGTGGAATGGTGGTTTGAAATGTGGTGTTTTACTATATTGGGTGATTTATTATTTATTATGGTGATTGGTATGATTTTATACTAGATGGATTTGGATGGAATTTATCTATATCGCTTTATTTTCACTGCTTATATACTGTAGATTTTACCAGCTATGTGGTGTTTATATACCTATGCTTGATCCATATTTAATTGTGGTAATAGTTAGAATGTATTATTATTTAAAAAAAAATGTTTTACTAAGAAGGCAATACACTCGCAGGTACAACAGCTAGAAGTCGGTCCCCCACTGGCACTAGGTAGAGTCCGGCGATGGTGTAGTGTGGAAATATTTCGGGAGGAACTGTCTGAGGCGAACCTATGAAAGCTTCATTGTTGTTATACTTTTGTTGTCATTATAATTCAGGGACGGATGTGTCCCTAGTTAGAGATATTGTATATAGTCAGAATTTGTGGTCATATATTTTTTTTTATGCACTTTGTCGTTTACTAGTGGGTTTGAGGTTAAGATGAGGTCGTGTAGATGTCACGCCGGCCCCACGGTGACGGGTGTTCGAGGTGGGATGTGACACTGGTTGCCCCAATCCCAATATTTCATTGAAATTTTCGGGACTGAACACGATAATGCGATTGTGGACTTTTGTCCGGTTGTCTTCAGCTTCCATGATATTCACATAGAATTCTGGGACTAATGAGACTTCGTCGAGGAGAGGTGATCGACAGAATTACTACCAACCTCGGTTTCGGATAATGTCCCTGTATTTCGCCGGTAGACTATCCAATGGGCCAAGTCCTCTCTGTTTAATGCACATTCTTTTGAACTCATGTCGATTGAAATGTTCTTCGGCCTGCTTGGAAACAAAACAAGAGGAATCGTAATCACTAGCCGATCCCAATCCTTCCCCCCGTGACCTTTTGGAAGCAACACATTTCAGCATTATTCCTAGAAAGAACAATCACAAACACGACAACGAAATCATAACAGAACAACAGAACAACAGCCCCACGCATCTAAACCGATAAGAACATGACTCAACGGTAATACACATACACCAATCATAATCGTTTCAGCACGAATTCAACAATTTGGCATTCAATCCATGACCACCCAATGCAACTAATCATCAAAATAACATTCATCACCACAAACCGAACCAAAGCCCCGAAATAAGAATGAAAATCGTGAAACATTGGGGTCTAGGGTTTAGGAAATAAACAAAATTCAACCAATTGCTCAATGTAGATGCAAATCTTCCCTTACATTTATCATAAACATAAAATATAAGTTGAAGAACACTTACTTGATGGAACAAATTGGATCAAATGTTGCGAAATTGGAAGAAATCGCTCCTTCAGCTTTGAAACCCTAGAATCCGAAAAATGCTTGAAGAATGGGTCTTTGGTGGATGAAATTGGTGAAATTCTAAAATTTGGTAAGTCGAATGATGAAATTTGAGATTGGACTGGATTTGGAAGTAAGAAATTTGAGAGTTTTTGGAATTTTTTAGGTTAGTTTTTAGGTTCTGTGAAGTGTCAGCTCTTAAATTCGAATAGATACTTCATCGGCGGTAGGAACACCTTTTTTAAATCCTGTAGCCTGAAGTTTCACCCTTGCGGTGGTGGAGCGCTTTGATAAAAAAACATGCAATCCTGAAGTTTCACTGCTACGGCAGTGGAGCGTTTTGATCAAATTGGTCCTTCCCAGTATTTTTACCGCCGCGGCGGTGGTTTCACCTCTGCGATGGTAAGCTTTCTGCTGGTTTCTCTTGATTTCCTTATGTTTTCACAAAAAATGCTTCACACCACTTGCTTCCACTTTTCTAACATACTCCTTAATTCATATCCAAACAAGTTTCGAGACCATTACAATCTCCAAAATGTAACTAGTACAAAATTCGGGCAAGATTCATACCCTCGGATACATATAAAAAAAGTGTATGATTTAACGTCCCTAGCTAGACCTTGTGAATTCTAGCTCAGCCGTCAACGAGTGAGATATTCTCCACAACTCGTGTTTCGTTTCCGAAGTAATGCTTAATTCTCTCCCCATTGACTCAGAAAATACATCCGTCATCGCCTTCCAATTCGACAGAGCCGAACAAAAATACTTGCTTGATCCGGAATGGGCCAAACCACCGGGACTTCAACTTTCCGGGAAAGAACCTCGGCCGTGAATTAAACAACAAAACTTGCTGGCCCAGGCTGAACTCTTTCCTGACTATCTTCTTATCATGCCACCTCTTTGTTTTGTCTTTGTAGAGCTTGGCATTTTCATAGGCTTCGTGCCAGAATTCCTCCATTTCATTAAGTTGGAGGAGACGTTGCGCACCAAAAACTTTTAGGTCAAAGTTAAGTTGCTTAATTGCCTAAAATGCACGGTGTTCTAATTCGATGGGCAAGTGACACGCTTTCTTAAACACCAATAGATACGGCGACATGCCGATCGGTGTCTTAAAAGCCGTGTGATATGCCCACAATGCATCGTCCAATTTCTCCACCCAATCATTGCGATTTGAATGAATAATTTTCTCTAAGATTTGCTTGATTTCCCTATTTGAAACTTCAGCTTGGCCGTTTGTCTGTGGGTGGTATGGTAGTGCACCTTATACCTAACCCCATACTTTGTTAACAAAGTATTAAACATTTTGTTGCAGAAGTGGGTTCCTTCATCACTAATAATGGCCTGAGGAGTCCTGAGCCACGTCATAATGTTTCTTTGAAGGAACTTGAGAACCACTTTGGCATCATTGGAAGGCGTTTCCACAGCTTTGACTTGCTTAGACACGTAATCCACTGCCAGTAGAATATACTCCTGGCCAAATGACGGAAGAAACGACCCCGTGAAATCTATTCCCCTACACATCAAACAACTCCAGCTCAAGAATTGACATCAATGGCAATTCATGCCTTCTCGAAATGTTACCCACCATTTGGCACCGATCACAGGTTTTTACAAATGTATAGGCATCTTTAAACACTGATGGATAGTAAAAACCTGACAAAAAACACTTTCGTGGCCATCCAAGTGGCGCCAAAGTGACCGCCACAAGGTGATGAATGGCAATGATACAGAATACTCTCCATCTCTTCCTCCAGAACACATCGCCGGATCACCTGATTAGCACACTTTTTGAAAAGCAACGGCTCGTCTCATATATAATTGTTTGAATCTAATAGGAATTTTTTCCTCTAGGCAATTGTCATATCTGGTGGTAACACTTTATAGGCAAGAAAATTTATGATATCCGCAAACCACGAAAGTGTATTGTCAATTGCGAATAACTGTTTGTTAGGGAACACCTTCGTAATGTAGGACTCATCACTGACGTCCTCTTGATCTAACCTGGACAAATGGTCTGCTGCAACATTCTCACTCTCCTTTTTGTCTCGTATCTCGACATCGAACTCTTGTAACAATAGAATCCACCTTATTAGATATGGCTTGGAGTCTTTCTTTGCAAATAAGTACCGAATAGATGTGTGATCCATGTAGATGATTACTTTGGATCCAATGATATATGACCAGAACTTATTGCAGGCAAAAATGACCGACAACATCTTTTTTCTGTTGTGGTGTAATTATCTTAGGCATCATTCAACGTCTTGCTCGCATAATCGATAGATCGAAAGATCTTCTCATTGCATTGGCCTAACCCCGCCCCAACCACATAATCACTCGCGTCGCACATTATCTCAAATGGATCCTCCCAGTCTGGAGCAATTATTATAGGAGTCGTGATCAACTTCTCCTTCATCGCATTGAAAGCCTCCATGCAAGGTTCATTGAATTCAAATGGGCCATCCCTTTCAATTAGGTGACATAACGGCTTCACCGTCTTTGAAAAATCTTTGATAAAGCATCGGTAGAAGCCGATATGCCCCAAGAAATAACGAACTCTCTTCACATTTATCGGTGGCAGAAGCTTTTCGATTGTTTCAATCTTTGCTCGGTCTACCTCAAGCCCCTTGGAAGAGACTCGATGACCTAACATGATCTTTTCTTTTACCATAAAGTGGCACTTCTCCCAGTTAAGGACTAGGTTTTTCTCCTCTCATCGGTCGCGAACAAGCACCAAATTATATAAGCAGTGATCAAAGGACGAATTGAAAACCAAAAAATCATCCATGAAGATCTCCATTTTCTCTTCCATCATATCTGAGAATATCGCCATCATACACCGTTGGAATGTGGCCGGTGCATTGCATAGACCAAACGACATACGTCGATAGGCAAACATCCCATACGGGCATGTAAAGGTGGTCTTTTCCTGGTCCTCCAGTGCAATGGTTATTTGATTATATCCTGAGTAGCCATCAAAAAAGCAGTAGTGATCATATCCGGCTAGACGATCCAGCATTTGATCAATGAATAGAAGTGGAAAATGATCTTTCCTTGCTGCTTTGTTCAATCTTCGATAATCATACCATACTCTCCATCCAATGATGGTTCGTGTCGGAATAAGATCATTCTTGTCATTCTTCACCACCGTCATGCCGCCTTTCTTGGCACTACTTGCACCGGGCTAACCCATTTGCTATCGGATATAGTGTAAATAATCCTAGTGTTCAAGAGTTTCAACACCACCGCTCTAACAACTTCTTTCATTTACAGATTTAGCCTCCTTTGATGCTCATTGGAAGGCTTGAACGAATCCTCCATCGAGATCTTATGCATGCAAATAGTAGGGTTAATTCCTTTAATATCTGAGATAGACCATGTGAAGGCGGATCGATGTCGCTTCAAAATACTAAGCAACTTATTTTCCTCCTCTACTATCAAAGATGACGAGATTATAACCGAATTAGTTAAGTTTCCCCCCAAAAAGATATACCACAGGTGATCCAGTAATTGCTTGAGTACTAATCTACTGTGAGGCGGATTTGATGGTTCGGGAGATCTAACCTCATCTTCAATCATCGCTACATGAATTGGATCCCCTACGTCTTGAGATTGAGCTTCCAAAGCAAGCACGTAGTCCACAACACCAACTTCCGTGATTGAGCCCTCATCACTAAACTCCCCCATAGATAAGGAATTCGTGATGGTATGCTCCAATGGATTCGTATTCACATTTGCAAGAAAGAATTCCCTCACGCAAGAGTTAACAACATCCACTCGATTTCATGTTACAAGAAATGACCTTCCCCGTTACAAGAAATGACCTTCCTAGGATGATTGGGATCTCTCTGTCCTCCTCTATCTCTAGCACGACAAAATCCACCAGGAAGATGAACTTGTCCACTTTTACCAAAACGTCCTCAATGATTCCCTTCAGATAGGTTAACGATCGGTTAGCCATTTGGAGAGAAATTGTGGTTGGCTTCATACTTCCAAGTCCCAACTTCCGGTAGAAGGAAGATGGCATCAAGTTGATACTCGCACCAAGATCACAAAGTGCCTTGTTGAAATGAGATTTCCCGATAGTATACGGGATCGTGAAACTACCCGGATCCTTCAGTGTTTTAAGCAATTTCCTCTGTAGTATTGCACTACATTCCTTCGTCATTTTGATCATCTCGTATTCCTCCAACTTCTTCTTCTTCATCTTGATATCCTTCAAGAACTTTCCGTAGTTGGGCATTTGTTTCAATGCATCCGCAAAAGGTATGTTAATTTGTATTTTCTTTAAGATTTCAAGAAACTTTGCAAATTGCGAGTCCAACTTCTTCTTTTGGAATCTTTGGGGATATGGTAAAGGTGTGGCTAGAATTGGTGGATTATCTAGGAATGTAATTCTCCCTGGTATCACCGTTGTATCTCTTCTTTTCTTTTCCTCAATTTTCTCTTCTCTCTTCTTCTCATCTTTCTCCTCCTTCTTGTCTTTATTTAACTTTTCCTTTCTATCATCGACTCCATCATCAACTTTCTCCTCCACAACTCTCTTTGGTTCATCACGGTCAACCTCATGACTAACCCCCGACTCTTCTTCGATTGGCTTACTTGCTTCTGCCTCTTTACCGCTTCTCAACTTTATCGCCTTACAATCCCTTGGGTTAGTTTCCATGTTGCTCGATAACTTCCCTTTGGTTTTCTCCTGAATGGTTCTAGCAAGTTGCCCAATTTGAGTTTCCAATGACTTTACAGTGGCATTGGTATTTGAACATGTTGTCTCAATTGAGTCTAGCCGTGTTTCATGCTTGTTTAACCGGTTGTGCGTTTCATGCAAGATTGTCTGAGTTTACTTCATGAATGAACCAAGCATGTCTTCCAAGTTTGGTTTTTGATTGTGTGTTGGAGGTTGTTGCATTTGACGGTGGGGTTGCATAGGATATCCCTGAGTTTGGTTTCCATAACCCGAAGGTGGTCGCAGTGAGTTTTGGTTGTTCGCATACGAAAAGTTTTCTTGGTTGCGAAGAATAGGATTGTAGTGAGTTGGAATGTTGGTGGCGGGCCTAGAAGTATATGCCTGGTTGTTTAGAAAGTGACATTTCTCAAACTCATTATCCATTCTGGTTCGAGAATTACTTGCCACATTTTTCGCTTCGCGACTTGATGATGCATCTTAGTTGAAAAAGCACCCAGTTGTTCAAAAAGTCTTGAGACTTGGGCCGATAAGGTTGCGAGATGATCAGCCTCTTGAATAGAAGAGACCTTTCTTCCCGTGTTCCTCTCGTTTGGCCACTGGTAGTTATTGGTCGCCGTTTCTTCTAATAATGCATTCGCTTGATTTGGGGTTTTCGATAGCAACGATCCTCCAGAGGCAGTATCAATAATTGTTCTTGTTTTCCGTCCAACCTGTTGTAAAAGAGTTGGGTTTGAAACCAATCTTGATACCCATGTTGGGGGCACCTACGTAATAAGTCCTTGAACCTTTTCCATGCTTTAAACAACGGCTTGAAATCCCTTTGGCGAAAATACACAATTTCACCTCAGAGTTGAGAAGTCTTTGAAGGCAGGAAAAACTTAGGAAGGAACCTTTGAGCAAAGTCTTCCCAAGTATTGATACTTCTCAGTTGGATAAATTGAAACCATCCTCGTACTAGGTCACGATATAAGAATGGAGAAAGCCGCAACCGAATTACATCATTAGCAACACCATTGATCTTTACTATATCACATATTTCAAGAAAAGTGGCTAAATAGATATTAGGGTCCTCGTGCAAATTGCCTCCATATTGGTTTTGTTGCACCATGTTTATGAGAGTAGGCTTGAGCTCGAAGTTGTTAGCATGTATGGGCTGCCTCCGAATGCGTGAGAAATTTTCCAGCATCATGGGTCTATAATAGTCCTAAAGAACTCGTTGTGGACAATCTAGTTCCGGAGGCTGGAGTACCTGTGCAACCAGTGGTTGTTGAACGTTTTCTTCTCCACTGGCCATAGTATCAGCTTGAGTCTTTTTCTTTCTCCTTAATCGTTTCAATGTTCTCTCTATCCCGGGATCTAGAGTGAAAAGTACCAGGCTTTTACTACATCACATGCACTACTGTATCGAAATAAATAAAAAAAATTAATAAATGAATTGAAAGAAAATAAAACAACAAAATTGTCTGTATTAATATTCAACTACTTAGTCACAATATCAATCTATTTCAAGACACCGTTCCCTGACAACGGTGCCAAAAACTTAGACACAAAATTTTTACACTCATGTCTGACTTACTCGCAAGTGCATGAGGTCAAGTTTTAGTATAATGGATCTTTAAGATCGGATATCTTTCCATTGGGAAACGTGTTTGAATAATTGAATACTGTAATTAGCATAGTCTTATATTATATCGACTTTTCAAGAATTGTTTGAAATTTAATTACAACTAAGTTAAACTAATACTATTGGGTTAATTCTAATTAAGTTGATTACCTAGAGATTGATTTCATTCACTTAATACATGTTTGACTTCGTTTAATTAACAATAACGGTGTTTATCCTATCTGACAATCTCTTTATCTTAAATTCATTCACTCCCTCTCCCGAGTATTTAGTGAATGAATATGTGACTTCGCGTTGATGCCGAAGTCTCCCTCGAACGTCTTTTTGAACACATAGTCACATGAGTCTTGACCCAATATCATGGATTGCACACTTTGTAACGCCATCCTGGGTCATTAGAACATCGCGATATGTTTAACCACTGTCCGAATTTGGGGTTACCTCTCCCGAATTTCAAACCCCATATTCTCAAAATCAACCCTAAAATCTTGACAAGCATATTAAAATTGTAATAAAATGGTAAACAGAATCATATTTAGACAAATAACCATTAAAGTAACATATATTCAACCAAACAAGTATTTACATGAATTACAACAACCCCTATATAATATTTATCTAGCCTACATGATCTTAGCCATATAAACATTAAAACAAGAGGTATTCAACATCATTAGATATGAAAAAGTAATTAAAAAGATAAAATCAAAGGAAGAACGATCAAATCTGAGAGTGGAATAGTCCACTGTCGCCAAGGATCGGTCCGCAAGTGCTTCTTCTTCTCTGAATGATGAACCTTCTTTTTGAGCTCTCAAGAATGGCTAAGGATCACCTTTCTAATGTTAGGAACGTACTTTACAATTGTGGGAACAAAGGCATTAAGTACAAGAGTTGAAAATATCTTTTTTTTTTTCTATTGTAGAGTGACCGCTGTGGTGGTAGGTCGAGCCCTAATCTTTCTGATCGTTGTGGATGTGGCTTGCTATCCTGAAACCTTGTATTTTTCATCGTTTCTTCGCCGTTTTCCCACCTTTTCGCTCGTTTATTGCTCGTTCACATTCCTATACCTAATTTACATGAAAATAAACTAAAACGCAATTAAATATTACTAATACACTTGAAAACTACCAAATTCGGCTTAGAAGTAGATAGGTATTTTTAACCTATCAGTGGCATTGTTCCGGGGCCTGAGCGTATACCAGATCCATTGTTGGAGCCATCTTTTAGGTTTGCTGTAAACCCAGATGATGACGTGTACCACCCAGGCAAGGTAGTGATGGAAGACGCCAATGTCAGACCATCTACTTACGGGATGAACAATTGCTATTCAAAGTACGGCGCCGACCTTGGTGTCAGTTGCTGACCATTACTGGGTGGCACATTTGTCACCTTGATGATGTTGCATCCATCAACGAGCTCAGCACGCATTCATAATGTTACACGTGGCATACCTACTGGAATTCAAAGACACGTGTCGCCGATCCCTTGGTCGTCGGACGACAAACATGCATTGTCGATTGTGGAAAAACTGTCGTATCCATCTACCATGGATTTAGGGAACGTGACTCAGGTCGATCATACATAGTAAATGAGATGGAAAAATGTCCACTTCCTTTGCGACGACAGCGGAGAAATATTAAACGTAACGGGTGCGGTACATAGAACTCAATGATATGTATTATAATTTGCACAAATGTATATAATTTAATATGTACATTATTCAATAACTTATGGAGTTCTTTAGAAAATTATTGATCTACGGTAGACTAAGAACTTTCTAAAACATACACTACGTAACATCACGTAGGTAGTCACACGAAAATACATAACAAATACAATATATAAGAAATACAGTATGTAACATCATGAAGGTAACATCACAAATACCATACAACTAGCTAAATATATTTATTCTTCGTTGGATATGTATCCCTCAAACAACTAATCATTGTTCGTCATCACGTTATTGTATTTGTTTTGAGAGAGTGTTCTGTTACTTGCGGCAGACTTTTTATTAGCTAGTTGGAGTAGAGAGTATCGACCCTTCGCAACAACATTCGATTATTTTCTATGCAAATTCGTGTAATAACATCTTCTATCTCACTTGTGTCATCAATTTGACATCTACGAGGCATTTGAAGACTTCGACGATGCGGAACAAGTTCATTAAGAGCTCTCAAAGAATTTACAAGGTTGTTAGCCTCTCTTACCCTGTATTCTTACTCTTGCCATAGGCCGACACGATACTCAATCAGATTAGTGTCTTGATCGATCTAATAGTCATCATAATATGGTTGTAGAACCCACCATCTATAGTGATCCCAAGGTCCAGGCTAACCCTAAACACTATATGAACTTTCCTCACTTGAAATACCATACGAGCGTTCCTCACTCAAATTAATGTTTGATGACATTTCACAAATGTTATAGAGTGAAATTAATATTTCAATATATTTTTTTTTTCAATTACACAAAGGAATCTTATATAGACTTCAGACATCAAATTATATAAACTTAAATTGAATAAAAGATAAAGATGGCGCAACTTTAAAAAAAATTCTCTTTTCAGCTTTTGTCATCTATATTTCAGCCTTTGTTAGCCTTTTTCAACAATAGTCAGCCCTTCTAGCGTTTATTCACTGTTCATTGACGTTTTTGGGCCACACATTTTCAGCTTTTTAATAGCCTTTGTCATGTCTTTTCTGGGCTTCATTACTTTTTTTCAGCCTTCCTCATCCTTTTTTAACTTTTGTCATCGATATTTCAACCTTCGTTAGTCTTTTTCAGCTGTCGTCAGCCATTTAATCTTTTATTCAAAGTTCATTGATGTTTTTGGGCCACACATTTTCAATGTTTCTAGCGTAAGTCAGCCTTTTCCATCTTTTTTTTCATTGTTGAATAAAGTATTGAGCAACGTGTTTTCAGCCTTTATCATCGATACAACCATTATGACAGTTGATTTCATAAATCTCTGGGTGCTTTTTAGTGTTATCAGTAGTGATTGACTACTCAACTGTACTACGATGGATTTGACCATTCAGGTAATCGTTTATCATTAATACAGATACACACACACACACACACACACACACACATACATATATATAGCATTATATCAATCTATAAACGTATTTCGATTGATTGTAACACACAAGATGCTAGATCTATATCGTTCAATGGGACACCACTAGATTTTGGAGGAAACATTTTCATACTCTTTAAATTTAAGAGTTCGTTACTCTCTATGTTGGGTTGAAAGGATACGGGAGGAATACACTTATCATGTGAACCAAGCAGAGATTATCGTCGATGGATGTAGGCAATACAATATTCCATTAGTGCGTCAATTGACAAGAACAATGCCAATAGACACACCACACGATCTTTAAATAGCGTTGTATCACAACCGCGAAAAAAAATAACCGAATGCAAATTTGAATTCTTTGACACGAGCTTCAAATAACGGCATGCCAGCATCTTCAAGAAGGTTTCGTTAACAAAGATCGTATTTACATGTAATGCTCAAGGGAACTTGAATATCTGTCAGATATTGAAATGTCTGATGATGAGAGTTAAGTAAAATGTTTTGGAATTGTTGGATTGCAGTTTGACTATATATTTCTTTTATAATCTAATATATCATATCTGCGTTAAATTATAATAACGTTACTTCTACCAAACAATATAGTTTTTCTCTTTATTTAAATTCCAAAAACACACATACGATAAGAAATATTTACAATACTACGACAATACGTAAAAAGAAGCACATAGTCCATTACAAACATAACTACTATAAAATATGAGTTTGAAATAAAGTTTGTCAAACGAGTGGATCAACAAACCTTCGTGCTTGAATATCTTCAAGGGAAGTCAGATATTCCATGAATATACCATCAGGAAATTCTACAAACTCGTTAAATTCAAATAAATAGTCACAAACCTTTAAAGTCATCCTAACGGCCAAGTTGTTGATCGATTTTGTTAAATACTTCACTGTGCTACTTGTCTCATTTAGGAGTCATTTAAACCTACCAGTGTTTATCACATCCTCAATCGAAGTCTTATAGTCATAGTAAATTACGTAGTTTGTGAACATTATTTGATTCAACATTAATAAGCCTTGGCGAATACTTTGTATACTAGCATCTTTTTTAAGCTCCGGTAAAGTGTCGCCGCATACCAACTTTGTCCCTGCAAAACCACTATACCATTTACCTGTTCTCGTTCTAATTAGCCCCTCTAATGCATTGACATGCTGACCAATTATGTAGCCACTGACATTCACCAAGTACTTCCTTTCAAAACAACCAATTATCAAATTAGGAACGAATGAAAATAATATATATTCAAAAACATTCACCGTGATCTTCTTCATAAATTTTATTCATTGTCTTTGGGAATAAAACAGAACAAGCTGGGTACTACTAAATAAAGTTTGATTTCAATAATACACGATACTTATTATGAACTGAGGTTGTTCCTATTTATAGAAAAAAATAAGGCGGGAAATCAACAACAAATTGGTGGGAAAATAGGGAACAAAATGGTAGGAAAAACTTTGACGGGAACAAATTAAACAGAAAAAAAAAAGAAAATAATTTTTGGAGGGAAATATTTTTTGCAGGAATTCTGTTGACGGGAAAGTGGCCGGCGAGAAATGAGGAAAGGCGCCTAAAATTTCCTATATATACATCTATACTTTCAAAATTATCATTCGCACATATTCGTTCATATTCTCCCTTTTTATTACTTAAAAAATTAGTTCAAATGGCAAGTAGGTCAGCAAACGATAAGGGTAAGAGGAAAGGCAAGGAAAAAATGAAGATTCATTGTATTGGTGAGGGTTCAAGGATAAGGGGCCATGCTTAGTACCAAGATGAGATAGGAATGTGGTATAAAATCCATATATGCTGGTCAAAGGTCATACATTAGAATGAATACGAACCGCGATGCTCACTACTATGGTATGACGCCCGAGAGAGGTTGTGTTACCCCCAAGATGTGTGTAGTCTATGGAATGTTATTACAGATTGCACTAGGGTTCAAAGACAACTATATTTGTTTGGTGCATGGCTGAATCCCATCACAAGGAAATGAACTTTCTTACTACTTGGTGATCCTTTCAAACAAACTGTTCGATGGGTCAATTATCGTTACCACAAGAGTTACAACTACACCTAATGGGACATGGATAGTGAAGAAGCAAAGAATTTACAATGGCCAATGCTAATGGAAAAAATGAACATTTATGAGGTAAGGTCTCATATATACTACCTCAAGATTCCTAAATTACGATCTTTTGAAATTTTGAAAAACGAATCGTATAACATCAACAAAATTTGCCACGCATTGAAATGAAAAATAAAACAAATGGAGAAATGGATTCATGTCAAATAGAGATTTCACCAGATTCGGAAGACTAATTCCCCAAATAAAAATGAGCAGACATTGAAGTACTTTACCGATCCCAAATACACCGATGACCTAGAATTGTCAGATAATGAAGACGGAGAGATTCACTACGAATGGTTTGATAAAACTAAGTAATTATCAATGCTAGAAAATTTCAATGATGGGTAGTATTTTCTAATTTATGTAATGTTTTATTTCTTTTCTTTTTATTATTACTACTTGTACTTGTCATCGCGTTTAATTTTAATTTGATATCTATCTCAGTTATTTTAAGTTATTTCCTCTTTTATTGTGCCTTTTTTTCTTTTTTGTTTTTTTGATAATCAATAATAAATTTTTAAAAAAAATAATATCTACTAACCACCACAAATTGGGACCTATTATATTACTTAAAAGCTAATCTTTAAAAAAAATCTACAAATAAATTATGTAATTGATACTCTAAATATTATGTTATTCCCATTAAAGGTATACACTTCAACATAGTGAAGAGTAGGGAAACACCAAGGCTTTATTTATTTATTTATTTTTAAGTCAAACCCGGGGTTGTGAACCCTAGGTTCGATTGAGAACAAGAAATTTTTAGAGCCCCGTTGCATAATCTCTTGCATTACTTTCAAAGAGGTTCGTTATCTATTTTTTCTTCTTCCCCATTCAAATCCAACATCATTTCTAGGTCATTTTTTTACAGTTCAGAAAGTGCTATTAGATGTGAGTTGAAATCTAAGTCATGGTAACACAATTATCACCACTATTTGTTGTATTTTCTACTACATCATCGAGCCAAACGGAAGACCTAAAACCCCCGTGAATTTGAGACAAGGCGCTAGTATCAGACAACTACTTTTACTATCCTTGCTCCAATGTCAAAAAATTTGCATTTCTACCCTTCATTTATACCCCAGTTTTGACTTTAGACCAAAAAATATTCTCTAAAATGTAAATTGTGGTATAATTAAAGTGCATTTCAAAGTGTATTTTATTTTTACCCATTAATACGTCGGTAGGTCACACTTTTTGTGCCTAATTTTTGTGTTACAACAATGGGTCTTTGACTGGGGTGAAGTCGTAACAAGGTAGCCATAGGGGAACCTGTAGTTGGATTAAATCCTTCGTGATGAAAATGTCCTCTTCCCCCATTAGTAGTTACACATTTTGCACCTAATTTTTGGGTATAATTATGAATAGGTCCCCAAAAATAAAATACACTTTTTGCCCCAAAAATATTATTCAAAATGTAAATTGTGATATAATTAAAGAGCATATCAAAGTGTATTTTATTTTTACGCATTAGTATGTAAGTAGGTTACACTTTTCGTAATACCTCAAAATTTTATATTTTTTTTAAAAAAAAAAATATTATTTTATATAAGTTTAATTTTTTTTAGACTGTTTTGTAAATTTATGATATAAATTTATATTTGATAGTTTGGGGTTAAATAATTTTAAATTAACTTTTAAAATGTTTTGGGACTATTATGTTATTTAAAATATATACTTTTAAGAGTTTTGAGATATAATTAATATTTTTATTTTTATTTTAAGGGGAGCATTATGTAAATATATAAATAAATAATTATGGTTTGAAATCGATTCCTTCCTTAGGAATGAATCAACCAAAAACCACATATATATATATATGTATATATATGGTTAATTGACAAGTGGCCATTTTATATATTTTAATAATAAGAATGCTAATTATATATAGGATATACATGGATAATAGAGGGTTGATCAACTTATATATATATATATATTGAGCCTTATACATATATATGGAGCATATATAAATATATATGTATATATTAAGAAATAATTACGATATCATACATTTTTGATGTTGCGGTTCGGGCTTCGGTTTCGAATTTCAATTAGAATTTCTACCTCTTCTAATATTTGTATTTGATTTTCCTATTGTGTGATTTATGTTATTATTGTTGTTAATTTTTAATTGTTAAATTTTATGAAATAATTATGACTATGTGAAAATTTTGTAGAAATCATGCCTATGTATTTTATTTGTTGTATTAATTAAATGAACGTATTAGAGGAGTTAAAATTCTACTAAACGTTGGCTCACAACCGTATAATTTTGATTGTAAGGTCGATAAGAATGAAATGACAACATGAATTTTATTTGAATTTCTATTTGTAAAAGTTGTGTTTATTATTTACCGTTGTAATCGATGAATTCTAAATTATAATTATCGCTATAGTTATAAAATTTAAAATATTTATATGAAATATATTAGTATTTGGTTGTACAATTAATGGGATTAACGGATTATTAATATTATTTTATACTGTTACAATATAGTATTATAAGTCTAATGTTGTATTATACTATCTTAATATAATACAATTTTATATTGTAATTATACATATTATAAACTGTATATGATTTTGTATGATATTATACTATAATAAAGTTAAGTATAGATTTTGGATTTTATGGAATGAAATATTGGTCGTTTCGTTATAGTTTTAATTTTCCAAAGGGAGAAACATCGTAGCGGCCCTAGGAAACTAGGTCGTTGCAGGTAGTATCAGAACGAAATTATTAGTAATACTAATTTATTTATAAATGGTAGAATATTTGGGGGATAATTCTCTATAGGAGAAACCAAGTGACGGCCCTAGGAAACCGGGTCGTTACAGTTGGTATCGAAGCATAGGTTGCGACTACTCTAAGCTTGGGTTATAGTACCCATTACTTATAATAAGTAAAGTAATACTTAAAAAATAATAATAATAATAATAATAATAAATAAATAAATAAATAAATAAATATACCCCCAAGGTGCGTCAACCACTCTATGAAGAATTCACTTTCATTTTCCTAACGGACCAGTCTCTTTTTGTTGTTGGTACTGACTGAAAATCATGCATTTAATATTTTTGCACACAATCTTGCTTGATCAATAGCTTAACCATGATCTTTATTTTGCGCTCTTGCTTACTCTACTCAGAAATTCAATTTTTGATTAAGAAAGAAAAATAATTTCTCATTTTTTTTTTTTAAGGAATAAAACTTGCTAACGGAAATGAATGAATAAAAATTAGTATTATTATGAGATGAAAAGTGGTATAACTGTGGTGATGATTGTTGGCCCAGTGAGCTACCAAAGAGGGAGGGGGGATGAATTGGGTAGATAAAAAATTATCAGAGAAAATACTTCAAAAAATTCAAATAATTAATTTTAATCCTAAATTAATTATTATTTTTATATAACAGCAGAAATATAATATCAACTAGGTGCACACCAAATAACAAAAATAAATAATGAAAAATAGCAGCACACTAGAAATTTATACTGGTTCACCAAGCTACTCTCAGCTAATCTAGTCCCCCGAGCTCCATGGAGTGTTACACCCACTAAACTCAAGATTCCTTTAAAGGTAAGAACTAAACCCTCACAATAATTCTTTTCACAAGCTCAGAATCAACCTTTACAAATTCATTTTCCTAGGCTCAGAAATAACCTCTACTTTTTACAAGTTCAAGAATAACCTAATTATTTATGTACTTTAGGCTAAAGAATCAAAACCACATAAACACTTCAAATATCCTTTTATCCGATAAGAATTGTACCGTTACAAAATTGCTCATAAATTAATTCAATCAAGGAAGAATTACTACCTCAGTCTCATTATAGGAAGAGACTGAAACCAGCTACCATTTGATTAAATACTCCCAATAGTATTCAATTCGTCACTCAACTCACCAATTACAAATTGATAAGTGTTTTTTTTCTCACTCAGATCTTCTACCACCCCAGATAAATTAGAACTCAATTAATATTCCAAAACTAGTGATAGAAAAGTGAGATATTCAAAATCTAATTTTTAACTAAAATTGGATAGCACATAATTGAGCACGTAATCAGATTTCTTCAAGAAATTGTTTCAAAAAAAAAACTTTCAATAAAAAAAATTGGAAAACAATTTCAAAGATAAAATTCCAAGTAAATAATAATTATTGCAAATAAACAAAAAACTTGAAACAATCTCACTAGAAATCCACCGAAAGAATAATGATAGCAATGACACTTCAGATCGGTAGTAGCAATAATCCAGAGCAAATGTTACTCAAGAATAACTCTCACAAAAGATCTCACAATTCACTCAGTATGATAACACTTAGAAAGCTCAAAAGTTGAATAGCTCAAAATAATTCTCTAGATGTGTTTCTCTCTAATGCGAAAAAACGCAGGTCTTTTTAAAAGGGAATAAAACAAGCTTTCCAATGACTAGTTCCCATAAATCATGATGTTTAATTGCATCAATAGACCCTCTATATCATAATGATTCATTTATGATATAATTCACTCAAAAATATCTTCTAAAACCTTCAATTAAGTCCCTCAAATATTTTCTTCAAACACAATTGAATAGGATTAAAAGAATTACATGTACCAAATTAAGAAACATAAAAACTACTTGAACCATAGCTATATGAACACTTAGATATCATTTAAATAACTAAAAACACTTCAGATTCCTAAGATATCTCGGAGATCCTAACAAAAAAACAGTTAGGAAAGGCTACGTTTAGAATAATATCTGGAATTCCACAAAATCCTGAAATAATCCCATAAGTCGACTGACCAAGGGTCACTTGTCGACCGATCGATTCAGGATGTAGCCAAGCGAAAAATTCTTCGCCATTGGTCGACTGCTTATACTTCAATTGTCGACCTGATGATTAATAGAGTTTCATGAGTCGACCAATCTATCGACCTAGAAATTCTGAGAGTTTCACTTTTGGTCACAGGTCGATCTCCCTGTCGACCGAGAGATTCAACAACTTTACCTTCTATGCTTCGGTTGACTTATCTGTCGACTTGTCAATACTGAGAATCTCTTCTAAATTCGTTTTTAATTCATTTTTTTCAACGTTTTCACCCCTTTAATTGATTTATTTTCTCAGTTAGGTTCACTAACTTCTTAAATTCAATTTTAATTAATTATCAATATTTCTTTTTCAATTACACATAGGAGAAAATAATTTAACTAATTAGGATCTTTTAAAAAACACACATATTTATAAAAATTATTTTGTGTCGTGTGTGATTCTAATTGGGATATTAAGAGTTAGAATTTAACTTGAGTTGCTTTCCCTAGATTCTTCAATTTCTTCAAACTCTTAATCTTCCATCGTCGTTGTCATCATCTTTAGCATTGCCACAATATCTTCATGATCATTTTCATTAGTAAAACTAATAAACTGAAACACTAAATAAAATTATTAGTGTTGATCCTAAGATTTTGATAGACAATTAAAGGTTGATGTTTTTGGTAGAGCTAATGGTCTGATTAAGTGTTTCGGTTTATAAGTTCCGAATGATAAAGATATGATGATAAAGATGATGAATGATTAAGAGGTTGAAGAATTTGAAGAACCTAGGGAAAACAACTTAGGTTAAATTTCAACTCTTAATATCTTAATTAGGATCACACACGACACAAAAAGATTTTTAAATGATTTTTATAAATATGTGTGCTTTAATAGGATCCTAATTAGCCAAATTATTTGCCCCTATATGTAATTGAAAAAGAAATATTTATAATTTATTAAAATTGAATTTAAGTATTTAGTAGAGCTAATCAAGAAAAGAAATTAGTTAAAAGGGTGAAAAAGTCAATGAGAATGAATTAAAATCGAGTTTAGAAGAGGTTCTAGCGTTCATAATTCGACAAATAAGTCGACCGGAACAAAGAAGGAAAACTTTCTGTATCTCTCGGTCGATAGGTAGGTCGAGCTATGCTTAAATATGAACTCTCGATATCTATAAGTCGATAGGGCGGTTGACCTGTAATAAGAAATGAAACTCTCTGAATCTCTAAGTCTACAGATAGGTTGACCGATGGGCACAGAATCTTAGGCTTGGCTACATCCTGAATCGATCAATCAACAGCTGATCTTGGTTGATCAACTTATGAGACTATTTTAGGATATTATGGAATTCTGGTTTTTATTCTGAAAGTAGCTGTTACTAGCAGTTTTTTTGTTAGGATTCATGAGAGATTTTAGGGATTTAATATTATTTGAGATATGCAATACATATTATGATATCCCTATGGATTTGGTTCATTAAGTTTGAATATTTCTCAATTTGGTATATATAATTGTTTATATTCTATTTAATTGTGATTGAGAAATATTTGTGGGACTTATTTGAGAAGTTTAAAAGGTATAATTAAGTGATTTGAACCAAAATGAAGTTTTAATGATATAAGGGGTCTATAAGAGCAATTAAGTGTCATAACAAATGGGAACTAGCCGTTAAAAAACTGATTTTAATTCCATTTATATAGTCTTGCATTTTTTATATCACCAAGAGAGATTAAGAGAGATTAAGAGATTATATTGAGCTTTTCTAAGAGAAATCATATTGAGAATTGTGAGAGCTTTTCTAGGTGTCATTCTTGAGAATTATTTAATGGAATTATTGCTACTACCGAATCTGAAGCAACATCACTTTCATTATTCTTTCGGTGGATTCCGGGTAAGATCTTTCAAAATTACTTTCTATTTAGTATTGTTTGATTAATTTTTTAAATTTGATTTTTAGAAAAAAAAAATTGATTTTTTATTGAAAAATATTTTTTAAAACAATTTCTTGAATCAATTTGATTACGTGCTACCCATTTTTGTTTAAAATTAGATTTTGAATATCTCACTTTTCTATCACTAGTTTTGGGATATTAATTGAGTTTTAATTTATCTGGGGTGGTAGAAGCTCCGAGTGAGAAACATCACTAGTCAATTTTTAATTGGTTAGTTGAGTGATGGATTAAATACTGTTAGGAGTATTTAATTTAAGGGTTGTTGGTATCAGTCTCTTCCTGTAAAGAGATTGAGATAGTAATTCTTCATGAATTGAATTGTTTTGTGAGAATTTGGTAACGGTTCAATCCTTACCGGGTAAAAGAATATTTGGAGTGTTGGTGAGGTTTTGATTCTTTAACCTTTGTATTAAAAAGAATTAGGTTATTCTTGAACTTGTAAAAAGTAGAAGCTATTCCTAAGCCTGTGGAAAGGAATTTCTAAAGGTTGATTCTGAGCCTGTAAAAGAATCTTTTGTAAGGCTTTGGTTCCTACCTTTAAAGGAATTTTGAGTTTAGTGAGTGTAACTCTCTGTGGGGTTCGGAGGACTGGATTAGCCAAGAGTAACTTGGTGAACCAGTATAAATTTCTAATGTGATACTATCTTCACATTATTTATTTTTGTTGTTTGGTGTGCACCTAGTTGATTTTATATTTCCGCTGTGATATGAATATAATAATTAATTTTGGATTAAAATTAATTGTTTAAGTTATTAAAGTATTTTTTTTCTCTAATATTTTTTAATTACCCAATTCACCCCCTTCTTTGGTAGTTCACTGGGCCAATAATTAGCATCAAAGGTAGTTTAGCTCAACACAATTAGCTAACAAAGATCACATAACGCACATAATAGATATACTAATTGAGGGACAGTGTCTGCACCGACCACCTTTATTTGCAGGTGAAAGTTATTTGTTCTGGAACGATAGAATGATAGCCTTCCTTTAGGATTCAAATTACGATGTGTGGCTAACAATTAGGAATGGTCAGTTTATTCCAATGAAAAACGGAGTCGAGAAGAAGAAGTAAAAGCTATCTGCTTCTAATAAGCAGAAACTCTCCATAAACTCTCAGGCTATTAACATTTTATTTTGCTCTTTAAATGCTAATGAATATTCTAGAGTTTCTGGTTATAAATATACAAAGGATATATGGGATAAGTTACAAGTTACCCACGAAGGGACAAGTCAAGTGAAGTAATAAAAAGTTAACACTCTTATGAGAAAATTTGAATTATTTAGAATGAAAGAAACTGAATCGATTCATGAGATGTATACTTGTTTCAACAACATTTGTAATAACTTGAGTCAACTTGGAAAGCCATACTCCATGGAAGATAGAGTTCAAAAGGTCCTTAGATCGTTAACAAAAATATAGGAGTCAAAAGTGACGGCAATTGAGAAAGCTGAGGATCTTGGCAAATACGAAATTGATGATCTCATAGACAACTTGATGACTCATGAAGGGGCGATTAAAGAATATGAGGATGACACTAGAAGTAGCAAGAGGAAATCCTTGGTGCTAAAAGCTCAGAAAATTGAAGAAGATGATGACAGTGATGATGAAAGTCTTGATAGTGAGCAAGAGAAAGATGTGGCGCTTCTCACAAAAAAATTTAGAAGAATGACTTGGGGCACATTCCGCGGGAGAAAAAATCTCAACATTACTAAAGTGGAATGTTATAACTGTCACAAAAGCTGTCACTTTCAAAATTATTGTCCCGAACAGAAGAAGGATAAAGAAAAGAAAAAGAAGAAGAAAGAAAAGAAGAAAGCAAATAAGAGTAAGAAGAAATCCATGAATACTACTTGGGATGATACTGATTCAAGTAGCTCAAAAAAATTAGATAGTGAAGATATGTCCATGTTTATATTGATGGCCACTGGTAGTGAGGTAACTAAATGTTCAAGTTCTTGTCGTTTAGATTTTGATGAATTATTTGATATTTATCAAGAACTTTCTCATGATTATAAAAATTAGTGTTCTAAAATAAATACCCTTCAAAGTACAATTACTACATTAAACAAGCAAGTGATGGACTACAAATCTGAAAACAATAAATTGAAATCCAAGTTGATGGATTTTCAATCAATTGTTTTAAATTTCACCGGCGGTGAAAATAACTTGAAAATGCTTTTGGGAAGTTCACGTGGAGTTTTTGATAAAGCCGGTATTGGATTTCAGAAAAATCTTAAATAAAAACGTTTTCACAAATTCTTTTCTTAAACTAAGGATGTTGTCAGATGTTTTAAATGTAATGTTGTGGGACATACTATTCGTAGATGTTTTGCTAAAATATCTAACTATAAACAAGTTTGGATTTCAAAAGGAACTAAAATTGTCCCGACTAACAAGATTAAACCCACTTAGGCTGGGTACTACTTAGGAACAATTTAAGGTACTCCTTGCAGATTATTCTAAAAGCTTCAATAAGCAAGGACAAATGGTTCCTAGGTAGTGGGTGTTCTTGACACATGACGGGAGATAAAAGAAAATTTATATCTTTGACACCTAAAGATGGAAGTCATGTGACTTTTGGAGACAACGCAAAGGGTAAAATTATCGGTATAGGTAATATCGGTAATGATACTACTGTTATTAAAGATGTGTTACTAGTTGATGAACTTAAATATAATTTGCTTAGTATTAGTCAACTATGTGACAAGGGCTATAACGTTATATTTTATCATGATAGGTGCATTATTAAGAATAGTCAGGATAGTAGTATCTTGTTAGTTGCATCACATTTTGAGAATGTTTATACTTTCTCATTTGATTAGATTAATTCTCAAAATTTATCTTGTTTGAATGCTTTATCTAAGAATAGTTGGTTATGGTATAGAAGACTTGAGCATGCTAGTATGGAGTTAATCTCTAATTTATCTAAGAAGAGTCTCGTACGTGGCCTACTTGATTTAAAATTTGTGAAAGATAAAGTATGTGATGCATGTCAATTACGCAAGCAAATTAAATCATCATTTAAGAAACAGATGCACATGTCCACGTCCAGATGTCTTGAATTATTGCATCTTGATTTGTTTGGGCCTAACTCTGTTGGTAGTTTTGATGGTAAGTTTTATGCGTTTGTTATAGTTTATGATTATTCCAGACTTACTTGGGTATTTTTTCTTTCTAAGAAAATCTAGGTTGCTTCTGTTCTTGCAAAATTTTGTAAACATGTTCAAAATTAGAAGCAATGTTCCATTATTAACATTTGAAGTGACAAAGGAAGAGAGTTTAAGAATGATGATGTGGTAAGTTACTGTGATGAGCATGGTTATGCTCATAACTTTTCTGCACCAAGATCACCACAACAAAATGATATAGTGGAAAGGAAGAATAGGACGCTTCAAGAGATGGCCAGAATGATGCTTAATGAAAATCACTTACCAACCTACTTTTGGGCCGAAGTAGTAAGTACAGCTTGCCTCGTGGTGAATGGGGTATCGATTCGTAGAGGGTTTAACAAAACCCCATATGAAATCTGGAATGGTATGACTCCTAATATTTTCTATTTTAAAGTATTTGGATGTAAGTGTTTTATTTTGAATGACAAGGATAATCTTGGAAAATTTGATGCTAAATCAAATTATAGGATTTTCTTTGGATATGCTACTAATAGTAAGGCTTATAGAGTTTATAATAAATGTACATTAGTAGTAGAAGAAACTATGCATGTTGTTTTTTAGGAAGCTGATCCATTCTTATCGAGAAAGGTTTTGGATGATGATGATGCAGGTTTTTTAAAGAATCAAAACCAAAGTGATTATGTACCTAAGGAGTCCCAACAAGAGGAAGAACTTAAGGAAAATGATTCGACTTTACCAAGAGACAGTACCGAGACATTCCGTAAAAGAAGTCATCGATAATTTTGAAAAAGGTGTAAGTACTTGTTCTTCTCTTAGGGATATAATTAATCTTGCTTTCTTATCTCAAATTGAGCCTAAAAATATAGATGAGGAATTAACTAATGAATCTTGGATTTCAGCAATACAATACGAGTTAGTTTAATTTGAGCGGAACAAAGTATGGTGTCTTGTTCCGAGACCGAATTTTCATCCAGTTATTGGTACTAAATGGGTTTTAAGAAATAAAAATGATGAATCTGGCATGGTAATTAAAAACAAAGCAATATTAGTAGCATAGAGCGATAATCAAGAGGAATGAATTGATTATAATGAAATCAATGCTCCTGTTGCTAGACCAGAAACAATTAGAATGTTACTCACTTTTGTATGTTCACGTAATTTTAAGTTATATCAAATGGATATAAAGAATGCATTTCTAAATGGATTTCTAGCAGAAGAATTTTATGTGGAACAACCATTGGGATTTAAAAGTGACAAATTTCTCGATCACGTATTTAAACTTCGCAAGGCTTTGTATGGACTCAAACAAGCTTCTAGAGCTTGGTATGAGAGACTTAGCCGATATTTTATCGAAAACGGTTTTCGAATGGGTATTTGTGATATAACACTGTTTGTGAAGCAAACTAATTTTGATATCCTATTAGTACAAGTGTATGTTGATGATATTATTTTTGGATCTACTAATAAGGATCTTTGCCAAGAGTTTGCTAAGATAATGCAGGTTGAATTTGAAATGAGCATGATGGGAGAGTTGAATTTCTTTCTTGGATTGCAAATTAAGCAAACCAAAGAATGAATATTTATAAACCAAGCTAAATACAACAAAGAGTTGTTAAAGAAATATGGCTTAGAAGGCACTAAAGAGTACAAAACTCCCATGGCAACGGCTACGAAGATAGACAAAGATGATACGGGCAAAAGTGTAAATGAAAAAATGTATCGAGGTATGATTTGTAGTATGTTGTATTTAACTACTTGTAGACCTGACATTATGTATAGTGTTTGTCTTTGTGCTAGATTCCATTCTTATCGTAAAGAATCACACTTGATTGCGGTTAAATGAATTTTCGATACTTAAAGGGGATGACTGACCTAGGTTTATGGTATCCAAGGGGGAGTGATTTTAAATTGGTAAGTTACTACAACGTTGATTTTTCCAGTTGCAAAGTTGTGCGAAGAAGCACAAGTGAGTCATGTCATTTGTTCAGACATGCTTTTGTTTCTTGGTCAAGTAAGAAATAGAATTCAATAGCCTTATCCACTACTGAGGCTGAATATATGGCAACTGGTAACTATTGTGCTCAAATTTTATATATTAAGTAACAATTAAATGACTTTGAAATTTACATAGAGAAGGTCCCGATCTTGTGTGATAATAAAAGTGTTATTTGTCTGAGTAAGAATCCTACATAGTACTCACGAACTAAGTATATAGATATTAGACATCACTTTATTCGTGATCACATTCGGAAAAGGGACATTGTTATTGAGTATATTAATACATCCGACTAACTTACTGATGTTTTTACCAAACCACTACCAGAAGATCAGTTTGTAAAAATCATTCGTGGTTTGGGTATGGCTAGACATAATGATGTTTGCCTAGAGTAGAGTTCTTATGTGTTCCCCCCTCCCAATTTTTTTTTTTTAGATGATAAAGGGGGAGAATTAGTTGATGTTTTATTGAATATCTTAAGGGGGAGTTTATTTTTATATTTATGCTTTGTTGATTATTTTATGAATATCTACATTACTATACTTAAATGAGTTATAAGACTCATCCTCGAATTCAGGGAGAGTGTAGTTATATTATTATTTAAAAAAAAAACATCAAAATTAATTGTCATCATCAATAAGGGGAAGATTGTTGATCCTAAGAATTTGATGGACAATTAAAGGTTGATGTTTTTGGTCGAACTAACGGTTTGATCAAGTGTTTCAGTTTAGAAGTTCCAAATGATGAAGATATGATGATAAAGATGATGAAGGATTAAGAGGTTGAAGAATTTAAAGAACCTAGGGAAAACAACTAAGTTTAAATTTCAACTCTTAATATCCCAATTAGGATCACACACAACACAAAAAGATTTTTAAATGATTTTTATAAATATGTGTGTTTTAATAGTATCCTAATTAGCTAAATTATTTGCTCCTATGTGTAATTCAAAAAGAAATATTTATAATTGATTAAAATTGAATTTAAGTATTTAGTAGAGCTAACCAAGAAAATAAATTGGTTAAAGGCGCAAAAACGTCAATGAGAATGAATTAAAAACGAGTTTAGAAGAGATTCCAACATTCATAAGTTGACAGGTAAGTCGACCGGAACAAAGAAGAAAAACTCTCTGTATCTCTCGGTCGACAGGTAGGTCGACCTGTTCTTAAATATGAACTCTCTGTATCTATAAGTCGACACGGTGGTCGACCTGTGATAAGAAATGGAACTCTCTAAATCGCTAAGTCGACAGATAGGTTAACCGATGGGCGCAGAAGCTTAGGTTTGGCTACATCCGAAATCGATCGGTTGATAGGTGATCTTGGTCGGTCAACTTATGAGACTATTTCAGAATATTATGGAATTTTGGATTTTATTCTGAAAGTAACCATTACTAGTCATTTTTTACTTAGGATTCATGAGAGATTTTAGGGATTTAATATTATTTGAGATATACAACACATATTATGATATCCCAATAGATTTGGTTCATTAAGTTTGAATATTTCTCAATTTGGTACATATAATTGTTTCTATTCTATGTAATTGTGATTGAGAAATATTTGGGGGACTAAATTGAGAAGTTTAAAATCTATAATTAAGTGATTTGAATCAAAATGAAGTCTTAATGATATAAGGGGTCTATAAGAATAATTAAGTGTCATAATAAATGGGAACTAGCCGTTAGAGAGCTGATTTTAATCCCATTTATATAGACTTGCATTTTTTATATCACGAAGAGATATTAAGAGAGATCAAGAGATTATATTGAGCTTTTCTAATAGAAATCGTATTGAGAATTGTGAGAGATTTTCTAAGAGTCATTCTTGAGAATTATTTGCTGCGAATCATTACTGTTACCAAATCTGAAGTAATATCGCTTTAATTATTGTTTCAGTGGATTTCAGGTGACATCTTTCCAAATTACTTTCTATTTAGTATTGCTTAATTAATTTTTGGAATTTGATCTTTAGAAATTGTTTTCTAATGTTTTATTGAAAAATATTTTTTAAAACAATTTCTTGAATCAATCTGATTACATGCTCAATTACGTGCTACCCATTTTTGTTTAAAATCAGATTTTGAATTTCTCATGTTTAACTAATTTTGGGATATTAATTGAGTTTTAATTTATCTGGTGTGGTAGAAGTTCCGAGTGAGAAAAATCACTTGTCAATTTTTATTTGATAAGTTGAGTGACAGATTAAATACTATTGGGAGTATTTAATCTACGGGGTAGCTGATTTTAGTCTCTTTTTGTAAAGAGATTAAGGTAATAATTCTTCCTGAATTGAATTGTTTAGTGAGAATTTTGTAACTGTTGAATCCTTACCGGGTAAAAGAATATTTGGAGTGTTTGTGAGGTTTTGATTCTTTAGCCTTTGTGTGAAAAATATTTAGGTTATTCTTGAGCTTGTAAAAAGTAAAAATTATTTCTAAGCCTGTGAAAAAGAATTTGTAAAGATTGATTCTGAGCCTGTAAAAGAATCGTTTGTGAGGGTTTGGTTCCTATCTTTAAAGGAATCTTGACTTTAGTGAGTGCGACTCTCCGTGGAGCTCGAATGACTAGTAGCCAATAGTAGCTTGGTGAACTAGTATAAATTTATGTTGTGCTGCTATCTTCACATTATTTATTTTTCTTTTTTGGTGTGCACTTAGTTGATTTTATATTTCTGATGTGATATAAAGATAATAATTAATTTAGGATTAAAATTAATTCTTTGAGTTATTAAAGTATTTTATCTCTAATATTTTTTAATTACCCAATTCGCCCCCCCTTTTGGATATTTCATTGGGCCAACAGTTAGTTTCATAAAAAAGATCAACTTTTAATTTTCCATCAAAATCTTAAGATCACCAATCTTCCCCTTTTTGATAATGACAATCAACTTTGATATTTTCTTCAAAACAATAATGTAACCACATTCCTCCTAAATCCGAGGACAGGTTCTTTTAACTCATTAAAGCAAAGTAATGAAAATAATCATAAGATTTTTAATAAAGAACAAATTTTAATATATAATAAACTCCCTCTTAAGGTATTCAACCAGAGAATTCAAGCTCCTCCTTAAAACATCAATTAAATCTCCCCCTTTGTCATCTCAAAAAAAAAAAAAAAAAATGGGGAGTGGAAAACCAAAAACATTACTATTCTAAGCAAATGTCATGAACTTTAATTTTCCGCTAGAGATTTAGTGAGTATAACAAACTAATCAAAAATATCAAAATCTTCAATATCATCTTTCTCAATTTAAGCATAACACATAATATTGCCCCTCTTATGAACACTTCTCCTTATATATAATTTTAAACAAATGAATTCATGCTTAGGAGAATAAACTTGAGGCAATCAAAATATTTTAACAATATAACAAGTATTTATATAGTTTCAGTTAAGTCCACATGCCTTACTCAAGATAACAAATAATATCTTCCTTATAAATAGAATCTAGAAACATGTAATCGTTAATGCACTAGGACATGAAACATATATCAAGAATAACGATGTTATCTCATATAATTCTAGATTCCTTCACAATCATAATCATTTAAAAATTAATAGATATGAGACGTATGAGAAAAGCATATTTTCATGCATATAGCAAGATACTTAATATCCATAAATATATTCGTGTGCACAAAGTATCAAAAATAGACTTAATACAATATGCATCAACCAAATCCTTCTTTATTTTTTAAATCATCTCAATATAAAATAACATCAATTTTAATAAGTCAAGATGCATAAAAAAAATCAGCTTAATTCAACTCATTTGTATAAAAGTAAATAGTATGAATGACAGCACATTATACAAATAATCTTATTAAAATGCATATGCAACAAATAATTAGCACTATTTAGTGAGATCACAAACACTCGATTAATCTTCTAAATCACACATCATGCTTCAAAATCAAACACATAATTACTACTCGATATAAGCACATTATAAAAACATGTAAATACACTTTAACTAAATGTGATTTTCATAATCACCATATAATGTTTGTAAGACAACAAGTAACGCATCATTTAAAATAAGTCTTAGAAATCATTACCAACTTACCTATTTGGCAAGTCGGGAATTTCTATCTTTAACAAATTTAATAAATTTAAACCGCGAGAGATTAGGAGTACCTTTTATATCTTTCGAGATGACTTTACTTTTTACCTCATTTATACTCATGATTGCTTTGGGTGCATAATTCCTCTTGGCCTGTCTGTATCTTCTCAACTTTTGATTATTGCCACTTGATTTTCTGATAATTTCATTTGCTCGTGTCACTTGAGGCTTTTTGGTGATGTTTCATCTTAGCTTTCTCTTTGCACATTTCGCTTGTGGCTTCTTTGTAATTTCACATTTTGTCTTTGGTGCATCTTTTTGCTTTGCACGCGTCGCTTGTGGATCTTTGGTGACTTCCTGTTTTAGCTTTGATACAACTTCTTTGTTTGTTCCTTCAGGTCCACTTCCAACATTATATAATTCTGCCCAAGACATTCCAATAGTTCTCTTCGGTATCCATTTCATTTTGGATCCGCCCTTGTCAGACATAAACTTAGGGTTCCAAAACGGACATAATACTTTAAAATACCAAACCCTATTACAATAATAACATCTCAAATCCAATTTATCATAGATATCATGAGATGAAAAACAAGAATCATTTCTAACAATACCAACAAAACTATTACTGGCTTGTGATGAAGGATGAGACGATGGAGTATATTCATTTTGTTTAGAAAAATGATTCTCAGAATCTCTTGAAACAGTCTTAATGTCGAATTTTGATTTTTCAAAATTTTTCTTAAGTAAATCAATTATAGAAATAAGATATGACCTTTGCTTGGAAATCATATCAAAATTATTTTCTAAAACTATGTTTTCATTTTCAAGAGAATCCACTTTAGAGAACAAATTATTAATTTCAAAAATAACATCCGAAAATTCTTTTGTACCACAATAATCATCCAAATGCACTCTAGATTTTCAGACACTTTTTCCAATATTGTCAAAAGAATCGATTTTTTTTTTTTTTTTTTAAACTCAAGTTCTCTTTAGCAAAAAGTAGTGTGAAAGAAAATAATTTTCCATAACAATATGAGTATTTTTATTATCATCATCTCCATCACTACCACAAGAATCATAAACCATATTTTCATATACGAATTTACCACTATCAAAAGAGGATACACAAAACACATCATCCATGGTGTGTGCACATGACTGGTTTAGCTAAGATGTTAAGCCTAATCGAGCTAAAACAAGCTCTGATGTCAATTGTTGGACCAGTGAGCTACCCAAGAGGGAGGGTGAATTGGTAGACAAACAATTATCAGAGAAAATACTTTAAAAAATCCAAATAATTAATTTTAATCTTAAATTAATTATTATCTTTATATTTCAACGAAAATATAATATCAACTAGGTGCACACCGAACAATAAAAATAAATAATGAAAAATAGCAGTACACTAGAAATTTATACTACTTCACCAAGCTACTCTTGGTTAATCCAGTCCCCCGAAGCTCCACAGAGTGTTCCATCCACTAAACTCAAGATTCCTTTAAAGGTAGGAACCAAACTCTCACAATGATTATTTTCATCGGCTCAGAATCAACCTTTATAAATTTCTTTTTCCACGCTCAAAAATAACTTCTACTTTTTACAGGCTCAAGAATAACCTAATTCATTTTGTACCTTAGGTTAAAGAATCAAAACCTTACAAACACTCCTAATATCCTTTTACCCAGTAAGGATTGAACCATTATAAAATTACTTACAAATA
The DNA here is from genome assembly GCA_016647705.1 of Eucommia ulmoides. NCBI lineage: Eukaryota > Viridiplantae > Streptophyta > Magnoliopsida > Garryales > Eucommiaceae > Eucommia > Eucommia ulmoides. The sequence continues at coordinate 35,139,458 of CM028332.1, read as the reverse complement.
AATTCAATCAATGAAAAATTACTACCTCAATCTCATTACAGAAAGAGACTAAAACCAGTTACCATTTGATTCAATACTCCCAATAGTATTCAATCCGTAACTCAACTCACCAATTACAAATTGATAAGTGATTTTTCTCACTCAAAGCTTCCACTACCCCAGATAAATTAGAACTCAATTAATTTCTCAAAACTAGTGATAGAAAAGTGAGATATTCAAAATCTGGTTTTAAACTAAAATTGGGTAGCACGTGATCAGATTTCTTCAAGAAATTATTTCAAAAATTATTTTTCAATAACAAAAAATCGAAAAACAATTTCAAAAGATCAAATTCCAAGTAAATAATAATTATAGAAAATAAACAAATAACTTGAAACAATCTCACCAGGAATCCACCGAAAGAATAATGATAGCAATGACACTTCAGATCAGTAGTAGCAATAATCCAGAGCAAATGTTTCTCAAGAATAACTCTCACAAAAGATCTCATAATTCACTCAGTATGCTAACTCTTAGAAAGCTCAAAAGTTGAATAGCTCAGAATAATTCTCTCGATGTGTCTCTCTCTAATGTGAAAAAACGCAAATATTTTTAAAAGGGAATAAAACAAGCCATCCAACGGCTAGTTCCCATGATTCAAGATATTTAATTGCATCAATAGACCCTCTATATCATAATGATTCATTTATGATATAATTCACTCAAAAATATCTTTTAAAACCTTCAATTAAGTCCCTCAAATATTTTCTTCAAACACAATTGAATAGGATTGAAAGAATTATACATATCAAATTGAGAAATATAAAAAATACTTGAACTATATCTATAGGAACACTTAGATATCATTTAAATAACTAAAAACACTTCAGATTCCTAAGATATCTCAGAGATCCTAACAAAAAAACGGCTAGTAACGGCTACTTTTAGAATAAAATTCGAAATTCCACAAAATCCTGAAACAGTCCCAGAAGTCAACTGACCAAGGGTCACCTGTCGACCGAACGATTCAAGATGTAGCCAAGCCAAAAATTCTTCTCCCATTGGTCGACCGCTAATACTTTAACTGTCGACCTAATGATTCAGAGAGTTTCATGAGTCGACCTATCTGTCAACCTAGAGATTCAGAGAGTTTTACTTTTGGTCACAGGTCGACCTCCTTGTTAACTGAGAGATTCAGCAACTTCACATTCTATGCTCCGGTCGACTTACCTGTCGACTTGTCAATCTTGGGAACCTCTTCTAAATTCATTTTTAATCCATTTTCTTCAACGTTTTTGCCCCGTTAACTGATTTCTTTTCTTAGTTAGCTTCACAAAATTCTTAAATTCAATTTTAATTAATTATCAATATTTATTTTTCAATTACATATAGGAGCAAATTATTTAACTAATTAGGATCCTATAAAAAATACACATATTTATAAAAATCATTTTGTGTCGTGTGTGATCCTAATTGGGATATTGAGAGTTAGAATTTAATTTGAGTTGTTTTTCCTAGGTTCTTCAATTTCTTCAAACTCTTAATCTTCCATCATCGGTGTAATCATCTTTAGTATTGTCACAATATCTTTATGATCATTTTCATAACTGGAACTAATAAACTAAAACATTCAATAAAATCGTTAGTTCCACAAAAAATATCAACTTTTAATTGTCCATCAAAATCTTAGGATCAACAATGACTTTTATATATGTTGATAGAAAACTCTTTTGAGTATTAAATTTTTAATTGCTTAAGCACTAAATCCTCTCAAGCCTAGCTTTCTCACTTAAGATGCGGAAACCATCCTTGAGGAATTAATAATTTAGGGCCACTATTAACCACTTCTAACCGTAATAAAATAGTTGAATACTGCTAGGGGCCAGTTATAAATATGAATGATATTTTTAACTGTACAAACCCGGAAACACATGATTGGTATCCCATCTGAATTGGGATACATATCAGTAATAATAATAATAATAATAATAATAATAATAATAATAATAATAATAATAATAATAATAATAATAATAATAATAATAATAATAATATAAATACATGTGATCCTTAAAGAGAAATCCATAACCAATTAATTATGGTTCAGATGGGTATAAGATAATAAAATAATTACTGATAATTATACTTTTACCAAATTTTGATTATACATAAAAATTTTGAATTAATGCAACTATGCATTAATCTGTCGATGTGAGTGGTAATATTATTTTTTGTGTTATATTACATACTATTTGTGTTTGAAATTATCTTATGATTTTGTTCAGATATGATTGCTTGTAGTCTTATTAGTTTACCATTCTACAATATTACCAACTTTGTGTTAACATATATATATATATATCTTTTCAGTAGTTTGACATTTTGCACCCACGTATTGTTACCATTATTTCACTTTGGTCCCTACAAGTTTTAAATTGAACATACTAACATTTTAGGTGGCGTTTGATTAATACAACTTACCTATAGAAAGTAAAGTGAGACTGGGTTAGTGTCATGTTAGTCGTGGACCATAGGATATGTTGTTGAATTGAAGAAAAAAATATGCTTAAAAGTGTTTACTGTCGTCTATATAAATTGTCAAATTATATTTTTGTATTAAATTAGGAAAAAAAAAAAGTGTTGATGGAAATGAAGAGTTTTATGATGTTAGATGGATCAAGTAAAATTTTAAAAATGGAAAATGATTTTTATTATCCTGCTATGCCATAGTCGTCTCGTCAGAAGGGTATGTCCTACGAGATGTGATTGGTCCTTACAGGAGGACATGTCTTGTAGAACGTTGTTGGTGTGACCTGACAGGAGGGCAAGTCCTGTAGGTGATTGATTATGTTATTGATATGTTGAGACCTGTCAGGAGGGCAAGTTTTGCAGGTAGTTGATTATGTTGTTGATATGGTAACTTATACCATATGTTGCTCTTACCATTGGAGATATTGAATGGTCATGACACTGATAGTCACTTTAGATGGCACAGTTGTACAGGTTACGGTATTCTCGTAACTCTTGATCATGAGGTAAAATGATTATATAGTTAGTAGGAAAATATGTGTGCGATATTTTATTATATATCAAAATAATTTGGTTAGTGGATTTAAATGCATTATTTTATTACAATAGTAGAGGTGGAATTTTATTTCAGATCAGTGTACAGTTATATTTATATTATATTTTTAAAAGTGGTGGTTGATAAATATATTTTATCCATAAATTATTTTTATATTATGAATACCGTACACCGATAAGGTGAGTGTACTATTTTCTAGGTAAATTGTCAAATTATATTTCTGTATTAAATTGAGGAAAAGAAATGATTTATTTAAAAATGACTATTATATAACGTTAAATGAATCAAGTAAAAGTTGACTATGGAAAAATGGTTTTTATTATATCACCTATATGCCATAGTATGGTCCCGACAAGAGGGCATGTCCTGTGGTATGTTGCTGTTATTGTGACTTGGCAGGAGGGCAAGTCTTGTAGGTGGTTGTTATAGTTGTTATTGTTGTTGTTATTGACGATGATGCTTGTTATCATATGATGGTTTATACCACGTGTTAGTTCCTACCATTGGAGATATTAAATAACCCTAACACTAATAACCACCTTAGATGGCACAGTTGGACAGGTTGCAGTACTATTATAACTCCCGATCATGAGGTAAACGATCATATCGTTGACAATAAAGTATGTTAGTTTATTAAATAAAAGTAAGTTAACTAGTTGATTTAAATTCGAATATTCCATTTTGATAATATTTTGTTGGGATTTCGATATTGCCAATTAAATAACTACATTTGGTTGAAAAATCGATTTTGATAAAAATATTTGATCCATAAATGGTTTTTGTATTATGATGACAGTACACCGATAAAAATAAATTAAATAGATATTGGTCCACTACTAGCATCAGGCAGGGTTGGAGACTGGGGTGATTATTAGGACTATTGGGGGTAGTTATTAACAATATAGGAAGTTGTGTCTTTTATGATAAGAAAGTTGTATACATAAATTTAGTATATTTAGATTAATCAGATGTGGTTATTCTTACAATCTATTTATGGATTATAAATATGGATATCATTTTTATTTTCAACAGAATAGTGCAACATGAGAGTAGTGGTAATTTTCGGTTATTATTGTTTAATCGAGAGTAACTAACATGGCAATGCGGTGCGATTCTAAATTTTTATTGTTTGAACGAAATTTCGAGGACGAAATTTATTTAAGGGGGGGTAGATTTTAATACCTCAAAAATTTATATATATTTTTAAAAAAAATATTATTTTATATAAATTTAATGTTTTTGAGACTACTTTGTAAATTTATGATACAAATTTATAATTGATAGTTTGGGGTTAAATAATTTTAAATTAACTTTTAAAAAGTTTTGGGACTATTATGTTATTTAAAATATGCTTTTAAGAGTTTTGAAATGTAATTAAAATTTTATTTTATTTTAAGAGGAGCATTACGTAAATATATAAATAAATAAGAAAAAAATTGTGGTTTGAAATTGATTCTTTCCTTAGGAAGGAATCAACCAAAATCCACATATATATGTATATATGTGGTTAATTGACAAATCACCATTTTATACATTATAATAATAAGAATGCTAATTATATATAGGATATACACGGATTACAGAGGGTTGATCAACTTATATATAGCATATATAAATATATATGTATATATTAAGAAACAATTGCGGTATAATATATTTTGGATGTTCTAATTTAGGTTTCGGTTTCGAATTTCAGGTAGAATTTCTGTCTCTTCTAATTTTAATTTTCCTATTGCGTGATTTATGTTATTATTGTTGTTGAATTTTAACTCTTAAATTTTATGAAATAATTATGATTATGTGAAAATTTTGTGGAAATCATGCCTATATGTTTTATTTGTTGTATTAATTAAATGCACGTATTAGAGGGGTTAAAATTCTATCAAGCGTTGCCTTATAATCCTACAGTTTTGATTATAGAGCCGATGAGAACGAAACGACAACATCAGTTTTATTTGAATTTCTATTTGTAAAAATTGTGTTTATTATTTACCGTTATAATCAATGAATTCGATAATTATAATTATTACTGTAATTATAAAATTTAAAATATTTATATCAAATATATTAGTATTAAGTTGTACAATTAGTGGGATTAACGAATTATTAATATTATTTTATGCTGTTACAATATAGTATTATAAGTCTAATGTTGTATTATACTATCTTAATGTAATACAATTGTATATTGTAATTAGATATATTATAAATTGTATATAGTTTCATATGATATTATACTATAATAAAGTTAAGTGTAGATTTTGGATTTTATAGAATGAAATATTGGTCGTTCCGTTATAGTTTTAATTCTCCAAGGTAAGAAATCGCGTGACGGCCTTGGGAAACTAGGTCATTGTAGGTGGTATTAGAGTGAAATTATTAGTAATACTAATTTATTTATAAATGGTAGAATATTTGGAGTAGAATTCTCTATAGGAGAAACCAAATGACAGCCCTTAGAAATCGGGTCGTTACACGTTTTGTGCCAAATTTTTGGATATAATTATGATTAGTTCCCAAAAAAAAACTTCCAATTTTTTCAATTGAGTCCTTGAAGTTTCTAATTAAACAAAAGTTTAAGATCAAAAAGATAATTTCAGTTTCATATTTTCTTCTTCTTCATACACCCCTTTGATTAATTTAGGGCATACCAATTACAAACATTTAGATGATCAAAATTAAACAATTGAAAAGATTATGGACCTATTAACAACTACTCTTCCTTATGACATTAAAATCAAAAATTGAAAATTGAAAAAATAAATTAAAAAAATTATAATTAGCTAGCGGCCATGTCGGTAATGGAAAAGTAAGATTGGACGTGGTTTCGATACGGAGAGGCTTATTGCTATTTGCTCTATTCCCTATTTTCAAACAAATTTGTTGAACCAAAATGAGAGAAAATCACAAATTGTGGGGCTTTTTTGATATTAAAAAAGTTATGAATTGATAGAAAAGTGTGAAGAGATGAGAAACGATAATAGTCAATGAGAGTAGGGGGAAATTTACACGATGAGAAAGGCATTTTAGGAATGCTTTTATCTTTGAGAAACGCAAATCCAATTTGCGTTTCTTGCCAATGGTAAAACAAAATTGAAAAAAAATCATAGAAACATATTTATGTTCCACGTTTTTGCCTTTTGTTTTTGTTTTTGTTTTTTTTGTTTATGAGAAACGCATAATGGAAATGCAATTTTTGAGAAACAGATTTCCATTCTACGTTTTATCATAGTTTTGTATATATGTTTATATATTCCAGTTTTAAGAATTTTTTAATTAAATAATAATAAAACGGTAAAGAACTCAATTACAAAAATTAAAATAAATTATTAATTAATATTAAGTAATTACAAAAAAATATTTTTAATATTATAATTAACATTAACTAAAATATTAATAAAAAGTGAAAAAGTTCAAATGGTAGTATATTTAAAGTGTAACTAAAATAGCAAATTGTCAATGATAATTTTACGGTGCATTTGGTTGGACGAATGGGATGGAATGGAATCATAATTCCATCATCCATTACAATTCTTTTATTTGGTTTGGTTGTCTGATGGAATAAAATATTTGATTCCATTGGAATGAAAGTGGATGGATTGGATTTCATACTGTATGGGGCAGAATCGCATTACATAGTTCATACTTTTTTTTTTACACCTAAAATATATCATCTCATTTTGTCCTATAATTCTCAATTTAAAAAGGACTTTGATATTTCCTATAAATTAATTTTATCAATTTAGTTCTACATTAATTTCAATAAAGAAATAGGAAAACAATTTGGGGGGTCCCATTTTCTCAAAAGACAACTTTATGAGGACCATGTCTTTTTCACACATTCCAAAAGTATAATCATATATATTCTTCCTAAAATAACCTTCAATAGTTACAAATTTTACATAAATTCCATTTTGACCTTTTTTTAAAAAAAAAATTCAAAAATCAATATATATATATATATATATATATATATATATATAAGTTTACTTGTTTTCAAAATTTTCTAAAATTTTACATTTTAATAAAAATTTAAATTAATTTTATTTTCTTAAAAAATATTTTTTTATTTTGTAAAGTATCATAAATACCCTTATTTCACTTAATTTTATTTCAAATTTAGTTCATTTTTTAGATATTCTATGAACATTTTTAAAAAAAATATATATATATATTAAATTCTATTTAAATTAAAAATTCCTTTAAAATTAGTTTAAAACTCAATTAAATGAATATCTACTTAGATATCCATTAAGTGAATATCCACTTAATTATATTTAGTAGATATTCACTTACATTATTTTTCACTTAATTTAATTTCAATTTTAGTTTATTTTTTTAAATATTCTATGAACATTTTAAAATATAAAGAATTAGAGAAACCAAAAAATAAAAAATTTCACTGAAAATTATTCTTCAGTTACATTCTACTAGAAAAATACATAAATCCACTTAACCCTTTCAGTTACATTCTACTAGAAAAATACATAAATCCACTTAACCCTTAAGTGGAAATCCACAAAAAAAATAAAAATTAAAGTGAAAATCCACTTCAAATTAAGATGATTAACGTCCGTTGTCTTCACCAATCGTCACACCGTCGCGCTCCCTCCATCTTCATCGGTCTTCATTAAGTAGATAAGTGGATATCTACTAAAAATCAATAAGTAGATATCCACTAAAAAATAATCAGTGGATATCCACTGAATTAAAAAATAATACAAATATTTAAATAATAATTTTAAACAATCAGTGGATATCCATTGAACTAAAAAATAACACAAACATTTGCACACAAAGGATAAAAATGACAAATAAATCAAGAAATCGTTAGAACTATTTGAATCTAATTGGGATATCCTAAATAATATCAAAATTCTAATTCAATTTCATTTATCTTTCTTCACTTATCAAGCAACCAAACAGTTGAAATGCATAATTATTCTATCAATCAAAATTCAAAGCAAAATTCAAAGTGAAAAAAAAAAAAACTAAAATCGTTCATTTCTCCAGCAAGACCGACGGTGGAATACCTAAAATCGTTCAATGATTAAGGAGAACATCAAGATCGATGGTGGAACACAGCAACTCAAAGAACAGGAAGGGGCGGTAAAAAAAAATCAAGTGGATATCTACTAAAAAAATCAAGTAGATATCCACTTGAATTGAAAATATTCAAAAATTGAATCATCATCAAACAATAAGGTCAAGAAATTCAGAATCTGATACCAATAAGGATAAGAAATTCAAAAAATTTATAAACAAAAATATATCTACTCAAAGTTTAAGCAAATCTGGCTCAGATCTAAGTAGATCTACTCAAATTTGGCCAAATCTAAGTAGATCTAAGCAATGAAAAATGGAGGTGATTATTCGAAAGATGAGTATTAGCGGTAACGAACGACGAACAATGGCGACAATGAACGACGAGCATATCTGGCCACCGCCATCGTCGCCCTATTTCCCATTACTGACCACTCTTTCTACCATCGCCACCGCCATCGTCGCCATCTCTGGCCAAGTCTCCCTCGATTTGGCCATATCTGGCCAAATCGGAGTTCTCTCTCTCCCTCCTTCAATTTGGTGACTTCAAGAGCACGACGATGTCCAATTTGCTACCGAGCGCGAAGACAGCGATGCCAACGCTACCATCCAAACCACCATCGCTCCCCGTTATGCCTCCCCGTCGCCATCGTCGTCCAGATGTGGCCACTAATTGCCGTCGGATGAGAGAGGGCAGAGGTCAGCTGAGAGAGAGAGGGGAAGGATGAGAGATGATAGGGTCAAACATTTTAGGGTTAGGTTTAAAATGATCAAGGGTATTTTTGTCATACAATTTATGTAGTAGGGGGCTGTGCCAATGTTTTTTTCAAAAGAGGACCTAAAAAATTGTTTTTTATTGTATAGGACCTAAAAAGTTGTTCCTTTTCAAAATAGGACCTTTGGAGGAAAAACCCTAAAAAATATTATTCATTAAATAATGGAAGCAAAATATTTTGTTCAAATTTATGTTTTTATTTTGAAAAAGAAAATAATTTTTTTCTAGTATTCTATTTTTGTTTCAGGAAATGAATTAATAATGTTTTTTTTTTGTTCTCGGTTTTTTTTTGGAATGAAACCATATTTTCTTGTTCACAAACTTATATTTCAAACAAAAATAAAAATTTGTTTATGAAAAAAATTAATTCATGTTACCAACTTTGTGTTAACAACGTTGTGTTAACATATATATATATATGTTTTCAGTAGTCTAACTTATTCTCACACCGAAGGTTTTTTGGCCGACACCAACCGATGCCCCCCCTTAGTACTAACTAGTTTTGCAGGTTGGATTGTAGGTTGTGGAGATTTCAGACACATGAGGAGCTATTACATGTACAAGAGATTTTTTAGGAACTTCATTTGGCACCGTCTGTGGGACGAGAATAAAAAGAAGTTCACCGACGAGACAAGACAGTTACGATCAAGAGTGACAGACTTATGTCAAGGGAGCGAAATCCCACCTCCAGTGAGCACAGTAGCCCATATGGAGGCTTCAAGTGAAGTTTATGCCATTACTCCCTTTGAGATGTGAGATGACAGCCCAAGCAGTACTCTTGGGGTTAGCTTCATGATAAACGCAGTTAACCCCATTTCCAGGAAAATGGACCATGGGCAAAAGATGATGGTTTGTAAGGCAACAAATAAACCAGGCAGCGGAGAAGTAATAGCTCTAATAAGCAGAATTGGACCGGCGATCACATTTGATGACAAGGACTATGGGGACGTAGCTCATCCTCATGATGACACCTTAGTAATAACACTATAGATCTCCAGCTTTGAGGTACGAAGAATTTTGGTTAACACGGGTTGGTCAGTCAACGTCATTTTCGTTGACACACTTAATCAGATGTGTTGATCCTAAGATTCTGATGGACAATTAAAGGTTGATGTTTTTGGTGGAACTAACAGTTTGATTAAGTATTTCAGTTTATTAGTTCCAAATGATAAAGATATCATGACAAAGATGCTGAAGGATTAAGAGGTTGTTTAAATGATTTTTATAAATATGTGTGTTTTTAATATGATCCTAAATAGCTAAATTATTTGCTCTTATGTGTAATTGAAAAAGAAATATTAAATATTGATTAAAATTGAATTTAAGTATTTAGTGGAGCTGACCAAGAAAAGGAATCGGTTAAAGAGGCAAAAACGTCAATAAAAATAGATAAAAAACGAATTGAGAGAACTGTTCAAGCATCTATAAGTCAACCGGTAAGTTGACCGGAGCATAGAAGGAAAAGTCTCTGTATCTCTCGATCAACAAGTAGGTCAACATATGCTTAAATATGAATGTTCTATATTTGTAAGTCGACAGAGCGGTCGACTTGTGATAAGAAATAAAACTCTCTGAATATTTAGGTCGACAGATAGGTTTACCGATGGGCACAAAATTTTTGGCTTGACTACATCCTGAATCGATCGGTCGACAGATAATCTTGGTTGGTCAACTTATGGGACTGTTTCAAGATATTATGGAATTCCGTATTTTATTCTAAAAGTAGCCATTACTAGTCATATTTTGGTTAGGATTCATGAGATATTTTAGGGCTTTAATGTTATTTGAGATATGCAACATATATTATCATATCCCAATAGATTTGGTTCATTAAGTTTGAATATTTCTCAATTTGGTACATGTAATTCTTTTTATCCTATTTAATTGTGATTGAGAAATATTTGGGGGACTTAATTGACATGTTTAAAAGTTATAATTAAGTTATTTGAACCAGGTTGAAGTCTTAATGATATAAGGGGTCTATAAGAGCAATTAAATGTCAAAACAAGTGGGAACTAGCCGTTAGAGATGTTATTTTATTCTCATTTATATAGACATGCGATTTTCATATCAGAGAGGGAGATCAAGAGTATTATACTGAGCTTTTCTAAGAGAAATTATATTGAGAATTGTGAGAGCTCTTCTAAGAGTTATTCTTGTGAATTATTTGCTGTGAATCATTGCTGCTACCGAATCTGAAGTGACATTGCTATAATTATTCTTTCGGTGGATTTCAAATGAGATCTTTCCAAATTACTTTCTATTTAGTATTGCTTGATTATATTTGGAATTTGATCTTTAGAAATTGTTTTCTAATTTTTTATTGAAAAATATTTTTTGAAACAATTTCTTGAATCAATCTGATTACGTGCTCAATTGCGTGCTACCCATTTTTGTTTAAAATCAGATTTTGAATATCTCACTTTTCTATCACTAGTTTTGAGATATTAATTGAGTTTTAATTTATCTGAGGTGGTAGAAGCTCCAAGTGAGAAAAATCACTTGTCAATTTTTAATTGGTAAGTTGAGTGACGGATTGAATACTATTTGGAGTATTTAATCTAAGGGTAGCTGGTTTCAGTCTCTTCCTGTAAAGAGAATGAGGTAGTAATTCTTCCTGAATTGAATTGTTTTGTGAGTAATTTTGTAACGGTTCAATCCTTATCTGATAAAAGGATATTTGGAGTATTTGTGAGGTTTTTATTCTTTAGCCTTAGTTTAAAAAGAATTAGTTTATTCTTAAGCCTATAAAAAGTAAAGGTTATTCCTAAGCATGTGAAAAGAAATTTGTAAAGGTTGATTCTGAGCCTATAAAATAATCTTTGTGAGGGTTTAGTTCCTTTCTTTAAAGGGATCTTGAGTTTAGTAGGTGCGACTCTCTGTAGGACTTGGAGGACTGGATTAGCCAAGAGTAGTTTGGTGAACCAGTATAAATTTATGGTGTGCTGCTATCTTTACATTATTTATTTTTGTTGTTTGGTGTGCACCTAGTTGATTTTATATTTCCGTTGTGATATAAAGATAATAACTAATTTAGAATTAAAATTAATTATTTGGATTATTAAAGTATTTTTGTTTTCTCTGATAATTTTTACCTACCGAATTCACCCCCCTTCTTAGGTATTTCACTGGGCCAACAAGATGGGTGTTCCCAACTAAGACATTGGGTAGACTCATATTGTTGATGGTAGGTTTTAATGGTGATCTGAGCTCTCCAACAGGGAATATCACATTACATGTCATAGTGAGCAAAGATGGAAGTGTATTTACCAAGGCTATGAAGTTCACCGTAATAGATTTAACATCCCCATACAATGCTATCTTGGGATAAACCTGGCTTCATGCGATGGGAGCCGTAACATCAATATTTCATCAATGTGTAAAATATGTAAAAGATGGCAAGATGGTTGTCATCCAATGAAACCAAGTTGTGTCCAAGCAATGTTTAGTAATAACTAAGAAGATGAAGAAGACAATCGAACGGCGACGGGAGTAGAGACTCACCAGAGCTCAAATCAATAACCCAACTCAGAAGTAAGGGATCATCATAGCTCATATCAACAACCCAACTCAAGAGCTTATCTAAGTTTAAATCAACAGCCTAGCTTAGAAGTACATTAGAGGTTAGGTCAGCACCTCAGCACAGGAGATCGATTATTTCAGGGAACATCCTAGAGTCCTCTAACTGGTTGAATAGGTTAGAGAAGTAAATTTTAGCCAAGAGGCTAAAAATTTATTGATTGGCACATCCCTGAGAAAATCTATGGAAGAACAGTGCATGCAATTGTTAGAAAGGAATCTAGATATGTTCGCTTCAGCACCTACAGATATAAAAAGAATTATCCTTGAGATAATGGTTTACCGACTTGATATTTCGAGGTCCTACCCTCTAGTGAGGCAGAAGATGAAGATGTTCAGTCCAGAGAAAAATGAGGTGATAGGGTCTTAAGTACGAAGATTGCTTAGAATAGGGTATATAATAAATGTGATTTACCCAAAATGGCTAGCCAATATAGTGCTGGTCAGGAAGAAGAATGGGAAATAGAGGATGTGCATGGACTTTACCAACATTAACCAAGTATACCCTAAGGATTGTTATCCAATACCTAGGATAGACCAGATAGTAGATGCAACTATTGGGCATGAGTTATTATCCATGATACATGCTTACTCGGGATGTAATCAAATCCGGATGAATCATCAGGACGAGGAAACAATAGCTTTAATCACCCCTAAAGATAAATTCTTCTATAGAGTGATACCCTTCGATTTGAGAAACATAAGGGGTAACATATCAATGATTGGTGAACTATATGTTCCAAGAAAAAAATGTAGCAACTATGGAGGTTTATATAGATGACATGTTGGTTAAGAGTGCTAAGAAGAAAGTTCATTTCAAGCATTCGGAGGAGACTTTCATAAAATTACCGTAGTATATTTTGAAGTTGAATCCTGAGAAGTGCGCATTCGGTGTGACATTAGACAATTTTTTAGGTTTTGTGGTGGACAAGACGGGTATCAAGGTTGACGTTGGGAAAATAGAAGTTGTTCGGAATATAAAGTTCCCCACGACGATACGTGAAGTCCAAGTGGTGATTGGAAGATTGGCTACTCTAAATAGGTTAATCTCAAAGTGTACAGACAAATATGCCATTTTTTTTCAAAATTTTGAGAGGAATTAAGAATTTTCACTGGGACGAATACAACGAACATGCTTTGTAGTCCATCAATGATTATTTGGGCTTTGTCGAAAATTTAGCCAAGGTTAACCTTGGGCATGAGCTGTACTTGTACCTGGCGGTTACCACTATTGCAATTAGTGCAACACTGGTGAAGGAATGCACAAAAGGGTAGAGGCTAGTATTTTATGTAAGTAAATCGTTGGTCCGAGCAGAAACCTACTATACTGATCTTGAGAAACTTACTCTGGCCTTTGTAATTGCAGCTCGAAAACTGAAACCCTACATCTAAGCACATGTAATCAACGTGCTGTCATCGTACCCACTAATGGCAGTGATGCACAAACCCGAGGCTTCAGACCACTTTATGAAGTGGGCGATAGAGATGAGAGAGTTCTACGTGACCTTTAAGCCCAGGATAGTAGTAATCAAAGGCTAAGTGTTGGCTGCCTTTGTTGCTGAGCTAACACCTCAAGAAGGAACAACCATAGAGGATGGTGAGTGTTTATTAATGCTAATAATACCTTGGAAATTATGGGTTGATGAAGCATTGAACTCAAGAGGATGTGGAGTTGGCATAATCCTAGAAACCCCAGAAGGAGATCAACTCGAGAAGGTTATGCAACTCGGATTCAGAGCGTCCAACAACGTGACAAAATACGAAGTTGTAATTCTGGGCCTGACCTTAACGAATGAGTTGGGAGCCCTTAATGTAGAGGTCAAGTCAGATTCATAACTCATGGTAAATTAAATAAATCGAGTGTACGTGGTCAACGAAGAGAGGTTACACCTTTACGTTGATAAAGTGAAAGAGTTTATGAAGGCCTTCGACAATTGTAAGATTGAAGCTATTGCAAGGACTAAGAATGAAAAAGTAGATGCGCTATTAGTACTGGCATCATCCTTTGGTCCAGATCAACAATCCAAGGTAGTGGATTATTTGGAGCAGCCATCTGTACCAACTCTAACCAAATCCTATGCTTGCGTTGGAGAGTTAGGACAAGAAAAAAATTGGAGAACCCTAGTGGTACGTTACTTAAGTGAAGGAACACTATCGGACAACTGGGAGTCAGCTCAAAATTTTTTATATAAAGTAACAAGGTCTACCATGATGGATGGCAAGTTATACCGAAGGTATTTCACACAACCGTTGTTACTGTGCTTAAGACCGAAAAAAGCCAACTACGTGCTACAAGAAATTCATGAAGGCGTTTGTGGGAACCATCAAGGAGGAAGAACCTTAGTACACAAGGTGCTTACGATTGGATATTATTGGCCAATGATACGTAGCAATGCGAATGAGTATATCAAGAAGTATGATAAATACCAATGATTCTCTACTAACATCTGGGTCCCTTCTCAAACACAAATACCCATCCATAGTCCATGGCCTTTTGCTCAGCGGGGGATATATATTCTAGGGTTGTTCACACCGGCGTATGGAAATAAGAAATATTTACTAGCAGTGATTGATTACTTTACCAAATGGATGGAAGCTGATGCATTCATGTTTGTGGGCGAAAATAAAGTTAAGAACTTCCTTTGGAAGCAAATAATCTGATGTTTTGGTATTCCGACAGTGTTGACATAGGGAAATAGATCCTCTTTTACTAGGGTAAATCTTACTTAGACGTACAATGAATTGAAGATACAACATCGGACATCAAGTCCTGCTTATTCGCAGGCAAATAGGCAAGCATAGTTTTGATCCCAAGATTTTGATGAACAATTAAGTATTGATGTTTTGGTGGAACTAATTTTTATCAATGTTTCAGTGATTTAAAGTTCCAATAATAAAGATGTCAAAGTGAATGGATGCTAAATGAAGATATCAAGATGATGAAGAAGTATTAAGAGTTTGAAGAAATTAGGAAAAACTATCAAGGTAAATATAAACTCTTAATATCCCATTTAGGAACACACACACAGCACAAAATGAATTTCATTTTTTTTTTTTGTGTGTTTTGGTTGAGTATATTTATTTACTCCTATGTGAATTAAAAAGAGATAGTTTTTAAATGACTAAAATAGAATATAAGAGTATTAGTGGAATTCATTTGAAAATAAATATGGATAAAGGGACAAAATTGTAAAAGAAAGTAAGTTAAAAACGAGATCAAAAAAGAGATTCAGGAGGGGGGAGTCGACTGAGGAGTCAACCAGAGAAAGAAAATGATCTCTCTGAATCTACGAGTTGAGAGAATGGTCGACCGATAGAAGCCTGGCAAACTCTCTGAATCTGCGAGTCGACAGAACGATTGACCGATGGAAGCCTGACAAACTCTCTGAATCTGTGAGTCGATTGAGGAGTCAACCAATAAAGTGCATGGGCTACTTCCAGTATCCTTCAATCGACTGGGCAGTCGACTGAACGCACAATTTCTAGATATTGGTGGATCCGATTTTAAATCCAAAAGTACCTATTTTTTGTTAATATTTGAGAGAGATTTCGGTGATATTCTTCACATTTGAGATATAGTTCATATACATATTAAATCCTTTCAATATGGTTCATTAATTATTAAAGTTTCTCAATTTGGTACATAAAATGAATTCTATACTTATTTGTTTTAATTGAGAAATACAATGGGGATTTAATTGAGAGTTTTAAAAGTTGTTATTAAGTGAAATTGAACCTAAATGAAGTCCTCATGTCATGAAAGGTCTTTAAGAGTATTTTATTGTCATGACACTTGTAAATTAGCCGTTAGGAGGCTGATTACATGTGCCCTTATATAGACCTACGAATTTTCTAAAAAAGCTAATCATTCTATTCATTTAAAGAGATAAAATCAGTTTATATTTGAGAGAGCCTTTATTAGAGTAATCATTCAACTGTACTGTGAGCTTTTCTAAGAGTGATTCTGATCATCAACTGCAATCAATTTGTGCTGATTCCGGAATTGAAGCTATATTGTTTTCATCATTAATTCTATGGATTCCGGTTGAGATATTTCCATATTGATTGTTACTTGTTTATTATTGTCATTAGAAATTGATCTTAGAAATTGTTTTTTGATTCTTTAAAGAAAATATTCTTTTAAACAATTTCTTGAATCTGATTACGTGCTCAAATTTGCTATCCATATATTGTTAAAATCATATTTCTGCATCTCACATAATTCTATCACTAGTTGGGATAATAATTGAGTTTATATCTATCTGGGGTGGTAGAAGCTCCGAGTGAGATTTACTTATCTTTTTAGTATTGGTGAGTTGTGACGGGTTAAATATCATTGGGGATATTTAATTAAGGGTATCTAGGTTTCAGTCTCTTCCTGTAAAGAGATTGAAGTAGTAATTCTTCTTGGATAAGAATTACGTGTTTGTGAGTGATTTTGTAACGGTTCAATCTTTACCGGGTAAAAGGATATTTGGAGTATTTTGGTGAGGTTTTGATTCTTGAGCCTAGGTTTTAAAAAGAATTAGGTTATTCTTTAGTGTGTAAAAAGTAGAGGTTATTCCTTAGCCTTTGAAAACGAAATTGTAAAGGTTGATTCTGAGCCTGTAAAAGAATCTGTGTGCGGGTTTGGTTCCTACCTTTAACGGAATCTTGATTTTAGTGGGTGCGACCTCCGTGGAGCTCGGGGGACTGGATTAGCCAAGAGTAGCTTGGTGAACCAGTATAAATCTCTAGTGTGCTGCTTTCTTAATTTGTCTAATTTTGTTGTTTGTATGTGCACCTAGTTAATTGATTAATTCCGTTATGTTATAAAGATAATAATTAATTTAGGCATAAAATTAATTATTTGATTTATTGATTTTTATTCTGATTAATTTTTAATTACCCAATTCACCCTCCCTCTTGGGTATTGTACTGGGCTAATAATTGGCATCAGAGCTAGTTTAGCTCGAATCTATTTTGCTAACAAAGATCACATGGCATACATAATAGGCACACTAGGTGAGGGGCAATCTATGCACCGACTACCTTTATTTACAGGTGAAAGTTACTCATTTTGGAAAGACTGGATGATAGTCTTTCTTCAGGCTACAAATTATGACGTGTGGCCAACAATTGAGGATGGTCCATTTATTCCAATGGAAAACAGAGTTGAAAAGAAAAAGGAACAACTCACTGCTTTCGATAAGCAGAAACTCTCTATTAATTCTAAAGTTATCAATATTCTCTTTTGTTCTTTAGATGCTAATGAGTATTCTAGAGTTTTATGTTGTAAGTCCGCAAAGGAGATGTGGGATATGCTACAAGTCACCCACGAAGCGATAAGTCAAGTGAAGCAGTCAAAAATCAATGCGCTTATGTGAAAATTTGAGCTGTTCAGGATAGAGAAAAATGAATCGATTCATGAGATGTACAGTCGCCTCAACAATATATGTAACAGTATGAATCAACTCGGAAAACAATACTCCATGGAGGATAGAGTACGAAAGGTTTTAAGGTCCTTGACAAAAATATGGGAGTCAAAAGTGACTGCAATCGAGGAAGTCAAGGATCTTGGTAAATATGACATCAATGATCTAATTGGTAATTTGATGACTCATGAATCGGCGATCAAAGGCTACGAGGATGATACCGGAAATAGCAAGAGGAAATCCTTGGCACTAAAAGTTAAAAAAAATTGAAGAAAAAGATGATAGTGATGATGAAAGCCTTGATAGTGAGCAAGAGAAGAATGTATCACTTCTCACAAACAATTTTAGAAGAATAACTCGACGCACATTCTGTGGGAAAAGAAATCTCAACATATCTAAAGTTGAATGCTACAACTGTCGTAAAACTAGTCATTTTCAAAATGATTGCCCCGAACCGAAGAAGGATAAAGAAAATGAGAAGAAGAAGAAAAAAAAAAAAAGCGTAAGAAGAAATTGATGAAACCTACTTGAGATGATACTGATTCAAGTAGCTCGGAAGAATCAAATAGTGATGATTTGTCAATACTTGCTTTAATGGCCACTTGCGGTGAGGTAACCGATTGTTCAAGTTCTTGTCCTTTAAATTTTGATAAATTATTTGATGTTTATCAAGAACTTTTACATGATTATAAAAACCAGTGTTTAAAAATAAATGTCCTTTAAAGTACAATTAACACATTAAACAAGCAAATAGTGGATTATGAATTTGAAAACAATGAGTTGAAATCTAAATTGATGGATTTGCAACAAATTGTTCTCAAATTTACTGGTGGTGAAAACAATTTGAAAATACTTTTGGGAAGTTCACGTAGAGTTTTTGATAAGGCCAGTGTTGGATTTCAGAAAAATCTTAAACAAAAACGCTTTCATAAATTCTTTTCTGAAACCAAGGATCTTATTAGATGTTTTAAATGTAATATTGTGGGGAATACTATTTGAAGATATTTTGCAAAACTATCTAACTGTAGACAAGTTTCGATTCCGAAAGGAACAAAAATTGTCCCGACTAATAAGATCAGACCCACTTAGACTGGATACCACTTAGGAACTATTTGAGGTGCTCCTTACAAGTTATTCTAAAAGCATCAATAAGCAAGGACAAATGGTTCCTGGATAGTGGTTGTTCTCGACACATGACGGGAGATAAAAGAAAATTTACATCTTTGACACCTAAAGATGGAGGTCATGTGACTTTCGAAGACAACGCAAAGGGTAAAATTATCGATATAGGTAATATCGGTAATGGTAGTACTATGATTAAAGATGTGTTACTAGTTGATGGACTTAAACATAATTTGCTTAGTATTAGTCAACTGTGTGACAAGGGATACAATGTTATATTTGATCATGATAGATACATCATTAAGAATAGTCATGATAGTAGTATTTTGTTAGTTGCATCACATTTTGAGAATGTTTATACTTACTCTTTTGATGATTTTAAATCTCAAAATTTATCTTGTTTGAATACTTTATCTGAGAATAGTTGGTTACGGCATAGAAGACTTAGGCATGCTAGTATGGAGTTAATTTCTAACTTATCTAAGAAAAGTCTTATACATGGTCTACCTGATTTGAAATATGTGAAGGATAAAGTATGTGATGCATGTTAATTAGGCATGCAAGTTAGATCATCATTTAAGAAAAAGATGCACACATCCATATCTAGATGTCTTGAATTATTGCATCTTGATTTATTTGGACCTAACTCTGTTACTAGTTTCGGTGGTAAGTTCTATGCATTTGTTATTGTCGATGATTATTCTAGACTTACTTGGGTACACTTTCTTGCTAAGAAAAGTGAAGTTGCTTCCGTTCTTGCCAAATTTTGTAAACGTGTTTAAAATGAGAAGCAATATTATATTATTAACATTCGTAGCAACAGAGGAAGAGAATTTAAGAATGATGAAGTGATAAGTTACTGTGATGAGCATGGTTATGCTCACAACTTTTCTGCACCAAGATCACCGCAACAAAATGGCGTAGTGGAAAGAAAGAGTAGAACGCTTCAAGAGATAGCCAGAACAATGTTAAATGAAAATCATTTACCAACCTACTTTTGAGTCGAAGGAGTAAGTACCGCTTATCACGTGGTAAATTGGGTATCAATTCGTAGAGGGTTTAACAAAATCCCATATGAAATCTGGAATGGTAAGACTCCTAATATCTCATATTTTAAAGTCTTTGGATGTAAATGTTTTATTTTGAATGACAAGGATAATCTTGGTAAATTTGATGCTAAATCCGATTATGGGATTTTCCTTAGATATGCTACTAATAGTAAGGCTTATAGAGTCTATAATAAACGTACTTTAGTCGTAGAAAAAACAATGCATATCATTTTTGAGGAAGCTGATCCATACTTGTCGAGAAAGGTTTTGGATGATGATGATGCAGGTATCTTAAATAACCAAAACCAAGATAATGATGCAACAAATGTGTCTCAACAAGAGGAGGAACCTAAGGAGAAGGATTTGACTTTACCAAGAGTTATAAAGAAAGTACCAGGGCATTCAATTAAAAAAATCATCGGTAATTTCAAAAAAGGTGTAAGTACTCGATCTTCTCTTAGGGATATAATTAATCTTGCTTTCTTATCTCAAATTGTGCCTAAAAATATAAATGAGGCACTAATTGATGAATCTTGGATTTCCACAATACAAGATGAATTAGTTCAATTTGAGCGGAACAAAGTATAGAGTCTTGTTCCGAAATCGGATTTTCATCCAGTTATTGGTACTAAATGTGTATTTAGAAACAAAAATGATGAATCTGATATGGTAATTAGAAATAAAGCAAGATTAGTGGCACAGGGCTATAATCAAGAGGAAGGAATTGATTATGATGAAACTTATGCTCCTGTTACTAGACTAAAAGCAATTAGAATGCTACTTGCCTTTGCATGTTCACGTAATTTTAAGCTATATCAAATGGATGTAAAGAGTGCATTTCTAAATGGATTTCTAGCAGAAGAAGTTTATGTGGAACAACCCCCGAGATTTGAAAGTGCCAAATTTCTCGATCATGTATTTAAACTTTGCATGGCTTTGTATGGGCTCAAACAAGCTCCGAGAGCTTGGTATGAGAGACTTAACCGATATTTGATTAAAATTAGTTTTCGAATGGGTATTTGTGATATAACACTATTTGTAAAGAAAATTGATTCTGATATTCTATTAGTACAAATATATGTTGATGACATCATTTTTGGATCTACTAATGAGGATCTTTGCCAAGAGTTTGCTAAGATAATGCAGGTTGAATTTGAAATGAGTATGTTGGGAGAGCTGAATTTCTTTCTTGGATTGCATATTAAGCAAACCAAAGAAGGAATATTTGTGAACCAAGTTAAATACACCAAGGAGTTGTTAAATAAATATGGCTTAGAAGGGGCTAAAGAGTACAAATCTTCCATGGCAACGGCTACAAAAATTGAAAAAGACGATACGGGCAAAAGCGTTAATGAAAAGATGTATCGAGGTATGATTGGTAACTTGTTGTATTTAACTGCTAGTAGACCTGACATTATGTATAGTGTTTGTCTTTGTTCTAGATTTCAGTCTTGTCCTAAATAATTGCACTTGACTACGGTTAAGCGAATTTTTCTTCATTTAAATGGGACGACTGACCTAGGATTATAGTATCCTAGGGAGAGTGATTTTAAATTGGTAAGTTACTCCGACGCTGACTTTGCCGGTTGCAAAGTTGAGCGAAAAAGCACAAGCGGATCATGTCATTTCTTAGGACATGCTTTGGTTTCTTGGTCAAGTAAGAAACAAAATTCGATAGCCTTATCCACTACTGAGGCTGAATACATGGCAACTAGTAACTGTTGTGCACAAATTTTATATATTAAGCAACAATTAAATGATTTTGGAGTTTGTATGGAGGAGGTCTCAATCTTTTATGATAATAAAAGTATTATATATCTAAGTAAGAATTCGACACAACACTCACGAATTAAGCGCATAGAGATTAGGTATCACTTTATTCGTTATCACATTCAGAAAAGGGATATTATTATTGAGTATATTAATACCTCCAACCAGCTTGCTGATGTTTTTACCAAACCACTAGTGGAAGATCAGTTTGTGAAAATCATTCGCAGTTTGGTAATGGCTAGGCATAATGATGTTTGCCTAGAGTGACTTACATGTTTATTATTTTCTCATTCCTTACCTAAATTGTTTTTTTTTTTTTTTTTTAAATGACAAATGGGGAGAAATGAGTGATGTTTTATTTAGGGGGAGTGTTTTAATCAAAAGGGAGAAATTTAAAAAATTATGCTTTGTTGAGTATTTTTAAATTGTGAATTCTTGAAATCTTCATTATAATATTTAAAATAGTTAAATAACCCGTCCTCAGATTCGGGGGGAGAGTAGTTATATTTTATTTTTAAAGAAAACATCAAAGTATTCTTTATTGAGTATTTTTAAATTGTGAATTCTTGAAATCTTCATTATAATGTTTAAATGAGTTAAATAACTCGTTCTCACATTCAGGGGGAGAGTGGTTATATTTTATTTTTAAAGAAAATATCAAAGTATGCTTTATTGAGTATTTTTAAATTGTGAATTATTGAAATCTTCATTATAATCTTTAAATGAGTTAAATAATCCATCCCTGGATTCAAGGGGAGAGTGGTTATATTTTATTTTTAAAGAAAACATCAAAGTTAATTGTCATCATAAAAAAAGGGGAGATTGTTGATCCCAAGATTTTGATGAACAATTAAGTATTGATATTTTGGTGGAACTAATGTTTGATCAAGTGTTTCAGGGATTTAAAGTTCCAATAATGAAGATGTCAAAGTGAATAGATGCTAAATGAAGATATCAAGATGATGAAGAAATATTAAGAGTTTGAAGAAATTAGAGAAAACAATCCAGGTAAATATAAACTCTTAATATCCCATTTAGGAACACACACACGGCACAAAATTAATTTCATTTTTTTTGTGTTTTGGTTGACTATATTTATTTGCTCCTATGTGAATTAAAAAGAAATAGTTTTTGAATGACTAAAATAGAATATAAGAGTATTAGTGGAATTCATTTGAAAATAAATATGGATAAAGGGACAATTGTAAAAGAAAGTAAGTTCAAAACGAGATCATAAATGAGATTCAGGAGGGGGGAGTCAACTGAGAAGTCGACCAGAGAAAGAAGATGAACTCTCTGAATCTATGAGTTGAGAGAAAGGTCGACCAATAGAAGCTTGGTAAACTCTCTGAATCGGCGAGTCGACAGACGGTCGACCGATGGAAGCCTGGCAAACTCTCTAAATCTGCGAGTCGATTGAGGAGTCGACCGATAAAGTGCATGGGCTACTTCCAGTATCCTTCAGTTGGGCAGTCGATTGAACGCACAATTTCTGGATATTGGTTTATTCGATTTTAAATTCAAAAGTACCCATTTTTGGTTAAGATTTGAGAGAGATTTCGGGGTATTCTTAACATTTGAGATATGGTTCATATACATATTAAATCTTTTCAATATGGTTCATTAATTATTAAAGTTTCTCAATTTGATACATACAATGAATTCTATACTTATTTGTTTTAATTGAGAAATACTTTAGGGATTTAATTGAGAGTTTCAAAAGCTGTTATTAAGTGAAATTGAACCTAAATGAAGTCCTCATGTTATGAAGGGTCTTTAAAAGTATTTTATTGTCATGGCACGTGTAAATTAGCCGTTAGAAGGCTGATTACATATGCCCTTTTATAGAACTGCGAATTTTCTAAAAAAGCTAATCATTCTACTCATTCAAAGAGATAAAATTAGTCTATATTTGAGAGAGCATTAATAAGAGTGATCATTCAACTGCATTGTGAGTTGTTCTAAGAGCGATTCTGATAATTAACTGCGATCAATTTGTGCTGATTCCGGAATTGAAGCTATATTGTTTTCATCATTAATTATGTGAATTCCGGGTGAGATCTTTCCATATTCATTGTTACTTGTTTATTATTGTCATTGGAAATTGATCTTAGAAATTGTTTTTTTATTCTTTAAAGAAAATATTCTTTTAAACAATTTCTTGAATCTGATTACGTGCTCAAATTTGCTACTCATATATTGTTAAAATCAGATTTCTGCATCTCACATAATTCTATCACAAGTTGGGATATTAATTGAGTTTATATATATCTGGGGTGGTAGAAGCTCCGAGTGAGATTTACTTACCAATTTTTGTATTGGTGAGCTGTGACTGGTTAAATATCATTGGGGATATTTAATCAAGAGTAGTTGGGTTTCAGTCTCTTCCTATAAAGATATTGAAGTAGTAATTCTTCTTGGATAAGAATTGCGTATTTGTGAGTGATTTTATAACGGTTCAATCCTTATCGGGTAAAAGGATATTTGGAGTGTTTTGGTAATGTTTTGATTCTTTAGCCTAGGTGTTAAAAAGAAGTAGGTTATTCTTTAGTGTGTAAAAAGTAGAGGTTATTCCTTAGCCTTTGAAAAGGAAATTGTAAAGGTTGATTCTGAGCCTATAAAAGAATCAATCTGTGGGTTTGGTTCCTACCTTTAAAGGAATCTTGGTTTTAGTGGGTGTGACCTCCGTGGAGCTCGGGGGACTGGATTAGCCAAGAGTAGCTTAGTGAACCGGTATAAATCTTTGGTGTGCTACTTTCTTAATTTGTCTAATTTTGTTGTTTGTGTGTGCACCAAATTAATTGATTAATTTTGCTGTGTTATAATGATAATAATTAATTTAAGCATAAAATTAATTATTTGATTTATTGATTTTTATTCTGATTAATTTTTAATTACCCAATTCACCCCCCTCTTGGGTATTCTACTGGGCCAACACAATGGTAACGAATAAGTTAATCTAACAATTACTCAAAAAGCGGTTGGATGATGCAAAATGTAAGTAGGTGGAAGAACTACCAGCGATCTTATGGGCCTTTTGTACTACTCCAAGGACAATCATGGGAGAAACACCTTACTCCATGACGTATGGGACGGAAGCAGTAGTCCCAGGAGAGATTGGTTTACCTTCAAGACGAGATAGTGTTGTCCAACTCGTAAAAAATTAGGCTACTATACGCCAAGAGTTAGATCAGCTAGAAGAAAAACATAACCAAGTAGCATTGAGAATGGCAGCTTACAAGTCAAAGATGGCAAAGACGTTCAACCATGCAGTTCACCCGTGGCACTTCACAGTAGGAAAGCTAATGCTTCGGTTTGAAAAATTGGCTTCTACATGGGAAGGACCATACAAGGCGGTTAAGGTGAACAAACCAGGGACGTACTGGTTGGAAGATGTGGATGGCGTGTCGACTCCCCAGCCATGGAACGTTGCGCATTTACGAAAATACTTTGTGTGAGTCCCTGATTATTCGTTATGTGGTTATTCATTAAGGATTTAAAGAAGAATTATTTACTATTTTGATTGTTAACTTTTGAATGAGTAGTCAAAGCCATTTATTTTGACAAAGAAGTTTCAAATAATGACCAATCTTACGCTTAGGTTAACAAACGGTCTGAAGCTGAGCTACTAAAAGTAGCTCATCAACCAACTGAACTGCCTAGAATAGTTCACTCATAAATTAAGCTACCAAGATCAACTCATCTGTAAAACCAAACGGCCTAAATTAGTTTATCCATAAACTGAGTTGTCAAGATTAGCCCATCAGTCAAACTGAACTGTATAGACAAGTTCATCCACAAACTAAGCTACCAAGATCAGCTCATTTGTAAAACGGAACTGCCTAGATCAATTCAACCATAAATTGAGTTGCCAAGAGCAGATCACCATCCAATTAAACTGCCTAGATCAGTTAAGCCACAAATTGAGCTTCCAAGGCCAGCTTATCGACCGACTGAACTGCCTAACTCGGTTCATCCATAAATTGAGCTTCCAAGAATGGTTCATCGACTAAATGAACTACCTAGATTGGTCCACCGATCAAACTGAGCTTCTAAGATCAGCCGAATTAGCTTAACAAATTAGCCGAACCACTAAGGTCAACTTAATGCACCAATCAAACTGCTCCAATTAGTCCACACAATAAACATGTAATAGAAAATCTCAAAGCTTATGCCAAGTTGTTCAGATTGACTTGGCAAGAACACTGAGCTATTTTCTACAACTCACTCAGAAGCTAATATGCAACAAGCCATCAAATTTCACATCAGTAAGTACATTATTTCTGTTGGTTTGTTGTGACTCTTGCAATCCACATCATGTTCATTACTTAAACTCGATATGGAGGAGGGCGGAAGAAGGATAAGAATATATTTCTTGAGGAATAAGAATATACTTTTTATTGGACCTTGATAAGTCACCTTCACGGGTGAGGTTTCACCCTCATTAAAGTTATGATTGGAAGACTTACTCTCATTTACCTAATCCTTATTCACTCTTAAACGTGATGTTTGAGAATCCATACTCTATATCTGATCGAAAAAGGATTCATCCTAGTTCGAGAATTACTTTGGAATTTCATTCAATACACGACATATGACGTTCGATAATTTTTTACAAACAACGGATATATCAATAATCCGAAAAGAAAGAAAATATCGAATTTATCACTTCTTACCACGGTTTCAATACAAAATAGACATAATTACATAAAGCATATTACCATCATAGGAATCTTTTTCAAGATATTGTTCTTTTCCGGTCTTGAACATATCACTTCTTACCATGGAGTCAGTACAAACCTGAATGTGTGTCTAGACTTTAACCTGGTCAAGTGAGTAATGATCGGACTGGAAAAGAACATTACATATGTAAGGACTTATTTAGTGACTAATAAGCCCGTACTGTTCAAAAAATGCTCTTCATGCTTTTTCCAAAAAATAAAATAAAAATAGAGCCCTACTCCGATCTAGGGGAAGACAAAGAACCTAAGTCTTCTAAGTCCGAGTTCGAGCAGTAGAAATCATGCTCTTTATACTGGTTCAGTGCTAGAACCAAAGAGCGTATTTTTTTTCTTTTTTATCCTTGTTCTTGTCCAGAAGCTTTTCCTACTTTGCCTTCAGCGCGCCTTTGTGAGTTTTATCGAGATGCAATTGGGCTCATGGCTCTTCGATTTATTTCTTTGCCAACTTCAACTGGCCACAAAGTTCGTGGAGTTGTGATATAGCACAGAAATGGGCGACATCAAGAGAGGCGAAAAGGACACTAGCATCCTCGATAAACCAAAGCCTAGGGTGCCCTTCAACTAGGGTCTTAACCATCATCATGAGTTCACGAAAGCGATACCCCAACCTTACTTCCTTCTTCCTTTCTACCTGAGCAGTATAAAAAATGTCAGAAATAGAAGATGGTGAGGCCATTTTGAGTAAAAAGAGGAACATAAATAAGGATAAAAGAGGAGATTAGTAGAAGAAAAATAGTGAGGAAACCTCGAGGAAGTTTAGCTTTAAATAGGCAAACTGGTGATTATGAAATGAAGAAAAAGGTAAAACTCAATTGTCAGAATATTTATGAAGTATGGAGTGAAACGGCGACAACAAATATCGAGGGAAAAATAACAGTTTCTGAGGTCAAATACGGTAGATGCTTAAAGCCAATCATTATTACGAAAAGTCGTCATTACAAAGCTAATAAGATTAAAAGTAGAAAAGACGACCAATTAATCAAATAATGCTCAGCCTATCTACGCTATCTGGCAGAGGTGCGACATGACGCTCAACAGGCACCGAGGTTGATTCACTAGATAGTCAGAAATGAATAGAGTTGATAAGAGTTGGGCTAAATTTTGTAAGAGTTGAACTAAACTTGATTAGGAGTAACCTGAGATTAACCAAAAGGCCCAAGTATTATGCTTTAGCTTCGCTGGTAGGGAATTAACCTTCGTATCCAGATTGGTCTTTACCAAATTGAACTTAATCAAAAAGTTTGGAGTTCAAGTTGAATTAGGTCGAAATTGCAACTTCAAAAATAATTCACACTAGTCACGAGGCCGATTATAGGCCAATCATGTTAACAACCTAACTGTAAATGCATTTGGCCAGCCTCGAAAGATCAACCACGCATGGGCCAATCCGGTATAGAACAAGACCTTCTAGTAGAGGCCTAATTATCAATTCTAAGGATGGAAGGTCAACGTGAGCCGTTACGTAACCTTACCTACCTCATTTCCATGCTCATAGGCATGATTGTCATTACAACCTGTAGTGGGACCACGGACAACATTCACTACGGCTAAATATGGAAAGTGGAGAAAATCATGGGAAGGGCGGTTACGAGGCAAGTCATCTTGAATATATGCAAGGAGAACAGGTTGTTGGACCAATAGAATACCCAAAAGGAGGGGTGAATTAGGTAATTGAAAAATCTTATCAGAATATAATTTGAATAAATTAAATAATTAATTTTATGCCTAAATTAATAATTATATTTATATCACAGCGGAATTAATCAATCACTAGATGCACACACAAACAACAAAAATAAACAAATTAAGAAAGCAGTACACCAGAGATTTATACTGGTTCACCAAGCTACTCTTAGCTAATCCAGTCCCCCGAGCTCCATGGCGGTCACACCCACTAAAACCAAGATTCCTTTAAAAGTAAAAACCAAACCCACACACTGATTCTTTTACAGACTCAGAATCAACCTTTACAATTTCTTTTTCTCAGGCTAAGGAATAACCTCTACTTTTTACAAGCTAAAGAATAACCTAATTCTTTTTAACACAATGCTCAAGAATCACAACCTCACAAAAACACTCCAAATATCCTTTTACCCGGTAAGGATTAAACCGTTACAAAATCACTCAAAACAAAAACGCAATTCTTATCCACGAAAAATCACTGCCTTAATATTTTTACAAGAAGAGACTAAAACCTTGCTACCCTTGATTAAATATTCTCAATGATATTTAATCCTTCACAACTCACCAATATAAAAATTGATAAGTAAATCTCACTCGGAACTTCTACCACCCTAGATAAATAAAAACTCAATCAATATTCCAACTAGTGATAAAAATATGTGAGATGCAGAAATATGATTTTAACAAGATATGGGTAGCAAATTGGAGCACATAATCAGATTCAAGAAATTATTTGAAAAAATATTTTCTTCAAAAATCAAAAAACAATTTCTAAGATCAATTTTTAAAAATAAAATAATAAACAAGAAATAATCAGTATGGAAAGATCTCACCCGGAATCCACAGTATTAATGATTAGAACAATGTAGCTTCAATTCCGAAGTCAACAAAAATTTATTGCAGTTGATTTTCAGAATCACACTTAGAATAGCTCACAATGAAATATAATGATAACTCTTATAAAAGCTCTCTCAAAATGATATAAACTGATTTTCTCTCTTAGAATGATTAGCTCTCTTAGTAAATTCGCAGGTTTATATAAATGCACATGTAATCAACCTCCTAACGGCTAGTTTACAAGTGTCATGACAATAAAATGTTCTTATAGACCCCTTATAACATTAGGACTTCATTTAGGTTCAATTTCACTTAATAACAACTTTTAAAACTCTCAATTAAATCCCAAAAGTATTTTTCAATCAAAATAAATAAGTGTAGAATCCATTTTAATAACCAAATTGAGAACATTAATATTTAATGAACTATATTGAAAGGATTTAATTAGTATATGAACCATATCTTAAATATAAAGAATATCCCTTAAATCTCTCTCAAATCCTAACAAAAAATGGCTACTTTTGGATTTAAAATCGGATCAAACAATATCCTGAACCAGCACATTCAGTCGACTACCCAGTCAACTGCCCAATGCCGCTTGCATCCAAACTATCACCGCAGAAATCATGGGTCGACCCATTGGTCGACTCCCAGATTCAGAGAGTTTGTCATGCTTTTACCGGTCGATCGCTTGATCGACTCGCAGATTCAAAGAGTTAAGATGTTTTCATAGGTCGACCGGTCGATCGACTCTTCAATTCAGGATGTTTCATATTCCTTCTCCGGTCGACTCCTTAGTCAACTGACCCTTTCTGAATCATTTCTCTGATCTCGTTTTTAACCTACTTTCTTTTACTATTTCGTCCCTTTATCCATTTTTATATTTAAATAAGCTCCACTAATATTCTTATTTTCCATTTTAGTCATTCAAAAATATTTCTTTTTAATTCACATAGGAGAAAATAAATATACTTAACAAAAACACACATCAAAGATAACTTTGCCTAGGCAGAAATCCAACAGAATGTTCTCCAGTCCACCGCCTAGTTCACCGCTTAGGCAATCAGACTTAACCGACCTAAATCCACCTAGGCGAAAATTCCACCGCCTAGGCGGATTTGCCCTACACTGTCTTGAGATATTTTTAGATATTTTTAGGATATTTTTTCTATAAATATTCACTCTCCTCCCCCTTGGCCGAAACCTCTCTTCCCTCTCTTGCATTTTTGAGCCCTTTAGGCTATAGTTAAGCCTAGGATTAGGAATTTTAGTGGTGGAGCTCGCATCTCGATGTGGAGAAGACTGCGAATCGATCGTTGAGCGTTCTTAGCGGTTTATCTTCGGACGAGACTAAGTTCTTCGATCGTTTTTCTCTATTTTTTTATCTTAGGAGCATGTGAGCATATTTAGCTCGTTATTTTCTTGTATATGAGGCTAATGGCCCTAAGTTAAATATGAATTGTAGTAGGGATTAACAATAAATTTATAAATACGTTGTTTGGATGATTTCGGTGTTTCGTTTGTGTTTGTTCTTCATAGTTTGATTGTATTTATCGTATTGTTTGTTTATTATGCTTGGATTAATAAATGGAGAATACAGAATTTTGACAAAACCCCGGATTCGAATTAGGGTAAACAAACGCCACGATTCTATAACCCGGTCGGGGTTTGAATCATGGACAATCGATGACGTAGGGCAAGACACACGCTACCTAAGGTCGTTAACACGTTGAGGGGGACCTCTTCGTTGACTCGAAGTCACGTTATATCCCTCGTCTTACACTCGGGAGAGGTGGCGAGGGAGTTTTAGAACGGAGATTGTCGATAGGGTAAATACAACGCGACGATCCAATAACTTGGGAGGGAGTTGGATTGTGTGCAATCAATGATGCTGGGCGAGACTCACGTGACCTAGGGTTGTTAAGACGTTGAGGGGGACTTCTCCGTTGACTCGAAGTCATGTATTCCCCCGTCTTACACTCGGGAGAGGTGGCGGCGGAGTTTACGTACCAAGGTTGTCAAATAGGTCGAACAATGTAAATGCGAGTAAATCGGAATCGAACACATATTTGTAAACACGTTAATCCCTATACAATTCTTCACCCTAAAACATATTAACATAATAGTGTAGTTAATTTAGGATATATTAATATTAGTTTAATTAATTAAATACATTTGTTTTTCACCTAGATAAACTTAGGTCATGACAAACGCGGTATTCGATAGTAACGACAACAATCCCTGTGGATACAATAACCCGATCTTAACGATCACACTATACTAAAACTTAGACCTTGTATACTTGCGAGAGTAAGTAGCGGCGTATTTCGCGCCCTACCAAGTTTTTGCCCGGGTAGGCAAGGCTATCGAATTTTGTTTCTTGCTTGACCAAGAAACCAAAGCACGTCCTAATAAATTACATGATCCGCTTGTGCTTTTTGGCTCAACTTTGCAACTGGCAAAGTTAGCGTTGGAGTAACTTACCAATTTAAAATCACTCCCCCTAGGATACCATAATCCTAGGTCAGTCGTACCCTTTAAATAATGAAAAATTTGCTTAACAGCAGTTAAGTGCGATTCTTTAGGACAAGATTGAAATCTAGCACAAAGACAAACACTATACATAATATCAAGTCTACTAGCAGTTAAATACAATAAACTATCAATCATACCTCGATACATCTTTTCATTAACGCGTTTGCCCGTATCTTCTTTTTTAATTTTTGTAGCCGTTGCCATGGGAGTTTTGTACTCTTTAGCTCATTCCAAGCCATATTTATTTAATAGCTCCTTGGTGTATTGAGCTTGGTTTATAAATATCCCTTCTTTGGTTTGCTTAATTTGCAATCCAATAAATTCAGCTCTCCTATCATACTCATTTCAAATTCAACCTGCATTATCTTAGCAAACTCTTGGTAAAGATCCTCATTAGTAGATCAAAAAATGATATCATCAATATATACTTGTACAAATAGGATATCAAAATCAGTTTGCTTTACAAGTGTGATATCACAAATACCCCTTCAAAAATCATTTTCGATCAAATATCGACTAAGTCTCTCATACCAAGCTCTGGGAGCTTGTTTGAGTGCGTACAAAGTCTTGTGAAGTTTAAATACATGATCGAAAAAAAATTTACTTTCAAATCCCGGGGGTTGTTCCACATAAACTTCTTCAGCTAGAAAGCCATTTAGAAATGCACTCTTTACATCCATTTGATATAACTTAAAATTACGTGAACAAGCAAAGGCGAGTTGCATTCTAATTACTTCTAGTCTAGTAACAGGGGCATAAGTTTTATCATAATCAATTCCTTTCTCTTGATTATAGCCTTGTGCCACTAATCTTGCTTTATTTCTAATTACCATACCAAATTCATCCTATTTGTTTCTAAATACCCATTTAGTACCAATAACTGGATGAAAGTCCAGTCTCGGAACAAGACACCATACTTTGTTCCACTCAAATTGAACTAATTCATCTTTCATTGTGGAAATCCAAGATTCATCAATTAGCACCTCATTTAAATTTTTAGGCTCAATTTGAGATAAGAAAGCAAGATTAATTATATCCCTAAGAAAAGATCTAGTACTTACACCTTTTTCGAAATTACGGATGATTTCTTTAATTGAATGCCCTGGTACTTTCTTTATAGCTCTTGGTAAAGTGAAATCCTTCTCCTTAGGTTCCTCCTCTTGTTGAGACTGCTCTGGGGCATCATTACCTTGGTTTTGGTTATTTGAGAAACCTCAATCATCATCATCCAAAACCTTTCTCGACAAGTATGGATCAACTTTCTCAAAAAGAACATGCATAGTTTCTTCTACTACTAAAGTACGTTTATTTAAAACTCTATAAGCTTTACTGTTAGTAGCATATCCAAGAAAAATCCCGTAATCGAATTTAGCATCAAATTTACCAAGATTATCCTTGTCATTTAAAATGAAACATTTGCATCCAAAGACTTTAAAATATGAAATATTAGGAGTCTTACCATTCCATATTTCATATGGGGTTTTGTTAAACCCTCTACGAATTGATACTCGGTTTACTACGTGACAAGCGGTACTTACTGCTTCGGTCCAGAAGTAGGTTGGTAAACGATTTTCACTTAGCATTGTTTTGGTCATCTCTTGAAGTGTTATGTTCTTCCTTTCTACTACACCATTTTGTTGGGATGATCTTGGTGCAGAAAAGTTGTGAGCATAACCATGCTCATCACAGTAACTTATCACTTCATCATTTTGAAATTCTCTTCCTCTGTCACTACGAATGTTAATAATAGAACATTGCTTTTCATTTTGAACACGTTTACAAAATTTAGCAAGAACGGAAGCAACTTCACTTTTCTTAGCAAGGAAGTATACCCAGGTAAGTCTAGAATAGTCATCAACTATAATAAATGCATACAACTTACCACCAAAACTAGCAATAGAGTTAGATCCAAGTAAATCAAGATGCAATAATTCAAGACATCTAGACGTGGACGTATGCATTTTTTTCTTAAATGATGATCTAACTTGCTTGTCTAATTGACATGCATCACATACTTTATCCTTCACATATTTTAAATTAGGTAGGCCATGTACAAGAATCTTCTTAGATAAGTTAGAAATTAACTCTATACTAGCATGCCTAAGTCTTCTATGCCATAACCAACTATTCTCAGATAAAGCATTCAAACAAGATAAATTTTGAGAATTAAAATCATCAAAAGAGCAAGTATAAACATTCTCAAAACATGATGCAACTAGCAAAATACTACTATCATGACTATTCTTAATGATGCATCTATTATGATTAAATATAACATTGTATCCCTTGTCACATAGTTGACTAATACTAAGAAAATTATATTTAAGTCTATCAACTAGTAACACATCTTTAACCATAGTAGTATCATTATCGATATTACCTGTACCAATAATTTTATCCTTTGTGTTGTCTCCGAAAGTCACATGACCTCCATCTTTAGGTGTCAAAGATGTAAATTTTCCTTTATCTCCCCTCATGTGTCGAGAACAACCACTATCCAGGAACCATTTGTCCTTGCTTATTAATGCTTTTAGAATAACCTATAAGGAGCACCTCAAATAGTTTTTAAGTGGTACCCAGCTTACGTAGGTCTAATCTAGTTAGTCGGGACAATTTTTGTTCCTTTTGGAACCCAAACTTGTCTACAGTTAGATAGTTTTACAAAATATCTACGAATAGTATGCCCCACAACGTTACATTTAAAACATCTAACAAGATTCTTGGTTTTAGAAAAGAATTTATGAAAGCGTTTTCGTTTAAGATTTTTCTGAAATCCCACATCGGCCTTATCAAAAACTCCACATGAACTTCCCAAAAGCATTTTCAAATAGTTTTCACCGCCAGTAAATTTGAGAACAATTGATTGCAAATCCGTCAATTTAGATTTCAACCCATTGTTTTCAAATTCATAATCCACTACTTGCTTGTTTAATGTGCTAATTGTACTTTGAATGGCATTTATTTTAGAACACTGGTTTTTATATTCATGTGAGATTTCTTGATAAACATAAAATTATTCATCAAAATTTAAAGGACAAGAACTTAAACAATTGGTTACCTCACCACCAGTGACCATTAATGCAAGCATTGACGAATCCTCACTATTTAATTCATCCGAGCTACTTGAATCGGTATCATCCCAAGTAGCCTTCATCAATTTCTTCTTACTCTTATTTGTTTTTTTCTTTTCTTTCTTCTTCTTCTCCTTTTCTTTATCCTTCTTTGGTTCGGGGCAATCATTTTGAAAATAATCGGTTTTAAGACAGTTATAGCATTCCACTTTAGACATGTTGAGATTTCTTTTCCCAAAGAATATGCGCCGAGTAATTCTTCTAAAATTGTTTATGAGAAGTGATACATTCTTTTCTTGCTCACTATCAAAGCTTTCATCATCTCTATCATCCTCTTCTTCAATTTTTAACTTTTAGTGCCAAGGATTTCCTCTTGCTATTTTTGGTATCATCCTCGTAGCATTTAATCGTCGATTCATGAGTCATCAAATTACCGATTAGATCATCGATGTCGTATTTGCCAAGATCCTTGGCTTCCTCGATTGCCGTCACCTTTAAATCCCATATTTTCATCAAGGACCTTAGGACCTTTCATACTTTATCCTCCATGGAGTATGGTTTTCCGAGTTGGTTCATACTGTTGCATATGTTGTTGAGGCGAGTGTACATCTCATGAATCGATTCATTTTCCTCCATCCTGAACAACTCAAATTTTCTCCTAAGAGAATTGATTTTTGACTACTTCACTTGACTTGTCCCTTCATGGGTGACTTGTAGCTTATCCCACATCTCCTTTGCAGACTTACAAGCTGAAACTCTAGAATACTCATTAGCATCTAAAGAACAAAACAGAATATTGATAGCTTGAGAATTAATTGAGAGTTTCTACTTATCGGAAGCAATGAGTTGTTCCTTCTTCTTCTCAACTCCATTTTCCATTAGAATAAATGGATCATCCTCGATTGTTAGCCACACGTCATAATTTGTAGCCTAAAGAAATGCTATCATCCTGTCTTTGCAAAATGAGTAACTTTCACCTGCAAACAAGAGTGGTCGGTGCATAGATTGCCCCTCACCAAGTGTGCCTACTATGTGTGCCATGTGATTTTTGTTAGAAAAATAGATTCGAGCTAAACCAGCTCTGATGCCAATTGTTGACCCAGTAGAATACCCAAGAGGGGGATGAATTGGGTAATTAAAAAATCTTATCAAAATATAATTTGAATAAATCAAATAATTAATTTTATGCCTAAATTAATTATTATCTTTATACCACAGCGGAATTAATCAATCAACTAGATGCACACACAAACAGTAAAAATAAACAAATTAATAAAGCAGCACACTAGAGATTTATATTGATTCATGAAGCTACTCTTGGCTAATCCAGTTCCCCGAGCTCCACGAAAATCGCACCCACTAAAACCAACATTCCTTTAAAGGTAGAAACCAAATCCGCACACTGATTCTTTTACAGGCCCATAATCAACCTTTACAATTTCATTTTCTCAGGTTAAGGAATAACCTCTACTTTTTACAAGCTAAAGAATAACCTAATTCCTTTTAACACAAGGCTCAAGAATTACAACCTCACAAAAACACACCAAATATCCTTTTACCCGGTAAGGATTGAACCGTCACAAAATCACTCAAAACAAAAACGCAACTCTTATCCAGGAAGAATCACTACCTTAATCTCTTTACAAGAAGAAACTGAAACTCTGCTAGTCTTGATTAAATATCCCCAATGATATTTCATCCGTCACAACTTACCAATACAAAAATTGATAAGTAAATCTAACTCGGAGTTTCTACCACCTCAGATAAATAAAAACTCAATCAATATCTCAACTAGTGATCGAAATATGTAAGATGTAGAAATCTGATTTTAACAAGATATGAGTAGCAAATTGGAGCACGTAATCAGATTCAAAATATTTTCTTCAAAAATTAAAAAATAATTTCTAAGATCAATTTTCAAAAATAAAATAATAAAAAAGCAATAATCAGTATGGAAAGATCTCACCCGGAATCCACAGTATTAATGATTAGAACAATGTAACTTCAATTCCGGTGTCAGCAAAAATTGATTGCAGTTGATTATCAGAATCACTCTTAGAATAGTTCACAGTGAATTAGAATGATAACTCTTATAAAATCTCTCTCAAAATGATATAAACTAATTTCCTCTCTTAGAATGATTAGCTCTCTTAGTAAATTCGCAGGTCTATATAAATGCACATGCAATCAACCTCCTAACGGCTAGTTTACAAGTGTCATGACAATAAAATGCTCTTATAGACCCCTTATAACATTAGGACTTCATTTAGGTTAAATTTCACTTAAAAACAACTTTTAAAACTCTCAATTAAATCCCTAAAGTATTTCTCAATCAAAATAAATAAGTGTAGAATCCATTTTAATAACCAAATTGAGAAACATTAATATTTAATAAACCATATTGAAATGATTTAATTAGTATATGAACCATATCTTAAATATAGATAATATCCCTTAAATCTCTCTCAAATCCTAACAAAAAACGGCTACTTTAAGATTTAATATCGGATCAAACAATATCCTGAACCAGCATATTCAGTCGACTGCCTAATCGAATGCCCAACGCCACTTGCAGCCAAACCATCGTCGTAGTGATCATAGGTCAACCGCTTGGTCGACTCTCAGATTCAGAGAGTTTGTCATGCTTTCACCGATCGACCGCTTGATCGACTCGCAAATTCAGAGAGTTCAGATGTTTTCATAGGTTGACCAGTCGGTCGACTCTTCAATTCAGGATGTTTCATCTTCCTTCTCCGATCGACTCCTTAGTCGACTGACTCCTTCTGAATCATTTCTCTGATCTCGTTTTTAACCTATTTTCTTTTACGATTTCGTCCATTTATCTATTTTTTTATTTAAATAAGCTCCACTAATATTCTTATATTCCATTTTAGTCATTCAAAAATATTTCTTTTTAATTCACATAAGAGCAAATAAATATACTTAACAAAAACACACATCAAAGATAAGATTCATTTTGTGCCATGTGTATGTTCCTAAATGGGATATTAAGAGTTAATATTTATCTGGGTTTTTTTTCCTAATTTCTTCAAACTCTTAATACTTTTTCATCATCTTGATATCTTCATTAAGCATCCATTCCATTTGACATCTTCATTACTGGAACTTTAAATCACTAAAACACTTGATCAAACATTAGTTCCACCAAAATATCAATACTTAATTCTTCATCAAAATCTTGGGATCAACACAGGTATTATCGTGATAACCCTCATATTACAGTCTTGAGCCATTCTTTTATATACAAAACAGTCTGACTTATTCTCACGCCAGAGGTTCTTTGGCCAACACCACACCGGTGTCCCGCCTTAGAACTAACTGGATTTGCAAGTTGGGTTGTAGGTTGTAGAGGTTTCTGGCACATGAGAAGCTGTAACACGTACCGGAGATTTTTTGGCAACATCAAATTGGATCTCAAAATTTATATGTATAAAATAACATTATTTTATTCTATTCCTATAAACATACAATTATAACAAAACAATATAATTAAAATGTGATTCTATGGGCAAATTCATTCTATTGATTCTCTTATTTCATTCCATCTTGATTCCATTCCATCTAATCAAATGAGCCTTTAGATTATAACTGATGCGGGAGAAATTTCTGCCTAGTGGGGAAACCCAAAAGATATAACTCCCCGCTCAATTAGGGTCTAAGTCCCCATAAATAATGACGTAATAATAGGCTAAAAAAGTGTAACTCTCGGGAGGTGATTCAGTCTATAAAAATGGAAGGTATCACTTTTACATATGGATTCAGTCTTATTACAACTCTCATTATTATATTCATATACTCAAAATATTTTATCCTCTCTAAAGAGCAGTCGGATCTTATTTTCACACAGAAAGTTCTTTGGCAAACACCACACTTGTGTCCCCCATAGAACTAACTGGTTTTGCAGGTTACGAACATTTTTGGCACGTAAGGAGCTGTAACACATACCAAGGATTTTTTGGAAACATCATTTGGCTCCGTTTGTGGGAAATCGAGTGATAGATTGATTTTATGTATATATTTCCAAGCCTAATTTGGTAGTTTTCGAGTGTTCTTGTAGTGTTTTAATTCATTTTTATTCGTTTTTATGTAAATTAGGTGTTAGGGGTGAAAACGGTTGAAAATCGAGCTAATCGGTAGGACGTCGGTGAAGAAACGATTGAAAAGATATCAAAGCCACAAAATAGCAGCCTTCTCGCTACAGCGCATTAAAACTCGCTACAGTGCCAGCAGCCAAGGGCTACTGGTATTGCTCGCTGCAGTGAGCAATGGTCAGAGGCCCTTCTAACTACAACTCACTGAAGTGAGTTTCTTCTCGCTGTAGTGACTAGACACCAGCTGTCACAATATTTTTAGATATGTTTAGGATATTTTTTATTTCTATTTGTGTCCACTCATTTCCTACTTGGCCAAGAATGTTTTTGGAGCTCTAAGATTAGACCAAGAAGAGAAGTTTATCAATTGGAGAAGAAGAAAAGAGATCAAAACAGATTTTACAGAAGTGGAATCATTCACTCTTTAGATATTGGCTATCCTCCCTTGTTTCTCTCTTTATTTCTTAGTTTTTGTTGGTTGTTTGATCATGTACATCTCGTTTTTAGTTGAATATTTGGTTATGGCCATGTGTATATAAACGATTATTATCTAGGGATTGATGTAGTTCTTGAGTATTGTGTTTGTGTAAATCTATGTTTCGTTAATGGTTGTTCATCCCTATTCAATTATGTTTAACATTTTATTACTTCCATTTTATACTTGTTATGATATTGTGGTTGATTTGAGAATACGGGGTTTGACACTCAGAAGAGGTAACACTAGATTCGGACTAGGGTAAAACACAACACAACGTTCTAATGTTTTGGGAGATTATTAGAACATGTGCAATCCGTGAAGTTGGGGAAAGACTCATGTAATCATTTAGATGCTAGATAGGGATATCGGTGTTGACATGGTTGCATATTCACTTACTTTATACTTGGGAGAGGTAGTGAGTGAGTTTTAGAAACCGAGATTGTCGGATAGATTGATGACTGTTATTGTAAACTAGATTAAATCAAGCACGTATAAGCGAACGAAGTTAATTCCTAGATAATACATTCCCATATAATTTATTTCAAGCTTTGTAATTTAATTTGTTAGTATTTTAGTTTAGTTTTATATTTTTATAAAAACCCAAGATTGGATTGCCTAAATAAAGTTCAGTTACGACAATTACGATAGTTAACGATAATTTAAACCAATCCGTGTGGATACGACAACTCCACTTTTCCTATACTATTAAAACTTGGCCTCATGCACTTGCGAGTAATTCAAAGAGAATAAAATATTGCACCAAGTTTTTGACACCGTTGCTGAGGATTGGCATTTTAGATTGTTGTTAATATTGTGAATAAGTAATTTGATTTTAATTTAGGCATTTTTTTTCTAGTTTTGTCTGTGTTGCGAGGTACTTAAAGATGTTAGATCAACAGGTCCTCTTACAATTTTCTCAACAAGATTTTGAGCCGTTTTATTGTGCTTGGGATAAATACAATGAGTTTCTATTTCAGTTCTCCAATCATCGTTTCCCGAAGGAGTGTCAATTACTGAACTTCCTCGACGGCTTATAAACGGCAACAAGAACTTGGGTGGAAGGAGGAAATGGTACCACCTCTTTCTACCAATTAACCACGGATGAAGCCTATTAGTTGTTGGAAGACATGGCGGAGTTTGATTTTCAGAGTTGGAATTATTCAACAAGCTATAAAAGCTTGGGTAATAGTTCCACCGTTTCAGCACCATGGATTGACACCCCAAACCAACCTGTGGAGTGTTCCCTCACCTTGGAAGAGATGTTCGTTGCATTCATGGGGGAGACCCAAGCTTTCTAGAGGAAAACGCATAACCGTCTCAATAAGCATGAGGATCGTATTGACAATATTGAGACGACCTACATTGAAATTGATATGATCGTAAAGTCAGTTGAGAAGCAAATTATTCAGATTATTTTCTTTAATGAGGCCGAGTCAGAAGTGGTGGCACTAAGAAACACACAAGTCACATCTATATATGAAAGGCACCAGGAAAAACCAAATACGAGCGAGGGGAACTTGGATGCATTCAATGACGATGATTTGAATGAGGAGAAAACCCAAGAATGAATCGACGATGAAGAATCACAAGATAACAATTGTGATTCTTCACCAATTGAGATCCATGTGGTGATGCCACCACCGATCCTAAACGATCACATCTATAAGAATCTGATATGACTCACTTGTTCTCTACCGCTTTTAGCAACGTTCATTCAGGCTCCCTAAGCACATGAGACGGAGCCAAGTTATGTTCAGAGTACGTGTCATACATTTCCATATCGCGCTAAGCTTGAGGGTATTCTGAATCAAGACCCATATGTTGTGTTGTACGACACATATTTTGGTTAGAAGCCGCTCGTTGACGAGCCCTTCTCTGTGTCAAGCCGAGGATATTAAACCAATCACTTCTTGGGAGGTAACCCAAGTTTTCAAATAAGGGGGCCTATGGATGCTCGCTATAGGAGAAAAGCCACGCATCGGTCACCTTGTCCGGAGCGTTACAGCCGACCGAACTATGAGGCGAGATTGTCTCACCTCTGAGGTACTTGTTCAAAGCCCCTTTCATCACCATGCTATATGTCAAATTATTGAGATCGATGTTGGGTCAGTGTAGACACTGCCCATTCTAAGTTTGGGGGGATGTTTTTGTTTAGTATGCTTTATGTTTTGTATGCTTTCTTATTTAATGTATTTTTGTTGGTTATATAGTTAAGTTCAAATAATTGTTAAATGTTGTGTAGTTTAAGTTAAATTGTTTTCATGCATGTTAGTTTGGCAAAAGTGTGTTTGTAGTTATTGTATTTTTGTGTTGAGTTTTGTAGTTCTTCTGGACCATTACCCAATGATGATATTATTCCCTAGTTGTTTATTGAGGTCAAGGGTAATGCCCATTCATGTATGTTCTATGTGCTCTATATCGCGTTTTGGTAAAAGTCATTATGGATCCTAATTTGCACGAGCATGTAGACTCATTATACTAGCTATCCAATCGATTTGACGCCAAGTATCCAGTAGCCAAGTTCATGATAATTTAAGGGATTCTAGAACCTAATTGGGGGAAATTCAATGCAAAATCCAAGGCAAGGTAGTTCAGGAGATATGATTTAGGCATTCATTTTGATCGTTTGAGCCGTTGAAGCCTTCTATGGAAATGTTTTACCCTCATTACCCAGTCGAAGCCTTTTACCCGTTTCAATTTTGAACACGTATCAAACACCCTGGACAATTAATTTTTTCCCAAACCATTCTCACCAATACCTAAGGCACGATTCGAGTTGTAATCAAGTTAGCATTTGTTTATGCTACTTGAAGTAAGCGATTAGGTTTTGGGCGAACTTTTGATTGGTTCGGTATTCGAATACTCACTTGTTATTTCTCTATCATAGTTCCACACCCGTAAAATTGTACAAATCAAATAAGTTTGGGTGTGTGGATGTAAACAAAAAAACATGGCTTTGTTTTTGTTTGCATAGACAAGTGAGTACTACGTTTTAAAAAGTAAGCTCGAGATTGTTTCAGATTTATCTTTGTGGGTATGAGTGTGATTGAGTGCCAAGCATAATGCCTTGGGTATCGTTGATCTAAAGATACTATCCTGTTTTATATTCTTGTTTTACCCTTGGCCAGTTGAAAAAAACTAAACCAAGTCCTTTTGATCTTTTTGAATTGCTAAGCCTACATTAGTAGAAAGTGGAACCCAGTCTGGCTTATGGAAATCCTACACCTCTTTGGTTTAAATCATGAAATTGTTGGTGAATAATTCAATCCGGTCTTTGGATGGTTGTATAATAAGAGTCTTTGCACATATACTTTGAAACGATCTAGAATGACGTTTACTGTTAATGAATGTTG
The DNA here is from genome assembly GCA_016647705.1 of Eucommia ulmoides. NCBI lineage: Eukaryota > Viridiplantae > Streptophyta > Magnoliopsida > Garryales > Eucommiaceae > Eucommia > Eucommia ulmoides. The sequence goes on along the minus strand of CM028332.1, from coordinate 35,096,831 downwards.
AAATTCTAGAACACTACATGGTGCAGTTTTAATCTTAAATTCGATATAATTGGGGGTCGTTGAGGGAAAATGTTGATTAGTTTGAATTCAAAACTCACACGTCATTATTTTTAGTTCGTTTGAGATTTTTCTTTTTTAGTATTTGAGTTCATTAATTAGCAATGGTAGTTTATTTTATTGTGTGAGTGTTTTTGCTCAAGGACTATCAAAATTCTAAGTTTGGGGGTATTTGATAGATTGATTTTATCTATATATTTTCAATCTAAATTTGGTAGTTTTCGAGTGTTCTTGTAGTGTTTTAATTCATTTTTATTCATTTTTATGTAAATCAGGTGTTCGGGGCGAAAACAGTTGAAAATTGAGCTAATCGGTAGGACGTCAGTGAAGAAACGGTTGAAAAGAGATCAAAGCCACCAAAGAGCAGCCTTCTTGCTACAGTACCAGCAGCTAAGGGCCACTAGCCCTTACTCACTGTAGCGAGCAATGATTAGAGGCCCTTCTGACTACAACTCGTTGCAGCGAGTTTCTTCTCACTACAACAATCAGACACCAGTTGTCACGATATTTTTAGATATTTTTAGGATATTTTTTATTTCTATTTGTATCGACTCATTTCCTACTTGGCCAATAATGTTTTTTGAGCTCTAAGATCAGACTAAGAAGAGAAGTTCATCAATTGGAGAAGAGAAAACGAGATCAAAGCGGATTTTACGGAAGTAGAATCATCTACTCTTCAGATATTGATCATGTACATCTAATTTTTAGTTGAATATTTGGTTATGTCCATGTGTATGTAAATGTTTATTATCTAGGGATTGATATAGTTCACGAGTATTGTGTTTGTTTAAATCTATGTTTCGTTATCAGTTATTCATCCCTATTCCATTGTGTTTACCGTTTAATTACTTTCATTTTATGCTTGTTATAATATTGTGGTTGATTTAAGAATACGAGGTTTGACACTCGGGAAAGGTAACCCTGGATTCGGACTAAGGTAAAACACAAAACAACGTTCTAATGTTTCGGGAGATTATTAGAACGTGTGCAATCCGTGAGATTGGGGAAAGACTCATGTAATCATTTAGACGCTGGATAGGGATATCAGTATTGACATGGTTGCATATTTACTCACTTTACACTCGGGAGAGGTAGTGAGTGAGTTTTAGAAACTTAGATTGTCGGATAGATTGATGACCGTTAGTGTAAACTAGATTAAATCAAGCACGTATAAGTAAACAAAGTTAACCCCTAGATAATCCATTCTGATATAATTTATTTTAGGCATTGTAATTTAATTTGTTAGTATTTTAGTTTAATTTTATATTTTTACAAAAACCCAAGATTGGATCGCCTAAATAAAGTTCGGTTACGACAATTACGATACTTAACGATAATTTAAACCAATCCCTGTGGATACGACAACCCTACTCTACCTATACTAATAAAACTTGACGTCGTGCACTTGCGAGTAATTCAAAGCGAATAAAATATCGTACCACCGAGCAAAAAAAAGTGATCGCGGGCGCCGTGGCAATCATCGATCACCAGCGAGTTCTTTGATTGCTATCGGAATTGATAGTAATTCAATAATCAAAGTCCAATGAACATATTTGAATAAATCTTCGAATCAAAGCTATAAATCGAATAATGAAGCCAATGGATCTGAATCGAAAATATCTACGTTATGGTGAATCAATCGTAGATAATCAACAATAATCGATTATCGACGATGAAAAAGACGAAACAACAAAGAAAATCATCTATTCAAAGAATACAACAATAAATAAATAAAAAAAAAAAAAAAAAACACCGTTATTCAATCGATGATAAACAGATCTGTGAGCCACAGAAGAATTGAATTAAGAATCAATTCAAACACCCGATAATTGAATTGAGAAAACAAATTGAATCGGATCTAGATCAGAATAATTGAAATATGATTGATGAATAAACAATCAACAAACAAGAAATCGACCTCTGGTCTAACCTGAACTATACCACCGATCTGATCTAAATTGCAACCATCAATCTCAAATCTAAATCGGACCTCAGATCTGAACTCGAACGGTATCATTGATTGATCGTTTTAGTTGTTTGTAGACGTCCAGAACGTCTTTATTTTCATCTTTCAATAAAAAACGGAAGAGGAATCAATGAAGAGAAAAAGAGAAACAAGCATTAAACAAGAAAATGAATTAAGATATGACTTATAAGACAAATCTGTAGAAGAACAAACCTTAAATGAAAAACATACATTAGCAGATCTGGGTTGTAATGTCTATTTCAACATTTGGGAATATACCGATCCCATATATTCACAACAAAAATCACAAAAAAACTGAACCTTCCATGGTTCGTATCCAACCGGCCCACCTCCAAAATGACATTACCTCTAAACTCTACCTAGTGCTAGTAGTGGACCCACTCCCAGCTACGGCACCTGAAACCAAATATTTTATCAGTATACTGTCTTAATAATAGAAAAACATTTTGTATGGATCAAGCACAATTGTCAAATACCACATTTCAAAATATATAATATATAACCGCATACTAGGCTGGAAATCAATTTCCACTGTTACCAATGCCATAAAATAATATATTTACGTCAACCCATTTAAAATAATATATTTAAGTCAATCAATCCAGGTAGTTCATCGTATAATAAAATACCCTACACATCGTTTTCTACTAACAATATGATCGTTTTTACCTCACAATCGGGAGTTACGAAGGTACCGTAACCTGTACAACTGTACCATCTAACGTGACTATTAGTGTCAAGGCCATTTATTATCCCCAATGGTAGGGGTACCACTCGCAGGATTTGCACTCCTAACGGGTCAATCAATCACCTACAGGACTAATCCTCCTAATTGGTCATAATAATCAACCACCTGTAGGACTAATCCTCCTGACAGATCATAATGTAATCAACCACCTGCAGGACGTTCCCTCCTAACAGTTCAATACTATCTCGCAAGACATACCCTCCTGACGGGATCAAACTATGGCATAGTCAGACAAAAATCACTTCCCATATTTAAAATCTACTTGATCCACATAAGTCATAAAATCGTCCAATTTTAATAAACACTTTTTTTCACAATTTATACAAAAATATAATTTAAAAATTTACATAGAAGACAGTACACTCACCTCGATTTCCGCACTGCAAAAATACCGTTGTCAAAAACTATCTGGACGCTGACGCCTGTGAACCTAACTGCGGCAGAGTCTAAATTAATATTTTATTTAAAATAAACCCAATATGCATTGTGTGGCCCTAAAATACACAATTTTCCCATTTCACAAATTTAATTATGCAAAATTATTATTTACCCTATTTCCCTATGTGAATTTCCACTGTACAAAAATTATTATAATTAACGGTTGCAAAAATTATCGTCACGATTACGAAAATTTAATATTAATAAATTAATTTGACGGAAATAATAATCGACGAAATCGTTACCTGTTCTGAATTTTTTGCCTACTGAGAGGTGGATTTTTTTGAATTTTGGGTCACTCATTTCTATAGAGTTAGTATCTAATTGAACGTGTGTCTGGACTTTAACCCTTGTTGAGTGAAAACCAAGTGACTTAGATTAGTTTGTCAACGAAACCGAGCAACTCAGATCGGCTTGTCAAAATAAACATTTGAAAAACTAGCAAAAGTAGTTTGGAACAATAACGAAGCGTGAGAAGAGAAGTTAACATTTCATCTCACTTCTTCGAATCAACACTCAGGTTAGAAGGGCAAATGATGTGGAAGAAATTCCCGCCTAGTGGGGGAACCGAAAAGGTATAACTTCCCACTAAATTAGGGTGTAACTCTCTAATTAATAACAACGTAAATGGGGGTCTAACTCCCCATAAATAACGACGTAATAATAGGCCAAAAAGGTATAACTCTCGGGAGGGGATTCAATCTATAAAAGCGGAACGTATCACGTTTACATATGGATTCAGTCTTATTACCACTGTCATTATTATATTCATATACTCAAAAGCTTTTATCCTCTCTAAAGAGCAGTCTGATTTTATTCTCATACCAGAAGTTCTTTGACTGACACCACATCGGTATCTCTCTTATAGAACTAACTAGTTTTGCAGGTCGAATTGCAGGTTACAGAAGTTTCCAGCACGTGAGGAGCTATAATACGTACCAAGAATTTTTTGGCAATATCATTAACTTTAGGCAAGTAGTATTTTTAATTTGAGTAAAATGGATAGAGTTCAAATTATAAAATAGTTTTGGTATCCCGCCTAAAATTTTTACCTCTGCGCTTACATAACAATTGGGTTGAAAGTTTCATATATCTATTCTATTAATTATTTTTTATTTTTTATTTTTATATTTATTAATATCATGGACGTAAGAAAAAATAACTGTCTGCCGCGTCTAAATCAAGTGGCATTTTGTAATTATTTCTCTCATGTGACTAAATCAAGTGGCAATCAACTATTTCATGTGATTGTAAACCAAGTAATTGACCAACCGCGATCACCTTCTTTTGATTTGGTTCTCCCCATGCAAATTCAATAATTATAAATTAAATCAACATTTCAAATTATTGTTACTTTTTTTTAGAGTTTGTTTCTCTATTATGGTTGCTAAACTCAATTTATTATTATCTTCAACTAAAACAATTCATCCATGATCTAGCAAAGGAAACTTCTCTTTCCACACTAATTTTATGGAGGACTACTCTAAAATCCGTGTGCGAATTCACAAATAATTATAGTTTTCTAAAAATATAAATTAAAAACTAAATTTGTTCAACTTGTTGAACCGCTTATCGGTTTTAAAAATAAATTGATTTACTCTAAAAAAATCATTCAATTTCATTAAAATTGATAACTCAACGAATGAACAACTTAAACCATTGAATCAAAGTGACTAATTTACTGAATCGATCAATAAAGTTGAACTAAAGTACAAAATCTGAGCTGAAAGATTCATAAAATCTGAGCTGAGAGATTCATTCAAATACATACATTTTTACGCACGTGATTCTGTGAGTTTATTCATTAAATTGTAATTGATTTATATAATAAAATTTACTTCTTCATTTCTTTTTGCGTTCGATCGATGTGATATTACAAGGCTTACTATACTTAACTATACATTGAAAAAAATGTATTTAAAATATATTCGGATAATGTCTTTTGAAAATGTATGCCTTTATATTATTTTTTTTATGCGTCTTTCGTATCTAATTTTATATGTTAAATGTTAGACAACACGGATATGGACACACTTGTCATGTTCAACATTAGGATGTGGTAAAATTCAAAAAAAATCAAATAGAGGCACAATTGGGACACAATATATATATATATATATGAGGAAAATTTTGACAAGAGCGGGGCTCTACCCACGTGTCACATACTCGGTACGTGACGCCAAGCAAATTACACAATCGAAGACATCCTATGGAGGAGGGTGGTAGGGCATAAAATACGCCGCTACTTACACTCGCAAGTATACGAGGTCTAAGTTTTAGTATAGTGTGATCGTTAAGATCGGGTTATCGTATCCACAGGGATTAGTGTCGTTACTATCGAATATCGCGTTTGTCGTGACCTAATTTTATCTAGGCAAAAAACAAATGTATTTAATTAATTAAGCTAATACTAATATAACCTAAATTAACTACACTAATATGCTAATATGTTTTAGGGTGAAGAATCGCTTAGGGATTAATGTGTTTACAAATACGTGTTCGATCTCGATTTACTCACGTTTACGGTGTTCGACCTATTTGACAACCTCGGTAGGTAAACTCCACCGCCACCTCTTCCTAGTGTAAGACGGGAGAATACATGACTTGGAATCAACAAATAAGACCCCCTCAACATCTTAACGACCCTAGGTCATGTGAGTCTCGCCCAGAGTCATTGATTGCACACAATCCAACTCCCTCCCAGGTTATTGGATCGTCGCGTTCTATTTACCCTATCGACAATCTTCATTCTAAAACTCCCTCGCCACCTCTCCCGAGTGTAAGATGAGGGATATAACACAACTTCGAGCCAACGAAGAAGTCCCCCTCAATGTCTTAACGACCCTAGGTAGCGTGTGTCTTGCCCCACGTCATCGATTGTCCACAATTCAAACCCTGACCGGGTTATAGAATCATGGCATTTGTTCACCTTAATCTGAATCTGGGGTTTGTCAAAATCCCGTATTCTCCATTTATCTAACTAAGCATGATAAACAAAAAAATACAATAAATACAATCAAACTACGAATAACATTCACAAACGAAACACCGAAATCATCCAAACAACGTATTTATAAATATAGTGTTAATCCCTACTACAATCCATATTTAAATCGTGATCATAGCCTCATAAACATATAAATCAAGCTAAACATGCTCACATGATCCTAATATAAAGAAATAAGGAAAAACAATCGAAGAATTTAACCTCGTCCGAAGATAAACCGCTAAGAACGCTCTACGATCGATTCGTCGTCTTCTCCACTTCGAAATGTGAGCTCCACCTCTAAAACTCCTAAACCTAGGCTTAAATATAGCCTAAGGTGCTCAAAAAACCAAGAGAAACCGGAGAGGGGAGAAGAGATGGGGTATTTATAGCAAAAATATCCTAAAAATATCTCAAGACTGTGCAGGGCAAATCCGCCTAGGCGAAGTTAAGTTGGTTCGGCTGATCGCCTAGGCGATGGAGTAGGTAGTGGACTTAGAGAACATTTTGTTGGATTTTCACCTAGGCGAAGTAGGCGAACGGCTGTCAGTAGCCTATCTTCGTTTTTTGCTGGAATTCCGCCTAGGCAAAGGAATTTTTGCCTAGGCGGTCGTCCGTCAGTAACATTTTGCTCTTTTTCTCAGCTTCTTCACCGCCTAAGCGGTGGGCCTGTTTCGTATTTTAGCCTCCGAGCTTGTTTATCCACCGTAACTTCGAATCGCTTTGGTTCGATCTTATCGTTTTAGCTCCAGTTTCCTATCTTTATGCTCCACACACCTGATTTATACAAAAAGTATGAAAACTAATTAAAACACATAAAAATAACTATAAACGTACTCGAAAACTAACAAATTCGGATTGAAAATACGTAGGTAATTTACACCTATCAAATACCCCCAAACTCAAAATTTGGCTAGTCCTTGAGCTAAACACACACACTAAAATGAAAAATACAACAAACTGAAAGAAATAACAAACAACCTAAAAACAATCTAAACATAACAACATGCGAGTTTTAAATTCTTCTAACGGCCTATTTATTTTTCCCTCAACAACCGCCAATTATTTCAAGTTCAGGTGGTAATACACAACATGTAATGTTCTAGAATTTCGACATGCAATAATAGTGAACGCTATTCTAGATCCTGTAAACGTGTTAGTGCGAGACTCAATAATATAACTATACAATGATCGGATTGGATTATCCACCAACGAAGTTCATGACTTAGACCGTGAAGGACTAAGATTTCCATAGGCCTGATTAGGGTCCACTCTCCACTAATGTAGGTTTAGTAGTTCATGAAGATCATTAGGACTTGGTTCGGTTTTGGTATATTTGGCCAAGGGTAATTTGGAATAGAAAACGGGTTAACGTTGTTAACTTAATATTACCCAAGGCTCAATGCTTGGCACATTCACTCTCGAATCCCCATAGAAAGATTGGAAACAATCTTGAACATGCAATTAAAACCGACGTACTCACTTGTCAAAAGAAACGAAAATAAAAACCATATTTACATTTGATTTTTTTTATTTTTGATTTTTTCTTTTCTTTTCAACGAACACACCCCCAAACTTATTTGACTGTTACAATTGAAGGGGTGTGTCAAATACAAACAAAAAATGACAAGTGAGTACTCAAATATCGAACTAATTATAAGTTCTCCCTAAACCCAACCGCTCACTTCAAGTAGCATAATGAATGCTAACTTAAGTCGCTCAAATGTGCCTTTAAATTCAGTGATTTAAGTTTGGAAAAAGATCCACTGGCCATGGTATTAGTTTATGTGTTCAGAATTGAATTTGTATTTAGGCTTCGACAGGGTAACGAGGGATAAACATATATCAAGGTAGGCTTCAAAAGCTCAAGCGACAAAGAGAATGCCTAAATCACGTCTCCTGAACTACCTCGCCTAGGATTTCGCCTCAAGCTTCCCCTCAATCAAGTTCTAGAATCCTCAATGTGTCATAAATTTGGTTAATCGATAATCGTTCTCAAATCAATTGAATAATAATATATTGAGTCTATGTGCCCGTGCAAATTAGGATCTACAATAATTTTTACCAAAAAAGCATAGTCAAGCACACAGAATCACACATGCATGGGTATTACCCTTGACTTTGAAAACAACCAGGGGTAATTATCATCATCGGGTAACGGCCCAGATGAACACAAAACTCAACATGTAAACAACAACACAAAAACATAAACACATTCTAACCTAAACACACATGCAATACGGAAAAACAATAACACATAAACTAACAATACTACATACTACGCATCACCGCCAAACTCAAAGTGGACAGTGTCCTCAGTGAACCCAATCACCATTCTTCAACATATATGAAATTAAAGCTTGCTGACGAAGGGTGTTTAGAACACTTACCTAGGAGGCGAGAAGATCTCGCCTCCGATTCAAGTCGGATATGACGGATTTAACTTATTTGACCCTAGGTTGCCTCCCAAAAAGCGTGTGGTTTAATGTCCTCGGCCTAACATTTTCAGAACGCCCTCAAGATTGGCGAGGTTTTGCTTTGGATGGCTCAATCTTGAAACGAAACGCCTCACCGGCTTATGTGCTTGGCCAAGCAACATAAAACGAATTGGGATCCCGTCAAAAAGGGATGCATCAATACCCGTCGATCTAACATCGCCAAGTACCCTGCATTGGAAACAAAAACAAAACTACAAACAAAAATTATATACAAAGAAATGCCTAAAGTAAAATTAGGTCATTTACACACAATATCGACAATGAATAACATCGCCAATCCCAGCAATACGAAACACTTGCTTCTCCTATCTAAAACTTAAGTCCAGAGCCGTTACCGCGTTTCTCTGACAATAACATTAAAACAATCCCCGGCAATGGTGCCAAAAACTTGGTCGGGCGTAAAATACGCCGCTACTTACACTCGCAAGTATACGAGGTCTAAGTTTTAGTATAGTGTGATCGTTAAGATCGGGTTATCATATCCACAGGGATTGGTGTCGTTACTATCAAATACCGCGTTTGTCGTAATCTAATTTTATCTAGGCAAAAAACAAATGTATTTACTTAATTAAGCTAATACTAATATAACCTAAATTAACTACACTAATATGCTAATATGTTTTAGGGTGAAGAATCGCCTAGGGATTAACGTGTTTACAAATACGTGTTCGATCTCGATTTACTCACGTTTACGGTGTTCGACCTATTTGACAACCTCAATATGTAAACTCCACCGCCACCTCTCCCGAGTGTAAGACGGGGGAATACATGACTTTGAGTCAATGAAGAAGTCCTCCTCAACATCTTAACAACCCTAGGTCATGTAAGTCTCGCCCAGCGTCATTGATTGCACACAATCCAACTCCCTCCCAGGTTATTGGATCGTCGCGTTGTATTTACCCTATCAACAATCTCCGTTCTAAAACTCCCTCGCCACCTCTCCTGAGTGTAAGATGAAGGATATAACGCAACTTCGAGCCAATGAAGAAGTTCCCCTCAACGTCTTAACGACCCTAGGTAGCGTGCATCTTGCCCCACGTCATCGATTGTCCACAATTTAAACCCCAACCGGGTTATAGAATCGTGGCATTTGTTTACCTTAATCCGAATCCGGGGTTTGTCAAAACCCCATATTCTCCATTTATCTAACTAAGTATAATAAACAAACAATACAATAAATACAATCAAACTACAAAGAACATTCACAAACGAAACACCGAAATCATCCAAACAACGTATTTATAAATATAGTGTTCATCCCTACTACAATCCATATTTAACTCGTGGCCATAGCCTCATAAACATATAAATCGAGCTAAACATGCTCACATGATCCTAAGATAAAGAAATAAGGAAAAACAATCGAAGAACTTAGCCTCATCCGAAGATAAACCGCTAAGAACGCTCTACGATCGATTTGTCGTCTTCTCCACTTCGGGATGTGAGCTCCACCTCTAAAACTCCTAAACCTAGGATTAAATATAGCCTAAGGTGCTCAAAAAACCAAGAGACACCGAAGAGGGGAGAGAAGATGGGGTATTTATAGCCAAAATATCCTAAAAATATCTCAAGACTGTGCAGAGCAAATCCGCCTAGGCGAAGAAAACTGCGCCTAGGCGAAGTTAAGTCGATTCGATTGACCGCCTAGGTGATGGAGTAAGTGGTGGACTTGGAGAACATTCTGTTGGATTTTTGCCTAGGCAAAGAAAACTTCGCCTAGGCGAATGGCTGTCAGTAGCCCATCTTCGTTTTCTGCTGGAATTCCGCCTAGGCGAAGGAATTTTCGCCTAGGCGGTCATTTGTCAGTAATATTTTGCTCTTTTTCTCAGCTTCTTCACTGCCTAGGCGGTGGGCCTGTTTCATATTTTAGCCTCCGAACTTGTTTATCTACTGTAACTTCGAATCGCTTTGGTTCGATCTCATCGTTTTAGCTCCAGTTTTTTATCTTTATGCCCCACATACCTAATTTATACAAAAAGTATGAAAACTAATTAAAACACATAAAAATAACAATAAACATACTCGAAAACTAACAAATTCAGAATGGAAATACGTAGGTAATTTATACCTATCAGAGGGCCTAGACGAGCGAATAGATGTTTGAAGAAATCTAATAGATACCCGACTTGATGACAATACTTAGCACTACTTCACACAAGCAAGAGACCAAACACCTGTTATGTCAGCTCAAGACAACAAGCCGAAAACCTCTACTAAAATATCCCACGTAGGGTTGTGGATCCCGAAACATGCTCGGTCAATTATTACAATAGTTCTCTAATTATGGATGGAACAATTACGATTATGAAGTAATGACCCTTGACTCCAAATCCTAACAAATGAGAAACATTAAGAGGGATTAACAAATATTCATGGAAAACTTGCTAAACAATTCTTCCATCTCCTATAAATACCATAAAGGGGATTAGAGAGGTACACGCACATGTTTTCCCTTGTTGTTACTCTACTCATTTTTTTTTTCAGAAAACATTACTAATTCTCCCACAGGGAAAGCGACGCCAACAAGTCCACTTGCAATGTATTGTTTTACAAGAACTAAGGCTTAGGGATAACTTTATTCCAAATCTCAAGGAACCAATCCTAACAATCCAGATTTTGGCTTCATTAGATTGAAATCGTCTGTGGGAAAAAATGATTCATTATTCTATCTCAAAACCTTAAAAACTTTTATGATTACTCTGAGATCCAAAATAATGACGAATAAACAAGAAAGAGAAAGGTAACTACTACAAATGACGGTTCCAAGAACTGGTCCTTTTGGTCAATCACCTTCGCTACTGATAGATATAATGAGGAATATATGTGATCTCTCTCGAAATGTACAAAGGATGGCAAGGCAAAACTAGTTATCACCATCTCCTTTAGTCTTGTAAGGTTATGTGCCACCTTCTAGTGAGGCACAAGCAATTACAGATGAATAATAGAGGGCGTGATGAGAACAACTTCATGAATAAGAACTACAAATAAAGAGACGAGGCCTGCAACGCAAGTTGGATAAGTTACGGAGAGAGATAGGCAATCTGCAATGTTTTGATAATGGCAATTGAGTAGGAAACAATGTGCTACCTCCCGAGCAAGTAGCCAATGTGCACCTATTGACTCAGGCCCTGGGGAAAACCAACTCGAACAGATAACAAAAGGAACAAAGCACCTGCTCCAAATAACAATGCACTGAGTGCCAAGCAATCCAAAGAGGGACAAAGTTATTGCCCAATGACGCTCACTACTCCATGGAAACATCCTCAGGTACTTCATTGGGAACTCAACGGTCGAACCAAGATTGAAAAACAAATAATGATATTTGAGACCAAGTAAACTCTATTAATGAAAAGCTTAGTGAGATAAAAAGAAATGCCCAATGTTCAGGAGATAGCAAAGAAGAATACACATCGTTCACTTCTTGGATGTCACAAGTAAGGGTCTAATCAATTTTCAAGTTTCCATCACAAATTAAAATGTATCAAGGTAATACAAACCTGGTCGAACACCACGACACCTATTAGGCCTACATGGATATGTGTGGAGAGTTAGATTCAATAAAGTGTTAAGCATTCTAGCCTTAGCTGACACAATATAAAAGTGGTACAAAACTCTGAAGTCAGGTATGTTTATATCATTTGAATATTTGAGTACTGCCTTCATGCATATTTTTGTTAGTGGTAGGTGACGGGCTAAGAACCAGTCACATTTGTAGTTGTTTAGCAAAGGATGGAAGAAAGGCTTGAGGCTTTCGTGAAAAGATTCCGATAAAAATCCAACCAAGTGAAAGACCTGAATGATGGGATGGCAGTCACAAACCTAATGGCAGGGATAAGAAATGTCCCTTTCATCCATAAAATGGTCGGAGCACCGTCGAAGATATTGGACCTAACTTTTGCCCTATCCACCAAAATTTGCCTTGGCAAAAAATGTCTACCAAGCCTAAACTAAAAATAAAAATGACCAGAAAAGTAAGATAAAAATAGGAGAATCAAGCTATAACAAGTTCGGATAAAAATGGAAGAATCAAGCTATAACAAGTTCGGGCGAGATAAGGCTAGGCTGAAGAAGATAAAGAACCGATAATGAGGTCAGTCAAATAAAAGGCCTAGGAGAGTAGTATCCCCTCTCTATTTCACCAATTTCATGTTGTTGAATTCCCTATTGAGCATTGGGCGGATGCAAATCCGACACAAAAAAACTAGTGAAATGGCCTCAGCCTTTGAAGAAATGAGGAAAAACAACAAATTTTGACAAATGGAAGGACTTCCACTAAGAGGAAAGATATACTATACACAATTACTACGGCCACAAGAACGAGATCGATAAATTGATTAAGAAGGGACACTTGAAGAGGTTCAACACCGAGAAGGAGTAGGATGATCGATGCCAGGACAAAGGGAGGGAAAGGCCTAAGGTGTTGGATATAATCACTATAGTCAATCTCAAGTATTAATAAAATGTATTTCTTGATGTTATTCTTGTAATTATATCTCTAAATATATAAACCTTGAATATTGAGTAGAGTGTCGGAATATTTAATACGATTAAATAGGAAGAGATCAAAGATTTTTGGTAGCTCAATATTGTAAACTATTCCTTGTCGATATTTGAAAATGATTTTCAACAATCTAGGTTAATTTGATCTAATATTCTCTCTTTGAGAATGTTGAGTCCCAATCCATTAGTACGAGATACTAGAACATCTGCAAGGAGACTTACTAAGTGATACTAAGAGACAGAACGTGATAATCCTTGATATCTTATATGAATTTTGTGAGCATTTAATGGGAATTAGAAGTGTGGAAAGAGAATCAACAAGAGGACAATAAATACATTTCTTAAGCTCTCCTTCATTCCCAAGTGTGGTCTTCTCATTTTAGTTTCTTATATAATTTTTATTTTTTATTTTATTTATTTTTTATTTTATTTATTTATTTTTTAATTAAGGTTGCATTTGGGTAAAATAATTCAAGAAGGGATTTCACTTTGAAAAAGAATTTCACAAATTCTTTGTCAAGAATTCCTTGTTTGCGTACTACTAAAAGGTATTTGTAAAATCTATTGAATTTGTAAAATGAATTTCCAAATAAGGAAAAAGGGTTTTCCAAATCCCTTCAAAACATGTGTTATTTCCAAAAATCCCTCTAAATAGGGATTTTACTTCTTTGAATATGTATAACTAAAATGAAATTAGTAAAATTATATTATTAACATAGATATAAAAGTAGTATAATTAAAATGATATTACTAAAATTTTATTATTAAAATTATAATATTAAGATAAGTATAAAAATTATAGGATAAAATTACTAAAATAAAAATTATGTTATTAAGTATATTTTCGTATTTTTTATTACTAACATTTAATAAATTTCAAAATTCTACATGCAAATACTTACCTATCCAAACAAGAAAATTATGAAATTATACAATCAAATTTTTTATCTTAAAAAGTTATCAAAATAAGGAATTTGTAAATGATAGAATTTTAAAATTCAGAATTTTGAAATCCTGTCATTTTCAAATTCGAAGGATTTTATCAAATCCATTACCCAAACGCAACCTAAGAGTATGAGAAAGAATAAAAGTTTTTTTTTTATTAAGAAATATAATTTTAATTCACTAAAATAATTAATGAATTGTCAAATCCCTTATATTTTTTTCTAATTATTTCTTTGGACAATTTTAATAGCATATTCTTTCGCATCACCCTAGTGCATTCAAGAAAAAATTCAAGATTTAATTTTTGAATACGTTCCAAGAGAGATGAATAAAAGAAGATCCTTTCTCTTGTCAAGTGTATTGATCCTAAGATTTTGATGGATAATTAAATGTTGATATTTTTTGTGGAACTAAGGATTTTATTGAGTGTTTTAGTTTATTAGTTCCAGTGATGAAAATTATCTTGAAGATATTGTGGCAATACTAAAGATGATAACAAAGATGATGAAAGATTAAGAATTTGAAAAAATTGAAGAATATAGGGAAAACAAGTTAAATTCTAACTCTTAATGTATCTCGATTAGAATTACACACGACACAAAATATTTTTCAAAATTATGTGTGTTTTTATAGGATCCTAATTAGTTAAATTATTTGCACCTATGTGCAATTGAAAAAAAAAATAAAGATAATTGATTAAAATTGAATTTAAGATTTAGTGGAGCTAACCGAGAAAAAAATTGGTTAAAGGGGCGAAAACGTCAAAGAAATTGAATGAAAATAAATTAAGGAGATGTGTTCCAGAAATGGTCGGTCAACAGGTAAGTCGACCTGTGGTTATAAGGTGAACTCTCTGAATCATTCGGTCGACAGGTAAGTCAACCTGTGCTTAGATGATGAACTCTCTAAATTCTCCGGTCGACAGGTAGGTCGACCTATGGTCAAAATAGGAACTCTCTGGATCTCTAAGTCAACAGATAGGTCGACTTATAAAACATCATGATTCGTCCAGTCGACAGATAAAGTATGGGTGGTCGACCAATGGGCTAAGGATTTTTGGCTTAGCTACATCCTAAATTGAGCAGTTGACCGATGGATCTTGGCCGGTCGACAGATGGAGCTATTTCAGGATTTATGAAATTTCCAATTTTATTCAAAAA
Source organism: Eucommia ulmoides (assembly GCA_016647705.1). NCBI lineage: Eukaryota > Viridiplantae > Streptophyta > Magnoliopsida > Garryales > Eucommiaceae > Eucommia > Eucommia ulmoides. The sequence goes on along the minus strand of CM028332.1, from coordinate 35,081,512 downwards.
GTAGTCGTTACTAGCCATTTTATGGTTAAGATATGTGAGATATCTTAGGGATCTTATTTGTTTTGAGCTATTTAATTAATATTTAATTATCCCTATAGATATGGTTCAAGCAGTTTTGATATTTCTCAATTTAGTACATGTAATTCTTTCAATTTTATCTAATTGAGTTTGAGTAAAAGTTTAAGGGACTAAATTAAATATTTTAAGTGAATTATTCCAGGAATGAATTATTATGATATAAAGGGTCTATTGGTGTAATTAAATGTCATGATTTATGGAAACTAGCCGTTATAGGGATTTTTTTCAATTGGCTTTAAATTGACCTGTGGATTTTACATGTTAAGAGAGAGAAAAAATCAAGATAATCCAAATCTATTTTGAGTTATTCAGCTCTCGTGCTTTCTAAGAGTTATCATATTGAGAGTTTGTGAGATCTTTCTTCATAAGCATTCTTTGGAGATTATTTGTTAGATCATCAATTTGAAGTTGCATTACTAATAATTATTTATTCGATAGAATCCTAGTGAGATCATTCCAAATTACTTGCTATTAATTGTTGTTTGATTATATTATTATTTGGAATTTGATATTTGAAATTATTTTCTGGATTTTTTATTGAAAATTATTTTTGAAATAATTTCTTGAGAAAATCTGATTACGTACTTAACTGCTTTCTACCCATATTTATTTATCAGATTTTGAAATTCTCACTTTTCTATCACTAGGATCGGGACATTAATTGAGTTTGAATTTATCTGAAGTGGTAGAAATTCTGGTGAAAAAATCACAATTGTTTTTAATTGGTGAGTTGAGTGCCAGATTAGATACTACTGGGAATGTCTATCTAATCTAGGTTAGCTGATTTCAATCTCTTCCGGTAAAGATATTGAGGTTTTGATCTTTGCCCAGAGTATAAAAAGATTAGGTGTTAATTCTTCCTTGATTGAATTTGTGAGTGAATTGTAATGGTTCAATCCTTACCGAGTAAAAGGATATTTAGAGCGTGTTTGTGTGAGGTTTAATTCTTAAGTCTAAGGTATAAAAAGAATTAGGTCGTGATTCTCCCTATAATAAAATTAGGTTAATCTTCCATCTGGTAAAAAGATAGAGGTTATTCCTTAGCCTATGAAAAATTGTAAAGGTTGATTCTGAACCTGTGAAAAGAATCGTTGTGAGGGTTTGGTTTCTACCTTTAAAGGGATCTTGAGTTTAGTGGGTGCGACTCTCCGCGGAGCTCGGGGGACTGGATTAACCAAGAGTAGCTTGGTGAATCAGTATAAATTTATATGTACTACATTATTTATATTGTTTACATTTTGTTATTTGGGTGTGCACCTAGTTGATAATACATAATTTACTACTACAAAAGATAATAATTAATTTTAGGATAAAATTAATTGTTTGAATTTTTGAAGTATTATTATTCTGATAATTTTTATCACTACCCAATTCATCCCCCCTCTTGGGTAGCTCACTGGGCCAACAAAGTGGACTAACAATTTTTGGGTAAAGTATGATTAATTTGTTATTATTTTTGTTTGAAACAATTTTTTGACTTGCTTGTAAGTTTTAGCACGTTGGGGGCATTAAAACACGTTGGGCGCATTGAATCGAGATTAATGTGATAAATTATTGGTCTTTGGAAGGATTCCAAGTCGTCGCGCCCAAATCTTCTATGTCGATCGTTGTCTTTCAGCTTTGATTTTCGTTGGGGGTTTGAGCAAGGATCTATACATTGATCTAAGTTGCTCCATCAACAACGTTCAAGATTTTGTTGGATTTTCGGATTTGTAGAGCTACGATTGTGATTTTAGATCTCTTCAGATCTAGATCGATTTGAGTCGAAGAGTCATTGATCTCATTCAATTTCTTTGCATTGAAGCCGGGGTTATGAGATTTTCAATTCTAAAAAAGGGGTCAGAGTTTTGCTTCAGCATACATCACCCTAGATCTAGTCGATTCAGTTTCACACCGCTACCATTTCTGATCGGAGCATCGAGAATGCTTGTCACTGGTTCAAGAGATCTGGTTTGTATCTAGTAATGTGCTAATATGATTTAGTGATGTAATTTAGAACTATCATAGGGACAATTTCCGACAAGGTTTCAGGCCTCGCTCCGCCAGGCCAGTTGGCCTTCCACAAAATCCAGATTCAAATGCCGCTTCATCAGGCTCCCAGATCATATCTTTCAATTAATAAAAAAATCATTTACATCTATACTCTCTTCTGAAGCATCATCGATCGTCGATCTGAAACCATAGGTAACTTATAAGGGTAAACCAGTGATTTTTTTTCTCCGATAAAGATATTGAAAGTTTGGCTAAACCATTTTGATGCTCCCTAGTAGGTAATTTTTCTCATGAAAAACCATCCTACTTTGATTTGGAAAAATTATTTTTAAAGTTGGGCTTGCATGGAGATGTAAAAATTGGTTTTCTTGATTACAAGCATGTTCTTATTCAATTTTTAAAAGAAGAGAATTTTCAAAGGATGTGGTTGAAAGGCAATTGACTTGTATTGGGTTTTCCGATGCATATGTTCAAGTGGACTACATCTTTTCGATATCATTTGGAATCAACCTTGGCTTCGATCGGGATTTCGTTTCCTAAACTGCCTATTCATTTTCAAAATGCCAAAAGTAGTTTTTCCATTATACAATCATTTGCTTACACTTTAAGACTGGACTCTGCAAGTGCGGATTTATCTCGACCACATTTGGCTTGAGTATGTGCTGAAATTGGTCTCCTAAAGCCTCGGCCTAGAGTTTGGATTGGTGAATGTGAGAACGATAGTGGATTTTGGCAACCGATTCATTTTGAAAAGATTCTCTCATATTGTACCCATTATTGTCATCAAGGCCATGAGAGGGTCTCCTGTAAACTTTTATCTCCTACAAATGATTTGAGACATATAATAAATGAAAAAACATCCAAAAAAAAAAAAAGAGGTAATCAAGTTTTAGAACAAAAGGAGAAGGAGGCTGAAAATGTGGTTGATATTGTGATTGTTGAAGCTATTAATCAATCTCAGCCGCAAGGGAATTTGGATGCAGTTGAAGTAGTTGGGGAGGGTAAAAAGGCTATATTAATTGAGGAAAATATTTTAGACGATGGGAAAAAGAAAAATTCTATGTGTGAAGTTCATGTCGAAGGTGGACAACAATTGGAAGTTACCCCTAATAAAACGGAAACAACTCCTAATGTGGAATATGGACAACAAAAAGGTACGTCTAATCACATCACGGTTGATCGTGACACAAGTTCTACTCAAAATCTTAATAATTTGTTTAAGAAAGTGAGTAGAGGTAAAGAAGTATTCTCTAGTACCTAAAGTTCTAGGGATAAGAATGAGTCAGTTAGTATCAAGATGAAAGGAGTTAGAGATATGGTTGAAGAAGAGGAGGAAGTTTTATCTAAGAGATTGATTTTGGAGACTAATAAGAATCAGTATCAAGATCTTGATACCCAACCAATTCCGAATCTCAATCTCTCTACCAGGCGATGTCGAGAAGATGTCAATTTCGATGAAGATAAGTTTCAAGTGGTTTCCTATAAAAAAATTAGGAAAAAAAAGTTGCAATTCCCAATCGGAGATGTTATAACAAGATCAATGAGAAGATCAGTCGAAAGAAGTTATCACTCTGATTATATGGATAATTTTTTTGTATTGGGATGACCGGTTTTGATTAGTTTTGTTTTGATTTTTTATTTTATTTATATATTTTTTTATCCTATCAATTTTGGTCTAGTCCTCTTATATGTTTGCTTGTTTTCTTTCATTTTCATTTAATAATATTTTAATTAAAAAAAAAAAATCCCTTATTTTTTTCTAAAACAAAAATCCAAAATCAAAATTTCCATCAAAAATTCAAAATCAATTTTCCATGAAAAATTTAACATAAACTTTAAGACCCATAATATGTATATAAACGTGGGCAACTTTGATTAAAATAAGGTGAGGTCAAAAGTTTGAGATGTTTGAAGGTTTTATATTGCCATCTCTACGCCTATATATACATCCCCACCGCGGGAGGTTTTGGCCATCGATATCCACAGAGAAGGAGAGAGAGAGAAAATGGTGGTAGCATTTAAGACCATTTCTAAACAAACTGTCCGGCCATCTTTGCCGACGCCGGCTAACCTCCGATGTCTGAACCTCTCCTTTTTGGATCAGGTTGCTCCTTTTATTTACGTCTCCATTGTTCTCTTCTACCCAGAAACCCATCTGCATCAGCATCATATCCTCAAGAAATCACTCGAATTAACACTCGCGCGCTTCTACCCACTGGCCGGGAGGCTAAGGGACGACTGTTCCATCGTCGACTGTAACGACCGAGGAGCAGAGTACTTTGAGGTTCGCGTCGGCTGTCGGCTCCACGCATTTAACTCAGCCGACGTCCGTGAGCTCCGGCTGCTGCTTCCGTACTCGAACACCGTCTCCCACCTGGGCGATGACCGTCCAGCATCGTCGGTGCCGCTGCTGGGTGTCCAACTCACTAGATTCAAAGGCGGCGGGATCACGGTGGGTGTTTGCCTCCTTCATAAGGTGGCCGACGCGTCGACGATGGGATTTTTCCTTCGGTGTTGGGCCGCCATTACGAAAACCATTATCGGCGGTGAGCGTAAGTTCTTGGGGGACGTGAACGGCAGCGGGGGCTCGATCGTCGACTGCACCTCGTACTTTCCACCCGTCGCGGACGCGAGTGGGTTCGCCATGAAGACTTACATAGACGAAGGCATAGAGTCGAAGACGGTGGTGACGAAGAAGTTTGTGTTGGATGCGGCGAAAATAAGCGCTCTGAAGAAGGAAATAGCCGCCGGAAACAAAGAATACACCGCCGTCAGCCGCGTAATAGCGGTGTCGTCTTTCATATGGGGGTCCATAATCAGAGCTATACATCAATCAACCGATTATCAGAACACAAAATCATATCCGGAACAGCTGACGGAGGAAGAACCCATTAACGGTCACTGTCCAAACCAACCAAAATCGTTGCTTTTGACATCAGTTCAAGGTAAGAACCGAAATCTTGTAGTAAACATTTCACGTATTAACTTTTTTTTAATAATGAAAAGAATAGATTTAGTGGCGCTCAACATACACTTTTTACAAGTACGTAGCCGTACGTAGGTCAGCACACAAGTATATTATTTTATGAAAAAGAAACGACGATCATTTATTACAACTTGGTTGGCCAAAAACCAGTGTATAACCATTTTAAAATATTATAATTTTATGCCAAAACTTTGGTCTTTTTTGTATTATTTTCTCTTCTTAAAACTTTGGTATTTTTTACTGTTAATACTTGACTAAAAGTTCAATTCATAGGCTTTTAAAAGTCAAAAATCATAATTTGACATAAATCAATACCAAATTACTTATTTGTTCTATGTTCTCTAAAATTCGTTACTGGGCCTTTGGACTTGTAGGGCGGAAGGTACACGTGGCCAAACACGTTGTGAACTTGAGGAGTAAGATGCTTCCGCCGTTACCCAAGGACTCGTTGGGAAGCATTTGCCAACTTAGTTTCGGGGCGGAATGGAGGGTTGACGAGCCGATTAACTATAGCGGCTTAGCCAAAGCACTCGGAGCTGCCATAGTCAAGATCACCGATGGCTCAGTTCGCAAAATGCATGAGAGAAACGATTATTTGAACGAAGTGACAAGTGAAAACACCGATGATCATACTGAAGCACCCGAGGAAGACGAGCGATTGGCTATCAGTTTCAGTAGCTGGTGTGGGTTTCCGTATAACGAAACGGATTTTGGGTGGGGAAAACCTGCTTGGGTTGCGACGCCGGGATTGCCTTTCAATAACTTCGTCAACTTGATGGATTCAGCGGCGGGTGATGGCGGAGTCGAGGCATTGGTCAACTTATCGGCAGAAGACATGGGTAAACTAGACACGGATACGGAGTTTAATACATTTTTGTCAAGTGGACGATTGCTATAAATATACTAGTTTGGTTCATCAAGTTTATTATTTTTTCAATTCTTTAATTTTTATTTTTTTTAATTGTAATTTAGACTCCCTTTAAAATTTAGTCAAAGGTTGACATTATAGCAAGTTATACTTGTCAAATTGCATTTCTTTTTAAGTTTCTCAATTTATTCTCTTGTATTCTTTCATGCAAAATTAAATTTTTTAAATGTAGAAAAATATTTATCTATTTATTTTATGATATTTAATGTTTATTGAATGACTCGCAAAATGTTTTATTTAAGTAGTTATGTATTAAAAATGACATAACCAAAAGAATGTTTTTGTACATTTTAGATACATTCTCGTGATTATATAGTCATAATATTAAGCTAAACAATAAAAGAATCCACCAGTAATGAATGAGTTAAGAAACATAATAAAAGAAATTATCATATTGATAACATGAGCTAAAATACTGAATAATAAATATATTAAAAATAAATATTTCAACACTCCCATTCAAGTTGAGACGAAAATGTTTCTAAGCTCCAACGTGACAAGTGCTGACCTGAGAAGATGGGCCCACAGATCCGGCAAACATATCGGCAATCTGTTTAGAGGATGAAACAACAAGGGTGATCACCTCAAGTGAACTTTCTCTCAATTAAAGTGAATATTAACGTCAATGTGTTTTATTCTCTCGTGAAGAATTGAGTTACAAGATAGCATGATAGCGGATTTGTATTCACAAAGTAGAGTAGATGAGTCTATCATTTGAAATCTCAACTCAGTTGGAAGGAATTAAAGCTAATGAAGTTCACACGTTCCCTGAATCATAGCACGATCCTCAACTTCTGCAAATGATCGAGAGACAAGTATTGTTTCTTATTATTCCACAAGATGATAAAACGACCATGGAATAGTATGTACTGACTTGAGGTAGAATGCTTGTCACTCTTCGACTCTATATGATCGATGTTTGTAAAGTAGGACAATTCTTCTTGTGTACCTAACACATAGAAGAGACCAAGACTGGGACAAGTCTTGAGGTACCAAATGATGTGTAGTAGATGATAAACAAATTACAAGTGTGAGGTAACTGCGTAAACTCTCCTAAAATACTCATGGCATACATAAGATACATCCCCGTGTTGGTCGAGTAGATGAGACAACCCACAAGTCTCTAATAATACCAATAGATTTGGTAATAGTTCCCTTAATTCTGTTGTCAACTTAAGCTTCTGGTCAAAAATGGTAGAGGCAAGTCTATAAACAAGCATACATGTAGATCAAGAGCATACTTTTGTTGAGACAGAGATTTACCATAGGGAGACCGAACTACCTAAATCCCAAAAAAGTATCGAAGTGGACCCAAATCCTTAATTTAAAAAAAAAAAAACATAGATCACTTTTTAGTCAAACAATACCTAATGCTTCATGTCTTGTAATAATGATCTCATTCACATATACTGAGATAATGACACACTAGACCTGAGGATGACGACAAATAAAACATGTATAATTTGAGTAACATCGGGTAAATCCAATAGTAAAGATTACATCGCTAACACAACTGAACTAAATTCATGGGGACTTCTCAAGTCCATAGAATGACTTCTGTAGGTGTGACACTTTCCTTGAATACTCCCCTTGAGCCCAAAAACCAAGTGGGGTATCCATGAAAATAATTTTATATATAACGGGATTAATGAACTCATTCTTGACATCCATTTGAGCAAGTGATCAAGAATTAAAAATGAGCAAGAAGACGAGGAGGTGAATTGTAGTCAACTTCGCGTCAAGTATAAAGTGTTAACCTAGTGAACTACCCAAGAGGGGGGGTGAATTGGGTAAATAAAAAATTATCAGAGAAAATACTTCAAGAAATTAAAATAATTAATTTTAATTCTAAATTAATTATTATCTTTATATCATAGCGGAAATATAATATCAACTAGGTGCACACCAAACAAAAAATAAATAAGAAAAAATATCAGTACACCAAAAATTTATATTGATTCACCAAGCTACTTTTGGTTAATCCAATCCCCCGAGCATCATGGAGAGTCGCACCCACTAAACTCAATATTCCTTTAAAGGTAAAAACCAAACCCTCATAAATATTCTTTTCATAGACTTAGAATCAACATTTACAAATTCTTTTTCACAAGCTTAGAAATAACATTTACTTTTTACAAGTTCAAGAATAACCTAATTCTTTTTTAAACTAAGACTAAATAATCAAAACCTCACAAACACTCCAAATATCTTTTTACCCGGTAAGAATTGAACCGTTACAAAATTACTCACAAATCAATTCAATCCAGGAAGAATTACTACCTCATTCTCTTTACAAAAAGACACTGAAACTAGCTACCCTTAGATTAAATACTCCCAATAGTATTTAATCTGTCACTCAACTCACCAATTACAAATTGATAAGTGATTTTTCTCACTCGGAGCTTCTACCACCCCAAATAAATTAGAACTCAATTAATATTCCAAAACTAGTGATAGAAAAGTGAGATATTCAAAATCTGATTTAAACAAAAATAGGGTAGCATGTAATTAAGCACGTAATCAAATTTCTTCAAGAAATTGTTTAAAAAATAATTTTCAATAAAAAATTAGAATACAATTTCAAAGACCGAATTCCAAATATAATTAAGCAATCAATCAATAGAAAGTAATTTAAAAAGATCTCACCCGAAATCTACCGAAAGAATAATGATAGCAATGTCGCTTCAGATCAGTAGCAGTAATAATTCACAGCAAATAATTTTCAAGAATAACTCACAGAAAATCTCTCACAATTCTCTCAATATGATTTCTCTTAAAAAAAACTCAGTATAATTCTCTTGATCTCACATTTTAATATGAAAAACGCAGGTCTATATAAATGGGAATCTTGGTTCAATTCACTTAATTATACCTTTTAAACTTCTCAATTAAGACCCGCAAATATTTCTCAATCACAATTAAATAGAATAGAAAAAATTACATGTACCAAATTGAGACATATTCAAACTTAATGGACCAAATCTATAGGGATATCATAATATATGTTGCATATCTCAAATAACATTAAATCCCTAATATATCTCGTGAATCTTAACCATAAAACAACTAATAATGGCTACTGTTAGAATAAAATCCGGAATTCCACAATATCCTGAAATAGTGCCATAAGTCGACTTACTAAAGATCACTAGTCGACCGCTCAATTTAGGATGTAACCAAGCCAAAAATTCACAACCCACCGATCGACCTATCTATCGACCTAGAGATTCAGAGAGTTTCATTTATGGTCACAGGTCGACTGCTCTGTCGACTTATCGATATAGAGAGTTCATATTTAAGCACAGATCGATCTACTTGTCGACGGAGAGATACAGAGACTTTTTCTTCTATACTCTAGTCGACTTACTTGTCGACTTACTAATGTTGGAATACTTCTCTCAATTCATTTTTAATCCATTTTCATTGACGTTTTTGCCCCCTTTAATCGATTTCTTTTCTCGGTTAACTCCACTAAATTCTTAAATACAATTTTAATTAATTATCAATATTTCTTTTTCAATTTCACATAGGTGCAAATAATTCAACTAATTAGGATCCTATAAAAAAAAACACATATTTATAAAAATTATTTAAAAATCTTTTTGTGTCGTGTGTGATCCTTATTGGGATATTAAGAGTTGAAATTTAACCTGAGTTGTTTTCCTTAGGTTCTTCAAATTCTTCAACCTCTTAATCCTTCATCATCTTTGTCATCATCTTTTAGTATCCATTCATTACTTGTCATCATTGGAACTAATAAACTGAAACACTCAATTAAACCGTTAGTTCCACAAAAAACATCAACCTTTAATTGTTCATCAAAATTTTAGAATCAACAATATCTTCCTTTTTAATGATGACAATTAATTTTGATGTTTTCTTCAAAATAATAATATAACCACACTCCTTCTAAATCCGAGGATAGGTTTTATAACTCATTAAAGCATAATAATAAAGATAATCATAAAATAATCAACAAAGCACAAATATAATAAACTCCCCCTTATGATATTCAATAAAACATCAACTAATTCTCCCACTTTGTCATCTAAAAAAAAAATGGGGGAGGGGGGAACACAAAAAAACTCTACTCTAGCAAACATCATTATCCTAGCCACACCCAAACCGCAAATGATTTTCACAAATTGATCTTCCATTAGTGGTTTGGTAAAAACATCAGCAAGCTTGTCAGAGATATCAATATACTCAATAACAATGTCTCTTTTCTGAATGTGATCACGAATAAAGTGATGTTTAATCTCTATGTGCTTAGTTCGTGAGTGCTATGTAGGATTCTTACTTAGACAAATAACACTTTTATTATCACAATAAATCGAGACCTCCTCCATGCAAATTCTGAAGTCATTTAAATATTGCTTAATATATAAAATTTGAGCACAATAGTTACCAACTTCCATATACTCAGCCTTAGTAGTTGATAAGGCTATCGAATTTCGTTTCTTTCTTGACCAAGAAACCAATGCATGTCTTAACAAATGACATAACCCACTTGTGTTTTTTCACTCAACTTTGCAACTGGCAAAATCAGCCTCGGAGTAACTTATCAATTTGAAATCACTCCTCCTAGGATACCATAATCCTAGGTCAGTCGTCCCTTTTAAGTATCGAAAAATTTACTTAACCGCAGTCAAGTGCAATTCTTTAGGACAAGACTGAAATCTAGCACGAAGACAAACATTGTACATAATATCAGGTCTACTTGTAGTTAAATACAACAGACTATCAATCATACATCGATACATTTTTTCATTAATACTTTTACCCATATCGTCTTTGTCTATCTTCGTAGTCATTGCCATGGGAGTTTTGTGCTCTTTAGCGCCATCCAATCCATATTTATTTAACAAATCCTCGGTATATTTAACTTGGTTTATAAATATCCCTTCTTTGGTTTGGTTAATTTGCAATCCAAGAAAGAAATTCAACTCTCTCATCATGCTCATTCCAAATTCGACCTACATTATCTTAGCAAACTCTTAGCAAAGATCCTCATTAGTAGATCCAAAAATAATATCATCAACATACATTTGTACTAATAAGATATCAGAATCAGTTTGCTTCGCAAACAGTGTTATATCACAAATACTCCTTCAAAAATTGTTTTCGATCAAATATCGGTTAAGTCTCTCATACCAAGCTCTAGGAGCTTGTTTGAGCCAATACAAAGTCTTACGAAATTTAAATACATGATCGGGAAATTTATCACTTTCAAATCCCAAGGATTATTCCACATAAACTTCTTCTGCTAGAAAGTCATTTAGAAATGCACTCTTAATATCCATTTGATATAACTTAAAATTACATGAACATGCAAAAGCGGGTAGCATTCTAATTGCTTCTAATCTAGCAATAGGAGCATAGATTTCATCATAATCAATTCATTTCTCTTGATTATAGCCCTGTGCTACTAATCTTACTTTGTTTCTAATTTCCATGCCAGATTCATCCTTTTTATTTCTAAAAACCCATTTAGTACCCAATAACTTGATGAAAATCCAATCTCAGAACAAGACACCATATTTTGTTCCGCTCAAATTAAACTAACTCATCTTGCATTGCGAAAATCCAAGATTCATCAGTTAACGCCTCATCTATATTCTTAGGCTCAATTTGAGATAAGAAAGTAAGATTAATTATATCCCTAAGAGAAGAACGAATACTTATACCTCTTTCGAAATTACTGATGATTTCTTTTATCGAATGTCCTGGTACTGTCTTTATAGATCATGGTAAAGTCGAATCATTTTCCTTAGGTTCCTCCTCTTGTTGGGACTCCTTAGGTACATATCACCTTGGTTTTGGTTATTTAAAATACCTGCATCACTATCATCCAAAACTTTTCTCGACAAGAAAGGATCAGCTTCCTCAAAAACAACATGCATAGTTTCTTCTACTATTAACGTACGTTTATTATAAATTCTATAAGTCTTACTGTTATTAGCATATCCAAGGAAAATCCCATAATAAGATTTAACATCAAATTTACCAAGATTATCTTTGTCATTCAAAATAAAACACTTACATCCAAATATTTTAAAATAAAAAATATTAGGAGTCTTACCACTCCAGATTTCATATGGGGTTTTGTTGAACCCTCTACGAATCGATATCCAATTCACCACATAGCAAGCTGTACTTACTGCTTCGGCCCAGAAGTAGGTTAGTAAGCAATTTTCATTAAGCATCGCTCTGGCCATCTCTTGAAGCATCCTGTTCATCATTTCCACTACACCATTTTGTTGTGGTGATTTTAGTGCAGAAAAGTTATGAGCATAACCATGCTCATCACAATAACTTACCATATTATCATTCTTAAACTCTCTTCCTTTGTCACTTCGAATGTTAATAATGGAACATTACTTCTCATTTTGAACACATTTACAAAATTTAGCAAGAATAGAAGCAACCTCACTTTTCTTAGCAAGAAACAATACCCAGGTAAGTCTGGAATAATCATCAATTATAACAAAAACATAAAACTTACCACTAAAACTAGCAACAGAGTTTGGACCAAACAAATCAAGATGGAATAATTCAAGACATCTAGACGTGAACATGTGCATCGTTTTCTTAAATGATGATCTAATGTACTTGCCTAAATGACATGCATCACATACTTTATCTTTCACAAATTTTAAATCAGGTAGGTCACGTACGAGACTCTTCTTTGATAAATTAGAGATTAACTCCATAATAGCATGCCCAAGTCTCCTATGCCATAACCAACTATTTTCCCACAAAACATTTAAACAGGATAAATTTTGAGAATTTAAAATCATCAAATGAGCAAGTATAAACATTCTCAAAACATGATGCAACTAATAAGATACTACTATCATGACTATTCTTAATAATGCATTTATCATAATCAAATATAGCGTTATAGCCCTTATCACATAGTTGACTAATACTAAGCAAATTATATTTAAGTTCATCAACTAATAACACATCTTTTATAATAGTTGTACCATTATTGATATTTCCTATATCAATAATTTTACCCTTTGCGTTGTCTCCAAAAGTCACATGACCTCCATCCTTAGATGTCAAAGATGTAAATTTTTCTTTGTCCCCCGTCATGTGTCGAGAACAACCACTATCCAAGAACCATTTATCCTTGCTTATTGAAGCTTTTAGAATAACTTGCAAGGAGCACCTCAAATAGTTCCTAAGTGGTACCCAGTCTAAGTGGGTCCGATCTTGTTAGTCAGAACAATTAGATATTTTAGCAAAACATCTACGAATTGTATGCCCCACAACATTAAATTTAAAATATCTAACAAGATCCTTGATTGTAGAAAAGAATTTATGAAAACGTTTTTGTTTAAGATTTTTCTGAAATCCAATACCAACTTTATCAAAAATTCCATGTGAACTTCCCAAAAGCATTTTCAAGTTATTTTCACCGCCGATGAATTTGAGAACAATTGAATGCAAATCCGTCAACTTAGATTTCAATTCATTGTTTTCAGATTCGTAGTCCATCACTTGCTTGTTTAATGTATTAATCGTACTTTGAATGGTATTTATTTTAGAATACTGATTTTTATAATCATGAGAAAGTTCTTGATAAACATCAAATAATTCATCAAAATCAAAATGACAAGAACTTGAAAGTTACCTCACCACCAGTGGCCATCAAAGTAAACATAAACAAGTCTTCACTATCCAATTTTTCGTAGCTACTTGATTCAGTATCATCCCAAGTAGCCTTCATGTATTTCTTATTACTCTTATTTTCTCTCTTTTTTTCTTTCTTCTTTTTTTCCTTTTCTTTATCCTTCTTCGATTTGGGACAATCATTTTGAAAGTGACCGGTCTTATGACAGTTGTAATATTCCACTTTAGTCATGTTGAGATTTTTTCTCTCGCGGAATGTGTGTCGAGTCATTCTTCTTAAATTTTTTGTGAGAAATGCCACATCTTTTTCTTTCTCACTGTTAAGACTTTCATTATCACTGTTATCCTCTTCTTTAATTTTTTAAGCTTTTAGGGTTAAGGATTTCCTCTTGCTATTTCCAGTGTCATCCTCATATCATTTAATCATCGCTTCATGAGTCATCAAGTTGCCTATGAGATCATCAATTTCATATTTACCAAGATCCTTAACTTCCTCAATTGAAGTCACATTTGACTCCCATATTTTTGTTAGATATCTTAGGACCTTCCAAACTCTATCCTCTATGGACTATGACTTTTCAAGTTGACTCAAGTGATTGCAAATGCTATTGAAGTGAGTATACATCTCATGAATTGATTCAGTTCTTCTATTATGAACAACTCAAATTTCCTCATAAGAGCGTTGATTTTCAATTGCTTCACTTGACTTGTCCCTTCGTAGATAACTTGTAGCTTGTCTCACATCTCCTTTGCAGATATACAACCTGAAACTTTAGAATATTCATTAGCATCTAAAGAGAAAAATAAAATGTTAATATCCTGAGAGTATATAGAGAGTTTTTGCTCATCGGAAGCAGTTAGCTGTTCTTTCTTCTTCTTGACTTCGTTTTTCATTGGAACAAACGGACCATCCTCGATTGTTAGCCACACATCATAATTTGTAGCCTAAAGGAAGGCTATTATTTTGTCTTTCCAGAACGAATAACTTTCACCTGCAAACAATGGTGGTCGATGCATAGATTGCCCCTCAGCTAGTGTGCCTATTATGTGCACCATGTGATCTTTGTTAGCTAAGTTTGTCGAGTTAAACCAGTTCTGGTGCCAATTGTTGGCCTAGTGAAATACTCAAGAGGAGGGGTGAATTTGGTAGATAAAAAATTATCAGAGAAAATACATCAAAAAATTCAAATAATTAATTTTAATTCTAAATTAATTATTATCTTTATATCGCAATGGAAATATAATATCAATTAGATGCACACAAAACAATAAAAAATAAATAATAAAAAATAGCAGCACACCAGAAATTTATATTGATTCACTAAGTTACTCTTGGCTAATCTAGTCTCCCGAGCTCTACGGAGAGTCTCACCCACTAAACTCAAGATTCCTTTAAAAATAGGAACCAAACTCTCACAAATATTCTTTTTGCAGGCTCATAATCAACCATTATAAATTATTTTTCACAGACTTAGTAATAACCTCTACTTTTACAAGCTCAAGAATAACCTAATTCTTTTTTAAATTAAGACTAAAGAATCAAAATCTCACAAAAACTCCAAATATCCTTTTACCTGGTAAGGATTGAACCGTTAAAAAATTACTCATAAATCAATTCAATCTAACAAGAATTACTACTACAATCTCTTTCCAGGAAGGCAGTGAAACCAACTACCGTTAGATTAAATACTCCTAGTAGTATTCAATCCGTCACTCAACTCACCAATTACAAATTGATAAGTGATATTTCTCACTCGGAGTTTCTACCACCCCAAATAAATTAGAACTCAATTAATATTCCAAAACTAGTGATAGAAAAGTGAGATATTCAAAATCTGATTTAAACAAAAATAGGGTAGCACGTAATTAAGCACGTAATCAGATTTCTTCAAGAAACTGTTTCAAAAATAATTTTCAATAAAACATCATAAAACAATTTCAAAGATCAAATTCCAAATATAATTAAGCAATCAATCAATAGAAAGTAATTTGTAAATATCTCAACCGGAATCCACCGAAAGAATAATGATAGCAATGTCGCTTCAGATCGGTAATAGCAATAATTCACAACAAATAATTTTCAAGAATAACTCACAAAAAAGCTCTCACAATTCTCTCAATATGATTTCTCTTAGAAAAACTCAGTATAATTCTCTTGATCTCACATTTTAATTTGAAAAACGCAGGTCTATATAAATGGGAATAAAATAAGCTCTCTAACGGTTAGCTCCCACTTGTTATGACATTTAATTACTCTTATAGATCCCTTACATCATTAAGACTTCATCCTGATTCAAATCACTTAATTATAGCTTTTAAACTTCTTAATTAAATCCCATAAATATTTCTCAATCACAATTAAATAGGATAGAAAGAATTACATTTACCAAATTGAGAAATATTCAAACTTAAGGAACCAAATCTATAGGGACATCATAATATATGTTGCATATCTCAGATAACATTAAATCCCTAATATATCTCGTGAATCTTAACCATAAAATGGCTAATAACGACTACTTTTAGAATAAAATCTGGAATTTCACAATATCCTGAAACAGTGCCATAAGTCGACTTACCAAAGATCACCGGTCGACCGCTCGATTCAGGATGTAGCCAAGCCAAAAATCCACAGCCCATCGGTCGACCTATCTATCGACCTAGAGATTCAGAGAGTTCCATTTCTAGTCACAGGTTGACCGCTCTGTTGACTTATCGATACAGAGAGTTTATATTTAAACACAGGTCGACCTACCTGTCGACCGAAAGATACAGAGACTTTTCCTTCTATGCTCCGATCGACTTACCTGTCGACTTACTAATGTTTGAACACTTCTCTCAATTCATTTTTAATCCATCTGTATTGACGTTTTTACCCCTTTAATCGATTTCTTTTCTCAGTTAGCTCCACTAAATTCTTAAATACAATTTTAATTAATTATCAATATTTATTTTTCAATTTCACATAGGAACAAATAATTCAACTAATTAGAATCCTATAAAAAACAAACATATTTATAAAAATCATTTAAAAATCTTTTTGTGTCGTGTGTGATCCTAATTGGGATATTAAGAGTTGAAATTGAACCTGAGTTATTTTCCCTAGGTTCTTCAAATTCTTCAACCTCTTAATCATTCATCATCTTTATTATCATCTTGTAGCATTCATTCAGTGCTTGTCATCATTAGAACTAATAAACTGAAACACTCAATTAAACCGTTAGTTCTACCAAAAATATTCATCTTTAATTGTTCATCAAAATCTTTGGATCAACACAAAGGTTGCACCGAAGTCCTTACCTAGTATCTATGTGAACCTTTTAGTAGCAAGTTTAGCCTTATATCGATGAATAATACCATTTGTTCAATATTTTGCACTGACCACTCATTTATAACCAAATGGCCTCTCACTCTAGATAGATTAATAATTTCTGAAGTTTAATTTTGCTGAAGAGAATCCATGTTTGCTTTTATAGGGTCATCCAATTTGGACTCTAAAAAGTCTCACGAACTGATTGAGGAAGTGAAACTGAATCATCCTGACCGAGTAAAGATATATTTAAACCGAAGATATCCTAGAAAAATATCTACTTGACAATAGGATGATCAGTACTACTTCATAGAAGATACTGGGAAAAGTAACGATATTCATTGGTAAGATAATAGGGAGAAAAAGAATAAGAGAATATGGGAGATAGTGACATACCTAATTCTAGAGAAGATGTTGGCAGGGTATCTAGAACACTTGGATGACAAAAGTTGACCTATAATGGGGATGAAAGAGATGAATGAGGTAGGGACCGCTAGAGGAGAGTGTAATGGTTAGTGGAGATACGCGAACTATAAAGATTGGGAGCGAAAGTGAATGAGGATGTTCAATAGATGAATCCTCTACATGCCTATCTTAGAAAGAATAAGTGTCTGGGAAAAAAAAAAAAAAAAAAAAGGGACATTTTCTAGGAATGTGACATCTGTAGAGTGGTGTAAGTGACAGACAACATGATCAAAGCACGTATATTCTTTAGACATAGAAGAGTACCCTAAAAAAACACATTGGGTAGCCTTATAATCTATTTGACGAAATAAGTACACCCAAAGACTACTAGTAAGATTGAAAATTGAGTAGTACCTGACTGCAGATTGTGCACGGGTACTTTACCTTGTAGAATAATGTTGGGGTAATTTTATGAGACATGTTACAGTAAAGACAACCATGTGACAAAAGTATTTAGGAATACTCATACCGCATAAAAGAATTTGAACCACAAACATAATGTGATGGTTCATTCATTTCGACACACTATATAGTTCAGGTGTGTAACGACCTGGCTTCCCAGGGCCATTACTCGGTTTTTCCTATAGAAAATTTTGTCCTAAATATTTCACCGTTACTATTAATTCAGCTCTGATACCACCTGTAATAGCCCAGTTTCCCAGGGTCGCTACTGGGTTCCTCCCCGAGGAGAATTAAAACTAAAACCGAATGACTAATGTTTTATTACATAAATTTGAGAATTCTTACAAGGTGACGGTGACAATTATAATTTGTCGATTTGTCGATGTTATTCGAATTTTTGAAATTTATGAATTACGACAATAATTATAATTATCTAATTCACTGAATTAATCATCGGTACCAAATTGTCGATAGCAACCATGGAATTA
Organism: Eucommia ulmoides; assembly: GCA_016647705.1. NCBI lineage: Eukaryota > Viridiplantae > Streptophyta > Magnoliopsida > Garryales > Eucommiaceae > Eucommia > Eucommia ulmoides. The sequence continues at coordinate 35,063,222 of CM028332.1, read as the reverse complement.
TTAATAAAATTGTCTAAGGTCCTACCCCAAACCATGGAATCATTAATATTACGTGGTCAGTTTCCTGCAGGTGGTATCAATATCAATAGTGATCATTAATGTTAGAATTATCAATAGGTAGTACCAAAGGTAATATCCATAATAAAAAATCCATAATAAAACCCATTAATCCAAATATACTAAATTAAAAAGAAAATTCGATATTTTATTTGGGAATTAATCTCAATAATTAATTTATCGCGTCGATTTTACAACAGTAAATATTAACTATCATTATTACAAATAAAAATTCTAATATAATTCCCAGGGCCGTTTCGTTCTCACCGGCCCTGCAATCAAAACTGTGGGGTTGTGAGCCAACGCTCAGTAGAACTTCAAACCCTCTAATACATGCATTTAATTAACGCAACAAATAAAATACATTGGCATAATTTTCACAAAATTTTCACATCGTCATAATTAGTTCATAAAATTTAACAGTAAATATTCAACAACAATAATAGCATAAATCACACAATAAGAAAATTAAATACATATATTAAAGAGTTGGAAATTTTATCTGAATTTCGAAGCTGAAATCCGAACCAAATATTTTTCTCGCTCAAACCCTTTCTAAAATCAAATCCTGAATCGCTAATTTTTTTTTTGTTAATCTACACGTGTATTGACATTAAGAGGAATAATGGCCATCCATTTTGTTATCTTTTCTTTTTATTTTAATTTTCCTATTTTTATGGCCACAAATTGATTTCTTAGTTATTAAGAATTTAGAAATTATATTTAACACCCCATAATTATAAAGTAATTCATATTAAACGCAATAATTACACTTATCTCCCCAAAATTATCAAATATTTATTATAGATTTTCATAATATACAAAACAACCCAAAAATATTAAAATAATATTTTCAAAAGTATAAATTTAACGTTTAACTCCAAAAATTATCAAGTATATATTTATAACACAAATTTACAAAATCGTCACCAAAAATATAAAACTTATATAAAATAATAATTTTAAAAATATAAATTTTTAGGGTATTACAAGATGTATAAGGGAAAGTAAGTTGCTGAAGAAGGTTACTTAATTTTGTTATGTTCATATTGAAATTCATTGATAAATTATTTCCAATCAATATCAAACCTGATATTACAAACAATAGTATGGTATTAGGTTTTCATCATTTTACGACAGTGAGTAAAATAGGTGAAGACTTCAATGTTTTTCATTATCTATACCCAAGTGAAACAGCTATAATCTCTATAATGTGATGTAGTTAGTGTAGGAAAATGTTCGTCACAGAAGAAGGTGCCCATATATCAAACTAAATAAGGTCAACAATAATAAGGGAATGGTGCATAAGACAAATATATGAAGTGGGAGTACATATGTACCATTCACACACTACACATTTAAATTTAAAATTCATAAAAGATTTATCTAATATAAAAATAACCAATATAAATATGAAAATTTTGCATGTCCTCAAGATGAAAAAGGTTGATCCCAGTATTTGTAGAGTTTATCATACTCATTTTCTCTATAAATAATCTTTCTTAAAGTCAAGCCCTACAAGGAATAATTGTAAGACCCTGATTTTTATTTTTTATTTAAGATGCGTTTTCGCATATTCAAGAAATTATGGGGTAGATGCATCATTTCTAATTTAATTTAAAAGATTTAGGGGTTAATTAACAATTTGTGAAACATTCATTTTAAAACTTGTGAATAGGGGTTAAAATGAAAACTTAAAGAAAAATTAAGGGGTGAATAATGTAATTAGAAAAAAAAAAAAAAAAAAAGATTAACATATATATATATATACACACACACACACATATGTATAGGAGGCTAAGATCATCCCAAATCATCAACAGAGAAATGTGATGAGATCAAAGTGGGAAAAAAAAAGGTCGGCGGTGAGTGCGTGTCTTTCGTCTGTATGTGTGTGTTGCTATTCATCGATGGTTGTGTGTTTTGGTTGTCATTTGTGTGGGTATGTGTTCTGTTCTTGGTGAGGGAGTCGTCGGTTGTGGGGGTGTCGTCGTCAGTTAGTTTGGTCGGTGGTGAGTGGAAGAGAGAGAGAGAGCTTGTCGACGGTAACCATCGTTGCTCTATCGATGGTGGCGGTGGTGTCGTGATTCATCGTGAGTGTGTGCGCATTTTGTTCTATGGTCCGACGTTGCCGTCGTGGTGTGGGTGTGTTTGTGTGTCGTCATGGGTTGGCTAAAGGAAACAGAAACAGAAAATGAAGAGAGAGAGAGAGAGTCGGCGATGGTCTGTCGACGAGGGTGGTGATCGTTCAGCGGTGGGTCGCTGTGTTTGTCGTGTGTGTGTGGTTGTGTATGTATGTGTGTAGTGGGTTCGGTCAGTAAGTGATCAACAGGGGTGGCGGTTGTGTGAGTTGATTCGACGGGGGTAGCGGTGGTGTGGTGTGTCAGTTGTGTGTGTATGACCGTTCGGTTGGGTGTGTGGGGGTGTCGTTGTTCACCAGCGTAGGTGTTCTATCGGTCGTCGGCCGGTGAAGGTAGGGTTATGAAATTATTTGGTAAATCGTTGTGACATTTTACCTGTTTAATCACATGAAATGATTTGGATGATGTGAAACTTATGTGACAAACCTGCTAATGTGGTGTATGTGTTATATTAATTAAATACATGTATTAGAGGGGTTGGAGTTCTACTGAGCATTAGCTCACAACCCCATAGTTTTTGGTTGCAGGGTCGGCGGGGATAAAACGACGAAGAGATATTTTATTTGAAATTTTGATTTGTAAAAATTGTAATTATTATTTATTATTATAATCGGAGGAAACGATAAGTATAATTATCATAGTCGTTGTGAAATCTCTCTATTTTGAAAATATTGAACATTCGGTTTTGATATAAGTGTTTCAAGATACCGAACTTGATCAAATGTTGGAAACCCGGTTTTAAACTTATGAGTTCAGTAATTATTAGTTGCTACTGGATTGTAAATTGGAAATATTTTTATAAATTGAATTATTAATTATCTGTTGCCGACCTATTCAAAAAGCTATTGGATTTTCTAGAAGTTAAATTCGGTCGATTGGTTTTATAAAATCTTTAAATTTTGGAACTATTAAATATACGGTTTTTATAAATTATTAAATTATAAGTTTTGTTGCCATTATATATAAAATTTGCGGATTTAAATCAAAGTAGATGATCGATTATTTGGTCGTATCAAAATCGGGATTATTATATTTAATAATTACCGTAAAAAAATCTGTGACTCGAATTATCATTATTATTATAAAATTTACTGAAACTGGTAGATAGAAGATTTCACCAGTCAGTTTGGTTATAAATTGATAAATAGTATACACCAAATTAGTATATAATAAAACTGATTATTATATTCGATAAAGAGTTGGATAACAAATTTGTTTGAATATTAAAATTTTAATTATCGTCGACATATGTATAAAAGAAAATTTGTCACCGTAGTAAATGAAATTTGTTCGAATTTACACCTAATAAATTATCGGTTATTCGGTTTGGGTAAAAAAAATTATAGGAAAAATCATAATAGCGGCCCTAGGAAACCAGGTCGTCACAAGTTGGTATCAGAGCCAGGTTATAGATTTTGCAGACTTAGAGTTTATATTTGCAAGCATTTTGAACCGAGGTTATGATACCCATCATTCATAATAAATTGCTAATATGTAATAATAATAATTTTAGTGAAAATTGCGAAATAAAAGTGAAATGTGTTTTACGTGTATATGTATGAAGTTAATATAATACGTGATTTATGTGTTCTTCATGGATTCATGATATGTCATTTATGTGTCGTATTTGTCCCCATCTAGAATTACGTGATATTATCAAGTGGCGATGTATGTGCATTAATATTTTCATATGTGCACGAATTGTTCACACATATATACGTTGAAATAAAGGTGAATTATATTATGGGGTCAATAATATATATATACTGGCATTGACGTCTCCATTATGTTTTTGGGAGGTTAGACACCTTACACCAATGTGTTATTACCATTATTTCACTTTAGTCCCTATCGTTTTAAATTTGAACATATTAACATCTGAGATGACGGTGCATTAATGAAACTACTCGATAATGAGTTAAATATGTCTAAGTGAGTGTCGGGTTAGTTGTGGACCATTGGAAATTGTCGTTAAATTTGAGTTATTAATGTAAAGGTGTATACTATCGTTTATATAAATCATGAAATTATATTTTTATATTAAATTATGGGGAAAAAGTGTTGATAAATTGGATGGTTTTACGATAAGTCATGGATCAAGTAAAATTTTAAAGGGTGGAAAATGATTTTATTATCCTGCTATGCCTTAGATCTTCCTGATAGGGATGTGGTTTATCTGTTAGGCATAATCCGGCAGAGTATTGATTATCTGCTAGGCATAGTCTGGCAGAGTGTTGATTATCTGCTAGGCATAGTCCGGCAGAGTATTGATTATTTGCTAGGCATAGTCTTGCAGAGTGTTGTTTATCTGCTAGGCATAGTCCGGCAGAGTGTTGATTAACTGCTAGGTATAGTCCGGCAGAGTGTTAATTATCTGCTAGGCATAGTTCTGCAGAGTGTTGTTTATCTACTAAGCATAGTCTGACAAAGTGTTGATTATCTGCTAGGTATAATCCGGCAGAGTGTTGATTATTTGTTAGGCATAGTCCTGCAAAGTGTTGTTTATCTACTAGGCATATTTCGGAAGAGTGTTGTTTATCTGCTAGGCATAGTTCTGCAGAGTGTTGATTATCTGCTAGGTAATGTCCGACAGAGCGTTGTTGTGACCCGTTAGGAAGGCAAATCCTACGGATGGTATGGTACCATTGCAACTCCCGATCGTGAGGTTAAAATGATCCTATGGCTAGTAGGAGGTGGTGTGAGGTATTTTATTATACGATAAACTGCTTGGATTGTTTGGTTTAAATATATTATTTAAATGAATTGGTTGATTTAAATATATTATTTTTAAATGGGTTGACGTAAATGGTTGAATTGGTGGATTTAAAATGGTTGGATTGGTAGATTTAAAATATTTGGATTGGTTGACTTAAAAATATTTGGATGGGGTATTAAATATATTATTTCATTTCATTGGTGGCAGTAGAATTAGATTTTCAACATGGTATGCAGTTATAAATTATATTATATTTTGAAAAGTGGTGTTTAAAAAAAAAGGTACTTGATCCATAAATGTTTTTTGTATTATGAAAGCAACATGTACATTATCTTCTATATAAATTTAAAAAAAATTACTTTCGTATAAATTATGGAAACTGTGTTTATTTAAAATGAATGATTTTGTGATGTATGTGGATCAAGTAGGTTTTAAATATGGGAAATGATTTTATGGTCTGACTATACCATAGTATTTCTTCCCGGATGGGATGTGGATTATCTGCTAGGTAAAGTCCGGTAGAGTGTTGTGGATTTTCTTCCCGGAAGGGATATGGATTACATGCTAGGCAAAGTCCAGTAGGGTGTTGTGACCCGGTTAGGAAGGCAAATCCTACGGGTGGTACAGTATCGTCGTAACTCTTGATCGTGAGGTAAAAACGATCATATAGCTAGCAAGGAAGTATGTTATTTTATTAGATACACGTGAGTTGATTAGTCGATTTAAAACTGGTTCTATGTTGGAAATATTTTGTTGAGATTTTGGTATTGACAGTAAGTTGGTTATATTTTGTTGAGATTTGGATACAGCCGGTGTGACTATATTTTATTGGAAATGGGATTTTGATAAAAACTTGTCCATAAAACGTTTTTATACTACGAAGACAGTACGCCGATAAAACTAATTCAACTATATGTATTGGTCCACTACTAACATTAGGCGAAGTCAGATTGAAGGGTCATTGGGATTTCATAGGGAAAGGATAATCTGAATTATCCTTGAATTGATGAGTATTTTTGAAATTTAGTGATATAATATTTTTATATACAGTGACTATTTACTTTTTATGACATATCGGATTTTTGTAATTGGGACGTATTTATGTATTTCGATACATGTTTATATGTGAATTGAGACGTATTTGAAGCGTTTGGCCTTATCTGGGACTTGATTAAATGTGAAGGCATGAAGAGAATTCTTATAGATGACCCGTTTGACGTAATTTGATACGTATTGATGTGATTTGGTGATATTTATGTGTTTTGAGAGACAGTTATGTGATTTTGACTTATTGCAGAAAATTTATTATTTAAAGTTAGATTGTGGTAATTTATATAAAACGATTACGAGATTGTTGAAAATTTTGATATGAATATTGAGATTGATGGTTTTTTGTCTCACGGGCCAGTTCACATGGAGTTTGGGTTATCTGTTACTACGATATTGCTTGCGAACATTGTTGGTTTAAATGTAGGATAGAAATATTGTTGCGAATTGGTTGACTGGAAATGTCGGATAAAATGAATAAATGTTGGTTATAAAAAAATTACTTAGGTTGTAGACCTACTGGAAATGAGATAAACTCAATCCACTGAGACTACCGTGATATTTTATGGATATTTTTTATTGATTGTTATTTTTATCAGAGTAGCATAGCAGAAGCATTTAGAAATATGAGATTCTTTGACAGTTGGTTGTCTGTGCTAGGTGTTACCGACCAACGTTCACCCTGGTTGTTGGTTATTAGATATAATGTGGGCCACTGTAAATGAAAATTTTGCGATGTGTAGAAATGATTTGACGAATTTGACGGTTAAGAATTTTGGGTGACTTTTGGTTATGAGACCCTACATAAAAGACAATTGTTTTAGAATCAAATGTAATTAACATGACTATGCAGTGCGAATCTGAACTGTTATTGTTTTGACCAAAATTTTAATTCCTATTGTTTTGAACGAAAATTTTGGGACGAAATTTCTTTTTAGGGGGAAGGGTTGTAAGACCCTGATTTTTGTTTTTTATTTAAGACGCGTTTTCGCACATTCAAGAAATTATGGGGTAGATGCATCATTTCCAATTCAATTTAAAAGATTTAGGGGTTAATTAACAATTTGTGAAACATTCATTTTAAAACTTGTGAATAGGGGTTAAAATGAATACTTAAAGAAAAATTAAGGGGTGAATAATGTAATTAGGAAAAAAAAAAGAAAAAGATTAACATATATGTATAGGAGGCTGAGATCATGCCAAATCATGAATAGAGAAATGTGACAAGATGAAAATGAAAAAAAAAAAAAAAAAAGGTCGGTGGGGTTTGGCCTTTTTTTTTCAACTTATATATATATATATATATATATATATATATATATATATATATATATATATATATATTCATACACACGCATGAGAGGGGAAGGAAAAAGAGAAAACAGATGAGAGAAGAAGAATCCAAAAACAAAGAGAGAGAAAGCAGTTCGGCGTGGGTTCATCGTTGTGGTTCACCGACGGTGATTGCATGTGTTTCATTTGTGTGTGTGTGTTCATGTTCATCGATAGTTAGGTGTTTTGGTTGTCATTTGTGTGGGTGTGTGTTCTGTTCTTGGTAAGGGAGTCGTCGGTTGTGGGGATGTCGCTATCAGTTAGTTTGTCCAGCGGTAAGTGAAAGTTAGAGAGAAAGAGAGTTTGTCGACGGCAACTATCGTTGCTCTGTCGACGGTGGCGGTGGTGCCGTGATTTATCGTGAGTATGTGCGCATTTTGTTCTGTGGTCCGACGTTGCCGTCATGGTGTGGGTGTGTTTGTGTGTCGTCGTAGGTTGGCTATAACAAAACAAAAATAGAAAACGAAGAAAGAGAGATAGAGTCGGCGATAGTTCGGTCGATGGGGGTGGTGATCGTTCGGTAGTAGGTCGTCGTGTTTGTCGTGTGTGTGTGTGTTGTTGTGTATGTATGTGTGTAGTGGGTTCGGTCAGTGGGTGATCAACGGGGGTGGCGATAGTGTGAGTTGGTCCAACGGGGGTGGCGGTGGTGTGGTGCGTCGGCTGTGTGTGTGTGACCGTTCAGTTGGGTGTATGTGGGTGTCGTTGTTCACCGGCGTAGGTGTTCTGTCGGCCATCGACCAGTGAAGGTGGGGAGGAATGGAAGGAGGTTGGCAGTGAGGCTGAACTAGGAGCGCAAACAGAAGCATAAAGCAGGGAAGAAGAAAGAGAAAGAAAAAGAAAAGGGAAAAACAAAAATTACACAAATAACCCCAATAAAATCCAATAAATCCATCTCGCGGCAAATGGACGATTCGGAACAGGTAGAATTCCGAACACTCTTAATATATGTATTTAATTGTCTCATGGTGTGGTTATAAAATTATTTGGTAAATCGTTGTGACATTTTACCTGTTTAATCACATGAAATGATTTGGACGATGTGACATTTATGTGACAAGCATGCTAATGTGGTTTATGTGTTATATTAATTAAATGCATGTATTAGAGGGGTTAGAGTTCTACTAAGCATTGGCTCACAACCCTATAGTTTTTTGTTGCAAGGTCGGTAGGGATAAAACGAAGAAGAGATATTTTATTTGAAATTTTGATTTGTAAAAATTGTAATTATTATTTATTATTGTAATCGGAGGAAACGATAAGTATAATTATCATAGTCGTTGCGAAATCTCTCTATTTTGAAAATATTGAACATTCGGTTTTGATATAAGTGTTTCAAGATACCAGACTTGATCAAATGTTGGAAACCCGGTTTTAAACTTATGAGTTCAGTAATTATTAGTTGCTACTGGATTGTAAATTGAAAATATTTTTATAAATTGAATTATTAATTATCTGTCGCCGACATATTCAAAAAGCTATTGGATTTTCTAGAAGTTAAATTGGGTCTATTGGTTTTATAAAATCTTTAAATTTTAGAACTATTAAATATACGGTTTTTATAAATTATTAAATTATAAGTTTTGTCGCCATTATATATAAAATTTGCAGATTTAAATCAAAATAGATGATCGGTTATTTGGTCGTATCTTAATCGGGATTATTATATTTAATAATTACCGTAGAAAAATCGGCGACTCAAATTATCATTATTATTATAAAATTTACTGAAACTGGTAGATAGAAGATTTGACCAGTCGGTTTTAATTTTAAATTGATAAATAGTATACACCAAATTGGTATATAAATAAAACCGATTATTATATTCGATAAAGAGTTGGATAACAAATTTGTTTGAATATTAAAATTTTAATTATCGTCAACATATGTATAAAAGAAAATTTGTCACCATAGTAAATGAAATTTGTTCCGATTTACACCTAATAAATTATCGATTATTCGGTTTGGGTAGAAATTCTCTATAGGAGAAACCATAGTAGCGGTCTTGGGAAACCGGGTCGTCACAATAATGGTCGGATAAGAAATAGTGACACAATTAATATTCTTAGCAAGACTACTAACATATAACAAATTATAAGAAAAGTTATAGAATATTAAATAGAACGAAAAATCATATCTTAGGATAAGTAGGCATCTCCTTATTAATATAGACAGACTGGTTAGTGGAAGTGATAAAAGAGGTAAAAATGGATATATTACCAGTCATGTCATTATTGACACGAAAAATCATATCTTAGGATAAGTAGGCATCTCCTTATTAATATAGATAGACTGGTTAATGGAAGTGATAAAAGAGGTAAAAATGGATATATTACCAGTCATTTCATTATTGACACCGAAATCCATAATCTAAGTTGGTTGGCCTGACTTACCATGATGACTAGTAGAAGTACCTGTATCAAGAATTGTTATAATGCTGGAAAACAATGTAAGACCCAAGTGCAACTATAGTTGAGAAATATGAGCTTGAAGTTAACTAAAATATGGTGGAGTCGGGTATGCCTCTGGTAGAGTAAAGGTAGGATCCATTTAAGCAACAACACCAATACGAGGAGCACATTTCCCTCATTTGCATTCACTGTTCTGAAAGTATTGTTGCTTCAATTCAAGGTAAAGCTAAAAAAAATGGTCAATGAGGTGACTGGTCTTGTGATAGTATCGATGTGTGAACAAGTACCTGTTTGGAAAGAACCAAAGGGAACAATGAAGGCCATCTGCTTTAGGCCTGGAGGAGAAGGATTTGGTGCTAGTGAAACTAATCATCATTAATCACCATCCACACTTGCAAATACCTTGGATATAGTGAGAGAATTGGTAATGTGTTTGAAATATAAGTTCGAAGATTCTCAAACTTAGCTTTTAAACCATAAAAAATTGACTAGTTTGGGAGAGATCAAGGAGTTTATTTTCCATAGTAGAATCATTTGAGAAGTCACGGAAATGTTCATAAAGGTCCAACTCTTATCATCTAGTATTTATATACACAAAGTAATTTGCAACAGATAATCTCAAGGTTGTTTGAGCAGTATGAGAGATTTTTTTGATAAATCTCAAGTATTCAATAACCATATCATACATAGGCATCCATTCTTGTTAGGGCATACCACAATCCATAGACTATCCAATGATACATAAATATAATATAGATCCGATCCTCCATTGAGTTGAGCATCAATCCCAAGATGACAGACTTGTTTGCATCTCACTAAGTAAAATTGGGATCGGTTTTGGTTCGTGCACCTCAGTTGCCAAAATCCGCCCGGTTTATCATTTTCCACCAAGACATAAACAAAACGAATGAGACTTAGCATCGAAATTCCTTCTATTCAATAATATAGCAAAATGTCCCTATTAAATAAGCAATTAAATAAACATGTGAGTATTATATATAACATTAACTGTAATGTTAATATTATATGTAACATCATTATAATTTGTATGCCCCGTAAGTGTTAACCAATATAACATCCAATGTAATAAAAATAACATCAATCAATATTAATAATAGCATAAATTATATGAACGTGTTTAATGTAACATTACTAAATGATAAATGTGGTTTGGATATTGAATGTAACATTCAACTATATTTTGATAGTGTATAAGATCGTGTTAATTGTAACACGAATATAAAAATCAAAAATTCTGGAAGTACTATATTGAATGTAATATGAATGTGAAAACTAAAATTTTTAAAAATATCATGTTGAATGTAGCATGAATATACAAAAATCGAAAACTAATAAAAAAATAATGATTGTGATATCATTTTGAAAATCTTATTCATACGAATCTGAATATATAATTAAATCGTGAAAAAAATGTGTACAACAATAGTTATTTTGATTTTAATAAAAGGATTTTGTGTGAAAATTAAATATGAAAATTTCAATTCCGCAAATCACGCATGGGCAAATTACGCAAACTAATTTCCATGCTTTTTGGAATTTGGGACTAAATTGTTTGAACTTTAAGGTAACGTTTGGTACGCGGGATTCAGGATGTGATTGGAATGACCATTGGAATGGTCATTCCATTCCTATGTTTGGTTGGTTGGATTGATTTTCATTCTCATTCCTAAGTAATGACTAATCCCACAATTCTTGGGATTAGTCAATCCCAAGTGAAATGAGGTATTAGGTAATCCCGGGATTGCCTAATTCCAAATGAAATAAAGTATTAGGTAAGAAAAATGACCTATACTTGTATTTTCATATTTTTCACAATAGGAAATAAAATTCTGGGAACAAAAACAAAAATATGGTGGTATTACTTTTATATTTTTGTTCCCAAAAAACATGGAACGAAAACAAAAAAATGGGAACAAAATCTAGGAATAAAAACAAAAATAGAAATCTGGGAACAAAACAAAAACAGAAATATGGGAACAAAAACAAAAATAGAAATCTGGGAACAAAACAAAAACAGAAATATGGGAACAAAAACAAAAACAGAAATCTGGGAACAAAAACAGAAATCGGGAACAAAAACAGAAATATGAGAACAAAAATAGAAATCGAAATATGGGAACAAAATCTGGGAAGAAAAACAAAAATAGAAATTTGGGAACAAAACAAAAACAGAAATAAGGGAACAAAAACAGAAAACTGGGAACAAAAGAAAAACAGAAATATGGGAACAAAAATAGAAATTTGGGAACAAAACAAAAACAAAAATCGAGAAGAAAAACAGAAATATGAGAACAAAAACAAAAATCTAGGAACAAAACAAAAACAGAAATCTGGGAACAAAAACAGAAATATGTTCCTAGATTTTGGGTTTTGTTTTTGTTCCCAGATTTCTGTTTTTGTTTTTGTTCTCATATTTCTATTTTTGTTTTTATTCCTAGATTTTGTTCCCATTTTTTGTTTTCATTCCATGTTTCTGTTTTTGTTTTTGTTCCCAGATTTCTGCTTTTATTCCCAGATTTCTGTTTTTGTTTTTATTCTCAGATTTTGTTTCCATATTTATGTTTTTATTGGTCATTCTAATATCATGTTTAATATATTTTGTAACTAAACGTAGGAATGGTAATGCCCATTCCAATACCATGTTTAATCCCGTTTATCACCAAATATAGGAATGGCAATGGTCATTCCATTCCAATACCACATTCATTCCAATACCACACTCATTCCATTCCATTTCATCCCATTCCAGCGTACCAAATGTAGCGTAAGGATAACAAGATTGTTTAGTTTAAATTTAAACATTTGAAATCAATTGGTAATTATATTTTTAATTTAGCTTTAGCTTGTTAATATTTTCAAAAAAAATTATGGAATGTACTAATTTAAAATGAACTACAACGTGTAATTTTAGAGATTATAACTTTATAAAAGTAGTATTTTCATGTTACAAGTTTCCTTTAAAGTTACAAATTTTAAATCAAAGTATAATTGTTTTAAATTGAAAACTATCTGCTAATAAATTAAAATAGATTTTTCAAAATATCTTAGCGTCAAAATGGTCTTGGTAGAACCAAAGGATAAGATTGGATTATAAAAACGAAATTGAAAAAAAAAATATCACCTAAAAATTTCACATTCCCACCTCCAAATTTGTTAATTAATTTTTTATCATTTACTATTCTTTTTATATTTAGATATTTAACATAGACTTAAAAAAGAGTTCTTAACCAAATAAATATATATTAAAAATTTAATTTCTGAAAACAGTACGGTCCAAACTTATTTACGGAGTCAGTGTAAAACGCAATACCGATTTGCGTTTTTCGAAAACCGCATTTTCAAAATGTGTTTTTAAAAAAGCGGGGTGGGGTTAAAAACGCAAAACTGATTTGCGTTTTTAAAGAAACGCAAATCAATTTTGCGTTTTTCAAAACCCAAAAAAAAAAAAAAAAGTAAAAACGCAAAACCGATTTGCGTTTTTAAAGAAACGCAAATCAGTTTTGCGTTTTTCAAAACCAAAAAAAAAAAAAAAAGAGTCTGAAAAGTGAAAACGCAGAAGCGTTCTGCGTTTTTCAGTTACTGTTCCACCGGCCCCTTCTTCTTCCTCATTTGGTCGTTTTCACTAGGGTAAAAACACAGAAGACGGGAAAAAGAAAAAAAATAACAGTTGCTTTGCCGCTCCGCCAATCTACCGCCGTCGCTTCTCCGGCCGTCCGGTCGTCGTTTGTCGGGTATGTGTGTGTATACGAGATATGGATTTTTTTTTTTTTTTACTTTTTTTTTTTTTTTTTTTTTGGGAAATGTAGATATATCGGTCCTCCATCGCCGTCACCCACTCATCCGCCGCCGATCTAGCTCCTCCACTGTTGTTCATCTCATTTTGGTGAGTAAACCAATTTTTATTTTATTTTTCGGTTTTTTCGTAATGTAGATCTAGATTTATATAATTTGGAAATAGTTTTTTCATAATGTAAATCTAGATCTAGAAATGTAGATGTAAAAATAATTTTTTTCTTTTAGGGGTTTCGGTTTTTTTTTTTTTTTTTTTTCGATTTTTTCGGTTTTATTTTGTGTGTATGTGTGTGTGTGTATATATATATATATATATAAGGATTTCGGCTTTTATGAGGTAGATTGGACAATTTAATTTTTTTTAGTAATATAATTGATAATCATAATAATACGTTACATGTTTTATTTTGATTTGTGAAATTGTAGTTGTTTGAAATGGAGAATGTTACATTATATTTGTATTGGGGTGAAACAATATTGGAAGGAACTAAGTTTGGAGTGTCATATAGCATGTCTACGGTCAAATCGTTGGATGTTTGTCGGGGGATTACGTTAAACGAATTAATTGCGATGTTACGACCATATATCTTCGAGGATGGAGTTGATGGAACTTGAAAGTTACAATGTAGGTTGCCGATAGCTACTATTGGTCTTGGGAATTATAGACACATGTTGTATTCAATCGGTGACGATGCGACATTAGACCATGTGCTTCAATTACCTTTTAGGGTGCCCTCACTACTTGGTGTTGAGGTGTATGTGGAGGTAGAACGAGCTTTTAATCACGCTCCAATATTTTATTCTCAACCTAGTCTTTTTACCCAATTTTTAAGTCAAAATTTCAATCCTCATGTTACCGCGTTATCTCCTATGTTTGACCCTCAAGTTGTTCAATCCAGTTACACTCACCGATCGCCTTATATTCCTGAAGAATATCATCCCCACATAGTGATTGATCATGATTCAGGCACCAGTTCTGCCGCTCCACCGCACGAGAATGTGAAGGGTGGGACGAATACAGTCGATAGTTTTCACGATGTTGAACAAACAGAGTTAGATGGTGCTTTTGCGTTAGAGGAAGATGAGAATGGTGGGGATGAAGATGAAGATGAAGATATGGATGTCGAGCCGACAATGGATGAGAGTGAACAATTACTGTTACACAAGGTTCCTTCATTCTATAATCAGTTGGAATGGGGTGATGATGATGATATGGCAAAGTATGAGCCAAAGTTGCGAAAGAATTTTTGGACCCCGGAAATGGACGAATTTAATTGTGGCATGGTCTTTAAGGACAAGAAATATATTCAGAATGCCGTGAAATATTATCATGTTATGAAAAATAAAGAGTATCGTGTGGTAGAGACGAACCAGAAAATTTGGTCGATTAAATGCAAGTATGGTTGTGGGTGGCGGATGCGGGCGACTCTAAAACAGAGTCACGGAATGTTCCAGATTACGCAGTACAACGGGCGACACACGTGTTTCTATAATCATACAGCATTAGATCATGGAAACTTGGATTCGGGTGTCATTTCTGACATGATACTTGGACAGGTCGAAGAGGATCCAGAAGTGAATATGGGTGTTATCGTTGCGTCCGTGAAAAAGTCTCGGGGATTCACTATCTCCTACCGAAAGGCTTGGTTGGTTAGATCTAAATCCATCGAGACCTTGTTCGGCGATTGGGATGAATCGTATCGAAAGTTGCCGAAATTCATGTCGGCATTGCAGCACTTTAATCTTGGGACAATTGTCGAATGGAGTATTGTTCCGACTGCTGCAGTTGGTTATTCGACATTCGACATGGTCTTTTGGGCATTCGAACCTTCTGTGGTCGGATGGAGATATTGTCGACCTGTCCTCACGATTGACGGGACCCATCTGTATGGTAAGTACGAAGGAAAGATCTTGATTGCTATTGGGATGACACCGTCCAATAAGTGTTATCCTATGGCGTTCGCGGTGGTACCGACGGAGGACCACCGCTGTTGGTCCTAGTTTATTTTGATGCTGAAGCGCCATATTGTTAAAGACCGGCCGGAGGTCACGTTGATATCTGACAGACAGACTGGCATTCTTAGTGCAATAAGAACTTTATGGCTTAATCAACTGAACGAGCCCGCTCGGTATCATCGATTTTGTTTGCGGCATCTTTGTAGTAATTTTAATAACATCTTTAAAAATCAACAACTAAAAGATCTTGCGTGGAATGCGGGTGCTGCAATACAAGTTCGAAAGTACAACGCTATCATGGAAGAGATTGCGAAAATAAAAATGGGGGCGTATACATGGTTGGATAACGTAGCCAAAGATAAATGGACCAGGTCACACGATAATGGTAAACGTTGGGGCGTGTTGACAACCAATTATGCCGAAGTATTCAACAACTGTTTGAAAGGTACAAGG
Source organism: Eucommia ulmoides (assembly GCA_016647705.1). Taxonomy (NCBI): domain Eukaryota; kingdom Viridiplantae; phylum Streptophyta; class Magnoliopsida; order Garryales; family Eucommiaceae; genus Eucommia; species Eucommia ulmoides. The sequence continues at coordinate 35,047,299 of CM028332.1, read as the reverse complement.
AATGTCCCAATTACAGCTGCCGTTTCAATAACTTTCTATAGGTTGGTCAAATACTTTGATCTCGGTCGACAGGAAGCTCTAAAGGATATGGGCATGGGTTTGGGATACGTAAAACATGTTGTTGAGAAAATTCAGAAATCCCAAGCGAAGTCTAAAACATACGACGTCCAAATATTCAATCGGTAAGGTTTTTTAACTTGCAATTTATTAATTAGTAATATATATTTTTTAACTGATCATCTAATTTGATTTATAAATATATTTAATAATAGGGAGAATGCACGTTACCACGTGAAAACGAGAAAGACGTTGTCCGGTAGTATTGTTACACACAAAGTTACTTTAGGTGATAACCCTGATTGTACTTATGGGAAATATAAGACTTTCAGATATCCATGCTCACACATGCTTGCGGTGACGGAGTATTGTGGCACAGATGCGTTTCGCTACATCGTTGATGAGTACACAATAGCAAACTTGCTGAAAGTTTGGGAGTCATCATTTGAACCAATCATTCACGAGGACTATTGGCCGATGGTTAACTTTCCGATCCTTTTTCCTAACAAGAATAGACTTCGAGTTGTGAAGCGCGGATGACCTAAATCCACTCACATTCGAAACGAAATGGATGTGTCGCAGCGGACAATGACAAATCGGTGTGGGTTGTGTTCTCAAACTGGCCATGATAGGTGAACATGTCCATCTCGACCCCAATGAGATAACAATTGTAATGGAGACAACAATTTTTATTTTTTATTTTTAATTTACTTTATGGTTGGAACAACATTCGTATTGTGTTATATTATATTGTCGTTTAGTATATTGTGTTGTAATATATTTCGTATATTACTACTTCATATTTTAGTTTCAGATTATTGCTGCTATGGCTGAGCTTGGTCCTGTCGATCAGTCGTTGTTTTATTTGCAGAGAGACCACAGATCTGGGACTGTCTGGGAAGAACGTGGAGTGCAGATCATATTAAAAAAAATATTTACCCAGTTTAGTCAAAAAAAAATTTATTTAGTAATTTTTAAATTAATTATCTTTTAATTTATATTTCAGCATTCTTCTCGGCTTGACTGCTCCGAAGCAGGACGGTTTCCAGGGGAATGGACAAACCATGTACCTGGTCGTGTGGTACAATTAATACAAGCCATCGAACTTTATGGAGCCTTTCGGTTAAAGAAAAAATAGTTAGACCACGCATTAATTACGGCGTTGGTTGAGAGATGGCGTCAAGAGAGGCATACGTTTCATCTGCCGACTAGTGAGATGACAGTGACATTGCAAGACGTAGCACTGTTATTTGGGCTGCCCGTGAACGGACGACCAGTTACCGGGTCTAATGACATATTACCGACCGTACGTTAGCAGGATCTTTGTAAAATCCTCCTCGGTCACACACCGCCGGAGGACAAAATCAAAGGCGGTTGTCTGAAACTGAAATGGTTACAGTCCACTTTCGATCGAGTACCCGCCGACGCCGATGATGGCATTATGCAGTGTTACGCTAGGGCGTATTGCCTAATATTGATCGGGACAATATTGATGCATGATAAATCTAATAATTTGGTTAAGTTAGCGTACTTACCACTGTTGCGCGATATGTCTGAATCGCATCAGTATAGTTGGGGCAGTGCAACTTTAGCGGTACTGTATCGAGAGCTGTGCAAGGGATGTCGTAAGGAGACCAAAAAAATTTCGGGCCCCTTATTTTTATTACAGTGTTGGGCATGGGAACGATTCCCGAGACTACGGCACGTGTCTCTCTCTACTACTGGCGATTGGATGGGTGACCTACAGATAGGGGACATGAGGTTCCCAGGCGCCCCTTGGGGGTCTCGGTACGTTATTATATAATAAATGTTTAAGCAATTCAAATATTTCATTTCATGTAGTAATAATTAATTTTTATGGCTGCATACAGTTGGAAAGTATCATTCAATTTAGATAGTGAGCCGATGCACGTATTGATTGTGTATCGCGATCAGTTAGATCGTCTACAAAATTATGAGGTCAGTTATAGATTTACGTAAGATGTTACTGATGTTTTAGATATGATTATATTTATTATTTAATTAATTTATTTGTATGTTGTTTGCAAGGTTATTTGGATGCCGTATCCAACTGACCTCTTGGACCAATTACCACAATATTGTCATGATGGCGAAGAAATTTGGATGGCGTCTGTGCCCCTGATATGCTACGAAATTGTAGAGTATCATTACCCCCATCGTACACTACGACAATTTGGTTTTTGCCAAGGAATTCCCTGGTTGAGCGACACATATAAAGATATGCATTTCAATAGCCGGAGAGGAAATTTGGCACAGACTGGTCGATAGTGCACGGGGCACATATACGAGCATGGGATAGCCGGCGACCACCAGATTTAAGTAACCTTCAGGCTAGTACAGATGTATTTGATGATTACATGCCTTGGTATTGGGGAGTCACAAGGCGATTCATAGTGAACCCATCTTACCGACCGAACTTTGGCTATCATGCAGTAGGAGGTCGTCCGACGATAGAGGTATAATTTAATTAGAACATATATTTATTATTTTGTGTAATGTTCATTTACTTAGGTGTAATTAACTTTATGTTGCAGGAACCCGATATTTCAAACCTGATGCGAATGAGTGAACTTGCAATTCAAACAAGACAACCAGGAGATTTTGAACGGGTTACATACTTATCGCACGACATTTGTTCCCGTGCCTATCGTCGGCAGTTGCCACACCAGATGCCTAGTCCGAGACACTAGATGCTGAGTCCGGGACACCAGATGCCGAGTCCGCTGTTGGATACGCGAGATCCGTCCTTGGATGACGACGCCAGTGCCAAACCATCTACCTACGGGATGAATAATTTTTTTTCAGATTATGGTACCGAACTGGGCGTCAGTTCTGGATGGTCAGTGGGTAACACATTTGTCACCCCGATGATGGATGTTCCATCATCGAGCTCAGTATTTGTTCCTAGTGTGACACATGGTGTACCCAGAGGAATTCAAAGACGCGTGTCGCCGGTCCCATGGGAGCGAAATGATGAATATTTGTTGCCCATCGTGGAGGAACCAACATATCCATCTACTATGGACTTGGGACACATTACTCAAGTTGATCATCTCCAGACAGAGGACACCGAAGAACTTCCACTTCCTTTACGGCGGCAACGGAGAAACATCAGACGTAGGGGGTGTGGTACATAGAAACTCAATGACGACATGTATCATAATTTGTAAAAATATATTATATATTCACATGTAATTTTATTTTAATTTCAATTAGTGTAATTTTTTTTTAAAAGAACGCATATATTATTTTCGTTTTTTTTGGAATCATTTCACACTAATCACAAAATGGTTCTTCTAAGCCAAATATGAATAAGGAAAACGGTGGGAAAATGGCGAAAAAAAAAACAAAACGCTCTTGAAAAAAAAAAAAAACAAGCTCTTGAAAAAAAAAAAAGCAAAAATGCTTTCAAAACGGAAAAAGAAATTGCATGGATTGCACTGACTCTGCTGAAGAAAAAAGAAAAAAAAAAAAACCACACTGCTTCTTAACCGTTACTCTCTTCTTTTTTCTTTTTTTTTTTTGAAAAACGCAGAAGCTTTCTGCGTTTTTCAAACATTTTTTTTTTTTTTTTTTTTTTGGAAAAACGCAGAAAGCTTCTGCGTTTTCCAAACATTTTTTTTTATTTTTTATTTCTGGTTTGAAAAACGCAAAACCGATTTGCGTTTCTTTAAAAACGCAAATCGGTTTTGCGTTTTTACTGCAACAATCCATCATTTAAAAGCGCATTTTGAAAATGCGTTTTTCGAAAAACGCAAATTGGTATTGCGTTTTACACTGATTCCGTAAATAAGTTTGGACCATACTGTTTTCAGAAATTAAGTTTTTAATATATATTTATTTGGTTAAGAACTCACTTAAAATATATATATATATATATATATATAAATTATTCGCCGCGTCTAAATCAAGCGGCACTTTCAATTATTTCTCTCATGTCAACTAAATTAGGTGGCAATCAATTGTTTCAGTGATAGTAATTGACCGACCACGATCCCCTTATTTGCATTTGGTCCTCTCCATGCACATCCAATAATATTATATAACTTAAATGTATATATTATGAGTTAAACTATATTTCAAATTATTGTTACTTTTTCCTTAGAGATTGTTTGTCTAATATGGTTGCTATCTTCGACTAAAAGAATTCATCCATTATCTACCAAAGGAAACTTTTGTTTCCACTCTAATTTCATGGAGAACTACCCTAAAATCCGTGTGCGAATTAAAAAATATTTATAATTTTTTAGAACTATAAATTATAATTGAGTAGTGAATTAAAAAGTGAATCTGTTCAACTTGTTGAACCGCTTAACGGTCTCAAAAATAAATCAGTTTACTTTAAAAAAATTGTTCAATTTCATTAAAATTGTAAACTTAACCATTGAACAAATTAAACTATTGAACCAAAGAGGATAATTTACTGAAACGATCAATCAAATTGAATTAAAGTACAAAATTTGAGTTGGAGGCACTACAAGAAAAACAGGATTCAGCTACGAATTTGTTTGGGGATGACACAATAATCGTCGCCAAATGTGTCTATTGGCGACAAAATGAATAATCGTAGCCAAAGGTGACCTCCTTTGGCGACGAAGTGTAATTTGGTAGCCATAGATGGTTAATAGGCGACGAAATTTTAGAATTCGTCGCTATTGATCCGATCAATTTTTTATGCTAAACAAAAAAATGAATTTTTTTTCCGCTAGCGTATTCGCGACGAAAACATTTCGTTGCCAATTTAGCATGAGATATGTTTTTATTTGACGACAAAAGTGGTTCGTCGCGATTTAATTACCCTACTACTGTATGGGCAACGAAATAAGTTTGTCGCTAGTGTATCTGCCTATATTTGACATTGGGCGACAAATTGGTTTCGTCATGGATTGTTTTCCCACCACATTCTTAGGCCTTATACCAAAATGGCATGATGTTGGTTTTGTCGCGATCTCTCCCGCTCTCACATTTGCTGGAAAAAAAAAATGAGAAAGAAAGACTCACACTCGTAATCTATATACCCACCCCAAACCCGTTCGTTCATCTCAGTTCTCTTCATTGCTTTATCGTCGACGAACTCGCGATACCAATCTCAACCTTCTCTCTCGATCTCAGTCGTCCACTACAATAAAAACTAGCTATAGCGACAATTATTTTAGCTGCAGTTAAAAAATAGCCACTAATGATATATTTTTAATGGCTACTTATTTAATTGCCGTTAATTTATTCTAATTACTGCTAAATGTTATAAATTTGATATCAAATTTTGGCACAAAAATTTGATATCAATATATTTAATTAGCAAAATTAACTAAAATAAAAAAATAAAAATTAAATAGAATCATTCAATTAAGAAAACTCTTAAATAAATTTAGGAAAATAATAAAACATTAAAAAAATAGGAAGATTAAAAATACATTAATTTTTTTTTTGCTTGAAACGAGGTCATTTTTACCCATTTGTATTGGCGCTACCTTGATTTCCTTTTCCCGCTCTACATTTCCTGACTTGCTACTATGTGATATGGCTATGACTGAACCCTAAAAGCACACTCTCCTCGTTTGTCTTCGTTCCTCCGACGATCGTGAACCATCCACCGGCGTGAAGAAAATCGATCGTGAACCCATCCACCGAAACACTTGCAGCAGCCACTGATCGATCTAAACCCTTGCAGCAGTGATCAATCGAAACTCTTTCGTCATGAAATCAGATTTGTTCCTTAAATTTTGGCATGTGTTCTCTAAATCATTGCTTCGTTTTCCTAAATTACAGCGTTCTGTTCTCCAAATCATAACTGTTGTGTGTTTTTCTAATTTTTTTCCTCAAATCAGATTCTCCAAATCTGATTCGTTTCCAATTTGTGATTTTCTATTGGTTTCTAATTTGATTCCGGTTCTTAAATTTCAGATTATTGACTATTGCTTATTGTTTATAGCTTATTCTAGGGTTTGGCTCATAAATGCTCAAGATCTGGCTCCATCAATCGATGGCTCTTCAACCACTTGCGGCCAGGTAAGTCTTCCTCCGTCCATGTTAATTTTTTTTTTGTCAGTAGAATTGATCGGTCGCTTTGATTGGAACCCTGTGCTCTCTCAATCTATCGCAACAACATTGTGTACCAACCACGTCAGCCAACGATCTGTGTGTTTTCTTTCCTCTCACATTGTATGCTTAAGTTTTCGATTTTGTATTTAATTTTTGATTTATGTTCTCTTTAAATTCGCTTGCATTTAGATTTCTGATTCTGCATTTAGGGTTCGTGAAATTGATCCTATATGTTTGTATTTTTCTGCTACTGTCTCTGAATTGAGATATTTCGCTTCCATGTCATGTGAATGCAACTAAATCATATGTGAATGTTGTGTTCGATGAAATGTCCATATGAATATACTCTTTCATATTTTTTTTTTTTCCCGATTTGCAATTATGATTCCTTTGAAGGTTATGTGTTTGATGAAATGCTCATATGAATCAACTCTTTCATATTTGTTTAATTTGCACATGATAATAGAAACAGAAATATGGTAAGTGAAACACTAAAAAACATAAAATTGATGGAGACAACTCTATATATGTCTTTTTTCCATTAAGTTTCCTATGGTAACAAAAACAAAAATATGGTAACAGAAACACTAAAGAAACGGGGCCTATTCTTACAATTGAGATTGGGGGAGGGGGGGTGATTGGCTTGAACCCTTGGGAAAAAAAATGAATAGAGGTATTGTTGATTTTAATATTTGTTTGTTATGTTAAAAAGTAGACATAGGAGGAACTTAGATGGCCTGTGAGAGACCATTTTGTATCATTTCTTATTCCAATTCTGATGCTCCACTTCCTCGCTGCCAAACGCTGTCGTAGTAATCTATTGGTGATCTATTGCCATTGGCACTTTAGGGTCTTTTTGTTTTCACAACACTTCAAAAACAGGTTTTTCAATCTTTTTTTTGGGGGGGTGGGGTTTGAGGTACTTATATATGTACATCCCTTCTCATCATTTGCTTTCCTCTTAAAGTCTATCTCAGAGCAGAACTGTTCTATTCTGTTACCAAAACAGTTATGTTCTGTTTTGTTTAATGAACAGTTGCTCTCATTACTCTTAATCTCTTGCTTCATTTTTTCATTCTCTACGGCTTCACTAAGAGGATTTTCTTTTACAATTTTTCTTTTGCCATTGTTATGCACCAGGTTGTTTAATTGGTAATTTTTTGTTCATGTTTTTTATAATATTATTTGTTTGCTATTTCAGTTCAATTTGGTTGTTCAATTTCGATGATACCAGGTTCGTTGCTACCAGGTTCGTTCCTCTGGTTTTGTTTTAGTTCGGTTTTTTCATGACATTATTCTTGCTCTTACAGCTACAAATTTGTGGTTTGAATTTATGCTTCAAATAAAAATTGATTAATTAATTTTCTATTACAGAGTATGGAATTGTCACACAATGCATTGCCCCTCAAAGGGTTAAAGACCAATATTTGACAAATGTGCTTCTCAAAATCAATGCTAAGGTATGATCCGTTTCTATTTCTGTTTCTGTTTTCGTTGCTGTTTCTGTTTCGGTCTGTTGCTGATATTGTTTCTGTTTCCGTTGTTGTTGTTTCCATTGCTGTTTCCGTTTCTGTTTCTGTTTCTGTTTCCGTCGCTATTTTTGTTGTTGTTGCTGTTTATTTTCAAACATTAGGGGCAAAAAATATATTGAATGAAATGGCATTTGTTTAGTGTTTATGTTCTCAAACTCTATTCCTGTTCTTAGAAAACTTAGAGCAGAAATAGAAATCTGGAAGCAATTCTATTATGTTTGCAAAAAAATTATTCTAAGATTTTTAGAGCTGAACGGCAATATATATATATATATATGTATGTATCGTTTTCATATTTGTGTTTATGTTCCCAACTTTCTGATTATAGAAACAGAGAACTGGGAACTTAAACACTAAGGGCCCCATTTGTTTAGTGTTTTTTTCTAATTGTTTTTATTTTGTTCTCTGAAAACAAGGAACAAAAACACACAAATATAGGATATAAATAATTATATTTTCTGTTGCTTCCAGTGTATTCGAACAATATTTTTGGAACAAAATTGAATTGTTTCTAGATTTATTTTTCTGTTCTAAGTTTTTGGGAATAGAAACACTAAACAACCCCAACCTAAGATGTCTTATATTTAGTGTTTCTGTTTTCAAATTTAGTTTCTATTTTAGAACATAAACAGTGAGCCGCGAAGTTTCTGTGCACTGTTTCGGTTCAATTTTCTGATGCTTAGGTTCTCTTTGAGCGCGCAGTATTATCATCATTTCTGCATTTAGTGTTTTTTTTCCTAAATTTTTGTGTTCTGTTCCCAAAATTCTGTCTGTTCCCAGTATGTTATACATGTATGTGTGTGTATTTGCGTACATTTATACAATTATATATGTGGCGTCGGCGATCTTAGAATCCAGGCATTTTCAGGGTTGTCGGCTTTTAAATTATTTGCAGCATTGGCGGTGATGTTGTACTTGGTAAAATGTGTTGTGTATTTTGAACTTAATATTCTGTATTTGTGTGCAAGGTGATTTTGGGCCGTGTTTGCAGGGCGATTTTGGGGAATGTAAGTGACTACTTTGATTTATATTCATTGTTTTGGTTGTTGGTACCAATTTTTGTTTTATTTAAATTTATTTTAACATCGTTTAGATTTAATTTAGTTAGTTCTTTTTAGATTCATTTTTATATTTTTCCCAATTGTGATTTATCCTTGAGCGAGTACTTGGAATTAACATTGTTATCTTTCCACTGACTCCGCTGTCATCACGTCATCACGTCTTGAAGGTAAGACTTTTGTTTCGATTTTTTTGTATTTTGGGAGCATGGTTCAACCTTTATACGGTGCAGTTGTGTCCAGCTTATTTGAACTCTAGGTTACCCAATTTCCCTTGATGAAGTTGATGAAAAAGAAATTGAAGAATGAAGTTGATGTGATGTTTTATTTGTGATTGGATGACCATTTTTAGACATTTGTATATGATATAAAATTCAAGTTTATCATTATTGTAGAGAAAAACAATGTTACTAGTGTTGATGTAAAATTCTAAATCATCAATATTTTAGTTCTAGAAATATGAAATTCATTTTTAGCTAATTTTTGGCAGTATTTTTTTTTATATAATAGTGTTGTAATTTTTTTGTAATTTATTTTAATATAGATATGAGAAATTATCACGGTTTTGTTTTGGTGACCAAAAAATTTCGTCACCAATTGTTTCCCGTCTTCACATATTTTTGACGACAAAAATAATTTCGTCGCCAAAACAATTTTCCGCTATTTCAGTTCTTTTTTGGCTACGAAAATTTTCGTTTTCAAAATATTATTCCCTCCATTTTTAATATTTTTTGACTACGAAATGAATTTATTAGTACAAATTTAGCTACGAAATAATTTGTCGTAAAATATTAGTCTTGTGCGACGAAACTAAAATTCGTTGCCAATTTTTTTTTACTACGGCACATAGGCTACGAAATTAAAACAGTGATTTTTTTGGTCACTAAAACATTTTGATTAAATTGCAATTGCTTTATAAATATACTTCTTCGTTTTCTTTTTGCTTTCAGTTGATGTGATATTGCAAGGATTACTTTTATGTACTTATGCTTTGAAAAAAATAGTCTAAAAATATATTCGGATAACATGGTTTGAAAATGTACTAAATTCCTATTTTATTACATGTCTTTTGTATCTAATTTTAAATATGTTAAATTTTAGACAGCCCCGATGCAAACACACTTGTTGTGTTCGATATTAGGATGCGATAAGTTTTAAAAAAATCAGAATAAGAGTACAAGTAGGATACAAATTTATATATATAAGGGAATTTTGACAAGAACCAAGTTCTACCCACGTGTCACATACTGTACGGGCGAGGATTTTCGCGTCCTCGCCTGTATGTAACTACTCGCAAATATACGAGGTCAAAGTTTTAGTATAGTGTGATCGTGAAAGATCGGGTTATCGTATCTACAAGGATTTGTGTCATTTTTATCGAATACCGCGTTTGTCGTAACCTAATTTTATCTAGGCAAAAAACAAATATAATTAATTAATTTAAGTAATACTAATATAACTTAAATTATCTATACTAATATACTAATATGTTTTAGGGTAAAGAATTGTCTAGAGATTAACGTGTTTACAAATACGTGTTCGATTTTGATTTACTCACGTTTACGGTGTTCGACCTATTTGACAATCTCGGTATGTAAACTCCATTGCCACCTCTCCTGAGTGTAAGACGGGAGAATACATGACTTCGAGTCAACAAAAAAGTCCTTCTCAACGTCTTAACGACCCTAGGTCATGTGAGTCTCGCCCAATGTCATTGATTGCACACAATCCAACTCCCGATTGGGTCATTAGATCGTGCATTGTATTTATCCTACTGACAATCTTCGTTCTAAAACTCCCTCACCACCTTTCCCGAGTGTAAGACAGAGGATATAACGCAACTTCGAATCAACGAATAAGTCCCCCTCAATATCTTAACGACCCTAGGCCGCGTGAGTTTTGCCCCAACGTCATCAATTATCCACGATTCAAACCCCGACCGGGTTATAGAATCGTGGTGTTTGTTTACCCTAATCCGAATCTGGGGTTTAACAAAATCTCGTATTCTCCATTTATCTAACTGAGCATGATAAACAAACAATACGATAAACACAATCAAACTACGAAGAACAAACATAAACGCAACACCGAAATTATCCAAACAACATATTTATAAATTTATTCATTAATCCCTACTACAATTCATGTTTAGCTAAGACCATAGCCACATTTACAATGAAATAACAAGCTAAACATGCTCACATAATCCTAAGTTAAAGAAATAAGGAAAAATAATCGAAGAACTTAGCCTCGTTCGAAGATAAACCGCTAAGAATGCTCAACAATCAATTCGCCGTCTTCTCTACTTCGGGATGTGAGCTCCACCTCTAAAACTCCTAAACCTTAGCCTAAATATAGCTTAAGGTTGCCAAATGGCCGGGGGTGTCAAAGGAAGGGGAAGGAGATGGGTATTTTTAAGCAAAATATCTAAATAAAATATCTAGGCTATGCAGAGGGTCACCGTCGCGGCCGTGGGATTCACCGCTGCGGCGGTGGTAGGTCGGTTTAGCTGATCACCTCGGCGATGAAGATAGCGGTGACTTAGGAAGAACATTCTGCTGTTTTTTCGCCTAGGCGGTGGAATTTTCGCCTAGACTGTAGGATTTCCGCCTAGGCAGTGGTCCGTCAATAACATTTTACCTTTCTCAGCTTCTTCACCGCCGCGGCTGTAGTCTGGACGCTGTGGCGGTGGGCTTGTTTCACAATTTTGCCTCCGAGCTTGTTTTTCCACTGTTCTTCGATCGCTTTTGGTTTGATCTTATCGTTTTCACTCTAGTTTCCTATCTTTTTGCCCCCCCACACCTGATTTATACAAAAAGTATGAAAACTAATTAAAACGTAATAAAATACTATATAAACTCACGAAAACTAACTTAATTCGGTTTGGAATTACATAGATAGATCACACCTATCAAATACCCCCAAACTTTGAATTTGGCTAGTCTTCGAGCCAAACACATACACGAAAATGAAAATACACAAACTGAATTAAATAACAAACAACCTAAAAACAATCTAAACATAAAGACATGCGAGTTTTACATTCTTCTAACGGTCTATTTATTTTTGTTCCTCAACAACCATCAGTCATATTGAGTTCAGGCAGTAAAACACATCATGTAGTTCTAGAATTTTGACATGCAATAATGGTAAACGCTATTCTAGATCCTGTAAATGTGTTAGTGCAAGACTCAATAATATAACTATACAACGATCGAATTTGATCATCCACCAACGAAATTCATGGCTTAGACCGTAAAGGACTAGGATTTCCATAGGCCTGTTTGGGGTCCACTCTCCACTAATGTAGGTTGAGTAGTTCAAAGAGATAATTAAGACTTGGTTCGGTTAAGGAATATTTGGCCAAGGGTATTTCGGAATTGAAAATGGGTTAATATTGTTAACTTAACGTTACCCAAGGCTCAACCCTTGGTACATTCACTCTCGAACCCCCATACTTAGATTGGAAACAATCCCGAAAATGCATTTAAGACCGACGTGCTCACTTGTCAAAAGAAACGGAAATAAAAACCGTATTTACATTTGATTTTTTTTTTCTTTTCTTTTCAATGAACACCCCCCCAAACTTATTTGATTGTTACAATTGAAGGGGTATGTGAAATACAAATGAAAAACGACAAGTGAGTACTCACATACCGAACTAATTAGAAGTTCGCCCTAAACCCAACCGCTCACATCAAGTAGCATTTACAATTGCTAACTTGATTCACTCAAACATACATTTAAATTCAGCGATTTAGGTTTGGAAAAAGATCCACTGGCCATGGTATTAGTTTGTGTTCTGAATTGAATTTGCATTTAGGTTTCGACGGGGTAACGAGGGATAATGATATTGCATGGTAGGCTTCAAAAGGCTCAAGCAACAAAACGACTACCTAAATCACCTCTTCTGAACTACCTCGCCTAGGATTTCACCTCAAGCTTCCCCTCAATCAAGTTCTAGAATCCTTAATATGTCATGAGTTTGGCTAATCGATAATAGTCCTCAAATCAATTGAATAGAAATACATTGAGTCCATATGTTCGTGCAAATTAAGATCTACAATAATTTTGACCAAAATGCATAGTCAAGCACACAGAACACACATGCATGGGTATTACCCTTGACCTCGAAAACAATCAAGGGTAATTATCATCATCGGGTAACGGCCCAGATGAACACAAAACTCAACATGCAAACAACAACACAAAAATATAAACATATTCTAACCTAAACACACATGCAATACAAGAAAACAATAACACATAAACTAACATACTAAACTACACATCACCGCCAAACTAAAAATGGACAGTGTCCTCAGTGAACCCAATCATCATTCTCAACATATAAAATTAAAGCATGCTGACGAAAGGTGTTTAGAACACTTACTTGGGAGGCGAGAGGATCTCACCTCCGATTCAAGTCGGATGTAATGGATTTAACTTATTTGACCTTGGGTTACCTCCCAAGAAACACGTGGTTTAATATCCTCGGCCCAACATTTTCAGAACGCCCTCAAGCTTGGTGAGATTTTGCTTTGCTCGGCTCGATCTTTCAACGAAATGCCTCACCGGCTTATGTACGTGGCCTCGCACCATAAAACAGCTTGGAATCCTGTCGAAAGAGATGCATCAATACCTGTCGATCTAACATCGCCAAGTACCCTGCATAAGAAACAAAAACAAAATTACAAACAAAAATTATATACAAAATAAACGCCTAAAGTAAAATTAAGTCATTTACTCACAATATCGCCAATAAACGACAAAACATAATCCTCAGCAACGGCGCCAAAAACTTGTATGGCATTGACGGGACTAGAATACGATACACTTGCTTATCCTATCTAAAACTTAAGTCCTAAGTCGTTACCGCATATCTCCAGCAATAATCAACAAAATAATCCCCGGCAACTGCACCAAAAACTTGGTGCCCGCAATTTATGCACTGCCACTTTTACCGCAAGCTTACGGATCAAGTTTTAGTATAATGGACTGATATGTGTAAATTAGCTACGTATTTCCAATTCGAATTTGTTAGTTTTCGAGTACGTTTATAGTTATTTTTATTATGTTTTAATTATTTTTTATCTTTTTGTATTAAATCAGGTGTGTGGGGCAAAATGATAGGAAACTGGAGCTAAAACGATGAGATCGAACCAAAGTGATTCGGAGTTACGGTGGATAAACAAGCTCAGAGGCTAAAATACGAAACAGGCCTACCGCCTAGGCGGTGAAGAAGCTGAGAAAAGAGCAAAATGTTAATAATGGACAACTGCCTAGGCGAAGATTCCTTCACCTAGGCGGAAATCCAGCAGAAGATGAAGATGGACTACTGACAGTTGCTCGCCTAGGCGAAGTTTTCTTCGCCTAGGCGAAAATCCAACATAATGTTCTCCCAGTCCACCGCTTAGGTGATCAGTCGAACCGACCTAACTCTGCCTAGGCGAATTTTCTTCGCCTAGGCGGATTTCCCCTGCACAGTCTTTAGATATTTTTAGGATATTTTTGCTATAAATACCCTCTCTCCTCTCCCTTTCCGTCTCTCTCTTGCTCCTCTTCAGCCCTTAAGGACTTAGGCCATATTTTAGGAGTAGGATTAGGGATTTTTGAGGGAGAGCTCTCAACCCGAGGTGGAGGATGAAGAGGGAAGCGATCGGTGGATGGTTCTAGCGGCAAATCTTCGGATATCGGCTAAGTTGCTCATTTCTTCGATTTGTTTTCTTCATTTTAGTAGTTGTTGAGCATGTTTAGATCTTTTTACATTGTATAAATGGTTAAGGCCATGAGTTAACATGGATTGTAATAGAGATTAACGTATTATTTATGAAAATATAGTTTTGGTTGAATTTGTGTTTCGTTCTTGGTTGTTCTTCATATGTTGATTGTGTTGCCATGTTTTCTATGATTATATGCTAGTTTAGATATATTGAGAATACGGGGTTTGACACTCGGAAGAGGTAACCCCGGATTCGGACTAGAGTTAACACAACACGACAATCTAATGACCCGGAAGGGCGTTAGAAAGTGTGCAATCAATGATGTTGGGGGCGAGACTCACGTGACCTAGAGTCGTTAAGACGTTGAGGGGGACTTAGACGTTGACACGAAGTCACGTATTCCCCCGTCTTACACTCGGAAGAGGTGGCGAGGGAGTTTACGAACCGAGATTGTCGGATATGCCGAACGCCGTTAATGTTAACGAAAATGAAATTAAACGCATTTAAGTAAATAAAGTTAATCCCTAGGCAATCTACTCCCCTGAACAATCTTAAATTAGTATTTATAGTATAGTTAACTTAATTAGTATTTTAGTTTAGTATTAGAATTAAATTAAATTCCATTTTTAGCGGCTAGATAAAATTAGGTTATGACAATCGCGATACTCGATAGTAATCTCAACCAATCCCTGTGGATACGATACTCAACCGAAAGGTCTATTATACTAAAACTTGATCCGTACGCTTGCGGTGAAAGTGGCAGCACTTATTTAGCTGCCACTATAGACCTTTTGGTCGGGTATCATATCCACAGGGATTGGTGTCGTTACTATTGAGTATCGCGATTGTCATAACCTGACTTTATCTAGGCAATAAAAATGGAATTTAATTAATTAACACTGATATTAACTCAACTAAACAACGTGACTTAGACAAACCTGACTTAGATTTACATATCGCAAACAAAACACAAACTCAACTAAACAACGTTTTCATAAATTATATTAATAATCCTTATACAACCTATGTTTAGCCAATAGCCATAACCATGTATACAATGTAAAATGGTGTAAACATGCTCAACAACCACCAAAATGTATAAAGAAAGAAAAGAAATGAGCAACTTAGCCAATATACGAAAAATAGCTGCTAGAACCGTCGAACGATCGCTTCCCTCTTCATCCTCCATCTCAGGTTGAGAGCTCTCCCTCAAAAATCCTTTATCCTAACCCTAAAATATGGCCTAAGGACTTAGGGGCCGAAGATCTCGGAAGAGAGGAGGAGAGAAGGATATAAATAGGCCAAAAAATATCTAATACAATATCTAACTGTGCAAAGGCCACCGCCTAGTATGTTGGTTAAGGTTCGCCGCGGCGGTGGAGAAGGCGGTGGGTATGGAAAACCTTCTACTGGATTTCCACCTAGGCGGTGGGCTATCAAGTTGAATTGGTTTTTTCTCTGCTTCTTCACTGCCTTGACAGTGGTCTGGACGCCTAGGCAGTGGGCTTCCTTCAGATTTTTGCCTCATTGCTCATTTTTCTACCGTTCCCCGACCATTCTCGATATGAATTTATTGTTTATGCTCCGATTTTATACCTTTTCACCACACACACCTATTTTAATACAAAAAGAATAAAAACACATTAAAATGTATTCAAACGTAATAAATGTACTCAAAAACTAACAAATTCGATTTGAAAATATAGAGGTAATTTACACCTATCACATACCATTAGTCATGTGCATGGCATGTGACACCGGACAAATTACACTTTCAAAGACAAGCTACAGAGGAGGGCTTGACGAGCAAATAAAAGTTCAAAGAGCTCTAACTAGTACCGACTCGATGACGACACTTAGCACTACTACACTTGAGCAACAGACTAAACACCCATTATCTCGGCCCGAGACAACAAGCTGAGAACCTCTACTAAACTATCCCAAGCATGGTTGAGGATCTTGAGACGTGCTCAGTCACTGACATCTTTGCTCGGGAACCATTACAACGATTCTCGAATTATGGAAGGAATGATTACAATTATTAAGTAATGACACTTGACTTCAAATCCTACCAAATATGTAGTATTAATGGGGCTTGACCAATATTAATGGAAGAATTTCCAAACAGGTCTTCCATCTCCTATAAGTACCAGACGATGGAAGGAGTCAAAAGATACACATTTTTCTCCTAGCAATTACTCTGCCCTATTTTCACCAAACAATACTACTTATTCTCATACAAGTGTGTGTCGCTAGCAAGTCCACCGACGGCGTATTATTTTGCAAGAATTTCAAATCTCGAGGAACCATTCTAGACAATTCAGGTTTTGGCTTCATCATGTATATTAAAATATTTATTATTAATCATATTATAGATCACCGATAAGTCCACAAATCAATTATTACATAAATCAATAAATACATAAATGAATAAAAAATAAATTACTTAAATAATAACTATTTGGATTAGAGAATTCATTGAGAACTAGCGTATAATTCATACCTTAAGGCATGGGTGTAAAAACCCAAAAAAAATTGATATAATCTCCTTGGTTTATACAACATTCTACATCTATCACTTTGAAACAACAATAATTGACATTTAAATACCATTACCAACAAACAATGTATGTTAACAAAAATATTTGTTTTTTAAAATAATACCACTATTAGACATGAGTTAAACCGAAACGAATTCAAAACAAAAAAACAATGTATATTACTTAACCAAATCTTATTACGTCAATGTTACATTTCACACGTGTAATTCAAAAATATAAACAGGATTAAAATTAAAAAATCTATAAACAAATAGAAATAGAAAAAAAAAACTTTGCAATTTAAAATAAAAATAAAAAATAAAAAATAATGCTTTAGCTTCTTTGATTTAATTGCATTAACCTCAACCTCATAAAACAAACAATATGATTTATACATTTGAAATTCGACCCGTAATCAAACTTTTAATCCCTAAAATATAGAAACGAATTTCTGCTCCAAAATTCATACATTTGAACTGGTATGACTCACCTTGGGCATCAAATCCCTCAAATTCTACTCCAAAAATTTTAGAACAAATTTCTTCAAATAGAACAAATTGGGTTTAACATTTCTATTTCCGTGCAAATAGAAAACATCGAACAAACGGATTCAATAGAAAAGGCTCAAATTGAACCTAAAAATATTATTATTATTTTTTATATAATATTATCTGTTTATACAATATTCTACACCTATTTAATACTAACAGTTTATTACAAATACAACACAATAAGTATCAATAACATTAATGCTCAGATATTAATATAACACAACTAAACATGAGTTAAACCAAATCAAAATCAAAGTAAAAAGTATTGAACTAAAATCTTACCTTTGAGATGTGATTTCATAGAAAGATAATAGTGGTTTCCAAGTACTCACTCAAGGGATAAATCACAGTTGGAAAAAATATAAAAATGAATCGAAAAAGAACTAACTAAATTAAATGTAAATGATGGTAAAATATATTTAAATCAAACAAAAATTCTTATCGGCAACCAAAACAGTGAATATAGATCAAAGAAAACAAATTTTTAGTTATCAAAATTTTTTTTTATGAAAAATTAGTTATTGAGGCTCAGAATTGGTGTTTAATCAAGCATAAGGAGGCAACACAGCTAGGGCTGCAACTCTGGTTGCGCGTAAGAGAGCGCTGACAGGATCGACGCCTCTAACGTACCTTCCGGGTTGCCCAGCCAAGATACGGGTCGAAGTTCCCCATTCACGATTTCTATTGCAAATCCCACCTCAGGTCAATCGCAAATTTGAACGGTGTAAAATGCAATTCAGCCAAATCCATCAGATCCGTTATCGTCACCGTTGTCATTACCAAATCCATCAAATTCGTTATCGATCTACACAATTTAAGAATTTAAGAAGAAATCATCTGAAAATTCATGTGTAAACGAATTTAAAACTGAAAGGAAATTGAAATTGCGGGGAATCATCAAAACATCGATGAAATCAAATGATGGAACAAAAACTAAAATTAAGAACTCAAGTAGAGATCTACATCGAAGATACCAAATGATGAAATAGAGAAATGAACCTCAAGAACAAACTGAATTATCAATTTCAATTCAAATTGCAACAATGTTTCATTCAAAAAATAGGAATTAAAATATGAGTTCACTTTTAAGTGCCGCCCATCATAACATAATAGAACAAAACAGAAACACTAACCATAATTAGTTACACAAAACCTTCCATTCACAAATTGAAGTTCAGTTCCTCATTTTCACATTTTAGCCTCCTTAATTTAGTTTCCAATACCTTAGAACACTGTTCCTACAAATCAATTAGAAAATCAAATCCCTTGTCAATAATAAAAAATCAGAAAGGTAATGTTGGGTTGTATGGAATTTAGGCTTTGGAATTGAAATTTAGCACAACCAAACAAATGTAGATATAGGGATTGAAATTAAAAAAATAAAAGGTCTCATCCTTACCACAACTAAACAAACTGAATTCTCAATTTCAATTCAAATTGCAACTGTTGGCCTAGTAAGGTACTCAAAAAATGGGTGAATTTGGTACATATAAAAAATTTAAACAATTTTTTTTTTTTTTAACACTTATTAAATCAAATAATCAATTTATCCTAAATCAATTATTTATTTTATAACGTAACGGATAAGTGTTCAAATTTAGGTGCACACCCAAACAACAAAATATAAATAAAGCAAATAATGCAACACATAAGGATATATCCTGGTTCACCAAGTTACTCTTGGCTAATCTAGTCCTCTAAGCCTCACAGATATTTGCACCCACTAAAATCCAAGATTCGTTTACCAGGTAGGAATCAAACCCTTACAATGATGCTTTTATCAGGCTCAAAATCAACCTTTACAATTATTTTTTTCACAAGTTAAGGAAGAATCTTATCATTTCTAGGTTAAAGACTAACCTAATTTTATTGCAGAAGAATCACCACTTAATCATTTTCCCAGGCGTAAGAATAACCTTATCTTTTTACCAGGCTCAAGACTAACTTAATCCTTTTACAAGCTAAGGATCAAACCTCACAAAAATACTCCAAGTATATTTTTCACCAGTAAGGATAGAACCGTTACAATTCACTCACACGTAATTCTAATTAGGAAGAATCAAGCTAAATTCTTTTCAAGGAAAAAGAATAACCTAACATTTTTGTATCTTAGGTCAAGATCAAACCTCAATCTTTCTCCTGAAAAAGATTAAAACTCAAGCTACCCCTAACTAGATACTCCCAACAGTATCTAATCCATACAAACTCATCAATTACAAAAAAACAATGAGTTTCTTCCCACGGGAGTTTTTACCATCTCAAATCAATTAAACTCAATTAATGTCTCGAAACTACTAGTGATAGAATTTATGTGAGGAATTCAATATCTGAGTATAATATGTGGGTAGCATAGAATTTAAGCCTGTAATCAGATAATCACAAAAAATCATTTTAAAAGAATTTTTATACTTTTTAAAGTTCAAAAACGATTTCACGATGATCTTATAACCAAGAAAACAATAGTAATATAAAATCACAATTAATAGCAAAAGCTTGGAAATATCTCACCAGGATAACACCAAAAGATTGAATATTGAATCGCAAGATAACTTAAATCGGTGACGCCAAAATACTTAGCGCTTTAACTCAAGAATTTTTCTCACAAATAATCTCAAAAGTGATCTCTCCATATAATCTCAAAATAACGACTCTTAGAAAACTTAGGAACACTTCGTTCTTGATGGAAGTGATGTACTGATATGTGAAATTCGCAGGTCTATTTAAGTTGATTGGAAACAGGCCCTCTAACGGAAAGTTCCCTCAAGATATAACAATTAAATGCACATATAGACCCCATATATCAATACCATTTAATCCTAGTCCAAGTCACTTAAATATGGATTTTTAAAATATTCAATTAAGTCCCTAAATTAATTCTCAATCTCAAATCAAATAGATAGGAACTATTAAATGTACTTAATTGAGAAACACCAATATTTTCTGTACCATATCTATAGGAATATCCAAATATGAGTAACATATCATCAATACATCAAAATTCCTAAGATATTTCATTCAGGTAAGCAAATAATGGCTAGTTAACGGCTAGTTTTGATCAAATCTCGAAAATCCTCGAAATCTGAAACAATCCAGTCGGTTGACTGACCTCTGCCCATTAGTCGACCGATGGATAAAGGATGTATCCCAGTCTTTACTCAAACACAGGTCGGTTGAACGATCCCCCATGGGTTGGTTGACCGATCGATACAACATGCATTCTCAGGCTTAATTTTGGCCCTGGTCGATTGACTAATTGATACAGGGAGTTTAGCATACGGCCATCGGTTGACCAATCTCCCCTAATCCAGTTGACCGATCGATTCAGAGACATTCTTTTTTCGGCCATTGCCCATCGGTTGATCGAACCTCCTTGGTTGGTTAACCGAACCTCCTTGGTCGGTTAACTGATTGTTGCTAGAACACTTTCACCTCAATTTATTTCAACTCCAATTTTTGACATTTTCAACTTTTTAACTGATTTCTTTTCTCGGTTAACTAAATTGACACTAATAATCAATTTTAAACACTAATCTTGCTTAGGTCAATTTTCCTTTTTCAATTTCACATTGGAGCAAATATTTAAACTATAATTTGGACCTTAATTTAAACACACATAAATGTAAATCATTTAATTTGTGTCGTGTGTGATCCTAATCGGGATACATTAAGAGTAAAAAGTATTTGAGATGTTTTCACCTAAATTCTTCAAAACCTTCAATCTCTTAATGTCTGTCTCTGCATCATTCACAGTTACTTCATGATATTATCTTGAATGGAACTCTTTAAGCTGAAACACTCAATAAACACGTTAATTCCACAAAAAACATATACACTTAATTATCCAACAAAATCTCAGGATCAATAACAACAATGATTCATTCAATAGATAGGAATCAAAATATGAGTTCACCTTCAAGCTTCGCCCATCAAAACATATATATATAACAGAAACACTAACCATAATTAGTTGACAAAACCTTCAATTCGCAGATTGAAGTTCGGTTTCTCATTTTCATATTCTAGCCTCCTTAATTTAGTTTCCAAAGACTAAGAACACTGCTTTTGCAAATCAATTAGAAAATCAAACCCTTTTTCAATTAAAAAAAAAATCAGGAAGGTAGTATTTGGTTGTATGGAATTTAGGCTTTGGAATTGAAATTTAGCACAACCAAATAAATGTAGATATAGGAATTAAAATTAAAAAAAAAATGTCTCATCCTCAGCACAACCTAACAAATGTAGATATAACAGCAAAACCAAAAATCCAAATAGTTAGGCTCCTAAATATATTTGGTGAATGCATATAAAAGAACAATAATTACGGAACAAATATATTTGTTTGTCGGTGTTAGGGTTCGCGGCGGTGTTTGGTATCGGGATCTTCACGGCATTAGGGTTCAGATCAGGAGTCTAGGAGTGAGCAAGAGAAGGGAGAGGCCATATATGAACTCATCGATCTGTACAGTCCTCGTTGACATCGCTAATTCAACTGGAGCAACATAGCGACATCGTTGATCATGGATGAATTAATCTGAAGAAAAAAAAAAACATATGTAGAATGAATTAATTGAAAAAAACCCATATGCAGAATGAAACAATTGGAAAAAAGGCACCTGTTAGTCACGAATGATAGAGAGGGGAGAGAGAAAAATGTCTACCATCTACGGTGTCCGATTCAAAGAATCATAGCAGTGTCGCCAACAATTTGGTTCATGCGAGAGAAAGAGACGGTGAGAGAACACTGTGATGGCTATGAGAGATAGAGATCCACCGATCGAGAGGGGGGAGAAATAAAGGTTATTTGGGAATGAGCGGGTAAACAAATGTCTAGGGCTAAAACAATATTGAGAAAAGAATTAATCATGGCCTTTCATTTCGGTAGGAGTAAGGAGATGAAAGAAATGATCAATTCTGAATTGTGGTTAATTCCAAGTTATTGTCTTCCACTTTTAGTTAATAAAATAAGATTTATCAAGGATGCACTATCAAATTAGAAATTTAGATCATGTTGAAGTGATTCAACAATCTCAAATTGATAATGTTGGAATTTTGTAAATGATCCTATCCTTCAAATCCCTGTTCAACACTTGTAAAACTTAGAAAAACACTTGGGATACTGGTGTGGTATCTGTCAAATACCCTCTGACGTAAAAATAAGTTAACCATAATTGAGTGATATTAGAAATCATCAACGTAACTTGTAAATTACCATATTTATAGTGTAATACTCTGAAAATTTATATTTTTGAAAATATTATTTTATATAATTGTTTTATATTTTTTGGACTGTTTTTCGAATTTATGGAATAAATAATATTTGATAATTTTTTGGAATTAAATGTTTATTTTAAATTAATTTTATAATCTTTATGACTATTGTGTTATTTAAAATATACTTTTAAGAGTTTGGGGATTTAACTAATATTTTCTTTATATTAAGAGGAATTTAAATGTAAATAATAATAATAATAAATAAATATATAAGTTAAATTGTGTTATCTTTATATTAAGAAGACAACACAATTCTTGTTAATATATATAATAGACACGTATTGCGTATTATATAATAATAATAATAATAATAATAATAATAATAATAAAGGATTAACAGATTGCTTTTGGGACACATATTATAGATAGATCATATATGTGTTTTGAGTTCTTTTAGCAAGAAGGATCTGTGGCGAAACAGAATATTTCGGTTTAGATTCTGGCTTCGGATTTCAGGTAGAATTTTCAACTCTTCTAATATATGTATTTAATTTTTTCATGTATTGTGTGAATTATGTTATTACGGCAATAGTTGTTATTTTGCGTGAAATATTGTGACCACGTATTGTGTGAGAATTATGTGGGATACATATCTACGTGTTTATTCATGTTTTAATTAAATGTACGTATTAGAGGGGTTGAAATTCTACTAAGTGTCGGCTCATAACCCCACAGTTTTGATTACAGGGCTGGTGAGAGAAAAACGGCGCCAGGAATTTTAGTCGAATTTCTATTTAATTTTGTACCAATTGGAATTATATTAGAATTTTTCAGTTTACGATTTGATATAATCAGGGCATATAATGATTATATCAAATAGCATTTCCAGGGGTATTTGTTGTAATCAGCTAATTATTATATCATATCAAATATAAAAGTCTCAGATTATATTAAAAATTTACGATTTTGATATAATCTGATACTACCTGATTATAATTAATTAATTATATAATCAAATATAAAAGTCTCATATTATATCAAATCGCATTTTGATATAATTAAAGTGATATTCCAATAGACACAATTGATTTGATAATTCACATTATAATTATAAGAATTTTATTAGAATTTCTATTTGTAATAATTATAGTTAATATTTACCATTTTAAAAATAATAATTGTACCTAATATTTACTGTGTTAAAAATTGACTCGATAAATGGAATATAATCATCGACGCCGAATTGAGAAATTTCTCAGAGTTTTTAATTTAGAAAAATGTTGATTACTCGATTTTGGCATATTTATTCTTCAAGGGAAGAAATCGAGTAGCGGCCTTAGGAAATCGAGTCGTTATAGTTGGTATCAGAGCGGGTTTGCGACCACCCTAGACTTTCCTCCGATTTCTTTCATTCTAAATATCACATCGATATCATGACTGTGTGAGCTTATAGTATTGTATGTTAAGGTCTATTGGCCTTATTACTCATTTTAGACTTTCCATAAACTGCTTTAACTAGGGGTGTGCAGCGGGGCGGGTCAACCCGCGACACCAACCCAACCCGCCCAAAAACCGCCCGAAATGAAACCAGGCCAAACAAACTTGCCAAGCCAACAGTGTGAACAGTTCCAACCCGCCCAAACTCGGTGCGACTCGCGGGTTTGGGTAATGAGTTGGCGGGTTGACCCGCTCGACCGAAATACATGCCTAAACGACGTCGTTTAGGCCTCCCTTCACTTCAGACTTTAGTTCATCTTCAATCGTCGACGACTAGGGTTAAACGAGCACATGTTACAGACATCAACGACGAAAAAGAATGGCCTTGGACGCAAGCAGTGGCGATGAATTAGCAGTGGGTCGCATACTCTCCCTCAAGACCGCATTGGGAAACGAATTCCAAGGCCAAGTTATCACTTTCGATCGACCCTCCAACATCCTCATCCTTCATATCCTTTTTTCAAAACCCTAGAATCTTAATTCTTCACAGCGTGTTTTATTTATATATGTGAATATATGGAGTTGATTTTGAATTTCTTTAAATGTGTGTTTGATTGGCACAAGAGGGTACGAAATCTGGGTCGGGACCCAATCGAAACATAAGGCTTTTGAAAGCAAATTACATCAAGGAATTTTTGTTTCTGGGTCAAGGCGAAGACCGGCTTGATCTGAAGAAATGTTTCCTCGATCTCAATGCTCTTCAAGTCAGGGAAGAGTCAGTTATTAGGTAAGCTGCTACGTCCCAATTGTTGATTTTAGCTGCAATTTTGAGATTTTACATGATTTACTCTTCTTCCTCTTTCTTTTCGAAGTCCGAAAATGCCCTAGATCTATATATTCACAATAGCTCGCCGAAACCGAAACCATTGGAACCTAATCTGAAGGTGCGATTTCATATCCCTAAATCGAGTTCACCACCACTCGCCATCGGCTGGTTTGCAGGCTCCATAGCCACTGTTCCCAATCCACAGGTAGATCGACGCTGGAATGTCTCAAGTTCAAGGGCAGGGCCGGCAGGCATCACAAATAGGTACTAATCTTAGAGTTCGCAATTCATCAAATGCTTGTGTTTTTTTTTTTTTTTTTTTTTTTTTTTCGAATTTTGAGTTGTGTTTCTAGTTTGAGTAACAGACTATACTGAGTTATTGGTGTCTATTTTTTTGTTTGTTTTCTTCAATCCTCTTTTTGTTATAATTCAAAAAATGCATAAATTAGATTTGTAACTCAATAGTGTTTCGTTCCACTGTTAGACCTGAATTTCTGTGTTAGATCTCAATCATTTTCTTGTTCCTGATATTTTATTTTTCATATTTGACAATACTAAATGAGATAATCTGATAAAAGCCTACTGTCATGAACCATAGACCGCATACTTTGATCTTGTTCCTGTTATGAAGTGTGATCTTCATTATGCTATTTTTTTGGTTTAGTTTTTTTGGTCAAAATGTGATCTTCATTATGTGTTCTATCTAAGAAAAAAACTGAACCAAACCTGTGTTGATGTGTTCTATCTATTCTGAATGTTTATCAACCAAATGTGGTCAAAATATGATCTTCATTATGTTGTTTTTTTGGTTCAATTTTTTTTCCCTGTTTCATTTTGAAGTTGCAGTTTTTTGTAAGTTTTTTTTTGTTGTTGCAAACTTGCAGTGAATAAAGGCTGCAGTTTTTTTTTCCTTTTTTATTATTGGTTTGTGGTTTAAATTTGTTTTGAATTGAGGTAGTAGAAATTAGCTTGTGTTTGAATCAGATGAAATTGTCCAACCCGACACAATTTGATCGGTTGCCCAGCCCTAATTAGCCCAAACCGTAATTTTTCTCAAACCGCACACTATTGGGCGGTTTACGGTTTAAAGTAGCCAACCCGCCCACTTCACCCGGCCCCAACCCACACATTGGTGGGCAGTTGACGGTTTAAAGTAATCCAAACCGCATAGTAATGGTTTGGTCTGTGGTTTTAGCCCAAATCGCCCCAGCCCGACCGCCGCACACCCCTAGCTTTAACACATGTCTAGGTGCTAATTTAATTATTCTCGGAGATGGGCCTACATGTTTTGGCCCATTGCCTCGCCTATTCATTAATAAATAGGGGGCCATCTAGTTCAAGCCCATTATAATTCAACTGTTATATTTTGGACGTGGGTAGTGGAGAAAATCACCCTCATCATTTGTCCTCTTTCTCCTTGGCTTGCATGAGAAAGATGAAAAGTCCCTCTCTACTAGTGATGTAAGTATCTCATCATATTCTTCAGAGGTTATTTCTTTCTTTTTTACTGCTTCTCCACTTCCTAAATTCTTCCTAGTTTAGTTTACTACCCCTCTTCTTCCTTTCATCTTTATCTCTTCGATTCAATGACTGAATTTTGAAATCAGTTAGTATAGTTCCCACTGAACAGCCTATTGCAAATGACAGTTCTTCCCATGACCTCTCCCTAAATTGGGTTCTTTCTTTCCTCCTAGTTCTCTGACTTCATTTTGTGAATAGTTCAATAATCCTTACTAAGTTACCATTAGGGTTTGATAAAGGAGAACGACTTCATACTCGTCGTGATGACGAAGTTTGTCTATACACTTGGATGTTCGATTTTAGCCTCTGTCTTTCTTTCTCTACTCTTATTTGAGATTTCTTATATTCTTACAATATCTTACCTTCTCATTTCTTCCCCAATAACTGGCGTTAGTTTCTTGGTGGGTTTTACCTTGCTCCGATTAACCAGATATCTCTTACCATAATTAGGATGGTAAAACGCCTCGCTAAACTCAAATATAGCAACCAATCCAATATATTCTACCTTTACCTTTTTCCTCCCTACCAATTTGTGACTAGCCATCCCAAGTACTTCAAAGATTGAAAAATTGTTCTCTCTTCTTTAATAGTGATTGGGAGTTCTCCTCAGCATACCCAGGTAAAGTCCCAATTGTACCTCAAAGCTTTCTTTCTCCAAGTAATTAGCTTTTTTGATTATTGTTAATTTTAATTAACCTTTGGAATGTTTACTTATTCATGTTTTTCCTTTTGTTTGCAGATCAAGTTCATCATAAGCAAGACACCCTTGAACATGAAGAAGTAGATCAACTCTTAAAATTACTGGTCCCCAGTATTCTATCCCATGAACCATCATTCCTTATCAATCCTACCCATTAGACTCGAGACGCAAAGTGAGGCCCATTAGGATAGACTTGAGGGACCACATGGTAAGCCCTGAGATGATGATTAAAAAGTATAAAAATATTTATTTCCAGTCTTTCTTCTGTCGCTAAAAGAAGTAAAACTGGCCATTCAGTCCCTAAAAGACCTGACCCTACCAACGGCTCATCCAGTGTTCTTTATCATGCTCAAAATTCACCTCCTCCATATCTAATATTGCCAAAAAAATCTCTGGTACATATATAGCTCCTCACGTGCCAGAAATCTCAATAAGCTATAATCCAACTTCCAAAACCAGTTAGTTCTAAGGGGGGGAACACCGATGTGGTGTCGGCTAAAGAACTTCTGACGTGAGACTAAGTCAGATTGTTCTCTGTATGAAGGAAAGCTCAAAAATATAATATGAGAGTTGTATGTATAATACTTGTTTACCTTCTGTAGACACGGCATTTTGACCGCCTCGCAAAAAATCATACTTTATTTTATAGTTACCTTTATTTTATTTTTCTATTTATTTTGTTTTGATTGTACCGTATTTGTGCGATTTAATACTGCTAAATTAAGTTTTATTAATCTTTTAAGTAAATTAAATATTAGTAATTGATTTATTTATTTTTATTTTGTTTTGTAGATTTTTCGAAGTGGAATAAAAACGCGTTAATTCGGAACAAAATGGACCAGAAACAGACGAGAACGAGAGAGGCCTGGACCGAACGGGGGTGGGGGGGTGCATTAAGGTCGCACGTGCGACCAAGGGCTGGTCACACGTGCGACCAGGATGGTCGCTACAGCGACCAGTTGCACTGGTCGCTGTAGCGACCAGTGCTACTGGCCGCATGTGCGGCCAACTTTATTGCGGCCGCATATGCGGGCAGCATGGGCTTTGCCCATGTTTTGGGTGCACCGAAATTCGGTGCACCCAAAAGCTGGTGGGTACACCGAAATTCGGTGCACCCACTTTTTTTTTTTAATATTTCCTTACCTTTTTCGCACGCGGGAGAGTTTTCAGAAATTTTCTATAAATAGAAGAGGGCTCAGACAACTCAGGAGGAGAATTTAGGGGGGGAAGAAATTTTTTGAGAGGAATTTTTGTAAGGGAGAGGGGAAATCTGGAGAAAAATTTTGAAGAAAATAATATTATTTTCATTTTATTGTAATTTTGAAGAAGAAAAATCTCCAAGAAGGTGGTAAATTTTCATCTGTTGTAAATCTTACTCTTATTTTTTTAAGTTGTTATTATACTAATTTTTTTTGTAAATTAGATTTTTTTTTCTTCTTCCTTTATTATTTATTTATTTATTACTTTTTATTTTCTTTTTATTTATTTATTTTATTTATTTATTTATTTTTTTTGAGTAAATAATACGAGGTGGAAAATTCCCAACCTTCAATTTGAACGGCTTAAATTTAGAAGGGAATTACTCCCCTCGATGCATGTGTGCGGGTGTTTTATTTAATTTGTATTAAATATAATGTGCTAACAATACGAGGTGGAAAATTCGCAACCTTCAATTTGAATGGCTAAAATTTAGAAGGGAATTACTCCCCTCGATGCGTGAGTGCGGGTGTTTTATTTAATTTGTATTAAATATAATGTGCTAACAATACGAGGTGGAAAATTCTCAACCTTCAATTTGAATGGATAAAATTTAGAAGGGAATTACTCCCCTCGATGCGTGTGTGCGGGTGTTTTATTTAATTTCTATTAAATATAATGTGCTAACAATACGAGGTGGAAAATTCCCAACCTTCAATTTGAATGGCTAAAATTTAGAAGGGAATTACTCTCCTCGATGTGTGTGTGCGGGTGTTTTATTTAATTTGTATTAAATATAATGTGCTAACAATACGAGGTGGAAAATTCTCAACCTTCAATTTGAATGGCTAAAATTTAGAAGGGAATTATTCTCCTCGATGCGTGGGTGCGGGTGTTTTATTTAATTTGTATTAAATATAATGTACTAACAATAGGAGGTGGAAAATTTCCAACCTTCAATTTGAACGGCATAAATTTAGAAGGGAATTACTCCCCTCGATACGTGCGTGTGTGTGGGTGCGTGTGTTTTCTTTAACTTATATTAAATATAATGTGCTAACAAGATGAGGTGGAAAATTCCCAGCCTTCCATCAGAACGGCCTAGGTTTAGAAGGGAGATCACTTCCCTCAATGTGTGGGTATGTGTATATGTGTATATAAGGAGGATTTAAAAATAAAATAAAAACATTCGGATTTAAATTCTAATTGGACTTAATCGGATAAGGTACCGTCTTTGGACGGGCGTCTTGGGGTGCTTGACACCTTCCCCGAGCGTAACTGACCCCCGAACTCTTTAAACGAATCTCTGGTCAGACCATGTTATTTTTGGAGTCAAATTTTACTTAAGCCATTTTTTTAAAAATTATTTTCAAAAAAGAAAAATATGGTGACCTAGCACATCATTTAAACCCAATGCTAGGTGGCGACTCCTTTTTCTAAAACAGGCTTAAATATATTTTAATGAGAAAATCGACGTTTTTAAAAACCCTTCTCGTTTTACCAGCGCCAAGCATATATAAACATATATCTATATTTTTTGGTTTTCTCTGGAAAATCGGGGCGCGTTCAACTGGCGACTCCGCTGGGGATTCGGCTGAGGGTCGAGCCCAATATGTCTGAATAAGTCCAATTAATCTAAAGTCCGAACGTTAAATTTTATTTTATTTTTTTCCCTCAATTCAGTAAATAAGTTGTGATTTATTTTTTATTTTTCTTTATATCATTTATTTTTATTTTATATATATATATATATATATATATATATATATATTTTATTTTTTTTTCCTTATTTACTCTCAGGCCCTTATATCGTTGTAAATCCTCTGACAAAAATAAAACTGTCTTGTATCCATATTATCCCTTCAGGATTCTATGATACAAGACGAGAAAGGAGTTTTTTGTACTTGATGGATTTATGACGTCTGGGGAAGTCCTAAAAAAAAAAAAAAAAAAAAAACACACCAAACAAGTTCAAAGTTTTCAATATCGGTAGGGAACGACAAAAAAAAAAAACTAAATAAAAAATAATATTTTTTTTTGTTTTAATTAGTCGTTATCAAAATTGAAATCTTCGAATTAGAAAGGGCTTTAAGGCCACCTAAGACCCACGTGAACTAAAAAAATGATTTTTTTTTTTGTAGGTGAAAAAGAAAAGGACAAGATAAAGAAAATTGGTCCCAGAAAAGCAAATCCAGTTCCCCCCTTTCGAAGTCCGATCTTTACACGCAGTCGAGCACAGACTCATTCCAGGATGACATCAGAAAGCAATCCCGAATCTCCCCGAACGACCCAGATAGCTCAGATGCAGGAAACTATTGACAGGTTGATGGAAAGGATCAACGAACTTAGCCGACCTCAGGAGGTGCCTATTCCTCCGTCCAACGGGACTCCTGTGATTGAATCCCCAAATGGAAACCCTGCAAGTATTGGGATGGAGAATTCAGGGCCGAATCCGAACCACGTCGGCCCTAACTTTGCAGTACCGGTCTACTATGGACCTCAGATGGGCCCTCATCCTTTCGCCTATGGAGCTATGACATATCCCATCCAGGGGCATGTCTATCAGGCCTCGCCAGAGGGCTCGGCCCCCGCCGCCCCGCAGATCCTCATTCACCCGGAGAGGGTCGTTACTCCACCAAACAATTCAAATGATAGCCAACCGGCCCCGGCCATTGAAACTGAAAACAAAGAAGAGAATGGCCCTCCACCGGCTTGGCTTCTGAAAATGGAGAAATTGGAGAAAACTATGGAAGAATGGCAAAAGGAGAAGCCGTCCAGGAAAGCGACGTACAAGGAGTTGTCAGCACCACCCGGGATTGTGTACCCGGAAAATTTCGTGGTTCCAGAGTTCACAAAATATGATGGCACTGGCCCTCCAGAATGGCATGTCAGCATTTACAAAGAGGAGTTAGGAATTCATGCTCGGAACGAAGACCTTTGCCTAAAGATGTTTCGAAGATCGTTGAAAGGGCTGGCTCTCAACTGGTACATGACCCTGGAGCTATCACAGATTAAAATATTTGAATATCTGGTAGAGGCCTTCTGTGAGCAATATGTGTACAATAGGGATGCCGCGCCAAACCGCAATATCCTCTACCAGATACTGAAAAGTAAAGACGAAAGTTTCCGGAGGTATACTGCTCGTTGGAGGGAAGAGGCTGCCAAAGTTGTCCCTAAGCTGAGCGAGGAGGCTCAGTTAGAGATATTCAAGTCAATTCAGTCACCGCCGTTCTATCAAGATTTCTCGAGCATAGCAGTGGTTTCTTTCGGCGATGCGATCAAACAGGCCGAGGTGACGGAAGAAGGAATAAGGAGCGGAAAAATTGAAGGGGCCTAATCCAATCTGACGAAAAGGTCAGCCCCGCCAAAGATGAAAGAAAATGAAGTAGCTGTTGTCGTTTCCCCTCGGCAAACCCATTACCAAAACTACCCCCAAGCTTCCTGTCCCCAAAACTACCCAAACCAAAACAACCAATATCACAACTACCCTCCTCAAAATCGCCAAAACCAAAATTATCCTCAAAACCAACCCTATTCCCAAAGCCGCCCCCGCTATTACCAAAATGTACCTCCCCCTTATCAAAATCACATTCCCCAATATTATCCTCAAGCCTACCTAGCACCCTCTTACCATACCAATCAACCACACCCGAACACCCCACCTCAAATTCCTAACCGCACTCCAAGGTCAGGAACCCAATACCACCAAGACCTTCTACCTCATGCTACTGGGGGAAATTTCCAGAACGACAACAGAGAGCTACAAGACCTTCCGGTCTCGATCACCGAGTTGTACCGGAATTGTTTGAAGCAGGGGATGCTGACACCCCTTCCATTCTACGAAGTTAAACCAGGGAGTAAAGCAGCTTCTTCAAATGCTTTCTGTGAATACCACTCAGGAACCAGAGGACATGCGACTGAACAATGCTTTCAGCTGAAAGACAAAATTCAGGAGTTTATACGGACAGGAGCCATCACGTTTCCTAAAAAACCTGAGGCCGGTACGCCAAACTGTCAGCAGAATCCGTTGCCTGAGTATGCACCTTCAAGGGGTGGTGAAGTCAATCTTTACCAAAATATTGGCGGAGATGGGAGCGAGTCATGTGCCTAAGGCTCAATTTGAAAAAAATCTAAAGACTGCAAAACTGTTTTTTTGTTTGCTTTAAAATTGCGAGGTGTTTTGATAAAATTGGAAAATCTTTGCGTATTCACCTTTCCATCCCGTTGGTCTTTTGGATGGAAAAAGATTTGCTCTGTAATGACTTTTAAAATTTCAATAATGCAATACTGTTTATTCAAAACTGTGGTCTAATGTTTGAATCTTACTATTTCAGATGCCCAAAATTGCCTGCATATGTTGTACGTGATGTGACTGAGTGAGGATGTGAATGTGTGATTTCAATACAAAGTTAGACCACGATTTAATGAGACTATAATCAAAGGAAGATTATGTTTATCCAAACGATGGTGAAATCTGAAAAGGCCCGTAACCAAATTCGTCAGCGATTCCAGAAGTACCGGGGGGTTCAAAAGTCAAAGATTGGTATCCATTGTCCTTACGATGCTTTGATATATTGTTGCAAGCTAATCAAACTATCTTTGGTGGTACTTTAATAATTGATGAAACTGGGTGTAAATATCTCGATTTGCCTATTGTCTGAGTTACTCAATGGTAAAAAGGGAATACAACCATCTCACGCCAATGATCCCAATGAAGAAACTTTCAAATGTTGCAAGAAGGTCTCAATTTCCAAAGAAAATCAAGTTCATTGATAAGCTCGGCTGTCCCTAAATCATTGTAAGTTCGATATAAAAAAAAAAAAAAGAAAAAAAAGAAAAGAAAAAAAAAAGGAAAAAAAGAAGAAAATAATAAGAAAAAAAGAAAAAAGAAAAAAAAGAGAAAAAAATAAAAGAAATGAAAAAACGAAAAGTGGGATAACCGAACAAGAAGTATTGGTATAAATGTGGAAGAGATTTGAAGAGGAAAGAAAGATGATACATAGATTTGTTCATATTTTCCGCCTCGGTCCAAATTAGCGGCAAATGATATTTTTTGGAATCAGAACTTGATGGATTTGAATGGAATTAGAATTTGAGAAAAGAAACATTGGTCGTGGTCTGAAAATGTATTATAATCATATTCCTCTACATTCTTGACTCAAGATCTCACAGAAAATCATATCGGGTATTGAAGGTACTCATTTTAGTAATTTTCGACATTTACCCATTTTTGGACTAAATCAGTTTTGCAGGACTTGAGAAAACACAGAGCATGCAGGAGTATTAGAACCCCAAGCATTGAAGCACCTACTAATTTGAAAAGACAAAAATCCAGTCGAGCAAGCCAAGGAGACCTCGATGAGGTATATTGGGCCTTCCCCTGAGTCGAAGGGAACTAAAAAAAAAAAAATATTGTCGAAATCACCCTGAAGCATGTCAAACTCTCAATTGAAAAGCGAGACTTCTAAATTCAAAAAAAAATCTCCCGATACTGTCCTGTGACCCGTGAAAGTCGAGCGCCATTAGTTAAATGACCACGACAAAAAAAAGGGGGAATGGAATTGTGAGTCATCAAAAGTAACAACTTTCAGACTAAGATTTTGTTTTGGAAATGTTTTCATGTGCATTACAGGGATTTCAAAGGGCTTGGAAGCATGGATTTCCCTATCACTAGGACTTCTTACCTTCCAGCTCAAATTAGAAACTCTTATTGCTGAAATTTCAGAAGCTCCAAATGAGCGTCCAGGTATGCGTTTTGCCCTGAAAAGGGCGAAAAGTGAACTACGCTAAACTTGATCCTCGGCATAATACTAAGGTACGCAAGCAATCTATAAATGTTCGGTCATCTGAGAGTTCGGCTGGGGCACATTTATATCTTTGCTCTCTCATTCTGGCTCAGTCACAAGTTGGGGCATATTTTATACTCTCGAACTTTCTTTAAGCCCCTGGCCAAGAGGGCTGGGGCATGAATAATTTTTATTACTCTAAGCGATCCTCTAAACGGACACGTGTTTGTCATGAGTATCGTCATGAGTCATTTTTTTTATTACTCTAAACGATTCTCTAAATGGACACATGTTCGTCATGAGTACCGTCATAAATCATTTTATTACTCTAAACGATCCTCTAAACGGACACATGTTCGTTATGAGTACCGTCATAAATTATTTTATTACTCTAAACGATTATCTTAACAGACGCTTGTTCGTCATGAGTATCATCACGAGTTAAAAAAAATTTTATCACTCTAAACGATCCTCTAAACGGACATTTGTTTATCATGAACATCGTCATGAGTCATTTTTTTATTACTCTAAACAATCCTCTAAACGGACATATGTTCATTATGAGTACCATCATGAATCATTTTATTACTCTAAACGATCCTCTAAACAGACACGCGTTTGTCATGAGTATCGTCATGAGTCATTTTTTATTATTCTAAACGATCCTCTAAACAGACACTTGTTCGTCATGAGTATCGTCGTAAGTCATCATTTTATTACTCTAAACGATCCTCTAAACGGACACATGTTCGTCATGAGTACCGTCATGAATTATTTTATTACTCTAAACGATCCTCTAAACGGACACATGTTCGTAATGAGTACCGTCATGAATTATTTTATTACTCTAAAATAATCATCTTAACAGACACTGGTTCGTTATGAGTATCATCACGAGTTAATTTTTTATCACTCTAAATGATCTTCTAAACGGACATTTGTTTGTCATGAACATCGTCATGAATCATTCTTTTATTTCTCTAAACGGACACTTATTCGTCGTGACTCTTCTTTTATTACTCTAAACGTACACTTGTTTGTCATGAGTATCGTCATGAGTCATTTTACTTTATTTGTTCTACTACCAAAAAAATACACTAAAAAATAAAAAAAAATAAAAAATGGGACGATCAAAATGACGTGGTCTTTTATCTTTGTCAAGCAAGTGGGACTTGCATGACAAAGAGGGGCAGCTGTAGACACGGCATTTTGACCGCCTCGCAAAAAATCATACTTTATTTTATAGTTACCTTTATTTTATTTTTCTATTTATTTTGTTTTGATTGTACCGTATTTGTGCGATTTAATACTGCTAAATTAAGTTTTATTAATCTTTTAAGTAAATTAAATATTAGTAATTGATTTATTTATTTTTATTTTGTTTTGTAGATTTTTCGAAGTGGAATAAAAACGCGTTAATTCGGAACAAAATGGACCAGAAACAGACGAGAACGAGAAAGGCCTGGACCGAACGGGGGTGGGGGGGTGCATTAAGGTCGCACGTGCGACCAAGGGCTGGTTGCACGTGCGACCAGGCTGGTCGCTACAGCGACCAGTTGCACTGGTCGCTATAGCGACCAGTGCTGCTGGCCGCATGTGCGGCCAGCTTTATTGCTGGCCGCATATGCGGGCAGCATGGGCTTTGCCCATGTTTGGGTGCACCGAAATTCGGTGCACCCAAAAGCTGGTGGGTGCACCGAAATTCGGTGCACCCACTTTTTTTTTTTAATATTTCCTTACCTTTTTCGCACGCAGAAGAGTTTTCAGAAATTTCCTATAAATAGAAGAGGGCTCAGACAACTCAGGAGGAGAATTTAGGGGGGGAAGAAATTTTTTTAGAGGAATTTTTGTAAGGGAGAGGGGAAATTTGGAGAAAACTTTTGAAGAAAATAATATTATTTTCATTTTATTGTAATTTTGAAGAAGAAAAATCTCCAAGAAGGTGGTAAATTTTCATCTGTTGTAAATCTTACTCTTATTTTTTTAAGTTGTTATTATACTAATTTTTTTTGTAAATTAGATTGTTTTTTTCTTCTTCCTTTATTATTTATTTATTTATTTATTTATTACTTTTTATTTTCTTTTTATTTTTTTCTTTTTCTTTTTATTTTTATTTTTATTTTTATTATTATTTTTTTTTGAGTAAATAATACGAGGTGGAAAATTTCCAACCTTCAATTTGAACGGCTTAAATTTAGAAGGGAATTACTCCCCTCGATGTGTGTGTGCGGGTGTTTTATTTAATTTGTATTAAATATAATGTGCTAACAATACGAGGTGGAAAATTCGCAACCTTCAATTTGAATGGCTAAAATTTAGAAGGGAATTACTCCCCTCGATGCATGTGTGCGGGTGTTTTATTTAATTCGTATTAAATATAATGTGCTAATAATACGAGGTGGAAAATTCTCAACCTTCAATTTGAATGGCTAAAATTTAGAAGGGAATTACTCCCCTCGATGCGTGTGTGCGGGTGTTTTATTTAATTTGTATTAAATATAATGTGCTAACAATAAGAGGTGGAAAATTCCCAACCTTCAATTTGAATGGCTAAAATTTAGAAGGGAATTACTCTCCTCGATGCGTGTGTGCGGGTGTTTTATTTAATTTGTATTAAATATAATGTGCTAACAATACGAGGTGGAAAATTCTCAACCTTCAATTTGAATGGCTAAAATTTAGAAGGGAATTATTCCTCTCGATGCGTGGGTGCGGGTGTTTTATTTAATTTGTATTAAATATAATGTACTAACAATAGGAGGTGGAAAATTCCCAACCTTCAATTTGAACGGCATAAATTTAGAAGGGAATTACTCCCCTCGATGCGTGCGTGTGTGTGGGTGCGTGTGTTTTCTTTAACTTATATTAAATATAATGTGCTAACAAGATGAGGTGGAAAATTCCCAACCTTCCATCAGAACGGCCTAGGTTTAGAAGGGAGATCACTTCCCTCAATGTGTGGGTATGTGTATATGTGTATATAAGGAAGATTTAAAAATAAAATAAAAATATTCGGATTTAAATTCTAATTGGACTTAATCGGATAAGGTATCGTCTTTGGACGGGCGTCTTGGGGTGCTTGACACCTTCCCCGAGCGTAACTGACCCCCGAACTCTTTAAACGAATCTCTAGTCAGACCATGTTATTTTTGTAGTCAAATTTTACTTAAGCCATTTTTTTAAAAATTATTTTCAAAAAAGAAAAATATGGTGACCTAGCACATCATTTAAACCCAATGCTAGGTGGCGACTCCTTTTTCTAAAACAGGCTTAAGTATATTTTAATGAGAAAATCGACGTTTTTAAAAACCCTTCTCGTTTTACCAGCGCCAAGCATATATAAACATATATCTATATTTTTTGGTTTTCTCTGGAAAATCGGGGCGCGTTCACCTTCTGTATATATGAACAGTTCACCTTGTAACCATCCCTCCCATGATTCTTTCCATGTTCCATATTTAACTACCGTGAATGTTGTTTGTGATCAGATTACGGGATGTTACGTTAATCACGTTCGTGTGCATATGGGGTAAGTGAGGTTACATAACTGCTGTTGTTGACTTGTCATCATTTTTGTTGATAATCAAGAAACAAATTGGAAGATCTCGTTTTACACCGGATCTACCCAAGTGTGGTTAGGCTTCCTTTGCAGACCAGATACCTCATTTTTTGGGCTACTAGTATAGTCGGCCCATTGTTAATTTCTAGATCATTTCCTCTAGGTCGGGTTTCACCTGCAATTCTGACCCGATTTTTCATCATCGTCTGATACGAACCATGGGTGGGAATTCCCCACACATCATTTTCCCTCCTGACCTTTGTAGTGATTCACCAAAGCAAGACAAAAGGTCATTTTTCGCGTGTAAGTTTTTTCTTCTTCTACTCTATTGCTTGATTAATTTACTGCATTGTGTTCTTTCACACTCTCCCAAACCTTTAACTCTAGTAATGGCCTCTACTCTACCGTTGAGTCTGGCTGAGTCTAGTTCGTCGTCCATATCTCCTTTTGAGAACGTGTTGATGACTAGGGCTCATGCATCTACCGATTCTCTGATGAACTGGGATGACCACAAGACAAGCGATTTTAGAAAAGAATGGCTTGAATCATTTCAGAACACATTTGAAATTCCTTATTCGATTGAAATTAAGGATCCTTCAGAAGATGAACGCCCCTATTCCTACAAAGAAAACGAAATATGTTTCTTTGTTTGGATGTTTGAATATCGTCTCAGACTTCCTTTTACCCCATTTCTTCGCAATTTGTTCCATCAATTAGAAATCACCCCAGCCCAATTGATTCCTAACGGGTTTCGCCAAATCATGGGTGCTCTCACATTGTCTTGTCTGAATAATGCACTCTTAACCGTAGAAATGATAAAAAGTGTGTGTTCTCTAAAATTTCATCACGACACTGGGAGGTTCTATTACTCTGCCATAAAATAGTACACATTTTTTACTGACCTCCCACAAGTCGTAGAGGGTTGGAAAAATTGTTATTTATTTTTAAATGGAATTGGGAATTTTCCTCCAAAGAGATGGGGCGGTCTTCTGTTATACTACGACATTTCAATTTCCTAAGTAATCTTCTTTTTCCATTTCTATAGTTTTTTTACCTTTATTTCGTTACCTTTGCCTTTGCGGCGTCCTCACTTTTTCACAAATCGTATTGCACGGGTAAGGGTGCTTGTCAGAGGTTTCATATAATGAAAAAGGTCATTGATCAATTGGAGAAGCTCTTGATACCAGAAGATCGACCCTGCCAAGAGCTTTCTTACAAGCCCTTTGTGCTCCGCGAAGATGAAGATCAACAAAGCTCATGTCTCCCAATTGTATGATTTAGCTTTGGAAAAAAGGAAGAGAGCACCCAAGAAAGCCTCACAATCAATTGCATCTACTATAGCTCTTCAGTTGGCCGTGGTTCTTCCCAGACCCGCTCAGCCCCAAGAATCTTAATCTGTCCTTTCTATATCACCAAACTCCGATGATGACTTGCAGTCTTTATGCATAAAGCGTTATGGAGTGATGTCTATCCCTGTACCCAGCAACCATATCCCAATTCCTATTGAAATTCGTGGGTTGGAATTAGTCACTCGAGTAGTTGGGACTCCCATCATCCAGATCTTTGAGGACATGACAGTTTGCACTCAACCTCTCCCACTCGCCTCAACGTCTAGTGCTGTCACCCCTACGAATACAAGCTTGCCAAGGGCTTCTAAAGAGCATATGTGTTGACTGCTAAAAGAGGTGGGCCCATTAGTTCTTAATCCTCCAGAAATATTTGAAAATGCCATTAAGTTGGACTTGAAGTGTGTCGTTAATTGAGTCAATGAATAAATTATTTTATGAGATGAAAATATATTGACATGTTATGTTACCTATTATGTAATCTTTAACCATATTGCACTACTTCAACATGGTGGCGGTGGTCAGGAAAGTAAGTTTAATATAATGGATAAGAGATGGATGTATCAATCGCGGGTGAGAAATGTCACACCCCACCCCGGGCACCCATCACCCGAGGCCGGGCGTGACGTCGACCTGACGTCACAGGACCTATCGACTGTGTATCCAAACTAACACATATATATACACACTCATCTACTTGCAATTTTTTTTTTCTTTCTCAGAAATATATATACCTATTCTCAGAATATCCACAATCAAAAACACCAAAATACCTTAACCTTCCACGGTTCACGTCTGACCGACTTACCTCCAGCACGACACTACCTCCGGACTCTCCCTAGTGCCAGTACTGGACCAACTCCTACCCACGGTACTTGAAACCGAAATTTTTATCGGTGTACTGTCTTCATAATAAAAACATTTCATGGATCAAATATGAATGATAAACACTACATTTCGAAAATATAATTTTATACAATCACATACCCGGTTCCGCTGCCACCAATGAAAACGAAACAATATAACAACAATACCGTATAACATAGTTCGAACCAATTTTCAACTGCTACCATTGTAAAGAAATACTGTATTTAAAACACCCAATATAAATATAATATAATCACATATCACATGGAAACTCAACTTTCCTGTCACTACAAAAATAAACTCATATATATATAACACCCTGTCCAAGTAGCATAAATCAACCAGAATATTATATCTATACGCCAACAATTTAAAAGTAATATATATATATATATATACCCAACCGAATCAATCCAACAGTTTATCGTATACGACAAAACACCACACCACCCTTCAACTAGCCATATGATCATTTTAACCTCACGATCGGGAGTTGCAATGGTACCGTACCACCCGTAGGATTTGTCTTCCTAACGGGTCACAACAACGCTCTGTCGAACTTTGCCTAGCAGATAATCAACGCTCCGCAGGATTATACCTAGTAGATAAACAACGCTCTGCAGGACTATGTCTAGCAGATAATTAACGCTCTGTAGGACTATGCCTAGAAGATAATCAACGCTCTGTCGGACTATGCCTAGCAGATAATCAACGCTCTGCAGGACTATGCCTAGTAGATAAACAACACTTTGCGGGACTATGCCTAGCAAATAATCAACGCTCTACCAGACTTTACCTAGCAGATAATCCACATCCCTTTCGGGAAGAAAATACTATGACATAAACCAACCATCAATTTCCACCTCAAAAACAAACGACTTGGTCCACAATCATTTTCCACCCTTTTAGAAACCAACTAGATTCAATAAATCATTTTCCACTCTTTTAAAACCAACGTAATCTATAAAACATTTTTTCACAAACACTCAAAACCACTTGATCCATATAAGTTGCAAATCCATCCATTTTTAAATAAACACAATTTTCCATAATATATATGAAAATACAAATTGTAATTTACGTAGAAGACAGCACACTCACCTCGATTTTTGCACTACAAAAACGTCACTGTCTGAAACCTACTGGGACGCTGGCCCCTGTGAACCTGTTTCCGAATCGCTCGCCGAAAGGTTGGATTTTGAATTTTTGAATTTTATTTAATTTTTTCCTCTTTTTTTTTTTTTTTAGGCGTTGATGCTCTGAATTGTATGCATGAGCATTTATATATGCCTGATTCTAGTGGATTCAAACCACTCGCTCTTCAAGCCACGTCGACCACTCCATCTCTCTCTATTTTGGGTTGACCTCACGGCACACACACCCATATATATATATATACATATATATACATATATATATATATATATAAATCTTTTGTCCCATTTACTCTATCCTCCCCTTAACTTTCTTTAAATCTCCTTTTAATCCAAATTCAACATTTAAGATTTTCTTAAATTGTAATTTAACCCCTAAAAAAAATTAAATTTAGAATTTGAATGATAATTTGAATCCCAACAATTGGATTAAATATTTCTAAATTTGCAATTTGACCCATAAACTTTTAAATTTGGATATTGATTGACACCATTCCACCCCATATTTTTTATAAATGCTCTAAAATGCAACTAAAATGACGTACATGCTAAAACTTGGGCCTTACAACCCTTCCCTCTTAAAGAAATTTCGTCCCAAAATTTTAGTTACCTTGATCAAATAGGTGCGGATATTTGTTCCTCATCTCGTCCTCTTGTTCCTACGTCGCCTCCTCTATCGAATGACTACGCCACAACACTTTCACTAATGGAACTGTTTTCGTCCGTAACACTTGATTTTTACAACTTAAGATCTGGACCGGCTTCTCAACATACATCAAATACTCTTCTAATTCGATTGGTTGGGAGGTCAACACGTGTGAAGGATTTGGCACATATTTTCTAAGCATCGACACGTGAAAAATGTTGTGCAATTTGGACAGTTCTGGCGGTAGGGCAAGTAGATAAGTTGTCGTACCAACCCGTTCTAGGACCTTATATGGCCCAACGTATCTCAAACTTAGCTTCCCTTTCTTTCCGAACCTCATTATGCCCTTCCACGGGGATATACGCAGAAACACATGATCGCCCACTTTAAATTCCAACTCTCGCCTACGCTTGTCAACATAACTCTTTTGTCGACTCTGAGCAATCTTCAATCTTTTCTGAATCACCTTTACTTTATCTGTTGTCATTTAAACGATATCCGGCATTAGTAATTTCTTTTCTTCCACTTTGGTTCAGTTTGTTGGACTGGAGTCCTATATTTCCTGCCATACAACGCTTCATACGGTGTCATCTCGATCGCCGAATGGTAGCTGTTTGGCAACTTCCATCAGCGTCAAATGGTTATCCCAGCTACTAGGAAACTTCAAAACATAACTCCTTGACATATCCTTTAACGTTTGAATCGTGCGCTCTAATTAACCATCAGTCTGTGGATGAAAGACGGTACTAGATTTCAGCTTGGTTCCTAAAACAGTTTAGAGAGTTGGCTAGAACTTCGAAGTAAATCTCAGATCTCTATTCGACACTATAGAAACCAAGGCCCCGTGCAATCGAACAATATCGTCAATATACAATTGGGCATACTTATCGAGAGAGTACGTCATCTTTACAGCCAAAAAATTAGCAGATTTAGTAAGTCTATCAACGATTACCCAGACAGAATTATGCCCCTTTTGAGTACGGGGTAATCCGAAATGAAATCCATTGTGATATGCTCTTATTTCCACTCTAGTATAGGTAGAGACTGCAATAACCCACTTGGACGTTGGTGCTCCATTTTGACTTGTTGAGAAACAAAACACCTAGCAACAAATTCAGTAATTTTTCCGTTTCATTTCGATCCACTAATAATGTTCTCGCAAATCTCGATACATTTTGATACTGCCTGGATACATCGCGTACGCTGAGCTATGCGCTTCCTCCAAGATATCCCTTTTTAGATTAATATTATTAGGCACACACAGCCTATTTTCAACCATCAAAGTTTCATCACTATCCCTGACATGATAATCAACTCTGCGACCATTTTTCACTTCATTCCGAATCTTCTCTAATTGAACGTCTGACTTCTGTGCTTCAAATAATACGATCAATCAATTTCGGCCTCAAAGTAAAAGTCACAAGCAACGCTGCCATCTGACCAACCGCCCACTGGACTCGCAAGGATCTCAATTCGGTATACAGATTAGTTTGAACCACTAGAATGTGTGAGACCGAACCCACCGATTTCCAACTCAACGCATCCGCTACAACATTAACCTTCCCTGGATAGTAGTGGATGGTGCAATCGTAGTCCTTGATTAATACTATCCAACGCCTCTACCCCAAATTCAGCTAATTTTGTGTAAACAACTACTTCAAACTCTGGTGGTCGGTGTATATTTCACAAATCTCACTATACAGGTAATGCCTCCAAATCTTCAGGGCAAACACAATCGCTGCCAGCTCCAAATCAGGCGTCGGGTATTTATGCTCATGGTTCTTTAATTTGTCAGGAGGCGTATGCAATCATGTGCCCACGTTGCATCAACACACCCTAGCCCTTAGTGTGACGCATCACTGTAGATCACAAAGACACCACCTTCTATCAAAAGAGAAAATATTGGCGCTGATATCAATCTACTCTTCAGCTCCTGGAAACTCTATTCATATTTGTCAGTCCACTCGAATTTGGATTCCTCACGGGTTATCGGGTTAACGGGATAGCTATAATAGAAAATTCATGCACAAACCGATGATAATAACCCGCCAATCTCAAAAAGCTTTGAACTTCGGTCACACTCCTCGGTCGCTCCCATTAGACAACAACTTCAACTTTCTTTGGGTCCACCTGAATACTATCTCCTAAGATAACATGCCCCTCAAAAAATACCACATGATCTAACCAAAATTCGCATTTACTGAATTTCGCA
The DNA here is from genome assembly GCA_016647705.1 of Eucommia ulmoides. NCBI lineage: Eukaryota > Viridiplantae > Streptophyta > Magnoliopsida > Garryales > Eucommiaceae > Eucommia > Eucommia ulmoides. The sequence continues at coordinate 35,003,313 of CM028332.1, read as the reverse complement.
TATAACCGCTTCTCCCGCAACGTCTACAACACAATCTAGAGATGCTCTACATGCTCTTCTCTACTTTGGGAATAGATCAATAAATCTTCAATGAACATGATAATAAATTAATCCAGATGAGGTTGGAATATCCGATTCATCAAATCCATGAAAGCAGCAGGGGCATTTGTCAATCCGAAGGGCATAACCAAAAATTTATAATGTCCATATCTTGTACGGAACGCCATTTTCACCACGTCACTATCTCTGACTTTCAACTGGTAGTATCCTGATTGAAGATCTATTTGAAAAACAACCTAGCTTTCTGCAATTGGTCGAATAAATTATCAATTCTAGGCAATGGGTATTTATTACGAACCGTCACCTTATTGAACTGTCAATAATCAATACACATCCTCAGCATACCATCTTTCTTTTTCACAAACAACACCGGAACTCCAACACCGGGGCTCCATGTGGGAGAAACACCCAATCTAATGATACTGTAGGTTAATAGATTTTTCAATTCCTTCAACTCAGTAGGTGCCATACGATAGAGTGGAATTGATATTAGAATAGTTCTTGGAAGTAACGCAATAGTGAATTCCATCTCCCTATCCATTGGCAATCCTGGCAATTTTTTGGAAACACATCAGGAAAATCCCTGACCACTAGAATATCCGCCACCTAAACTTCATTCTGACTGGTGTCAATCACATGCGCGAGGTATTTCTGACATCCCTTCTTTAGTAACTTCCTAGCCTCCAGAACTGAAATCAAACTGATTGGGGGTAATGACTACATTTCCCAAAAATACAACATTTGACTCGTCTAAGTCGAAAGGTAACTTCCTTTTGGAACAATCCACCGTGGTATGATAACCGGATAGCAAAATCGTACCCAGTATCACACCAAAATCGTGAATACTTAGGAGTAATAAATCTACTACTAATTCTCTATCACCGACCCCAAGTAGACTGTCCGTATACGCGCTATCTATTACACTGACTCACAGTTCTCAATTGCTCCCCGCTCATCATTCTCTATTAATTTCTGCTATGTTTACTAATTCCTTATAACTTTTGATTTGCCTACCCGCCAACCTGGAACGTATTACTAAATTAAATCCTTTCTGGAATCGTCTACATCTGGTCTCTTCCGTTTTCACCAAATTCGGAGCTAACCGGGACTAGACATCGAATTTAATTTCATACTATTGAACGGTCACCTCTTCTTGTTTTAACCATATAAACTCCCCTCTCCAATAATATCACCAAGTTTCCTTAGTATTGCCTGGAAGGCAGTTTTATACACACCCTTGGATGTTGTTTAATAATCCAACTTAGGTGTACCCTGTCACCCTATCTATTGTTTTAATAACTAAAATATTAGGTGCTACCAATAGTGAAACCCAAGGTCAAGTAATACGAATATGATTGTTTAGCAGTTATACTTTAAAATTTTAAACCACTAGCACCCCCACAAAAGTAATCCATCAATCACTACTACCGACAGCACCACTCAATCCACTAACTAGTAGTATCACCACTTTATCGCACCCACTAATTGCCAACAAAACAAATAATAATGCATGATGCCAATGTACTATCTAATGCAATGCAATACTATCACTCACCTTGATTTTCGCAATGCAAAAACGTCATTGTCCGAAACCTACTGGGACGTTGGCGCCTGTGAACCTGTTTCCGAATCGCTCACCGAAAGGTTGGATTTTGGATTTTTGAATTTTATTTAATTTTTCTCTTTTTTTTTTCTTTTCTTTTTCTTCTTCCTTTTTTTTTAGGCGTTGAGGTTCTAAATTGTATCCATGAGCATTTATATATGCCTGATTCTAGTGGATTCAAACCATTCCCTCTTCAAGCCATGTCGACCACTCTATCTCTCTCTATTTTCGGTTGATCTCACGGCACACACACCCATATATATATATATATATATCAATATTTTGTCCCATTTACTCTATCCTCCCCCTAACTTTCTGTAAATCTCCTTTTAATCGAAATTCAACATTTAAGATTTTCTTAAATTGTAATTTCACCCCTACAAAAATTAAATTTAGAATTTGAATGACAATTTGAATCCCAACATTTGGATTAAATATTTCTAAATTTACAATTTGACTCATAAATTTTTAAATTTGGATATTGATTGACACCATTCCACCCTGCATTTTTTATAAATGCTAAATGCAACTAAAATGATGTACATGCTACAATTTAGGTCTTACAAGAAAAGCATACATGGAATAAGTTAAAGGATTTCTTGATTTAGCATTTTCAAATGCTAGTTTAAGTGAGAAGATCATGTACCCTTGTGTGAAATGTTGGAATGGCATGTGGGTTGCACGTGAAATGGCAATAAAACATTTAATATGCAATGGGTTTATCAAGGGTTACACACAGTGGTTGGCCCATGGTAAAACTTTAGCATCTGCTACATATCAGACTTCAAGACATAGTGAACAAGACACCCATGACGATATTCATGGGTTGTTACAGGATGTCCTTCAGTTTTCATGTGGAGAGACAAACATGGATGGAGTAGAAGAATGTAATGAAGAGAAACCTAATGAAGATGCAAGTAAGTTTTAAAAGTTACTTAGGGATGAAGAACAAGAACTATATCTTGGGTGCAAAAAAGTTTTCAAAACTTTCAGTTATTGTTCGACTTTTTCATTTGAAGTGGCCTGGTAAGTAGAGCAATAAGTCATTTACTATGTTACTTGAATTTCTAAGAGAGATACTTCTAGGGGAGGAAACATTGCCATAGTCGTACTATGTGATGAAAAATATAATAAAGGACTTAGCCCTTTGGAGCGATAAAATAAATGTGTGTCCAAATCTTTGCATGCTGTATTGGAAGGAACACGTAAATGATATCAAATGCCATATATATCATAAATCTAGATATATTACCAATGAGAATCAATTAGAATAAAATACAGTACCAAGTAAGGGGTCTAAGCAAATTACAGTTAAGGTTTTATGCCATTTCCCTCTAAAACCACGACTCTAACAAATATTTATGCCGTCAAAGACGACGTCTGATATGCGGTGGCATAAAGACGGTCGTACAAAAGATGGTTGTATGAGACACCCTACTGATTCTCCTGCATGAAAAACTTTCAATTTTAAAAATAGAGATTTTCCACATGATCCTCGAAATGTCAGGCTTGGACTAGCATACAATGGATTTAATCCTTTTAGGACATTGAATTCTACTTATAATACGTGGCCAGTTATTTTGATGCCATATAACTTTCCACCGTGGATGTGTATGAAACAAACATATTTTCTTCTATCATTGATTATACCAGGTCCTTCAGCTCCTAGGAACAATATAGATGTGTATTTGCAACCACTAGTAGATAAGTTGAAAGAACTTTGGGATGTTGGAGTAAATACATATGATGTCTCAACTAAACAAAATTTTCAAATGCGTGTTGCATTATTATGGACTATTAGCAATTTTCCTGCTTATGTAAATTTGTCAGGTTGGAGCACGAAAAGTGCGCTAGCTTCATGCAATAAAGACATGTGTTCCTTCCATTTAAAGCACAGTGAGAAGTTTTGTTATATGGGGAATCGAAGGTTCTTGGATGAAAATCATGTATTTTGAAAGGATGCTAAATTGTTTGATGGTAAAGAAGATCATAGAAAAGCACCACCTTAATTGAATGGATCTACAATTTTAGAAAAGTTAGAAGGGTTTGATATTAGATTTGGGAAAACAGTTGATAATAATCCTATGTTGCCCTTTAATTGGAAAAAGAAGAGTATTTTCTTTGACTTACCATATTGGTAGGATAATCTATTGAGACACAATCTCGATGTGATGCATATAGAGAATAATGTTTATGATAGTATCTTGGGAACATTATTTAATCTTTAAAGAAAAACTAAGGATCATTTAAAAGCACGTCAAGACTTGGTGGCTTCGAATATAAGAAGTAAACTTCACCCCGTACAAGATGAATCCGGTCGAACGTAGTTGCCTCCCGCTTGTTTCTCACTAGATAAAAAAGAGAAGGGCATATTTTGTAATGTGTTAAAGAAGATTAAGGTTCCAGATGGCTATGCTTCAAACATTTCAAAATGTGTGCAACTCAAACCATGTAGAATTTATGGGCTTAAGAGTTATGATAATCATATATTGATGCAACAATTACTTCCAGTTACATTGAGAAAGTTTTTGCCTAAGGAAGTTCGATTAACTTTGATTCAATTGCGTAAATTCTTTCGAGATTTGTGTTGTAAAACTCTTCGAGTGGCTGATTTGATTCAAATTGAAAGGCAACTTGCATAAACTCTTTGCAATTTAGAATTAATTTTCAATCCATCATTTTTTGATGTGATAATTAATGTACCTATTCATTTAGCTACGGAGTCTAGACTTGCAGGCCCGGTCTATTATCATTGGATGTATCCTATTAAGAGGTACTTTTTCCATTTTTACTTTTTTTTTTTTACATATTAATACACACACACACATATATATATTGATTAAAACATTTTATAACAGATACTTATCCACACTTAAGTTATATGTTCGTAATATAAGTCATCCCGAGGGTTCTATGACAGAGGGGTATTTGGCCGATGAATGCTTGACATTTTGCTCGAGATACCTGGAAGATGTCGACACAAGATTCAATAGACCGAATAGAAATTATGATGAATGAGCTACTTCTTCAATAGAGTTTTCAATCTTTTCGATGCCAGGCCATCCATTTGGAAAGGAGGAAGCCACACTTTTAGACAAGGTGACATTGACAAAAGCACATCAATATGTGTTATTTAATTGCGATAAAGTTAATTCATAACATAAGTGCCTCATTCGTGTTACATTATTCTTACTTTCAATTTTATAAAAGACCATCCTTATATGCATCTTGATATGCCCTTTTGCAGAAGACATCGTAATTTAATTCAAGAACAACATCCTTATTTTCGTGCACGAGATATTAAACATATTCATAGTGAGATGTTTGTGATAGGTTGAAAATACACATCTACTTCTAAGCCGAATTTGATAGTTTTCAAGTGTTTTAGTAATATTTTATTGCATTTTTGTTTGTTTTTATGTAAATGAGGTATAGGGACGTAATCGAGTGATAAACAAACGAAACGGTGGGAAAACGGTGAAGAAATGGTAAAAGAAACAAGGTTTCAGGACAACAAACCCACCGCCGTGGCTGTCAGGCCACTGCCAAGGCAGTAGAGATGCAGGGAGAATTGTGCAAAACTCACCACTACAGCGGTTATTCATCATCGAGGTGGTGACAATCCAGATAACTTAATGCCAGTCTCACCGCCGCAGCAGTCATTCACTGCTGAGCCAGTGAAAGTACAGAGAGTTTAGGGTTTGGTTCACTACCGCAGTGGTCATTCACCACCACAGCAGTCATTCACTACCGCAGCGGTAAATTTAACTGACTAAACTCACCGTCGTGGCGGTCCCTCTATGTAAAAAATATCTAATTTTCTAGATATTTTGAAGCCTTTTATTTAAGCCTTTGTTTCCTTCATTTATAAAACAATGTTCCACACTTGATATACATAATCATAAGTATTTCTTGAGAGCTCAAAGAGAAGATTCAACATTTGGAGAAGAGGAAGCATTCTAAGATCGATCTTTGGTGATAGTGGACCACTCCACTCTAAGATTTAATCGTTCTTCCTTTGTTTCTAACTTTGTAACTTAACTTTTTATATCAAATGATAATAAATCCTTCTTGTTTTAATATTTGTATAGCTAAGATTATGGTAGGCTAGAGAAATATTATCTAGGGATTGATGTAACTCATATAAATACATGTTTGATTGAATATATGTTACTTTAATGGTTGTTTGTCTAAATTCGATTGTGTTTACCATTTTATTACAATATTAATATGTTGGTTTTGAGAATACAGGGTCTGACACTCAAGAGAGGTAACCCCGGATTCGGACTAGGGTTAAACACATCATGACAATCTAACGACCTAGGAAAGCATTAGAAAGTGTGCAATCCATGAGGTTGGGTCAAGATTCATGTGACTATGTGTTATATAAAATGCTAGAAGGGGACTTCATCGTTAACGCGAAGTCATATGATTTCTCATTTTACACTCGGGAGAGGTAATGAGAGAATTTGAGATACCTAGACTGTTGGATAGGATAAACACAGTTATTGTTAATTAAACGAAGTCAAACATGTATTAAGTGAATGAAATCAATCCATAGGTAATCCATTTAATTAGAATTAACTCAATAATTGTTAGTTTAACTTAGTTTTTAAATATTCAAACTCAAACATTTCTTGAACCGTCGAGATAATATAAGACTATGGAAATTGCGGTATTCAATTAATCAAGCACGTTTCCCATAGGACGATATCCAATCGAAAGGTCCACTATATTAAAACTTGACCTCGTGCACTTGCGAGTAATTTAAGACGTGAAAAAAGTAGCCGCGTCCAACATTTGCTATATGATTTCAAAACCATGTAAGTCTTAAGAATAATATTGCAATAAAAATTATTTAAAATACTTTAAAATCTGTAGAAGAACTTAGAGTGTTGGATCAAGGTTCTCATGTTGTTGGAAAAAGGTATAAAGGCTTCATTGTGAACGGTTTTTGATTTCATACACAAAAGATTGAGAGAGAAAAAACAACCCAAAACAATGGTGTGGTCGTTAATGCTACGACGACAAGCTTCTCAAGTCCTAGAGACAATAATCCTGTATCTAGAGATGTAACTTATTTTGGTATTTTAAAAGAAATAGTTGAATTTTATTATTCTGGAGGTAAAAAAGTTGTTTTATTTAAGTATGATTAGGTTCATCAAGGTAGAAGGAAAAGGCAGGATGAGAACGGGTTCATCTTAGTTAATTTTACAAACATACATGAAAGCAATTTTGTGTTGGCTTCTCAAGCCCAATAAGTATTCTATGTACCAGATGCAGTTGACAAGGAATGGTACATTGTCATCAAGACGACAGCTAGAGATACTTATGCTATAGATGCAACTCAATGTGAAGATGATGTTGAGACATATTTTGAGGGCAAGACATTTGATAGCGAAGTTCCTAGAACTAATCATGTTATTACTTGGGTGAGAACAAATATGAAAATAATGATAGTTGAACCAAGAACACACATTGATAATAGAGATATTAATGAAATGTAATAAACATTCGTTTTCATATACTTATTCCTATTCTAGTAACTACTTGTCTACTTGTATTCTTTGAGGTATGTATACTTGTTCCTATTCCACCGATATGTATTATTTAAGGTATGTATACTTGTTCCACTTTTCTGTTTTTGTTTTTCGAAAACATGATTGGAACTGTTTTGAAAATTGTAGAAACTGTTCTGAAAAATTCTGGAACAGTTCTGAAAATTTTGGGAACAGTTCTGAAAATTCTGGGAATAGTTGTGAAAATTTAGCTTATCAATATTATTGCAAATTTGTATTTTTAAGTATCCTTTTATGCTTTAATTTTGTTCAATGTGAGTAAACAATTTCATTATGATATTTAAACTTTCTACATTTTTTTACAAGATATGGCTCCAACTACTCGAACTGGATGGGTCACTGTCTCACAGAGCTGTAATGAGACCAATCAATCGACAGAGATAGACGTGATAAATGTCATCACAGAAACTACTTCAGGCATGTGTATATGAGTTTGTGTATTTATTTTATACTTATAACAACAGCTCTAAATTCAGTGATGCAATATTTTTGTAGGCAATGACAGCATTAAAAAAGCCAAATAAATGTCCAATCTTTATGCGTAACATATGGGGCCAATCAGACAACCAGAAAAAATAAATTTAATTCAATGAGTTTGGACAACCAATTGATGAAGGTAACACTAGTTATTTCACTCATTTCTTAGGAACAATAGCTCGGAATAGGAGATATGCTCTATTGAATAGGTTGGACTGGACAAAGATACTAGAAAAGAACAAGTCAGATATGTTGGATTTGGTGAAGGTACATTGTTTAAATATATTGTTAAAAAATAATTAAATAGGGATGATAATATTTAATTTAATTTTAACATGTTGTGAATCATTTGTAGTCAAAGTTTGATCTCCCTCCGTGACAAGAGGGTTATATTTTAAAATCAATTGCAAAGAAATGGAGAAATTGGAAAGCTGATGTTGAAAGGTTGAATTATGATCCAAGTATAGCAATTGAAGCACAAATGAGAGTTGTGACTGAACGAGTTGATCAAAATCAATGGAATGCACTACTTGAATATTGGGATTCTAGTGAAGGAAATGTACATATAAGGCTAATATATTAGTTGTTTAATTTATTAGGTATCATAACATTAGAGTACATAATTATAAACAAGTTTTTTGTTCTAGACAATTAGTAGAAGAAACAAGGACAGTCGAAGACAATTGAAAATGCTCAATCGTAAAGGGAAAACTAGTTTTGCAATTGTTAAAGAGAAAAAGGTATAGTGCACTTCTTTACGTTTAGTTACTATTTTGTTTAGTTTATTATGTATTGTTTCATGTATCTTGTAGAGAAAAACATCAGGTCATTTGCCATCCTGGGCAAACATGTTTATGATTTGCTACTCAAAGAAGGATAAAACTTCGACAAATGAAGTGGTTGGACAAGCAATGGTATTAATATTATAAACTGCATATAATTTGTGAATAATTTTTAGTTAAAACTTCATAATATGTTCAAAACACTATTATATGTTATTGTAGACAAACATAAGAGAACTAAGTCAGCAAACGTCTGAAGGGTCTGAAGATAATGGTCCTAATTACATATTATCTCAAGTTATTGGAAATGACGCACACAGGGGCATTAGTATGTTTGGCTTAGGTAAGAAATAGTTTCTTAATCATGTTCAACAATTAACGAATTATGTTAGTAAATTAATAAAATTGTATGTTCTAGGTGTATCTTCTCCTGATGTTTGGAGCAATATACCTAGTCGTGGTACATCTCATAGGCTGGCAATGGAATATAAGAATTCATTGGATCTCATGGGGAAGCAATGTAAAGAGTTGAAGAATGAGTATGAACAATTGAAGGCTATGTTCTTACAATCGCATTGGCTTTCAAGTAATTCTACTAATGTGGCTAGCATTCCCACCACACCGGTGGAACATCAAGAGCATTCAACACTAACTGTGGAGAGGATATCAATTCGAGTAATATACATATTTGGTTTTTACAAACTTCATACTGCTTTTTTTTTTTAACAACCTATATTTTTCATCCTAAAAAAATATGCTCAATTCTTCCAAATTAATCTGTGATCATGAGTTCTTGCTATTTTTTCTGATTTAGATACATAACAACACTCAACGCAAGAAAAATCGCTTGAATTGTCAATATTTGTCTTGAAATTGTGTTAGAGAAAAGTTGTTTCTTTGTACCATATTTGTTCATGCATTAAAAATTTCTCGCTTAAATCCATGATTTTCCTCTATTTCTTTTTCGCTAATTCAATTCTAATGTTCAATAATGCATCTCTATATTCGGATTTCTCTATTTACTTTGTGATCGTGGGTCCTCCAGTTACTTGAACATAAAAATTTGATCGAATGCAGTTGAATTGTTCAATATTTGTCTAGAAATCATGTCTAAGAATCTGTTTCTGCACACCATAATCGTTCAAACATTAACAATTTCTTGCTCGAAATAATGATTTTTTTTCCCTCTGAATCTGTTTCTGCACACCATAATCGTTCAAACATTAACGATTTCTTGCTCGAAACAATGATTTTTTTCCCTCTGAATCTGTTTCTGCATACCAAAATTCAGGGGAACTGTTCTGAAAAGTTATGTTTTTTCTTCAAATACCTAGGAAAATTATTTTTTTGGGAACTGTTTTGTTTTGTTTTAACATTACATTTTTTTTTGTTTTGTTTTTCATTATTGAAATGGAAAATGTAGAGTAGAGCGTTAGTATTGTTGAAGAGCATAACAAACACAATGGAAATTGTGGCGAAAGGTTATGTTCATAGTATAGACTCATCAGCACAAGTAGGCGGAGAAGAATTAGGCCCAATTGGTGTGAAGTAAATATCCAAGTCTTGGTCAAATGGGATGAACGTCTAATTAGACCTTATGGACATTTTGTAACAATTGGTGATGCCATTGGAGCACCTATCGCATGGCCATTATCTTTGGTATGTTTGTTTTGAATATTATGAATTTTGTTGAATATTATCAAGAGTTATTACTTATTGATTATTTATGTATATGTTTTGTTTATATAGTTTTCTTTAGATGAAGATTGAATGTATGGATGAAGAAAAATGTATATATGGTATGTTATGAAGTATCAAACTTTAGAGATACGTTTTTGTTGGAAAAGTTTTTATTTTGTGAATCTTATTTGGTAGCATGAAGTTTTTAATTTATGAATCTTGTATTGGGGAACAAAAACAAGTTGATATTATTTTTTGGTTAATGGATAATGCTTTATGATTTCTTCCTCATTGTTAAAGGATGCTTTTTTTAGTTAGTTTGGTCTTCCCCATTTTGTGTATCTCTAGGATTTTTAATTCCCCTTTTTTAATGCTAAAATTTGGGTTTTTTTTTATGTATTTTGTATTGTTAGGAATTTTTAGTTTTTATTGTTTGGATTTAGAATACTTTGATATTTTAAAATAATTTTAAATTATAAAAAAAATAAATTAGATACCTTTTGGCACACTAACAATTTTCTTATAAAATAAATAAAAAGTCTATTGTAACACTAAAAAGTGTCATATAAGATAGTTATTAGGGTATCATGTACTGTCGCAATAGTTTATATTGAGACACTAAATAGTGTCCTTATATGTTGGTTCTCTTTGACAATTTTGCAACACATTTTTGTGTCCTAATAGAAGTTTTTCACAACACCTTGTAGTGCCCTCATATATATAGTTTAAAAAATATAAAATGTTATGAAGGCAATATATGGTGTCATAATAACTATCTTATAGGACACTTATTATTGTCTTAACAAGTTCAAACTTAAAGTGCAATGTATAATGTATTTATAACTTATTGGGGCGGCTTTTTACGGCACCAATCCAAATGTCCCAAAAAGCCTAAGTGTAATAATAGGGGCTCTGTCGCGACACTTTTTGGTGCCCTGATAGGCCAATTTTTTTGTAGTGTTACATCCAGAATTTGCTTATATCGATCATATCTTTATTTCTAGATTATTGGTATAAATTTGATTACGTGATAAATGATTACAAATTTCATATCTAGATTTAAAGAGTAAATTTACCTTCACATTGAAATAAATCATTTTTTATAACCAAATAAATCTTATTAAAGAAACAAAAAGTGTTTTCAAAGGAATCACAAAATTCATTTGAATTGGTATATTAGAAATAGGAAGAACTTGCAACACCAACGAGATGAAGTTACTCCACAATATCTTAAATCTCCCCGTACCATTCTGAAATAAAGGTAAGGTAATTAGACGTTTTCACTAAATATTGAAATAGCTCATTTACTATCTTGAAAACCTTTGAATTTGACCTAGTAAAGAATCATATAATATTGTATATTGAGCTAAATTATTTAAATTGATTCTTTATGTCGCATGTACTTAATTGATCGTATCTTGAACATGATAATAGTGTACTTATACTTGCATGGCTTATCTTGACTGTACACACTTCTATAAAAACCTAGTAAGTCAATATAGGGTGTATTGATCTAACAACATAAATGTGAACCTGTGAGGATGTGAATTATAGATTAAACCAGTGTGTTGGTTTAAATGAGAGAATTGTGAGAAAGTGAACAGGTAAAGAGGGACTTTACCTTAGTTGTATTGATTTGGTATTCACTAGGGAAGAAGATCAAGGATTAGTAGATTAGAATTTCTGAAGGAGATGAGGAGAGTAGAAATAGACAAAGAGGTACCTTGACTGTACTATTATAAATCATTGTGTCAAATCTTTTATTGTCTCTAATGAAGGGCCATCTTATGAGGGATATATTGGGAAGACTCAAATAAGGACACGTGCAAAAAGAAAACTCACGTATAACACACGTGAGCCAGAGTATGACTTGTGGACACTTACATGCAACACATTTGAGCCTGAGCATGATGTGGAGGTTCTCAACGATTCAGCCTTAGATCCCAAGTTTAATACCAAGATCATCATCTTTAGTTCTGACTGCAATCTTCAGTCACCTGAGTAGTGATCTTGAATCTACACTATATGGTTCATCCTGGAGATAAGTGATGATATCCCAACTTATGGTCTAAGCTCAGGCTTTGACCCCTGCTAGAAAATAGTTACCAAACAATCCTAAAGATTGTGTATGAGATTCAATGGGCATAATTTCTCTATCCGACAAATCTCACTGTCATTAATGGGTATTGAACGGGATCTTTGGAAAAACTTGTCCAATAGGTCTTCCCATACAAATAAATATTATGGGGGATTTTCAAGTCAACATATGCACACTTTCTAAGCCTATACTTTATTAAAAAAAAAAATCTATAAGAACCGCGGTGCATTGTTTTGCAAGAACCAAACCTTAAGAGAATTTTATTTCAAAATTAAAGTGGATCATACCTGACGATTCAAATTTGATTTTTTGGATAGAAAGAGTTTCTCTCTCTCTCTCTCTTTCTCTTAAAAAGTGGGTCAAGGACAAGTAATATGTTTTTTTTTCTCTATATATGACATATTGTTCATAGGAGTGGATCAATTGAGGACACTGATGGTGTACCTCTGAGAGATTTAATTGCACAAAATAGAATAAAGTTCTTGGATGAAATGAATAACACTTAAATTTTATTACAATGGAGGAAACACAATTTCTCACACAAATCTCTTTCTAGGGCTTACAAACTACATCTATTTATAGGAAATTAGGAAGAATTAAAATCTAAATTGAATTTTAAAAATTCATCAATGGTGGTTACATTTTTTTAAGAATGATGAGCTAGCATATTTCAACAATAGTAGCTTGACTACTTTAAAGATGGCTGTTTTAAAATAAGTCAAGTTTATATTTTAACACTTATAAGACCAAATAAATTAAAATTTAGAAATTAAAAGGCCAAAACAAAAAGTCAACAGAACAAAATAAATGGGCTTAAGAGCCTTTACACTGCGTTTAGGGTAAGGGATTTAATAAAACCATGGAATTTTTAAATTCTGAATTTTGAAATCATATTATTTGCAAATTCCTTATTTAGGTAATTTTTGTAGATGAAAAATTTGATTGTGTAATTTCATAATTCCCTTATTTGGATAAACAAGTATTTTTATACAAAATTTTGAAATCTATAAATTTTAATACTAAAAAATATGAAAATATATCCCATAATATAATTTTTATTTAGTAATTTAATAATATAATTTTTAAACCTTTTTTAGTAATATAATTTTAATTTAAATAATATAATTTTAATTATACATAACTATTTTAATAATATATTTTTATAACTATTTTATAAATATTATTTTAGCATATAATATATAGAGAGGAAAGATTTTTTAAATTCTTACAATTACAAAACAAAAAAAAGGTTGAAGTGAAATGGTTGAGGATTTGAAAAAATAACAAATTTCCTTTTGAAATATTTAAAATAACATGTGTTTTGAAGGGATTTGGAAATCGTTCTTATTCTCTTATTTTACAAATGAATAAATTTTATAAATTTCTCTTCATAATACCCAAACAAATATTTTCCTAAACATAATTTGTAAAATTCATTGCCCAAATAAAATTCTCCATTAAATTATCTTATCCAAACACAATCTTAAAACAATTGAATCATTTTGCCAAAGTATTATTGCATTTGTAATTGTTTGCATGATAGATCAATATATTGAATGAAGTCGATCCCACAAATACATTGATGGAAGCAATGGTGAAATTTAATTGAGGATGAGGTAGTTAAGGGTGAAGCATAGGTAGTGTTTGGGCGCACCAAATAGATTATTTTTACATAAATAAAAAAAATGAAGCCATAGAATTTTAAATTTAATTCGAATTCCAATTTCAAGGCTCTAATTCCATGCAACCAAACAATGCCTTAAAAATAATTTTGAAAAAAAAAAAAAAAAGATAGAAAATGAAAAGTAACCTTTTGTTATACAAGAATCATGAAATTAATATTTCTATTGAAAGACATATTTGTATATATTTTATTATGTTCAACTACTTGAATGTTACAGGTCAAATACATGTATATATACACATTATGCGAGAGAGCATTCATGGAGGGTGGTTGAACATTAAATGCAGATCTTGAACTTGGTTTAACATTAAATGCAAATCTTGGACTTGAGGCTTGATCATTAAATGTAGATGGAAGACTTTGAATGATGCATTAATGGAGGGTGGTTTGGAAAGTATGCATGATACTCAGCTTCAGTACTAGAATGGGCAACTACTATTTCTTTCTTACTTCTCTAGGAAACGAGTGAGTTATCCAAGAAGAAATAATAACTAGTGATAGAGCGTCTGTCAGTGGGATCCCCAACCCAGTCGACATCAAAATATGCCTGTAAGGTAAGAGTAGTTTGACTACAAAAATGAAGTCCGTGCAACGTAGTTCCATTGATATAGCGAAGAATTCGAAGAACAGTTGAAAAGTGAGTAGTCCGAGAAGCAGACAGGAATTGACTAACTAGCTTAATTGCATAGGCAATATCTAGACAAGTAACTGTAAGATATACCAAACTTCTAACCAATTGGCGATAAAGGGTGACTTCCTGAAGAGGGGGTTCATATAATGGAGTAAGTCTGATATTCAGCTCCAAATGAGTGTTGACAATAGTAGAGTTAGTGATACTAGCCGTGGAAATAAGATCAGAGGCATATTTAGCCTAAGAGAGAAAATATCCATTTGATATAGATGAGAGTTCAAGGTTCATTTTTTGAGTTATGAGATACCGCATAGATCATCCTCTGTAATGATTATGTTATCCACATATAATAAAATAAGGATAATGCCATTTTTAGTTTGCTAATGAAACAGGTGGAATTATGAGTGCTGGATGTGAACCCAAACTGATTAATGGTGGTGCTAAATTTTACAAACCCAGAGTGTGAAGCTTGTTTGAGAACATATAATGCACGACGGAGACGACACACTTTGTGTTGAGGGTAAGATAAGCCAAGAGCATGTAAACTTACTCTAGGAGATCACCGTTGAGAAAGGTATTCTTGACAACCATCTGAAAAAGAGTATTTACGAATTATAGCAATGGTAAAAAGAGTACGAATAAATGTGAGCCTTGCTACTAGAGCAAATGTCTCCTCATAGTCAATGACATATTCTTGAGTGAATCCTTTTGCAATAAGTAGAGCTTTATAGCGTTCCACTGAGTCATCAAAAAGTGTTTTGATTTTGTAAATCCACTTGCATCCAATATGAGTTTTCCTAGGAGGAAGATCAACAAGATCCCACGTATAAGTATTGATTAGAGCACGAAGTTCCCCGTTCATTGCTTTCTGCCAAAGAGGATTAGTACTGGTCTCCTTATGGGATTGAGACTCATGAAGATTTAGTATGGTAGAAAAACAATTAACATCATAAAAATATGAAGGAGGTTGTGTTACCGTGCTAGAATGAGGGGGATTCTCTTGGACTTGCTTGGTTGGTGCAACATTTGATATCATTGGAACAAGCTCAAGAACTCTATGCTCAGGATCCATAGAAGGAGAAGGAACATCAATGGGAGTATATGGAGAAATTAGAGTATCTATTTGAGGCTCAGCAACATTTCTACTTGGATGATCAAGAAATAAGTCGATGGATGGATTAATGAAATATAACTGGTTAGGAATAAATATTGGATAAATTTTGGATATTGAGGAAAACATCTTGTGTTTTCAGAAGGTGACATGACTAGAAATACGAAGAAGATTAGAAACGAGATCCCAAATTGATATCCTTTGTGTTCAATTCCATATCCTAGGAAACAACATAGCCGAGCTCATGGTTCCAATTTGGTGTGTTCATGAGATTGTAGAAGAACAAAACAGACACACTCAAAGACTTTTAAGATGTTGCAATTTGGAGAGACTCCATGCAACTTCTTATAAGGGAAAGATAATAAACGTTAGGTAAAAGGATTCGATTGATGGTATAGAAGACAGTTAAAGTACTTTCTCCCCAGAAGATGAAATGAGTAAAGCACGAAAGGTATCAAGGACATAACGATGTTTATGTTCAGATCTACCATTTTGGGTAGAAATTCCAAGGCAAGATCTATGGAGAAGTGTTCCGTGTTTTCAAAAGGTGGCTAAGAAAGACTAATCATTGCATTCCATGGCATTATTAGATCGAAATATTTTGATATTGCGAGAAAACTGAGTTTGAACCATGGCAGCAAAATCTGAGTTGATTTAAGGTATTTCAGAACATTTATGCATGAGAGATACCTAGTCATCAACAAATATAACAAAGTATCTAGATCTCCTTATTGTAGGAGAATGTGAGGGTCCCCAAACGTAATAATGGACCAGGTTGAATGGTATGAGAGAGATTGATTCACTAATGGGAAAAGGTAAGGCATGTTGTTTAACTTGTTGACAAGAAAGAC
Organism: Eucommia ulmoides; assembly: GCA_016647705.1. NCBI lineage: Eukaryota > Viridiplantae > Streptophyta > Magnoliopsida > Garryales > Eucommiaceae > Eucommia > Eucommia ulmoides. The sequence continues at coordinate 34,986,757 of CM028332.1, read as the reverse complement.
AATTAAGATGCTCAGTAGATATAGATCCTTATTTTCCACTAGCGGCTAAAGTGCAAATACGCCCAACAGATGCATGACCTAACCGGTTGTACCAAATACTGAAGAAGATAGATGTGATGATGATGGTGGTGGTAGTGGTGGTGGTGGTGGCAATGAGAAGGACGAGGTTGCATTAGTGGTGTGAATTAATTTGTGTGGTGGTAAGGATGTTAGTATTGTCGGTTGATTTTGAAAATTCAATTTACTGAGCTCAAATAAATGTCTAATTTTACGGTCAGTCCCAAGAGTTTTTCTTGTATGAGGATTTTGTACTTGACAACCAGTATTAGCAAATATTACTTCAAATTCCAATTCACAAAGAAGGTTCAAAGGGTAGCAACACTATATAATTTTGAGAAATCAATTAAACGATTCTCTTGCTCATCCCTAAGATGCTAGTGTTGTATAATATGATGTTAATGATGGGTTTCACCGTTAATGAAGATAAGAAAACTCTTGCTGGGAATAGGTCACATATGCCCTTGGAGGACTCACCTAAGCGAGAGTTGTCATGAGGCCGCGACTATGGGATTATATTTTCCCTATTCACTCTCATGAGAATCAAGATACATGCGCTTGGCCATAAAAACACAAAACAGCGAACACGATCAAATGCCCATACTGTGTCTGTGCTTACTGAAGTTCGGTTAAAATGATCTAATTCAAGACATAGTTCACTGTGGTTCTTTCGAATGAATGTTTGTTGCACTAAGTCAAGTTCAAGTCTTGAAAACACCTACACCTATTACACAATATTATATTCCCAAATATTTTTATTTCAGTAATTTATTTTAATTTTAAATTATGTGGGGATTGTTAGAAAAACAATTTAAAATTAATATTTTATTTAATTATATTATATATAAATTATATTATTTTAATTATATATTTATAATGATTATATTTATGTGTCCTAATTACATATTTATGAGATATTATTATTGTGATTAAATTATAAATTTATAAAAATGACTTTATGAATTCTATTATAAATATATATGTTATAATGTAATTATTATAATATTTATGTGTGTAATTAGTGATTTAATTAATTATAATATTATGATTATTTAATATTATAATAAGAGATACATAATTTATACACTATATAAATGTGTGTAAGGATGACGGAAAATAAAAAAGTGATGTAAAGAAATTTAGAGAAAATAGTGTGATACTATATGATGATAGTATATGAAATAATATGTTTTTTATTGAGACATAAAAATAAAGAGAAAATTATATTTTATAATATTTTACGTATATTATATATTTGATTATTTACGGGCGATAGGGTTCGCAACCGGTTCAATATAGAGATGTTTTACTTGCACCTTAACTCCCAAGATAATTATATCTTGGGAAAGGCTACTAATTATCTCTCTATTTTATTATTTATTTAATTGTTGATTTTCTTAGTTTTTTAAAGAGATTGAAATTGCATGTGAGATTTATTTATTATTTAATTTGCATTTATATGAAATTTCCCTAACAGTTACAGTAGGATTGTCGAGGGGGAGGGACATAACCATTTGCCCATGACACAATAATTGAGTATTTGTTCCTTATGTACCTATGCAGCATTCTTCAGCAATCCCCAACACCCAACGTGATTGTACTTTCTCGAACTAGAATGGAAATAAACACAAACGAGAACATCTACGAGCTCTTGGTGCTCTTTGAATAGAACCGAATCCCCATTTAGAACATCCTGAAGTACCTGCATGAACATAACATTATTATAAGGATTTGAGTTAATATCGTTCTAAGTTAGTGGTTATGAAATAGTCTTTACTAAAATCATATACCTAACATTATTAGTGTTTCTGTTTCTTATATAGGAAAATTCCTACTTGTAACTGACACAGGCATTTAGCCATAAACGGGGCAGACCGGGTATAAAACTTGACTCAAAACAGACAGACCCACTTGGGTTATCTGGGCAAAAGCATGATAGGCCCAGCAGGGTGTCAACTTTGGCCATCCTCTGAGTAAAGCCTGCAGCCTCATAAAGAGGCTCATATTTAGGTACACTCAAAGCCACGGTGTCGAAGGCCAAGAAATGAATAGGTCAGTCTAACATGAACTTTTCTCCTACGTTTGAAGAGATAAGTTGGATTGACTATAATGGTCCATATTTAATGGGGACCGTTATAGAGATCTCTCCTGATATTCTAGATATATCAGTTATCTTCTAAACCGTTAGGAGCATATTATGGGATTGGCGACCTCTCCAAAGGAACGGAACATGTCTTTGAACCTATAAAATGGTAGATATTACTGGTAATTCAAATGATTCAATCTGTATACAACTTTCTCCATATACCAGGTTAACTTATTCTCACGCCGGAGGTTCTTTGCCCGGTACCACATCGGTGTCCCGCATTAGAACTCATGGTTTTGCAGGTAGCAGGAGGAAGGTGAAGAGATTTCTGACACGTTCAGAGCTGTTACACACATCAAAGATTTTTTGGCAACATCATTTGGTGCTATATGTGGGAAATCAGTACCACAAAAGCTTTATGTCATGACTATGAGGTAATTACGAAGAAGAGCAGCAGGAACAAGTCGAAGCAATAACTTGTTGCCACCATCTGATACAGAAATGCTAGAGGAGCAGCATGGGGAGGTTCAGATTGATTCTCCACTGACCATGGTAAACACTAATACCAAGATTGATGCTCTTACTTCAAAGTTGGCTGATATGGTCGAAACAATCAAGTAAATGGCAAGGATAATTGATGGAAGTAGGTCGCAATTCCCAGCAACTAACCATTAAGTTGGAGAGGAAGTAGGGTCTCCTGGTTATACTAATCCTCAGTCTCATGAAGAGATACCTGCTCAAGAAGATACAAGCCGTCAGTCAAAGAAAATAATCTACAGCCGAACTGAGATTGTTGATTCACATCGACAGATCAGAAGTAAAGTGGAAAGAGGTCAGCCTTTGGATGAACTGGACACGTTGTTGAAAGGCAATGAAATATCTTTCTAACCATATATCCTAGATGTCCCTCTCTCTAAAAAATTTAACCCCACAAAGTTCGAGAAGTACGATGGGAAAGCAGATCATGTGGATTATATCTGCCAATTCAAGTGCGTAATGAATCTTTATGGTTCAAGTGACTCCACACTTTGTAGAGCTTTTGCTACCACTTTGAAGGGCTCAACCCTCGAATGGTTACATACGCTCCCTCCAAACTCTATCACGTTGTTCAAAGAGTTTGAAAAGATATTTATTAACCATTTCTTAACTTGTCAGTAACCACCTACCGGACTACCCTTCGGACGGGATATAATATCAGTAACCACCTATCGGACTACCCTTCCGGGCAAGACATAAGCTATGGCATAGTCCAATCAATAAAAACACCCTCTATCTCCAAAACCGATTTAATCCAAATATCATTTTCCATAATTTTTGTGAAAACCAACGTAATCCACAATTTCACAAACACCCAAAACCGCTTGATCCATATAAGTTACAAATTCGTCCAGTTTTTAGTAAAAACACATTTTCCCATCATATATATGAAAATAGGTTTTGTAATTTACTAGAAGACAGTATACTCACCCGATGATCCGCTCCCAAAAGCCTTTATTGACTATACCGTACCGAGACTCTGGTGCCTATGAATCTAATAGTGATAGGGCCTAAATTAATAATCTATTTCAAATAACCTAATCAGGCAATGTAGGCCCTAAGTTTCACAATTCCCCTGTCCCCACATTTTATCATGAAAAATTATTATTAGGTAAATTTTGTTTCGTTAATAATTGCTGTACGCATTTGTTAATATGGACGGTGACAACATTTATTAGAATTAACGATTCCAAAATTATAATCCCGTTTGCTAATAATTCAATTTAACGAAAATAGTAATCGATTTAGATTTTACCTGTTCCGAATCGTTCACGGGTCGTGAGATGAATTTTGAATTTTGTTGGGGTTATTTGTGTAATTTCTTCTTTTCTTCTCCTCTTCTTCTTTCTTTTCCCTTTTCTATTCTGTTTTGCTTGTTGGGTTCCCTGCCGCCGATCAAATATCGCCGCCCCACCAACTCTCTCCCTTTTAGGTTGTCGGGGATCAATACACACACACACAAAGCAGCAGACACAACACTCACACATCCACACCCATAGCTCGCCGGATCAACGGTAGAACACACCTTCGAAACACACACACACATACACACAGTCAAACGGTAATACACCGCCGGCGACCAACGCTGCCCACACCCACTCAACAACCCTCACATATGCAAAGAACAACCATCAGATGAACACACGCCTTAACAGGGTCGACCATACACCCACCTCCAATGGTCACATACACCCACCGGACCGACGCCACCCTTTCGGCGATGACGCATGCACTCCACAATCACACACACACAGAACACACAATCTCTCGCTGAAACAGACAGAGAACACACACACTCCATCAACGGAACATATAGTAACACACACACACACACTTTTATAAACAAAACAGAGCTTACCCATATACACCGGTGAACAAAACGCCGCCACAAAAATCAGACAACATGCATAAGCACACGCATACACTGACGACGTCCCACCGCTGGCAATGATATAACTAACCATCAACGACAAACAGAGCGCACACACACCCATACTTTCCCATAGTCGCCGGTCAATCAGAACACCACACACGAACTCCAATTCTCTCTCTCTCTCTCTAGAATTTCTAAATTTCTTCTACTTAAGCTTCTCGATCCTTCTTGCGTGAATAAGTCCTATATATATGCATGCAAGTAGTGGGTGAAGCTTTGATCCACAATTGCCACATTGTCCACTTCCCTGATCCTCCGCCCGTCAGCTGCTCTCACGGCAACAGACCCATATATTCATATTTATATATTATATAATAATCTTTTGATTTAATTACTCTTTTTTCCCCCTCATTTCTATAACTCTCATTTTTAGTTCAATTCACCATTTATGGGTTTCTAAAATGGTAATTTCACCCTTAAAAGTTTTAATTAAAAGTTAAATGTCAATTTACCTCCCAAAATTTGGATTTAATGTTTCTAAATTTGTGAATTGACCCCTAAATTTTTAATTTGAATTTTAATTGACCTAATTTTACCTCAAATTTTTTCAATTACCCTAAAATACAACTAAAATAACGTACGTGCTACGATTGAGGTCTTACATCAAGAGCCAAATCTTCCTGGTCTGCAAATACCGATCTCAAAAATTTTGTATGAGATATGCGCTTCTGAAGTAATTCGGTGACCTCCTAGGCAGACTACCAAATCCAACAAGAAGAACATGTTTAAATATTGTGATTTCCATACAAATCATGGTTACAACACATATGACTGCTGAGAGCTCAAAAAGGAGATCAAGCGTTTAGCTAGCATGGGTCAGCTACGTGATTACTTACAAGAACACCCAAGGGATAAGAAACGGCCCAGAAATAAGGGATAACGTGAGGAACATCAAGAGAAAGAACAAAAAGAAGAGCATCCCAGAGTGAATCGTAAAGTAATTTTCATGATAAATTCTGTTGGGCCAAGTTCTAGAGAGTCCAATCGAAAATGAAAAAAAAAAGGTCCGAGAAGCAGCTTTGGAGCGATGTTTCGGAGAGGCAATGACGGTAACAACGAATCCAAGACCAATTATTACTTTTTCGAAGAAAGACTGAAAAGGGATTGTTCAACCACATGAGGATGCCTTAGTCATTACTCTATGGATCTCTAGCTTTTAGGTAAGACGGATCTTGATTGATAACAGTAGTTCTGCTAATATTGTCTTTGTTAGTAATCTGAAGCAGATGGGAATACCAAGCTTGGTCGTGATTTCACGTAAATCGTCATGGTGGAATTCAATGGCGACCTCACATTGCCATGTGGAAAGATAACTTTGTCCGTCACCTCTAACAAAGAGGAACGGGGATACACGAGGTTACATGCAATGAGGGTAGTTGCATCAACATACCACCAGTGTGTAAAGTACACAACGGATGGTTCTATGGCAGTGATAAAAGGTGACCAAGTGGCCTCAAGCCAATGTTTTGTTGTAGCAATAAAGGGTAAGGGTACGCCCTTATAGCAATCAAAGAAGGTCCAGGGAGCCGTTCCACCAACAAGCTCAGCATGAAAAATTGATGATTTCAGGGAACACGCAAGTGTAATCCAGCCCGCCGAGCAAGTAAAACAGATCGCCTTTAATAAAGGGACTCAAAAGCTTATGATTAGGGGATCATTAAGCCAAACTAAGGCCAGAGAGATCAGCGAGTTGCTCTAAAAGAACCTGGACATCTTTGCCTGGCTTCCTGAAGATATAAAGAGAATCAGTTCAGACATTGCGGTACATCGCCTGGATATTTCTAGGTCGTACCCATATGTCCGGGAGAAAATGAGGACCTTCAGTCCTGAGAAAGAGCAAGTGATTGAAGTTGAAGTGAAGACTCTGTTCTCCATTGGCCATATCAGAGAGGTGATGTACCTAAGGTGGCTGACCAATCCAATTCTAGTAAAAATGAAAAATAAAAAGTGGAGGATGTGTGTGGACTTCACCGATCTTAATTAAGTATGCCCGAAAGACTACTATCCGATGCCAATGATAGACTAGATAGTCATTGTTGCAGTTGGGTACCAACGCTTAACCATGATTAGTGCTTATACAAGCTACAATCAAATTCGTATGGATTAGCAGGACGAGGAAGGGACGTCATTCATTACACCAAAAGGTATTTACTTTTGTAAAGTAATGTCGATTAGTTTGAGAAATGCAGGAGCAACTTACCAGCGATTGGTGAACCGCATCTTCCAAGATCAGATTAGGGCCACCATGGAGGTCTATATAGAAAATATGCTCGCTAAAGCTCCAGGTAGGAGGATCTCCTCAGCCATGTGGCCGAGGCTTTTACTATGCTAAGGAAATACAATATGAAACTGAACCTAGAAAAATGTGTGTATGGTGTTTCATCTGGCAAGTTCCTGGGTTTTGTGGTTAATTAGTCCAGCATCATGGTAGATTCAGGGCAGGTAGAAGCTGCCAAAAATCTCAAATCTCCTATAACTATAAGAAAAGTCCAGGTGTTAACTGGTAGATTAGCAGCGCTGAAAAGATTTATCTCAAAACTTACTGATATGTGTGCTCTTTTCTTCAAAATTTTGTAGGGAAATAAAATCTTTCAGTGGGATGATGACTGTGAGCATGCCTTTCAATCCATTAAATAATACTTGAGCTCAATGGAGATGTTGGACAAAGTAAACCCAGGAGAAGAGTTGAACCTCTATTTGGCAATGACACTTGTGGCAGTAAGCGCTGCACTGGTCTAAGAACTCACAGGAGGGTAAAGTCTGGTGTACTACATCATCAAATTGTTAGTTCCAGTAAAAACTCGTTATACAGTGTTGGAAAAGCTAGCCTTGGCTCTGGTAACTGCAGCTCAGAAACTCAGACCATATTTTTAGGCGTAGGTGATTAATGTGTTGACCTCGTACCTACTCCGAGCAGTAATGCACAGGCTAGAAGCTTCTGGTCATCTTATGAAATGGGTTGTGGAACTTGTTGAATTCTTTATCAAGTTCAAGCCTAGAGCAGCAATTAAAGGACAAGCATTAGCTAACTTCATTACTGAACTAACCCCTCCATTGCACAAAGAAGCAACTTCCCTTTCTGTTACCCTATGGACGTTATGGGTTGATGGTGCTTCAAACATGAAAGGGTGTGGCGTAGCAGTAGTCTTGCAAACTCCTGAAGGCGATCATCTTGAAAAAGAGGTACAACTCTGTTTTCAAACCTCCAACAACGAAGTTGAGTACGAAGTTATAACTATTGGGCTGACTCTTGCAAAGAAAATGGTGGCCCAATATTTGGAGGTGAAGTTAGACTCCCAACTGGTGGTCAACCAAATCAATGGTTTGTTCATCATTAATGGAGAGAAATTATAACTTTATGCTGAAAAAGTGAAAGATCTAGCCTCCTTATTCCAGAGCTGCAACTTTGAGGCCATTCCAAGTGCTGAGAACACCAAGGTAGATACCTTGTCTGTATTAACTTCTACTTTAGGGCCAGATTAGAAATCTGGACTGGTGGAATTATTTGATTAACCATTTGTTGTCACCTCAGATAGACAATGTGAATACATAGGCCAACTGGATCAAGAAGAAGACTGGAGAACTCTTATAGTTCAATACTTGAAGGAGAGAATTATGCCAGAAGATAAGGACACCACCAGGCAGGTCTTATACAAATCGTCAAGGTATGTATTAACCAACTACAAATTGTATAGACGATATTTTTCCCAGCCGTTGTTGCTTTGTTTAAGACCGAAAAAAGTAAACTATGTCCTACAAGAAATACATAAAGGAGTTTGTAGGAACCACCAAAGGAGTAAAACCTTGGTACACAAAGTACTGATAGTGGGGTATGACTGGCCAACCATGCGTGCTGACACGCAAGAGTATGTCAGAAAGTGTGACATATGCCTATGATTTTCCAATGACATCAAAGTTCCTACTCAACAACAAACTCTAATAATCAGTCCATGCCCATTTTCTCAGTGAGGGATGGATGTGTTTGGTCCGTTTGCACCAGTACCTGGAAACAAAAAGTACCTACTAATGGTAATGGATTATTTCACCAAGTGGGTTGAAGCAGAAGCATTCGCAATATTGGGAGAGAACAAAGTGAATAATTTTCTTTGGAAAAACATCGTCTGTCATTTTGGCAAACTTGCGGTTCTCATTTCTGATAATGGGATACCATTTACCTGTGGTAAAGTAGCTTGGATATACAATGAGCTAGAGATACAACATCGGATGTCCAGTCTAGCATATCCACAAGCCAACAGACAAGTAGAGGTGACAAACCATTTTATTAAAGAAGCACTCAAGAAACGATTAGACGATGCCAAAAGAAAGTGGGTAGAAGAACTCCTTGGAGTTTTATGGGCTCACCATACCACCCCCAACGTCTACTTCTAGAGAAACACCCTTCTCCCTAACTTATGAAACTGAAGTTGTCGTTCTAGTGGAGATAAGGATGTCATCCAGAAGATACGGTACTATCAACTTGGTGGAAAATGAAGAATTCATACAAAACGAAATGGACCATCTGGAAGAGATGTAAGACATGGCACTAATGCGAATGGCAGCTTACAAGTCAAGGATGGCATGAATGTTTAATCATGCAATTCATCCAAGATACTTTATTGTTGGAGACCTAGTACTTCGGAGGGTAATGCCTCATCGCCCTAAATCTTGCTTGGGAAAGCTTGCTCCAAACTGGGAAGGCCCTTACCTTGTAACTAAAGTAAATAGACCAAGAACTTATTGGCTTGAAGACCTTAATGGAGTAGCTATCCCCAGACCCTGGAACATCTCCTATTTGCACAAGTATTTCATATGAATTCTTGATCATTTAATCTGAATTTCTATTTTTAATTCTGTATTTTGAAATTATTCTCTTTTGAAAATACTTTGAAAAAAGGAAATAAATTCTCTCCTTCAAAATTGCGCTCATTGCATTATTACACTTTGGCATTTTCTAAACACTTAATGACTCAAAGTATGTGTACAACAGATAGTTGAACATGTAAGATCAACAATTAACTAGGAACTTCGACCCAGCAAATAACTGAGTTCTCTAACTCAAAATTTAACTGAGCATGTCAGCTTAGCAATTAACTAAGTATCTCAGCCCAGCAAATAACTAACTTATCTAACCTAGAGTTTAACTGAGCATGTTTGCTCAGTAATTAACTAGGCAACTCAGCCTAGCAAATAACTGAGTTCTCTAACTCAGAGTTTAACTGAGCATGTAAGCTCAGCACTTAACTGGGCATCTTAACCCAACAAATAACTGAGTTCTCTAACTCATAGTTTAATTGAGCATGTAAACTCAACACTTAACTGAGCACCTCAGCCTAGCAAATAACTGAGTTCTCTAACTCAGAGTTTAACTGAGCATGTAAGCTCAGTACTTAACTGGGTACCTTAGCCCATCAAATAACTGAGTTCTCTAACTCAGAGTTTAACTGAGCATGTCAGCTCAGCAATTAACTAGGCACCACAGCCCAGCAAATAACTGAGTTCTCTAACTTAGAGTTTAACTGAGCATGTCAGCTCAGCACTTAACTGGACACCTGAGCCCAATAAATAACTGAGTTCTCTAACTCAGAGTTTAACTGAGCATGTAAGCTCATCAATTAACTGAGCACCTTAGCCCATCAAATAACTGAGTTTTCTAACTCAGAGTTTAACTGAACATGTCAGCTCAATACTTAACTTGACACCTGAGCCCAATAAATAACTGAGTTCTCTAACTCAGAGTTTAACTGAGCATGTAAGCTCAACACTCAACTAGGCACCTCAGCCCAACAAATAACTAAGTTCTCTAACTCAGAGTTTAACTGAACATGTAAGCTCAGAACTTAACTGGGCACCTCAGCCCAGCAAATAACTGAGTTCTCTAACTCAAAGTTTAACTAAACATGTAAGCTCAGCACTTTACTGGGCACCTCAACCCAACCAACAACTAAGTTCTCTGACTCAGAAATTTATTGAGAGTAACAATCCAACCTAAAGTTAAGAGTGTTGCCAAGACACTTTAGCCCATAGTCCTCTAACCAGATTTTAAATAAGTACTTTAGTTCACAACTCAAGCTTAGCTCTAGTTGGTTTTCGTTACTTAGCCTGGCAAATGTCCATAATACAGAGTACCTCAACTTTGGGTAACAATGTTCAAGGAACTTCATTTTCATTCTTTATTTTATTTCACCAAGTCCATCCATATAAAGTATCCATAAACTTATCTTATTGGTAGGATTGAGACTAGTTATCTGTTGGAATTTTTTCTATAACTATGGAATTATATCGATTCAACATACTATCATAAGCCTAATAGATAGTTCATAACTAATTCAATTTTTTAACCTAGTTATGAAGGAGGGCAGGCAATGGTGAACTCGGATAAGTTAAAGAAACAATACAAGATCAACAAATCAAGAATGTACCAAGATCGTATCATAGAAAGAACCCCATTCATATAGTTTCATTAAAGAAAAATGGGGTACAAGGGAATGAGAACCACAAGACAAGAGAAATAGAAAAAATTGTTCTCAGGAACAACAATAAGACTGTTGGAAAAGTAGAAGGCATTCTTATCGTATTTGTTGAGTTTGTTGATCAAATCACGGATCTTGGCCTTCTTGAATTCATTCTTCTCCAGGAGTTTGTCTCTTTTTGCCTTGATAGTATCGGTGAAGAGCTTGTGATAGTGAAAATCGGCGGCCAGGTCACGCTTGCTCCGCTCAATTCGTTTCACTTCCTTTCTAAGTTTGTAAAGGCATGAGATTTCTTTGAAATGTGTTGCTTTCCTGGCAAAGAAAACAGCAAAAGCCTCCTTAAAGGCACGCAAATGAGGGTGTTCTTCCATAGCTGTTTTTGCCACCATCATCAGGGAGAGGAAGTGATCTCTAAATTCTATTTCGACACTTCTTTTGGATTGGATCATTTCGAAAGTAGAAGGCTTAGTCCATGAAGTGGATGTCATGGTTGCAGAAGGTATAAAAAAATACGAGAGAAAGTTTCAAGAATTTGAAAGAGAGTGTTTGAACTTATGAAGAATTTTCAATTCTTAGAGTGGCTTTATATAGCTAAAAAAAATAAGAAAGAGAATGAAATAAAGTGTCAAAAAATACGAATTAAATATGCGAATGACGTGTACTAATAAAAACGTACCACAATTATCACAAGTTCTCAAAACTTAAAATGGTGGTTACTGTTTAGATACAGGTTATGATGATAAAGTATTAGCATCGCTAAAAATTAGTTACAGACGTGCAAAAAGGAAAGTTGAAAAGACAACAAGGTAGTTCAAAGAGTGGTCATCTGATCAGTGACATTTAGTTGATCTGAAATCAGCACGACCGTAACGTTAGCTGATAGGGGTAATTTATCTATTTATTCCCAAGCCGATTTTGGTAGTTTTCAAGTATTTTTATTGTGTTTTATTATGTTTTAATTAGCTTTTATTTGTTTTTGTACAAAACAGGTGTTTGGGGTAAAAATGAACTAAAACAAATAAAAATCAAGCTAATCAGAGCAAGCCAGTAGAAGAACAGTGGAAAAACGAGCTAAAAGGAAAGGTTTAGAAGCCTGCATCCACCGCCACAGTGGTGAAAATGCAGAGAGTTGGCTGAATGGACCACCGCCGCAGCGGTGAAAATATAGAGAGTTTGCCTACTATTCAACGGCTGCAGTGATCAACTACTGCCGCAGCGGTGACCCTACCGACATGCCCACCATCGCAGCGGTGACCCTTGCAACTATAAAGTGTTTTTTTAAGGTATTTGGAGATATTTTGGCCCTTCTTATCTTTTTCTTCCTCTCCATTTCGGCCATATGAGAGCTCATATAGAGTTTAGAATATTTTAAGAGTGTTCTAGGGAGAGCTCATCCAAATCCGAAGAAGAAGATCACAAAGCGAAGAAGGAGAAACGCTCTCGGAGTGGTTTTAGCATCGGATCTTGGGATAACGGCTAAGTTCCTTCGTTTCTTTCTTTATTTATTAACTTTGGTAACTTGTTTGAGCATTTTTAGCTCGTTTGTTGTTATATATACAGTTACAACCATTAGCTAAACATGGATTATCTATGGGATTAATATAGTTTGTGAAAATGTCGTTTGTTTGAATTGTGTTTCTTTAACGGTTGTTCTTTGCTATTCGATAGTGTTTATCATTCTTGTATTTCCATTATATGCTTATTTAGATATATTAAAAAATTGGGTTTTGACACTTGGGAGAGGTAACCCCGAATTCGGACTAGAGTTAAACACAACGCGACGATCTAACGACCCGAGAGGGTGTTAGAAAGTGAGCAATCCATGACATTGGGGAAAGACTCATGTGACTATGTATTCTAAAAAATTCTAGAGGGGGACTTCGGTGTTAACATAAAGTCACATATTCATTCACTTGTCACTCGGGAGAGGGAGTGAATGAGTTTATGATACAAAAATTGTTGGATAGGTCGAATACCATTATTGATAACTACATGAAACCAAACACGTTTTTATAAATGAAGTTAATCACTATATAATCTATTCCCCTAAACGTCTCAATATAGTATTATATTATAATTAGTTTAAGTAGTTAATTAGTTTAGTTTATTATTTATTGTAAAATGTACCATTTGAGTCACCTAGATAAAGTTAGGTTATGATAATTGTGGTACTCGACAATAATCTCAACCAATCCTTGTGGATACGACAACCCCTACTCTTTTCAATTTATACTGAAACTTGACCCGTACACTTGCGGTGAAAGTAGCGACGTATCTACGCACTACCAAGTTTTTGGCGTAGTTGCCAGGAATTGTGTTTTAGATTATTGTTGTTATTGTGAGTAAATGACCTGATTTTAATTTAGGCATTTCTTTTGTGTATAATTTTTTGTTTGTAGTTTTGTTTTTATTTTCCCTGCAAAGTACTTGGAGATGTTAGATCAACAGGTACTTATGCAATTCTTTCAACAAGATTTCGAGCCATTTTATTGTGATTGGGATCTTTACAACGAGCTGCTATTTCAGTTCCCAAATCATGGGTTCCCATGGAAGTGTTAACTTCTGAATTTCCTCGACGGGTTACAAACCACAACTAGAACATGGGTGGAAGGAGAAAACGGTACCTCCTCTTTCTACGACCTAACTATGGACGAACCCATTTGGTCGTTGGAAGAATTGGCGGAATTTGATTATCAAAGTTGGAATTATTCACCAAGTCACCAAAGCTTGGTGGATTATTCCAATACTACAGCACCATGGATTGACACTCCGGTTCAAGATGTGGAGTCTTCCCCTAACCTAGAAGAAGTTTTTGCCACAGTTATGGGGAAAACTCAGAGATTTTTTAGGGAAACACATGACCGACTCAACGAGCATGAGGATCATCTTGATTATATTGAGACGGTCTGCGCCGACATCGATGCGACCATAACGTCTCTAAAGAAGCAAATCCGTCATCTTATCTGATTTATTGAGGCTAAGTCAGACGCAGTGGCATTAAGAGGCGAACAAATCACATCCGAATGTAAAATCCACCGTGAGGAACCGAATGCAAACGGGAGGCACTAGGGTGAGATCGAAGACGATCAAGCTAATTGGGAGAGAACCCAAGTGTGGATTGGTGATGGAGATTCACATATTAATTGTTGTGAGTTTTCAGCATTTGAATTCTAGTTGGTGATGCCGCACTCAATCCAAAACGATCGCATCTACGAGAATCCAATGTAGCTCACCTATCATACCCCGTTTCCAGCTCAGTACATTCATACCAACCAAGCACATAAATCGAAGCTGAGTCAAGTTGAAAGATCGAGCCGATCAGAGCCAAATCTTGTCAATCTTGAGGGCATACTGAATCAAGACCCGTACGTGGTATTGTTTGACATATACTATGGGCAGAAGTCGCTCTTTGACGAGCCTTTCGCCATGTCAAGCCAACGACCTTAAATCAGGCACTTCTTGGGAGGTAACCCATAGCAAAAATAAGTTAGATCCATCTCCGCCGACTTGATTCGGAGGCAAGATTCTCTCGCCTTCTAGATACATGTTCTAAACTCCCGTCTTCATTATAATGCTTTATGCTATCATTGGGATCGCTAATGGGTCATTGTAGACATTGCCCATTTTAAGTCGGGGGTGATGTGTAGTATGTTTATTATGTATTATTGTTGTTAGTTATGTTTTATTGTTTTCTATGTATGCATGTTTGTTTAGGATTAGTTTGTTTGGGTTAGTTGTTGTTTTGTGCTGAGTTTTGTACTTCATCTAGGCCATTACCCGATGATGAGTTTGTCCCCTAATTATTTATTGAGGTCGAGCGTAAAGCTCATTCATGTGTGTTCTATGTGCTTGACGTATCGTTTTAGTAAATGTTATTGTAGATCCTACTTGCACGAGTATGTAAACTCAATGTATAATTATCCAATTGATTTGAAAACGATTATCCGTCACCCAAATTCATGACAATAGGGATTGTAGAACTTGATTTGGGGGAAATTCGAGGCGAAATCTTAGGCGAGGTAGTTCGGGAGATATGGTTTAGGCATTCATTTGATCGCTTGTGCCTTTGAAGCTTTCCTTGTTATATGTTTATCCCTCGTTACTCTGTTAAAACCGAAAAGCCGTTTCAATTCTGAACACTTAACTAATACCATGTCCAATTGAATTCTTTCCAAACCTATGTCGCTTAACCGAAGGCACAAATTTGAGTGAATCTGTTAGCATTCGTGTATGCTACTTGATGTGAGCGGTTGGGTTTAGGGCAAACTTTTAAATTGGTTTGGTATTCGAGTACTGAATTGTATTTTTTCTTTCATTTTAACCATACCCATAAAATTATAATAATCGAGTAAGTTTGGGGGTATAGTTCGTTGAAAAAAAAAGAGAGAAAAACATGTATATACGGTTTTATTTTCCATTTCTTTTGACAAGTGGGTACGAAATTCATAAATATATGTTCAGGGTTGTTTCAAATTTATCTATGGGGGTTCGAGTGTGAGTGTGCCAAGCATGTGCCTCAGGTATCGTCAAGTTAATGACGTTAACCTGATTCTATTTTCAATATACCCTTAGCTATTTTCCAAAACCGAATCAAGTCCTATTGATCTTTTTGAATTGCTTAGCCTACACTAGTGGAGAATAAAACCCAGTCAGGCTTATGGATTCCCTATACTTTTTTAGTTTTAGTCACGAGCTTATTTGGTGGATAATCCAATCCGATCGACGAACAGTTGTATAATTGAGTTTTATTACACACACTTTGACAAGATCTAGAATGGCGCTTACTATTATCGAATGTTGAAATTCTAGAACACCACATGGTATGTTTTATTCTTGAACTTGATAGGATTGGGGGCCGATGAGGGAAAAGTTGTTTAGCCGGTAGATGATATTCAAAATTTGCACATTATTATTTTTAGTGTTTTTCGTTTTTAGTTTTTGATTTCATAATTAGTTATTGTATTTTCTAGTATTGTGCGGGTGTTTTGTTCGAGAACTAGTAAAATTCTAAGTTTGAGGGTATTTGATAGGGGTAATTTATCTATTTATTCCCAAGCCGATTTTGATAATTTTCGAGTATTTTTATTATGTTTTAATTAGATTTTATTTGTTTTTGTACAAAATAAGTGTTTGGGGTAAAAATAAACTAAAATGATCGAAAATCAAGCTAATCGGTGCAAGTCGGTGGAAGAACAATGGAAAAACGAGCTAAAAGAAAGGTTTAGAAGCCTGCATCAACCGACGCAGTAGTGAAAATACAGAGAGTTAGTTGAATGGACCACTGCCGCAGCGGTCAAAATACAGAGAGTTTTCCTACTATTCTACCACTACAACGATCAAGTACTGCCACAGCGGTGACCCTACCAACATACCCACCATCGCAGCGGTAACCCCTGCAGTTGTAAAGTGCTTTTTTAAGATATTTGGAGATATTTTGGCCCTTCTTATATTCTCCTTCTTCTCCATTTCAGCCATATGAGAGATCATATAGAGTTTAGAATATTTTAAGAGTGTTTTGGGGAGAGATCATCCAAATCCAAAGAAGAAGATCACAAAGCGAAGAAGGAGAAACGCTCTCGGAGTGGTTTTAGCGTCGGATCTTCAGATAACGGCTAAGTTCCTTCATTTCTTTCTTCATTTATTAACTTTGGTAGTTTGTTTGAGCATTTTTACTCGTTTATATACGGTTATGGCCATTGGCTAAACATGGATTATCTATGGGATTAATATAGTTTATGAAAATATCATTTGTTTGAATTGTGTTTCTTTAACGCTTGTTCTTCGCTCTTTGATTTTGTTCACTGTTCTTGTATTTCCATTATATGGTTGTTTAGATATATTGAGAAATTGGAGTTTGACACTCGGGAGAGGTAATCTCGAATTCGGACTAAGGTTAAACACAACGCGATAATCTAATGACCTGGGAGGATGTTAGAAAGTATGCAATCCTTGACATTGGGGCAAGACTCATGTGACTATATGTTCTAAAAAATGCTAGAGGGGGATTTCAGCGTTAACGCAAAGTCACATATTCCTTCACTTGTCACTTGAGAGAGGGAGTAAATGAGTTTATGATACAGATATTGTCGAATAGGTCAAATATCGTTATTGATAACTAAACGAAATCAAACACGTTTTTGTAAGAAGTTAATCCCTATATAATTTATTCTCCTAAACATCTCAATATAGTATTATAGTATAATTAGTTTTAGTAGTTAATTAGTTTAGTTTATTATTTATTATAAAATCTACAATTTAAGTCGCCTAGATAAAATTAGGTTATTATAATTGCGGTACTAGATGATAATCTCAACCAATCCCTGTGGATACGACAGCCCCTACTCTTTCTAATTTATACCAAAATTTAACCCGCACACTTGCGGTGAAATTAGCAACGTATCTACACGCTACCATCAGTCGACGAGTCTTGGTTTAGGGTCTTCACTGAGTTCTCCACTAGCACCTTAGTTTTTGATGTGGGTAATTCTTCTTCGCCCTCATCTGCTGATGTGGGTAATTTTTCGTTGCCTTCAGCACTGAGCTCTCCATTGGCACCTCAGCTGCTGCTTCCATGAGTGAATCATTTTGCAATAAGTAGAGCTTTATAGCATTCCACTGAGTCATCAAAAAGTGCTTTGATTTTGTAAATCCACTCGTATCCAATAGGAGTTCTCCAAGGAAGAAGATCAACAAGATCCCAAGTATGAGTATTAATTAGAGCATGAAGCTCCTCGTTCATTGCTTTCTGCCAAAGAGGATTAGTATCGATATCCTTATGGGATTGAGACTCATGTTGATTAAGTATGATAGAAAAACAATGAACATCAAAAACATATGAAGGAGGTTGTGTTACTGTGCTAGAACGATGGGGATTCTCTTGGACATGCTCGGTTGGTGCAACATCTGATGTCATTAGAACAAGCTCAAGAACTCAATGCTCAGGAACCGTAGAAGGAGCATGAACATCAATGGGAGTCTATGGAGTAATTAGAGTATCTATTTGAGGCTCAACAACATTTCTACTTGGATGATCAAGAAATACGTCGATGGATGGATTAATGAAATATAGCTAGTTAGGAATAAATATTGGATAAAATTTGGATATTGAGGAAAACATCTTGTGTTTTTAGAAGGTGACATGACTAGAAATACAAAGAAGAATAGAAATAGGATCCCAAAATTGATATCATTTGTGTTCAATTCCATATCCTAAGAAACAACATGGCTAAGCTCATGGTTCCAATTTGGTGTGTTCATGAGGCTGTAGAAGAACAAAATAGATACACCCAAAGATTTTTGAGATGTTGTAATTTGGAGAGATTCCATGCAACTTCTTATAAGGGGAAAGATTACCAATGGCAGGTAAAAGAATTCAATTGATGGTATAGAAGTCAGTTAGAGTAGCTTCTCTCCAGAAGCGCTTTGGACGAGAAGATAAAATAAGTAAGCACGGAAGGTATCAAGGACATGACAATGTTTACGTTCACGTCGACCATTTTGGGTAGAAATTCCAAGGCAAGATCTATGGAGAAGTGTTCCGTATTTTCAAAATATGGCTAAGAAAGACTGATCATTGCATTCTATGGAAATATTAGATCGAAAGATTTTGATATTGCGAGAAAACTGAGTTTGAACCATGGCAGCAAAATCTGAGTAGATTTGAGGTATTTCAGAACATTTATGCATGAGAGATATCTAGGTATACCAAGAATAGTCATCAACAAATATAACAAAGTATCTAGATCCCCCTATTGTAGGAGAAAGTGAGGGTCCCCAAATGTAAGAATGGACTAGGTCGAATAGTATGAGAGAGATTGATTCACTAATGGGAAAAGGTAAGTCGTGTTGTTTAGCTTGTTGACAGGAAAGATGCTCAATAGATATAGATCCTTATTTTCCACTAGCAGCTAAAGTGCAAATACGCCCAACAGATGCATGACCTAACCGATTGTGCCAAATACTGAAGAAGATGGATGTGGCGATTATGGTGGTGGTGGCGGCAATGAGGAGGATGGGGTTGCATTAGTGGTGTGAATTTATTTGTGTGGTGGTGTGGATGTTTGTATTGTGGGTTGATTTGGAAAATGCAATTTACTGAGTTCAAATAAACGTCTAATTTTACGGTCAGTTCCAAGAGTTTTTCTTGTCCGAGAATCTTGCACATGACATCCAGTATTAGCAAATATTACTTCAAATTCCAATTAATAAAAAGGTTCAAAGGGTAGCAACAATCCACACTGCATGACTTATAAAACAACACTACATAATTTCAAGAAATCATTTAAACGATTCTCCGGCTCATCCCTAAGACACTAGTGTTGTATAATATGATGTTAATGATGGGTTTAACCCTTAACGAAGACAAGAAAACGCATGCTTGGAATATGTCACATATGCCCTTGGAGGACTCACCTAAGCGAGAGTTGTCATGAGGTTGTGACTATGGGATTATGTTTTCCCTATTCACTCTCATGAGAATCAAGATACATGCGCATGGTCATAAAAATGCAAAACCGCGAACACGATCAAATAACCATACTATGTGTGTACTTACTGAAGTTCGGTTAAAATGGCCTAATTCAAGACATAGTTCATTGTGGTTCTTTCAGATAAATGTTTGTTGCACTAAATCAGGTTCAAGTCCTGAAGACACCTACACCTATTACATAATATTATATTCCCAAATATTTTTATTTCGGTATTTTATTTTAATTTTAAATTGTGTGGGGATTGTTAGAAAAATCATTTAAAATTAATATTTTATTTAATTATATTATTTTAATTATATATTTATCATGATTATATTTATGTGTCCAAATTACATATTTATGAGACATTATTATTGTGATTAAATTATAAATTTATAAAAATGACTTTATGAATTCTATTATAAATATATATGTTATAATGTAATTATTATAATATTTATGTGTGTAATTAGTGATTTAATTAATTATAATATTATGATTATTTAATATTATAATAAGAGTTACAGAATCTATACACTATATAAATGTATGTAAGGATGATAGAAAATAAAAAAGTGATGTAGAGAAATTTAGAGAAAATAGTGTGATATTATATGATGATAGTATATGAAATAATATGTTTTTTATTGAGACATAAAAATAGAGAGAAAATTATATTTTATGATATTTTACGTATATTTTATACTTGATTATTTACGGGCAATAGGATTCGCGACCGGTTCAATATTGAGATGTCCTGCTTGTACCTTAACTCTTTAGATCATTATATCTTGAGAAATGCTCGTCATTCAACCATGTGCATAGAAGGAACATATCTCTTCTTAGGACAGTATTTACACGTCTCGATCTACCAGATATTTATTTTCTCTTTATTTTATTATTTATTTTATTTATTTAATTGTTGATTTTTTAGTTATTTAAAGAGATTGAAATTGCATGTGAAATTTATTTATTATTTAATTTGTATTTATATGAAATTTCCCTAACAGTTACAGCAGGATTGGGGGTTCAATCCGAGGGGGAGGGACATAACCGTTTGCCCATGACACAATAATTGAGTATTTGTTCCTTACGTACCTGTGCAGCATTCTTCAGCAATCCCCAACACTCAACGCGATTGTACTTTCTCGAACTAGAATGGAAATAAACACGAACGAGAGCATCCACAAGCTCTTGGTGCTCTTTGAATAGAACTGAATCTCCATGTGGAACAGCCTGAAGTACCTGCATGAACGTAACATTATTACAAGGATTTGAGTTAATATCGTTCTAAGACGTTGGTGGTCGTGAAATAGTCTCGACTAAAATCATATACCTAACATTATTAGTGTTTCTGTTTCCTTTCTGTTCTTTTTTTGTGTATTTTTTTTTTTTTTTTTTTTTGGCCACATTCTCAGAAAACTTGAGTGCAGAAATAAATAGGCAGAAACAAAAAAACAAACAGAACGGAACTTAAACCATATAAATGCTTGAACTTTCAAAAACATTTTCGGACCCAAGAAAGCTATGAGTTCTATTAAAGAAAAGACTATTTTGGATTAAAAAAAATGTTTCTTTCTTTGTGAAGCGAATCCAAACAGGCACTATCCAAGTGGATCACTGATAAAAGACTATTTTGAGCAGAAACCACAGGCTCTAAATATCTACCCAAAAGGGGATCGTTTTCCTTGCATTTTCCAAACTACAGTTATATTCACATATGCTGAGAAAACCCATGAATTGATTTGCTATAACAATAAGAAATATTCCAAACAAATTGGTTTAAAAATGGGGATTGTGCATGCCAAACGCCAAACGCCGCCTAATATTTTGCATCTGTTATAAAATCAACTGACCAGAGGCAACTCCTTTGAGAAAATGTGGTATCTGAACTCAGCAGCCAGGTCAGGCAAACGATTTGGTCCGCTCCCATAACAATGAACATCTAAACACATATCTCTCTTTGCTTCTCTCCACTCGGCAACCACATCATCCTAGTTGTACCGCCCCTTCAACTGTATTGCACCATAATTAAAAAGATATATAAAAAATCACAAAAAAAAAAAAAAGGGGCAGCAATTAAAAGTGCAATTTTGAGGGTTTTTTTTTTAATCGGAAATTAGGAGGAAAAATTACCTGATCGTTATGGAGTACATTGGAGACAGTCAAGGTGAGATTAGCGGTAAAATCACAGTGGGATAGGTTGTAGGTTCTGGGTATAATCACACCATACTTATTATCGGTCTCTTCTCCCATATATACAACTTTCAGCTTTGAAGCTTCAAATCTTGCCGGAGGGCCCAAAAGCCTAGCAGCCTACAAGTGACGAGGCATTTAGTTTGATTAGTACCACCGGTTTAGTAGATTTAGCTGCAAAGTTTTGGGTTTACTGTTTAGGGTTTCGAGTTAATGGAGCAAAACTTTTTGTTCTTAATTAGGACTAAGGTTTCCTAAATAGATTTCTGTAGTGTTTTGTTCTTATTCAGGACTAAGGTTTCCTAAATAGATTTCTGTAGTTGCATAGTTTAGGATTTACGGTTTAGTGTGTTTTTTTTTTTTTTTTTTTTTTTGTCTACTTCCAATTAATAGGGATGGGAATTCTATTTCCGTTCTGGAGTATTCGAGAATTAGAAAAATTTTGATAACCATCATTATCCTAAAATTGTTCCTTTTAATTTATGAGAACAGAAATAAGAAAAATGTTTAGTTGTAATATTTCTTTTTTTCTTTCTTTAAATGTATGGTGGTTGGCGCAATGGTGGTGACCGGAGGTGGTTGTGGGAATAGTTTTACGGGAGTGAATAGGAATCAACATTTTTTTTTATTTCTCATCTTTTTAAATAATTCATGAAATAGTCTCAATTACTCCCAAAATTTTGAAACAAAAACATGTTTACCAAACATGTTTTTGTACATTAATTTCAAAATTTTAAAAACGGGAATAGGAATCATGGAACAGGAACAGTTTCCAAACCAGGCCTTAACGCCGCCTAAATTCGACATGAGCTAGCCTTTCCTTACCAAACCTAAATTCAACGTGAGCTAGCCTTTCCTTACCAAACCCAATTTCAAATGCTTAGTTATGGAATCCAAACACTAACTTAGGCCCCCTTTGGTAACCCATCCCATCCCAGAAATTTTCATTCCATTCCCAGATTTTTGGGAATTCTATTTGGGAATAGCGTTTGGTAATTTTTGTTTCCGTTTTCATTTCATTCCCATTTGAGAATTGTGCCCACTTTTTTCTTAAGAAATGAGAAACAAAAAAAAGTTGTTTCTCATTATTCCCATTCCATTCCCAAAACACATGGTTACTATTCACCTACCGGCCGACCACCGCCCGCCGCTGCCGCCGGCCACCGTCCGGCCGGAAATTTCCCGGCCACTTCCGGCCGTCTCCGGCGATGGCGCCATTGTCTTCCAGCCGGCGTCGCCGGCGCCACCGCCGTCCGGTCATCACCGGTGGGGGCACCGCCGTCTCTGACGACGGAGCACCGCCGTCACCGCCGCCGGCCACCGGCGACGGCGCCACCGCCGTCAGGCCAAAACAGGAAAAAAAAAATTAGGATAAAATGGTTACCAAACACAATTCCCTTCCCAAAACAAAAAAAAAATTATCGTTACCAAACGCGATTCTACTCCCAAAAAGAAAACAAAATTCTCTTCTCATCCCATCTCATTCCCATCCCACTGCTAAAATGGAAATAGAAACGGTTACCAAACGCCACCTTAATTTCTAGGAATCAAATAAAACCCCAGGAATGCACATAGAAACATTCAACAAAGCAGCCAAAAACTACTGATTAAACAACAATCGAATCAAATATATAAAAGAATTGAGATAAGAGTGAATCGAACACTGAACATTGGAAAAATGCCCTAGATTAGAGAGAGAGAGACATGGAAGACGAGGGTATTGTCGGAGAGTCTGGTGTCGGTGATGGAAGAAATGACAAGAAAAGGAGGCCTTGAGAGCTTGGATTTACAGCAATAGGTGACGGAGATGGAATGCCTGTAGTTGATCGAAGATGGCGAAAAGGCATAATCAGTAGCCATAGGCTGCACAAAATAACTCATATCCTCTACCTTAACCAACCCCCGACATTCTCTCTCTCTCTCTTTCTACTTTCTCTCTCTAATTATCCCTCTAATCACTACAACAAAATTGGCTTATCAGGACACGAAAAAATATTGTGACAAAGTCCCTATTGCGATGCTTGGACTTTTTGGGACACTTAGATTGCGTTTGGGTAATGAATTTGATAAATCCAAGAGATTTGTGAAATGAAGGGATTTCAAAATCTTGAATTTTGAAATCCCTTCATTTCACAAATCCTTTGTTTGGATAATTTTTTTTATCTACTTTTTTATCCCACATCTGGAAAAAAAAAAAAAAAAAAAAACAGAACAGAAGCAGAAAACACACGATGAAGACGAAAAAGAGGTGACAAGAAGAACGAAGAAGAAATCGAAGAAGAAATTGGAAGAAATCCAACAAGAACAACAAATTCAAGAACAAATTCGTTTCTCAAATTGATTTCGATTTCTAAGAACAAATCCATCACGATATCCCTTTCGATTTCCAAGAACTCATCCATCACGATTTCAAAATCTTTCACGATACCATGCTTCTGATTCTCTAACCTATTTCGATTTCGAAACCCAAATCGAAGTAGAAATCGAAAACATATTTCGATTTCGAAATATAAATCGAAATAGATATCGAAAACCTATTTCGATTTTGAAATATAAATCGATTTTGAAATCCAAATAGAAACTCAAATCGAAGTAGAAATCAAAACCCTTTTTGGATTTCGATTTCATTTTTTATGATGACCATGAAGAACGAAGAAGAAGCAGAAGATCGAGGAAGAACGAACTAGAAGATCGAAAAAAAACGACGATGATGAAGAATGAAGAACGACGAAGAATGGTGCAGAAGACGATGAACAAAAAAGACGAAGGAGAAGAACGAAGAAGACGACAAACAACTACCGGCGACGAACCCTATTTCGGCGAATGCAACGACCAACTACCGGCGACGACCTCATTTCAGCGAACACGACGAAGAAGAAACGAGGAAGGATTTGGTAAATGCAAGCTCTTCCAAAATGATTTCGAAATTCTTCATTTCACTCCCCAAAGAATTTGACAAATTCTCTTTTTTTAAATCCTTCCACTCCCCAAATAAGGGATTTGTCAAAAGATAATTTATAAATCCTCTACCTAAATGAAATCCCTCCTAGAATTCCCTTATCCAAACACAACCTTAGAGTAGTGCCCCATAAAAAACGGTCCCAATAGATTATAAGGGCACTATATATTGTCTTTCTAGTTTGAACTTATTAAGGCAATAATAAATGTCATATAAGATAATTATTAGAACACCAAATATTACCTCTATATCATTTTATATTTTTTAAATTATATATATTAGGATACTACAAAGTGTTGTAAAAAAACTTATATTAGGAAACTTTTTAGTGTCCCAATAAGTTTATTATTTATTTTATGAGATAATTTTTAGTACCTCAAAAGGTATCCAAATTTTTTTTATTTATTTAAAATAACAAAATACTTTAAATCCAAATAATAAACACCACAAATTCATCACAATACAAAATACATAAATAATTCAAACTACCAAATACACTCCCATTAAATAATAACCAAAAAGAACACTAACGAATAAATTGAAACACTCAATAAAATCGTTAGTCGCACAAAAAATATTAACATTTAATTATCTATCAAAATCTTTTATCAACAAAATTCATTTCAAACTGGTAACACCACTTCTATTCAAAAACTTGTCCATAATCTTACTCTTTGAAATTCAACTTCAAAATAAAATGTTCGCAGGGAATAAACCTAATGATTAGCATAATGACACGTCATCACCCTGTTGTTTTCCTTCCGATTGCTCGTGGATAATGTGATGATGATCGTGGCCTAAGTAAATTGCATAAACAATTGGAAAAATTGAAGGTTGTCTTAAAACTGCACTTTGTCAGGAGGAGAGAAGAAGACAAGAAGTTTGAAAGGTGTTGAGGTCTAGAAATTAATTAAATAATTATTTAATTAATTATTAATTAAAAATATAAAAAATAAAATTGAAACAAATGTAAAGTTTTTATTACAGAAACATTTCCGATAACAAATGATCATACAGAAATATCGAATTGATTGATCTTACAATACTGAATGAAAAACAGAAACAAGATAGTTAATGTATTATAAAACAAAATAGAAATAGAAATACCTAATATATTATAGAACAAATAGAGACATAATACTAGAGGAAATGATCGATGCGATCGTTTGATGATTTGTCCTTAAAGTAGATTTCACCACTGATAGATGCTTATAACTTGAATGAATGCTTGCCTTTCAGGATACAATAATCAAACTGCTACTAGTACCAACACTAGAAACCAAAAGTCCAACGAATTGAAAATATGTTGAACTCTCTCAAGAATAACGAAACTCTGTGACGAAAAATACAATACAAGCTTATGGGATGCCTATATGCTGAGAAACTCTGCCCTTTTATAAGGAGCAAAACCAGTAACTGAAGAAGTCTGAATCAAGATGGCAGTAAACAGGTAACAATAACTCTCTGCAGTTACTTACCTGAACAGTCTTTAGGTATGTAACTCTCTGCCGTTACACATCTGAACAGACAGTCTTTAGGTTTGTAATTTTCTCTCCAGTTACAAACTAGCAATTAAACTTTTTAGGCTCTGTTTGGATTGAATTTTTGAATTTTGTACAAAACATACCAAACTCAAGCTAAGCATCACTACAAGAAAAATAACATTTAGCTACAAATTTTTTTTTGTAGCCAAAGCGTTAATTTCGTTTTGAAAGAGCTTTAGTGACGAAAAATCTCCGTAGCCAATTTTGTAATCAATGTGCCATAGCAAAAAGTAGTTGGCGATGAATTATACTTTTGTTGCGCAAGATTACTATTTCGCGATACATTATTTCGTAGCCAAATTTATAGCTAAATAATTACATTCCATAAGTCAAATAGTGCCCCAATAAAATTAAATTAATAATAATAAAAAATAATATTTATATATAATATATAAGGACTAAAAGTAGTGTCCTAAAAAGCAAAACTATGTTGGGACACAAAATTGTATCTTATTATAATTGAACCATATTTTTAAAGGACAACAATAATGCCCTTATAAATTTTTTTTAAAAAAAATAATTAAATAAAAAAGTAAGATAAAAATTAAATTAAAAATATTCAGCGCCAATTATGGGTGGTCATGGGTCCGGGGGCCCGCGCAGCCCGCAAGGGTCTGAGCCTTAGTTTCCAAACCCAATCAATTTTAGGATTGCGCTTGGGCGAGGCCAAAATTTTATAAGCCCGGCCCGGCCCGAGGAATTTAATTATATATATATATATATATATATATCAACACAGCTCGAACCCTAATTCGGGCCCTCATACGCCGACAGTCGCTTCCTTCATTCCTCTTCAATCTTCATCATCTTCATTCCTCCTCTTCGTTCCTCTTTATCTTAAAACCCTAATTCATTCGACTCTTCAGTCTTCATTCGCCGCTGAGCGTTAACAGCGAACACTTTTCATTCCCGAAACCCTAATCGATCGATCGCCGATTGTCCTTGAACGCGATTGCATTTGTCGATTGTCCTGAAACCCGATTTCGTTCGCCGATTTCCATTTTATTATGTTGCATGGAGAAGCTAGAGAAGGGCGCGATTGCGAATCCAGACGAGGGAAGGATGGTCGGGCATTATTGGTTGCGAAACCCTAAGCTCTCGCTGAATTCGTTTCTGAGGTTGCACATTGAGAACATGCTTGAAGCCGTCTTAAATTTCGCCGAAGATGTCATCAGTCGTAAGGTAAGTTTGTATTAAGCAATTGAGTTCATTCAATGTTTTCCGTTTTTCAATTGGCAATGTGATTGAGAATATGAATCTCTTTAGATCTTAGCTTGACAAACTATCTCATATAACTGCAGATTAAGCCTCCATCAGGTCTGATTTCCTTCTCTCACCGACCATTAATTTTTTCGAGTATAAATGCTTGTAATTTTAGTATTTAGTTTTTAAATTAAAAATATATATATATATATATATATATATATAGGGTCGGGATTGGGCTTAATTTTTTTTTAGAGATAGATTTGGGCATGAATTTAGGCTCAGACCATATGGCTGGGTCGGGTTAGGGCCTAATATTTTTTTGTAATATCCTAGTAAAAGCCCGGTCCGAGCTTGGCCCGGCGCACGACCACCCCTAGCGCCAATGCTCATCCCCTCTCCCGCTCTCCAAAAGCTCATCCTCTCTCTTCCAGCTTTCTCCTTTGCCGCCTCCTCTTCTTTCAACCTCGAGCTCTCTCCCTGCCATCTACCGGCACTCTATCCACCGAAGCAACTTCATTTGGCTGTCTCTCATTGTATCTCACCGGTAAGCATTATCTCTCTCTCTCTCTCTCAATGCCACCACCACCAAACCCTTCCTCTCTTCACCTCACTCTTTTTACTTTCTCTTTTCTATGATCATCTCCACTTCACTACCATAAACGAGTTCACATTACACTTCCACCATCATCTTCACACCTATGAATTCTCGGAAATAAGATTCAAATTTTCTCACTTTCATCACCGGCTTTCATTACTTTCGCCATCAGCTTCACCCCGCGATTTTATTCCAGGGTTTTCAAATTAGAATATTGGAATTGAAATGGTGATTAATTTTGTACCTTAATTGTTTCAGAGTTCAAAACTACTCCCATCTTTGAAATTTTGGGGTTTATTTTTGCAGCTCAGTTGAATGGATCTTGATTACTTGCAATTCATTGTAAGTTATTGATTGTTATTATTTGTGGAAATTTGGGTTATGTGTCTCCCATTAGAAATTGGAAAACTAGTGCAATGGCTCAACTCTGAGAAACATAAAGAGTAGTGACTTTTGAAACTGTGTTCCAGTTCTGTTATCAGTAATATGTATGATGTATTCTATTTATCCGAAGTCACCAAGTTGTCTATGATCAAATATACAAGTGAATTTCTATCTTATGAATTCATGGTTTCAGTGGCTTATAATGAATGATTTTCTGGTTTGGAACCATTCACAGTTTAACTGCTTGTATGGAGGGAGGAGAGAGCATATTGGATCCCATCTTGGAAAATGAGAACTTGGAAGACGTCGAGATGCTTGATGTCAAAGAGGGAGATCTGGTTGAGCCAAACTAACTGATCGAATTTGGACAGAGTAGTAATCAAAATAACAGTCCCTTAAAGCAGGAGTACTGCAACAAGAATAGGAGGCGTAAGGGTAATAAGAGGAAAACTAAGAGAAGAGGAAGCAGTTCATCAGTGAATGTTACAGACGTCAACAAGACAAGTTTGTATTTGTTCTTATTTTCTTATAATCTGAGCTAAGAATAATTTTATTGTTGTCTTGCTATGTGTCTCTGAACCAGTTGCATACCAGTGGTCAAAATGACTGTCCTGCTTTGTTTTTTGTTATTGTTGATTTGTTCTCTCTTGAAGGGATACCTATTTCACTACAGGGGACTGAACTTGACAATATTTCTATCTGCAGATTTGTTTTAGATGTTTGTAAAAACTTGAAAGAGGCGAAATCCTACCTTGTATTTCTATCTGCATATTTGTTTCAGCATTCAAAGGTTGCCAAATTTCAGAAATAGGAGGTATGATTATATTGGGTGTCAAGTCTTATTTGAAAAACTGAAGGAAATATTGGATGCTATCCATATTATTTTGAAGAAAATATTAAAGTTAATTATCATCATCAAAAAGGGAGAGATTATTGATCTTAAAATATTGATGAACAATTAAGTGTTAATATTTTGGTGGAATTAATGTTAAAATGAGTGTTTCAGAGATTTAAAATTCCAGTGATGAAGACGTTAAATTGAATGGATGCTAAATGAAGATATCAAGATGATGAAGAGGAATTAAGAGTTTGAAGAAATTAGGAAAAATAACTCAGGTAAATCTTAACTCTTAATATCCCATTTAACAACACACACATAACACAATGAATTTTATCTTTTATGTGTGTTTTGAGTAAGTGAAATTATTTGTTCTTATGTGAATTGAAAAGAAATAATCTTAAATGACTAAAATGAAATATAAAAATATTAGTGGAGCTTATTTAAGAGAGAAAATGGATAAAGGGACGAAATCGTAAAAGAAAGTGAGTAAAAAACAAGATCAGAGAAAAGATTCAGAATGGAGCAGTCGACTGAGAAGTCGACCGGCCAATGGTGGTTGAACTCTCTGAATCGAAGAGTTGACCGACAGGTCGACCGGCGAAAACAACTGAACTCTCTTAATCAAAGAGTCGACCAACAGGTCGACCGGTGAAAATAACAAAACTCTCTGAATCGAAGAGTCGACCGACAGGTCAACTAATGAAAGCAACTGAACTCTCTGAATCGAAGAGTCGACCGAGCGATCGACCGATGAACTGCATAAGCTACTTCCTGAATCGTCCAGTCGACTGAGTGCTCTGTTTCAGGATATTGTTTGATTCGAAATCATATCTAAAAGTAGTCATTTTTTGTTAGGATTTAAGAGAGATCTAAGGGATTTGGTGATATTTAATATATTGTTCATCTGTTGTTTAATTCCTATAGATTTGGTACTTGGAATTAAAGTGTTTTTCAAATTGGTTCTTTTAATACTTCCTATCTTTTGGAATTAAGTTTGAAAATTCTTTTATGGGACTAAATTGAATATTTTGAAAGCTATTAGTAAGTGAAATATGCTTTAAAGTAAAGGCATTAATATATGGGGTCTTTAAGTGATTTTAGAAGACATATCTTGTGGAAATTAGTCGTTATAGAGCTTGTTTCATATACCTATAAAAAGATCTGCGGATTTCATAATGAAGTAACATCATATCAAGAACTATTCAGTTCATAAGTTTTTATAAGAGTCATCATTCTGATATTTATTTTGGGAGATCAAATTGTGATATCAATTATTGAGGTGTTCTTGAGTTAAAGTGCTGGTTAAGTAAGCATCACCGATTTGAGCTATCCATCGTTTCAATCTATTATTCTTTGGTGTTATTTGGGTGAGATTTTTCCATTTATATTCTTCATTACATTATTTGATTATTATTAGGGAATTGATCTTAGAAATTGTTTCTAATTTTTGAAAACAATATTTTTAGAAACAATTTTTTGAATCTGATTACGTGCTCTAATTTGCTATCTATATCTTATTAAAATCATATTTTTGTATCTCACGTATTTCTATTACTAGTTGAGATATTAATTGAGTTTTTGTTTATCTGGGGTGGTAGAAATTCCGAGTGAGATTTTCTTCTTATCAATTTTTGTATGGTGAGTTGTGATGGATTAAATACTATTGTGGGTATTTAATCAAGGATAGCAGGTTTCAGTCTCTTCCTGGAAAGAGATTGAGGTAATGATTCTTCTTGGATAAAATTGCATTATGAGTGATTTGTAAAGATTCCATCCTTACTTTGGAAAAGGATAGTTAGAGTGTTTTGTGAGGTTTTGATTCTTGAGTCGTAGTGATAAAAAGAATTAGGTTAATCTTTAACCTGTAAAAAGATAGGTTATTCTTGAACCTGTAAAAAGTAGAGGTTCTTCCTTAGCCTGTGAAAAGAATATTGTAAAGTTTGATTCTGAGCCTATAAAAGAATCGGTGTGTAGGTTTGGTTCCTACCTTTAAAGGGATCTTAAAAATTAGTAGGTGCGAATATCCGTGGGGCTCGGAGGACTAGACTAGCTAAGAGTAGTTTGGTGAACCAAAATATATCATGGTGTTCTGCATTATTAATTTGTTTATTTTTGTTGTTTGAGTGTTCACTTAGATTGATAATATTATTCTGCTGTATTATAAAGATAATATTTAATTTAGACTTAAAATTAATTATTTAATATATCAAGTTTTATTCTGATATATTTTTTAATTACTCAATTCAACCCCCCCTCTTAGGTATTCTACTGGGCCAATAATTGGTATCAGAGTTGGTTTTAACTCATAAGGCTGAACATTCTAGCTAAACCGGTTACGTGCACACATCTTGAATGATGTGTTTTGTTTATCTTCTTTTGATAATGGTAAATGCGTATATGATAATGTGGTTTATGATTCTTATAATTTTAGTGGTAGTGATAGAGATGATGATAAAATGTTCATATTGTTATGGAAAAATTACTTTCTTTCACACTACATTTTGTTAAAGAGAGTTTGAGTTTAAAAAGAAAAATCGCTTCTTTTGAAAATAGAGGAAAAAGGGTTCGAAAATCTAAAGTGCATTTGGATGATTATTGTGGTTCAAAAGAGTTTTCAGACGGTATTTTTTAAATTAATAATTTGCTCTCTAAATTGATTTCTCTTGAAAATGAAAATAGAGTTTTAAAAAATAAATTTGATATGATTTCCAGGCAAAGGTCAGCTTTTGTTCCTAAAATTGATTTACTTCAGAAAAAAATTGAAAAATCAAAATCCGACCTTAAGTCTATTTCGAGAGATTCTGAAAATAATTTTTCTAGATAAAGTGGATATGTTTCATCGTCTCGTCTTTCATTACAGGCCAGTAATAGTTATGCTTCTATTGTTAGAAATTATTTATATTTTACATCTCGTGCTTTCTATGATAAATCAGATTTGAGATGTTATTATTGCAATAGGGTTGGGTATTTTAAAGTATCATGTCCGTTTCGAAACCTTAAATTTATGTCTAACAAGGACAGATCTAAAATGAAATGGATACCGAAGAAAATTGTTGAAATGTCTTATGCAGAATTACAAAATGTCGAAAGTGGACTTGAAGGAACAGTTAAAGAGTTTATATCAAAGCGAAATCCACAAGCGATGTGTGCAAAATGAAAAGATGCACCAAAGACACAAGGTGAAGTTGTAAAGAAATCATAAGAGATATGTGCTAAGAGAAAAGCTGTACTAAAGCCAAAATGGGATAGCACAAGAAAACCACAAGCAATCTGTGCAAAGGGAATCTTCAATAAATCAAATGGAAAAGATCAAATGAAGAGATAATACGAATAATCCAAGAAGAATTACACACCTAAATCAATTATGAGTTCAAATGAGGAAAAAAGTAAGGTCACCTCAAAAGATAAAAAATATACTCTTAACCCTCCGCATTTTAAATTTATTAAATTTTTTAAAGAGGGAGAGTCTTAACTTACCAAATAGATAAGTTATGATGGTTTTTAAGACCTATTTTCAATGATGTGTTTACTTGTTGTCTTAGAAATATTATTTGGTGATTATGAGAATCACATTTAGTTAAAGGGTATTAACGTGTCTTTATATGCTTATATTGAGTAGTAATTTTATGTTTATTTTATAGCATGTTTTATGGTTTTAAAGATTAATCGAGTGTTTGTGATCTCACTAAATAATACTAATTATTTGATGCATATGCAATTTAGTAAGGTTATTTGTATAATGTGCTCTTATTTATTAATACATCTTTTATACAAATAAGTTGGATGAGCTGAGTCTTTATGCTTCTTAATGCATGATAATATGTTCTTATATTGTATGTCTACTGATTTATAAATGATTATTATTATTCTAAAAGAGAAATGAGATTTTATGAGAGAAATATGCACTTATCCGTAATTATACATGCACTAGATTTATAATTGATGAAATGCTTGAGAAATACTTCCTATTTTAGTGTGTTAAAGAATATATGTTTTGTTTCTATAAAGGGAAGACATTGTTTTGATATCATGAGTAAAGCATGTGGACTTAACTAATAATTATATAATTATATGTTACATTGTTGAAAGATTTTTATTGACTCAAATTTATTCTCCTAAGTATGAATTGACTTATTTACAATTATATATGGGGAGAAGTGTTTATAAGAACGGTAATATCATGTCATGCTTATATTGAAAGACAAGTTTTTGTTGAAAATCAAAAGAGTTAATATGCTTGTGAAAAATTAATATCATGATATATTGCTGAAATGTTATGATTATTCATCTATGTATGAATATTATTCATTTACAATTTAATAAAGGAAGATTGCATGCTCATAAAGATGTTTTTGGTGTAGATCTTGTTGGATTGAGTAAACTTAAATATCTATAAAAATTATCCATATAGTATTGATGTTTTGTGCTCAAAAGTTGAATATATAAGTTGATCCAATATGCTTCTATTATATGAATGCTTAGAGTGAATTATCTGTGTTCCCCCCTCCCTAAATTTTGTTTTTGAAGATGACAAAGGGGGAGAATTTGTTGATATTTTATTAATGGGGAGTTTTAGATGATGTTTTATTAATGGAGGGAAATTAGTTAATATGTGATTAAGGGGGAGTTTTATTAATGAGTTTATTGTGCTTTATTGATTATGTTTTATAATATCTTCATAATGATGTTTATTGATTATGTTTTATAATATCTTCATAATGATGTTTTAACGAGTTAAAGAACCTGTCCTCGGATTCAGGAGGAGTGTGGTTATATTTTATTTTGAAGAAAATATCAAAGTTAATTGTCATCATAAAAAATGGGGAGATTGTTGATACTAAGATTTTGATGAACAATTGAGTATTGATATTTTGGTGAAACTAATGTTCAATTGAGTGTTTCAGAAATTTAAAGTTCTAGTGATGAAGACGTCAAATTGAATGGATGCTAAATGAAGATATCAAGATGATGAAAAAAAATTAAGAGTTTGAAGAAATTAGGAAAAACAACCAAGGTAAATCTTAACTCTTAATATCCCATTTAGGAACACACACATGGTACAAAATGAATTTTATTTTTTATGTGTTTTGGGTAAATAAAATTATTTGCTCCTATGTGAATTGAAAAGAAATGATCTTGAATGACTAAAATGAAATATAGAATATTAGTGGAGCTTATTTAAGAAAGAAAATGGATAAAGGGACGAAATCGTAAAAAAAAAGTGATTAAAAAACGAGATCAGAGAAAAGATCCAAAAGGGAGCAGTCGACTAAAGAGTCGACCGACAAATGGTAGCTGAACTCTCTGAATCGAAGAGTCGACCGACAGGTCAATCGGTGAAAAAAACTAAACTCTTTGAATTGAAGAGTCGACCAACAGGTCGACCGGTGAACATAACTGAACTATTTGAATCGACGAGTCGACCGAGCGATCGACGGATGAACTGCATAGGCTACTCCTTGAATCGTCCAGTCGATTAGGCAATAGACTGAGTGTTTTGTTTCAGGATATTGTTTGATTTGAAATCATATCTAAAAGTAGTCATTTTTTATTAGGATTTGAGAGAGATTTAAGGGATTTTGTGATATTTAAGATATGGTTCATCTATTGTTTAATTCCTATAAATTTGGTACTTGGAATTAAAATGTTTTTTAAATTGGTCCTTTTAATACTTTCTATATTTTTGAATTAGGTTTGAAAATTCTTTTATGGGATTAAATTGAATATTTTGAAAGTTATTATTAAGTGAAATATACCTTAAAAGAAAGACATTAATATATGGGGTCTTTAAGTGATTTTAGAAAACATATCTTGTGGGAACTAGCCGTTATAGAGCTTGTTTCATATATCTATAAAAAGACCTGCGGATTTCATAATGAAGTAACAGCATATCAAGAACTATTCAGTTCATAAGTTTTTATAAGAGTCATCATTCTGATATTTAATTTGGGGGATCAAATTGTGATATCAATTATTGAGGTGTTCTTGAGTTAAAGCGTTGGTTGAGTAAGCGTCACCGATTTGAGTTGTCCAACATTTCAATCTATTATTCTTCGGTGTTATCCGAGTGAGATATTTCCATTTATATTCTTTCATTGCATTATTTGATTATTGTTTGAAAATTGATCTTAGAAATTATTTATGATTTTTTAAGAAAATATTTTTACAAATAACTTCTTGAATCTGATTACGTGCTCCAATTTGCTAATTATATCTTGTTAAAATCAGATTTTTGTATTCCACGTATTTCTATCACTAGTTGAGATATTAATTGAGTTATTGTTTATCTGGGGTGGTAGAAACTCCGAGTGAGATTTCTTTCTTATCAATTTTTGTATTAGTGACTTATGACGGATTAAATACTGTTAGGGGTATTTAATCAAGGATAGCGGGTTTCAGTCTCTTCCTGTAAAGAGATTGAGGTAGTGATTCTTCCTGGATAGCATTGCATTGTGAGCGATTTGTAAAAGTTTCATCCTTACCTGGGAAAAGGATAGTTGAAATGTTTTGTGAGATTTTGATTCTTGAGCCGTAGTGATAAAAAGAATTAGGTTAATCTTTAACCTGTAAAAAGATAAGTTATTCTTGAGCCTGTAAAAAGTAGAGGTTCTTCCTTAGCTTGTAAAAAGGATATTGGAAATATTGATTCTGGGCTTGTAAAAGAATCAGTGTGTAGGTTTGGTTCCTACCTTAAAGGGATCTTGAGAATTAGTGGGTGCGAATCTCCGTAGGGCTTGGGGGACTAGACTAGCCAAAAGTAGGTTGGTGAATTAGGATATATCTTAGTGTGCTGCATTATTAATTTGTTTATTTTTGTTATTTGGGTGTGCACTTAGATTAATAATATTATTCCGTTGTGTTATAAAGATAATAATTAATTTAGGCTTAAAATTAATTATTTGATTTATCAAATTTTATTCTGATATATT
This sequence comes from Eucommia ulmoides, assembly GCA_016647705.1. Classification (NCBI taxonomy): domain Eukaryota; kingdom Viridiplantae; phylum Streptophyta; class Magnoliopsida; order Garryales; family Eucommiaceae; genus Eucommia; species Eucommia ulmoides. The sequence goes on along the minus strand of CM028332.1, from coordinate 34,950,552 downwards.
TTTTAAATACCCAATTCCCCTCTCCCCTTTCCTTCTTGGGTATTCTATTGGGCCAACAGGCCATATATTAAATTTTTCATATTAAATTACATATTATTTTTAACTAAAATAATAAGAATACGATTATCAAAAATATTAATTTTATTTTTAAGTCACACTTCCAATTTTGTGCCTCGAAAAACAATTTTATAGGACACATTACATGTAGTGTCCCAAAAAAAGGGCACTCAAAGATAATTTTTGTTGCAGTGATCAAAATCAAAAACATAAATTAAATATCTAATAATCGATTGGGGAAGAAAACTTTTGACTCATGGGTTTCCCATTGATTTTTTGTTTGATTGTAATTGATTTCTTGCCCCAATAGTGTGGTCTTTTCCTCCGGCCCTTTTTTGCACTGCCAAGTCTTCGTCTTGCAAATCTCATGAATCCCTTGCTCTAATATATCAGTCAATCAATATTATTTTTATAATTTTTGTAAATTTAACGTCCATAATTTATGTATATTATATTTTCTCTTTTCTATTATTTCTTTTATTTATTTTCATAAATTTAATGTTTTTTGTATTATTATTAAATTTAATGTCTATATATCATTTCTATAAATTTTTTTAAATTTAATGTCTATAATTTATGTATATTATATCCTTTTTTTTATGTTATTTATTTAATTTATTTTTTATAAATTTAATATTTCAATATTATTATTAAATTTAATGATCAATATTATTAATTTTGGAAAATTTAATATTTATAATATTCCTATATTATATTTTCTCTTCCCCTATATATACTTGTGTATATGGTGTTTGTAAATTTGTATCTCTTTCTCATAATATCAATATATAATTCATTCTCCCACCTTTCAATTATCTTAACATGGTAGTAAGAGTAAGTCTTTTTTAAACCAGTTCTATCTAAATAGTTTTTTTCGAAACCCTAAAGCTTCAGCATCCGCCATCTCTTTTCTCCCGTGATTTTCGTCACTGCTATAGGCTTCATGATCACTCCAGTATAAACAACCACTACACCACTGTATTCGTCTTGCAAAGACAAGCACAACGCCACCAAAATCACCATCATCGGAGTATCGACGCACTCACACGCGCAACCAATAGCCTGTAGTACCCCTTAACTGCGTCGTCTCGAATTTTGGGCTCTACCGCCTCAACCAGGGCTCCAAATTCAATTCACAATATACCATAGGAACTATCTCAACGAGACGATTCCAAAAACATAAAGATCCTCTCCAGAACAAGTCACACGCACCACCTTTCCGTGGTGCGTTAGATCTACTCGCAGCCTCGCCTCATCAGTAATAAAGCCCAGTCAGCAATACACATCAGCGCCACCTTAGCACCCAATCAGGGCTACATCAATGTTGACACGTGCCACATCAACGTTGACCTATGCCACCTCAGTGCCACCTCAGCGTTGACCCATGCCATATCAGCGTTGATCGCCTGCCACGTCAACATATCTGCCCTCGCCACGACACCGTTTAATAAATAATATTCTTGGGGCCTGTTCAGGCATTTTTTGACCGATTTTCTTTGAACTTGGACTGGTTTTTGGGGGGGTTTTGACGTTTTGATTCTGTTTTCGGCCTCCGTTTTGTGGTTTGAGGCTCATAGAATATACTTTCTATTATATCTGTGTGGTTCCTACACTGGTTCACCTGATTTTCATTCCTAAACCGGTTCACCCGATTTTTCATCCAGTCCTTGAAGATTCAATATTAGTTTCTGGACAATTTCAGCATTATGAATCTATCTGTGACAACAGTTTCTCCAGGTTCAATAATGATGTCTGTGGGTTCTTTGCTCATTATCAATGCTAAAGAGGGTTTGGATCCTACCTCCACTATTGTCACCATGTCTATTGCAGATTTGGTCTCATTCCTCCTTCATATCTTCTCCAAAAATATTAATGGTACAAACCTTTCCTCTGCTCTCTTACTTACTACAAATAACTCTTCTTAGTTGTTTTATTTCGTCTGTTATAATCATATGACATTTGATCCCAATATTTTTTCAACCAAACTATCCACAATGAATATCCCTAGTATTCATACCGCTGATGGTTCTCAAATGCCCGTTACCCATATCGATCAGGTTGTTTTTTCCCATCTTTTTATTCCTGACACGTATTTGATTTCAAAACTCACCTTAAATCTCTTATCTGTTGGACAAGTTTGTGAATTGGGATTTGAAGTCATATTCTCTAATAATGGTAATCGTGTGCAGGATCCTCAGATAGGAGAAACTTTTGGGACTAGTTGTAAGGTTGGACGCCTATTTGAACTTACCAGTTTTTACCTTCCATCTCCAACTCCACCATTACCACAACCACATGTCCCTTCATCAACCTGTGCAACCTCACTACCACCGCCAGTATCATCTCCCTTATACTCATCCTTATCTCTGCAACCACCAGTATTTCTCTCACTATCCCAAATTTGGTATGCTCGTTTAGGCCACATTTCATCTAACCGACTCAAATCGCTTATCTCTAGCGGTCAGTTAGGTTCAGTTCAGCATGAGTCCTTCAAATGTATTCATTGCCAACTTGCAAAACAACCTACCCTACTTTTCAAAGAGAGTCAATCTATTTTCCTTGCACCATTTGATCTAATTCATTGTGATATTTGGGGGCCTTCTCCCCATGCCTTGATGGGTAGTTGTCATTACTTTATTATCTTTGTGGACGACTACTCTCGATATACATAGTTGTTTCTTATGAAACATCAATCCGAATTATTTCAGATATATTCTGAGTTCTCTTTTATGGTTCAAACCCAATTTTTTAGAAATATCAAAGTTTTCCGCTCAGATAATGCAATGGAATACAAAGATCGTGCCTTCCTTAACCTGCTTCGCAAAAATAGCACGTTCTCCCATCGCTTATGTCCTAGTACATTCCAACAAAATGGACGAGTCGAACACAAACATAGATGTATTCTTAACTCAGTTCGTGCTCTCCTCATTTCTTCATCATGTCCTGAGCGTTTTTGGGATGATGTTGCCTTCACAGTCGTCTACACAATAAACCGTGTCCCTTCCGCTGTAATCCAAAACCAATCTCTATTTAAGCGCCTTTTCAGTAAACCTCTCGATTACTCTGAACTCAGAGTCTTTAGTTGCTCCTGTTTTATTCTTCTCAAACCACATGAACACAACAAACTGGAACCAAGGGCTCATCTGTGTTGTTTTATTGGATATGGCTTCGAACACAAAGGGTATCGGTGTTGGAATCTCATTTCTAAAACCCTTCGTATCTCGCGACATGTCGTTTTTTTGGAAACATCAAATGTTTTCTTCCTGATGGTCATTTGACATGTCCACCCTCACCAACTCTAGATACTTTACTGATCCATCCATTTAGTTATTTCCAGATGATACAGTTCCAAGTACTGTTGAATCTACTTCAGCACCATCAGTTGAGTCTAGCCATGTATCTTATGTTAAGCCCACCCCATACCCACCAGTTAAACCCACTCCAGAACCACTAACTGATCGCAACCTTCCAACTCCAGCGACCATGCCTAAGATTTCTCCTGTGGCCGATGATCCTGTATCGCCTTTCTTTGAAACCCACGCCCCAAATCACCCTCGCCAATCTACCAAGGTAAATCATCCTCCACATTACGTTTATGATTTTCATTATTTTTCTACTATACTTCATTTACATGAGTCTCAATCCTATAAGAAGACTAGTATTAATCCTCTTTGGCAGAAAGTAATGGACGAAGAACTTCAGGCCGTCGCCAAAACTCATACTTGGGATATTGTTGATCTGCCCCTGGAAAAACTCCAATTGGGTGCAAATGGTGTTTAAGATCAAGACGTTTTCTGATAACTTTTTTAAATGATATAAAGCCCGACTTGTTGCCAAGGGATTTGCTCAGGAATATGGCATTGATTATGAAAAGACATTTGCTCTAATGACGAGGCTAACATATATCCGTATACTTCTGTCGTCACCGCCATTGGAAAATAGACTCTCTTTCAGATGGATGTCAAAAATTCATTTCTTAATGGAGATCTTCTTGAGGAAATCTATTTGCATACCCCTCCCAGCTTGGCTGCTCCTCGAAATAAAGTTTGTCGCCTTCGCCGTGCCCTATATGATTTGAAACAATCTCCACGTGCCTAATTTGCCAAATTCAGCACTACTATTCATCAGTTTGGATTTACACCTAGTGCTCATGATTCGACTCTGTTTATTCGCCATATTGCCAACGGTATTATCCTTCTCTTACTATATGTGAATGATATGGTTATTACTGGAGATGATCTACGTGGTATTTCTGAACTCAAAAAGTTTCTTAGTAGCCAATTTGAGATGAAAGATCTTGGCATGCTCACCTACTCTCATCTGGTTTTTATGGATATTCTCTCTCCCAGGCCAAGTATGCCTCAGGTCTCATTTCCAAGGCTGGGATCACTGACTCAATCACTGCCACTACTCCTCTCGAGCTAAACGTCAAGCTTACCCCACTTGATAGTTCACTTATTCAGGATGCCACTCTGTATGGTTCCTCAGTAGCCAATTTGAGATGAAAGATCTTGGCATGCTCACCTACTCTCATCTGGTTTTTATGGATATTCTCTCTCCCAGGCCAAGTATGCCTCAGGTCTCATTTCCAAGGCTGGGATCACTGACTCAATCACTGCCACTACTCCTCTCGAGCTAAACGTCAAGCTTACCCCACTTGATAGTTCACTTATTCAGGATGCCACTCTGTATGGCCAATTAGTTGAAAGTCTTGTATATCTTACTATCACTCGCCCTGACATTGCCTATGCCGTTCATCAGGTCAGTCAGTTCTTGTCCGCTCCTCGGACCACCTATTACTCAACTATTCTTCGCATTCTTTGGTATGTCAAGGGTACTTTATTTCATGGGCTTCATTTCTCAGCTCAGTTTGCTCTCATTTTGCAAGCTTATTCTGATGCCAATTGGGCTAAAGACCCCACCAATAAACGCTCAACCACTAGTTACTAATTCTTTTTGGGCAATTCTCTTATTTCCTGGCGTAGTAAGAAACAAACTATGGTTGCTCACTCTAGTACTGAAGCTGAATATTGTGTCATGGCTGATGCAACTCAAGAACTTCTCTAGTTTCGATAACTACTCGCTGACATGTGCATCTTTTCTCCTGTTGCCATTATCCTACACTGTGATAACAGAAGTGCTATTCAGATCGCTCACAATTATGTATTCCACGAGTGTACAAAACACATCGAAACTGATTGTCACTTCATCCGTCATCACATTTTCCAAAATACAGTTCGTCTATAATCCGTCAGTTCAGCCGATCAGACAGCAAACATTTTCACTAAGGCTCATCCACCCAAACGTTTTCACTCTCTGGTTTCCAAACTCAAGTTCACCTCCCACTTACCGCCTTGAGTTTGAGGAGGAATGTTAATGTAATAATGGGTTTAAGCCCACTTAGGCTCATTAGGACAAACCCTAACCCCCTTTTCCCAATATATATACTTGTGTATATGGTGTTTGTAAATTTGTATCTCTTTCTCATAATATCAATATATGATTCATTCTCTCACGTTTCAATTATCTTAACAATATTATTGTTAGATACCATGGATATTTACTTAGAATATATAAGGTTGTGTTTTCGGTCCTATCTCCATAGCTAGTCCTCTCTCTACCTCTCTCTTCACACTCTTGACTTGATTTTTTTTAATCACATTGAATCAACTCAAATCTATTCCAGTCTCTCTTGATCTAGTAAATCAAATACTTGTAAGATTGAATGAACACTATCAGAAAGAGTTCTTCATGAAAATACTGTTAGAAACGGGATACTTGTGACATTCAGGAAGAGAAAAAATCATACCTCATGAACCACTGGCTATGAGGTTAAAGCACGCACCAAAAGTATTTGATCTTTTTAATACAATAGGATTAAATTTAATTTGATTTCCACAAAGTGATTCAAAGTTACGGAAAATAAAAAGATAAAATTGATTTAAAATTTTTCTATCCGCTGAGCAAATCTAGTGCTTTATTTTTTATTTTCTTCAAATGATATCAAAGATATAACAACTAAACTTTTGTTACTTATGTAGGGTCGGCTATATGAATTCATTTACGCTATAGAGATCGATCAAGAGTCATCCCCTCCATCAGGTTTAATATCGCTAAATCATTTCTAATAATTTCGTCCAACGTCTTCTTAAGTCTATCTCTCCTTTTAGTAATCCTTTGAACTTGAACTAAATCACATTTTCTCACTGATACTTTTATGGGTCTTCTATGCACATGTTCAAATCACCGTAAACAATTTTCTCTATAATTTTTTTTTCGATGGATGTTATTACTAAATTCTTTCTAATTTTGTTATTTTTGTTGGTATCAGAGTTATGTTCGTGTTATAACGCAAAATAAATAATTTGTTTATGAAATGTGAGAATGCCAGAACATAGGTAGACTCGATGGTTTATTCTTTCAAATTGTATTTTAATGTTGGATCACGTGAATTATGTGATGGTTATAAACTTAGACCGATTGAGCTATGTATTGGTATGTTTTAATGGTTTTAGTATTGGAAAGGCTCGATAATTTATTTAATAAATTTTATTTAGTTTGAGCGTTTGTATGTTTTGCCTAATATCTCTTATAGGACTTTCCCTCTAATATACTGTTTTTTTTTTTTCTAAACATGACTTTATTTCATTATATATTTTGTTTTAATTTAAAAATACAAAGATGAGATTGATGAGGACATGAAAAGAGGAGTGAGAGGAACATAGGGTGATGGAGACCAAGAGTTGACAAAGTGTAAACATTGTATTTTTGTCCCACCTGAGATACTCACAACTTAATATAATTTTTCCTAACAAAACTCGAATTCTCAAATTTTTAAATTTTTCAGGGGCTCTAGCGGGAAACGCTATCATTTTTGTCAAATCTTTTACAAAAATCCTTTCTCAAGGTGAAACACATGCAAATATAACGTTTTTAAAAGTCGAAAATATTGAGCATGAATCAAACACCCGAGAATGACTAATTAGGCTCCAATTTTGTCAAGAGTATTTTTGGGAATTAATAAAAAAATTGCTTCTATCTTCGGTAGGTTTAATTGATTTCAAACAATCTATTAAATTAAATTATGGGTAATTAATTTTTTAGTCCTCTATAGAGATCCAATAGAGAAAAAAGATCCCCTGACATGAACAATTAAGTTTTCAGACCCTACCAAATTTTTAGAAAAAAATCATTCATTATGACCCTCCATGTTAACATTTATTTACAAGTCTGTCATTTTGTCATTATGCAACAAGACAAATTTGAACAACAAAAAATGTTAACGTTAACGTAACTTGTTCAAGTAAATACCACTTACCTATATTACAATATTACATTGTGATTGACATTAACGTTATTAAATCCATTTTTTTTTGTTAACGCATCATCTTCCAATCTGTCTGTTTGTGCATTACGTTAATGTTAACTCATTTTATCACCAGACTTATTGTATATTTTTTCTCTTGAATATTTATCATATTTTTTGTGTGTGTTAACGTTAATGCATTTTTATTTTTTTTTGTGTTTCATATTATTGTCTCTTTCATTATTTGTTTTGTGTGCATTAACGTTAATATTAATTGCATTAATGTTAATGTAAATACAACCCAACACATTAATTTAATTGCGTTAACGTTAACGCGATTACAACCTAACACATTTAATTTTCTTGGGTTAATGTTAACACAATTACAATCTAGCACACTTAACTTAATTGTGTTAACGTTAACGCAATTACAAACCCAATACATTTAGTTATGTTAACGCTCAACATATTTAGTTGTGTTAACGCTCAACTTTAGAGAGTGAGTGAGAGAGAGAGCTTAGAGAGAGAGAGAGAGAGAGAGTGAGTGATAATTAATATAAATAAGAGAGAGAGTTTGTTCAGGGGTACATATGTCTTTTTAGTGTTCTTTTTGTTTTTTTGGAGAACTAAAAACTTAATTGATTGTACTATTTGGTCTGAATCCTAATCAAAAATAATTTTTTTTTCAATGATCTCTCTACGGGGACTATATAATAAAAAACTCTTAAATTATCTGAAAATGTATTAATTGAATCTTTGATTAAAACCGAAGAAATCTTGGGGCAAAATCAAGACTCAATTAAGCACTTTCAGGGGTCTTTTTGTAATGGGAATTCAAGTAAATAAAAATGTACTCTTTGATTAAGCATGAAAAGAACTGAAAAACAAAGTTTGAAAAAAAAAAAAAAAAATCGATAACCAACCATCCAATCATATATTGGGGGTTGTTTGTAAAAAATTCGTTTGATCAAATCACATTTAATTAGGGGTTATTTGGAAGCAAAAAATTTCAAGTTGAGGAACCCTAATCTTATATAATTAAGGTCCAAAATAAAATTAAAATCGTCATCAAATGACTACATATGACTAACATCCTAGTGATTTCACTTTGGCCAATCAAAATTGGACAAAAAAACATATTTAATTTCAAAAATATTTTCAATTTATTTTTTAATCAATCATTAGATTATTTTAGGACCCACCTGTATACTCACTGAAATCTAAATTGAATACCTAGATATTCCCTCAAACTAGCCAACAGGAGTCCAACCACGTATGTGGTTGGATCATATCTCTTTCTGTAACACTACACTAGGGTTACAGCTTGTGATGCGTACCACTAATAGTTTGGCTATAAATAGACAAATTTTTATCCCGGGGAAAAAAATAATGAATTCAGAGCGAAAGAGAGAACCCGAAATACTATTATGCTCACTTATCACACAAGCCGACAACCAACAAAGAAAAATATTTCGAACCTAGGTATATTGAGATTATTCAAGTTCTATTTAATGATGTTAAATTCTCTTCTTTGTTAAGTATTTTATCTCTATTATTTAAGTGTAGTAATATGTGTCGGGATTAGTGTACTTACTTACTACTTAGACCACATCAATGACATCAGCAAATAAGGGTTTAGAACGTCCTAACAAGTATTTTCACACCACTAACAAGTATTTTCACACCATAGATTATTTTTATTTAGGTTAGGATCTCTCTTGCCATCACGGTTTTCTCATACGAGTCAAAACCGTGAAACGGCTAGGTTGAGAAATTTCTTAATTAATCCAAAATTTGTGTACCCGGTTGATTTAGGCAAAATCACATAACTCATTCTTATCCGAAAAATCACTTCTAAAAGAAATGACTAAAAACTTCATCATATGAAAAGTGCCTTTCGTACACATCAAAATCAAGAAAATTACCGCTTGTTTTGCATGCCCCACATTTAACATATCTATCATATGATTCAACGTTTCTATATAGAATTAAACTGAAACTGTTCAGAATAACAAACAATTTTGGTTTTTGAAATTTTCAATTTAAGCCCGCTGAAACCAAGTTTTCGGCATATTTCGGTTTACAATTTTGGTTTTGGAATTTTTCTAGTTCCCATAAATTTCAATTTACTTTTCACTATCAAACTGATTTCAAATAAAATTTTGCCAAAAATCAATTTTAAAGTTTAGAGAAAATAAACGAATTTTTATATAAACTTTTCGATTTAAATCCATCAAAACCAAATTGGTGCATTTTGTTTAGCAAAATTTATTATATGCTCCTTAAAAAAAATAGAAATTAAAAAAATAGACCCTCAACTAACACAATAGAATTTTTAGCACTTAAAGATTTTTAAAAAATAGTCATCTATTCTTTGAAAATCTTTTTTTATTATTTATAAACAATGTCATTCTGTAAAAAATCGTAAACATTCAAATTTTTATTCTGCTATTTTTAGCATTTTAATACATTTTATGTAATGGTCCGATTTCCCAGGACTGCCATATAATTTCTCTCTTTGGAGAATTAATACTAAAATCGAATATCCATTACAAATCTAAGAAATTTTACAATTATGGCAATAGTTATAATTATCGATTTAAATTTTACAATACGACGACAATAATTATATTAAATTTATCGAGTCAATTTTTACAACAGTAAATATTAATTACAATTATTACAAATAGGGATTCTAATATAATTCCTAGCACAGATTTATTCTCACCGGCCCTGCAATCAAAACTGTGAAGTTGTGAGCTAACGTTCTTTAGAATGCAACTCCTCCACTACATGCATTTAATTAATATGACAAATAAACACATAGGCATGACTTTCACATAATTTTCACATAATCATAATTATTTTATGAGAATTAAACAACTATAATACTATAAATCTCTCACTAAAGAAATTAAGTACACATATTAAAAGAGTTAAAAATTCTACCAAAAATTCGAAGCCAAAATTTGAATCAGAATCGGAATACTAAAAAAAATCCAAAATCTATTATAGTTAAACAACTGTAATGATTATTTCAATATGAACTGTTTCAACTCAAATTCCTGTTGCTGCCGCTCCCATTCTCCTCTTTTGATCCTCTATATATGTATAGATATATATATGTTATCTCCTATATTATAACAAGAATCGTATAATGATTCTTATTATATGATTATAATATAATTCATACACATGCATGCCAATATATGTGGCCGAAATGTACCTTCTTTTTTTTTTTTTTATGATCACAAATAGGTTACTTAAGTATTAAGAATTTAGAAATTATATTTAACACTTTTATAATTTATATTAAACCCAATAATTATACTTATCTCTCTAAAATTATCGAATATTATTTATAAATTTTCATAATATACAAAATAATCCAAAAATAATATTTTCAAAATATAAATTTAACATTCAATTCCAAAAATCATCAAGTATATATTTATACCACGAATTTATAAAGTCGTCCTTAAAAATATTAAATTTATATAAAATAATATTTTTCAAAAATATAAATTTTCAGAGTACTACATTTTAACTCTGATTTTACTGTTGCAAATGTTCATTATTCTTTATTTGAGCGAATTTACATTTTTTTTTATAATGTTAGCATGTTCTTTTTCTTCACGTCCTTTGTTAAGTTCACAAAATTAACAAGAAAAAACATTCACGTTCTTGTGTTTGTGATCATTCACATTACTATCTAAAATAGTCATGAATATTCAGGCGAATTTAGTAAAAAAAAATCAAAGCTAAAACCAACAAAGAACAACAAATTAAAAACATTGAAAATAAACTTTAAAATCAACAAAGTACAAACTTGGTATGGACATTCGCCGAAAGTCAAACCGAACCAAAAAAAAAAAAAATCAACGAAAAACACATTAATGGGAACATTTAGTCGAACCACACGAACATTCACTTAAGTCACTCAATAACAACAAATCAACACATTGAAACCCCCTAATATCACCAAAAACGAGATCAGTATCAACATTCATGAATCATAAAAGCATATCTAAAATACATTCGAACATCCACAAAAATACAAATCAAGAACATCAAAGAAGATCAACGAAAAAAACATTCACGTGAATAAACATAACTCCACAAAAATCAACAAAATCAAAACAGATCTACCCCGGTGCAAACATTCACAAAAAAATTTAAAAATAAAAAATAGTGAAAATATCCCTAAAAAGCTCAACGGAAGACAAACAAGTATGTACATTCACCAAATCTGAATACCCCCAAAACACATACCAAAAAAAATGAAATATCCCCAAACCACATACCAAAAAAAATGAACATTTAGATCTGGAAAATCACTCAGATCTAAAAAAAAATATGTTCTAGAATTTTCCAGATTTAAACCTGATTTTGGCCAGGGAAGATAGAAAGCCAATGGTTTAGAGAAAGATGTGAACCAGCAGGTGACGGGCATGAGCACGATTCGATCTTCGTGATGAGCAGGAGCACAATGGGCGACAGGCAGGAGCATGATCCAATAGGCAACGAGTGACGGGCACGACAGCTAATGGGCAATGGGCACTAGCACAACGGTCTGCGACGATTCACGACGGTTTGCGACCAGCAGATCTTCGGCGACGAGGCGACGGGTAGATCTTCGATCAATTGTCCTGCGAGAGAGAGAGAGAGAGAAAGACCAATAAGGGATTCGTAGTCCTACGTCTGAGAGAGAGAAGAAAGATCAAAGATGAAATGAGGGAAATGAAAATAAGTTAGATGCCAAGGTTTCATTATATATATAAGGGTATAATAATCCATTTATTATATCTTTTAACTATCAAAGGACTAAATACTAACAAAAACCAAGAAAATAATTAAATACTAATTTATTTATTTATTTTTGGTTAAAAGGCTCGTTGAGGAAAAAGAGTGTGAAATTTGGGCTAAAAGAAACCCTTTGTTAAATATCGCATTGTGGAAATTTCCATTTCTTGGAGCTTTAATTCAATTCTCCACTATTCAAACAGTTTCAGATTGTTTTTCAATATCGCATAATGAACAAATTTCATATTCTAAATTTTTCAAGTTGAAACCATTCAAACTAAGGTTTCAACGCGTTTCAGTTGATACTGTATTCTAGAATTGTTGTTCCAAAACACTAATGGCTCGTTTGGTTGAATGGAATGGAATGAGGGTAGAATGGAATGGAATAAGGAATGGAATGAGAGAAGGAATGTAATGGAATTGTCAATGGAATCACTATTCCATTATCTTGTTTGGTTGGTATGGAATGAGAGAAGGAATGGAATAGTGAAATATAGTAAAATTACCATTATGCCCTTATAAAATTATTATTCGATTCTCTTGTTTAGTAGGTACGAAACTAGTGAAGGAATAGAATGAAATATAATAAAATTCTCATTATGCCATTCCTTCATTTTATTATATTTCACTATTTCATTCAATTTTAAGTTTTTATTTTCTAATTTCTGTTTCTGTTCTCAATTTTTAGTTTCTATTCTCTAATTTCTGTTTCTGTTCGCAATTTTCAGTTTCTGTTTTCTAATTTCTGTTTTCGTTCTCAATTTTCAGTTTATGTTCTAAATTTTTTGTTTATATTCTCAATTTTCTGTTTCTGTTTCTGTTCTTAATTTTCAGTTTTTGTTCTCAATTTTCAGTCTGTTCTCAATTTTCTATTCTCTAAATTTCTATTTTTGTTCTCAATTTTTAGTTTATGTTCTCAATTTTCTATTTTTGTTCTTAATTTTTATTTTTTTGTTCTCAATTTTATGTTCTCTAATTTTATGTTTTTGTTCTCAATTTTCAGTTTATGTTCTCAATTTTCTATTTTCGTTCTCAATTTTTTGTTCTCAATTTTTTGTTTCTATTCCCAATTTTTTGTTCTCTAATTTCTATTTATGTTCTCTAATTTTTGTTTCTGTTTTTAATTTTTAATTTTTGTTCTCAATTTTCAAGGGTTTAAATATAAGGGCTATTATGTAATTTAGGTTATTGATTCCATTGAGTTGGAATCCCATTCCACCTTATCTCAAATAGAATTTCATTTCACCTTATTTCATTCCATGATTCCATTGGAGAACCAAATAACGAAATAGGAATCGAGGATGGAATGCGATTCCATTCCGCCCCCGATTCCTTCCAATCAAACATGCCGTAAAGGGATAAAACAAATAAGTGCTTAAAACTGATTATATTAAGTGTTTAATTAATTAAGTTTGTTTGATAAATGCAATTAGTATTACTTAATTAATTAAGTTAACTTAAAAATTAAGTCAAAATATGAGTAAAAAATTAAGCCAATGACCATTTACTTATTTCATTTTGCTTAATGCACTCCATTATTTTTCACTTAAAAAAATTATGTTTTGATTATTTTACCATTGATCTCCTATGATGATTTAATTAGAGTTAGGTTTAATGAGAATTGGATTAATTTTGAATTATTTTAGGATTTTAATTTTATTTTATATTTAAATTATTGTTATAATTTAATTTAAGCAATCAAACTGCATAAAAAATACATAATATTATATATTTTTGGGTTAATTTTTACTGGCACCTTGATTTTATTGTTTTGGTCGTAATTTTTTTCCCTCCATATTATATTGATTCAAAGGTAGTTATGTAAATTAAATAATTTTTAGCATACAAATTTTGTACTTATTAAATAAAAAAAAATCAACACTTAAATTTTAAGTATAATTTTATCAAACAACCTTATGATATTTTAAAGGTTATCAAACATACCCTAAATTCAATTTTTTACCATCAAAACGATCACGATCAGATTTTTCTCAAAACATTTTTTATATTTTTGTCTAGCAGATATATTTTTTTCTTTTAACTTTTCCATCCAAACATATTTAGATGGAGTTTTTGTCCAATTTCATAACCTACAAACTTTTGGGTTTGGTTTCCTCCATGTAGAGATGGCCCAATGCTTTCTTTGGTAGGGTCCAGGAAAAAGACACAAAAGGTCATTTTTGTCTTTTTAATTTGAACCTAATTGAATGCCTCATTTGTTTATATCTAAAATTTCATCAGATTAGGCTGGGAACAAGCAAACAAATGCGAGAGAGAGAGAGAGAGAGGGAGGAAGAGTTGTCCATTCAATAACTTTATTGCCTAATTTTTTATAAAAAAAAAAATGATTATTTGGAAGTTGATCCTTGGTCTGATTTATTTCAAATTTGGAAAAAACATTCATGACTCATGGTTATACAAAATAAATGATGGAGATCTATTTTGGATCCCTCTGCATTGGGATTTTATTGGGACTATGTCAGTGTTGTTTGGAGAATTCTTTGGGTGTGATCTTTTCATTTTCTCTATTAGATCTTATTCTATTGCCAAGATTATTTGATCTTGAAGAATTTGTAGTTGTATACCTTTAGTTATAACTAGGGAGAACTTGTATATCTAATTTGTTGTGATAGTGGAGATTTTGAGTAGATTTCGATCCTATTATTTTTTCTCCGCAGCTTGGCGAGGCTTTCCACATTAAAATTCACTTGTCTTATTGTGATTTTGATTGTGGGGTGTTATTTATTTCAAGTATCACTCTATTATTTGATTTCCATTGGGTTCACACAAGAAAGGGATAAGCTAGTTTTTCCGTTGTACGTTCTTATTCGATAAGTTTTTGAGTATGTTGTTTTATCCCATTAAATTGGTATCTAAAACAAGGTTGGATTTTATCAAATATCTTGTGTTGAACAATGAAAGAAAGCTTGTGTAGAATAGTTACTTTGAATAGTTCGAATTATCACACTTAGAGAGGAAAAATGAAAAATCTTCTTTGTATGAAACAATTTCATTTATTGGTGTTTACCACAAAAAAGTGTGAAAATATATTTGATGAAGATTGGAACTTGTTACATCGGCAATTGTATGGATACATAAGGTAGTGGGTAGATGATAGTGTTTTGAACTACATTAGTAGAAAGAAACATGCACGTACACTTGGACTAAACTTGAGGATTTGTATTCTCGGAAGATAGGAAACAATAAAATGTTTGATGCATAAATTGTTAAGTTTGAGGTACCAAGACGAAACTCCATTGGCAGATCACTTGAACGCATTTTAGGGATTAATGAATCATCTGGCTGGAATGGACATCAAGTTCAATGATGAGATTCATAAGTAATGGTTACTTAGTACTTTGATGAACTCTTGGGAAATGTTTAGAACATCGATATGTAATTCATCTCCAGACGGTGTAATCGATATGAATTTTACTAAGAGCAATATTTTGAACAAAGAGACAAGAAGAAAATCACAGGGTTCCTCTTCATAGTCGGACATCTTGGTTACAAAAAATAGGGGGAGGAGCAAGAGCAAAGGTTTAAAGAACAAATATAAAGGCAAAAGCAAGTCCAACAAGTTTGCTAATGTGGAGTGCATCATTATGGCTTAAAGGGGCACATCAAAAAATACTGCAGAAAATTGAAGAAAAAGAACAATATAGAATACAAAAAAAAAATAATAGACAGAATGATGATTGGGTTACCGCCACCACTACTTCCGAAGACTTCTTCATTGTTCATGAAGATGATGTTATTAATCTAGCATGTCATTAAACCAACTGAGTCATTGATAGTAGTACCTCTATTCATGCTACATCTTGAGAGAATTTTTTCACTTCCTATATCATCGGTGAATTTGGGACAGTGAAGATGCGAAATGATGGTTTGAACAAAAATCATTGGCAATTGGGATGTATGCTTGGAGACCAATAATGATGCAATGTTGCTCTTGAAAAATGTCAAACACATTCCAGATATTCGCTTGAATTTGATTTATAAAGACAAGTTAGATTGATGCACCCCAACTTCTTGAAAAAGATTATAAAAAGAGAGAGAGAGAGAGAGAGAGATAACTTAAGCAGATTGTAGAAAAAGAAGTCGCCACCTGGAATTGAGTTTACATGGTATGTTAGGTCACCGAATTTTTAGGAAAAAAAAAAAAAAAAACTTTAAAAAAAAATAAAATGGCTTAATTAAAATTTTGACTCCAAAAACACAATTCGACCAAAGATTCATTTTGAAAAGGTTCAGAGGTCAATTACACTTGGGGAAGTTATTAGCCACCCAAGACGCCTTTCTGTTACCTTATCCAATTAACTCTAATAAAAAATTAAGTCCGAATGTTATATTTTATTTTGAAATCTCCTCCTAAAAAATCTTTTTGGTTTTTTTTGTTCTTATTTTTTTTAATTAAGGTGGTACAATTTTTTGGTATTTTTTTTCGAAATGTTTCCTAGATACGGTCGCTTGTCAAACATTAATGATTTAACAAGGATGATCCTAAGGGGGTTTTAATGTAGTGAAATTTTAAATTTAGTTTATCTTGATAAAAGAAGGATAAAAGAATTTTGATGCATGCTAAAATATATTTTTGGGAAGAATGCAAAAGTTGTTTTTTTTTTTTTTTTTTTTTTTTTGAGTTATCCTTTTTTCCAAAGTAAGTAAAAAAAAATGAAAAGTGCATAGAAATTCTCTTTATTTTCAATTTTGACGTGACAGGAGGATTTTTTTTTTTTTTTAGAAGAAATATAGGGGAGAGAATTAGTTTAGAAAAACAAAGTAAAAAACAAATATTTTTTTAAGAACACAGACTTTTTCCTGAAAATATTTTTAAATATGAAGATAATTTGGAAGGACTCCCCTGTTTTAGTGATTTTTCATAAATTCTCATCTTTTTTGAAAAGGCAAATTTTCTCAGCAATCACATAAAACTTGTTTTTTTATTTTTTTATATATATTTTAAGAACAAAAGGAATAATTTCTCTTTTTTGTTTTTTAGGAAGACTGTTTTTTAAGGGGAAAAAAACCAATTTTACATATTTTTTAGATGATGAAATTAGGAATATGTGACATACAAATGAATTTTTTTTCATTTTATCAACTTAGCCGAAACTCAAAACTCAGCTTAGGGAAGTGTTTTCCTAAACTCACCGTTTTGAGATTTCATACAGGTTGGAAAATTCGAAATAATGGTACGAAAAATTGTCCCTTTCTCATATTTCAAGCTAAGGTTTTCTTATATTTTATATTTTCATATTTCAACATAAACAATCCTTTTTTTGGTATTAAAATGCGAGGAAATGTGTATATATAGAGAGAAATGTAAAGGCAGTAAATAAAATGTGAAATGCAAAATTGCAAAAAAGTACAGAACAAGAAAGTAAAATGCGAAAAAATAAAAGCACAGAACACGAAAGTAAATGAAGGAAAGTAAAATAAATTTTTTTCTTAGACATTCCCCAAAATGTCCTCTTAGTTTAATTTTAATTTTAGCTCTATTGAATTCAATGTTTTGATGAATAATTAAGTGTTAATATTTTTATGGAATTAATGTTTTTACTGAGTGGTTTCAGATTTATAGTTCCATGTAATGTGTTTAAGAAGAGGAATTTTCGAAGAGAAATCATTGAACAAAATATAACAGGTTTAAGATTGAAAATGATGAAGACGTGAAGAGTTTTGAAGACATTGAAGACAACAAGGTGAAAATAACTATTTACCTATATACTCTTAATGCAACCTGAATTAGGATCATGCACGACACTTAAAATAAATTAATTTTATGTGTATTAGTAAGAAGTGATAAATTTAAGATCCTAATATGTGTATTATTATGTGCTCCTTATGTAAAATGAATTTGATAATTGACCTAATTGAAAAATATGTTTTAAAGTATAAAAAGTTAAATTTTTGGATCAATTCGATCAACCGAGAAAAGCAATCGGTCAACGAAATCATAGAACTAGTTTTGGAGTTAAAATAAGGTGTTACTGATCCAGTCGGTCAACCAAATGAAGATGGTCGGTCAACCGTTTAAAACAGTGACCAAAATGAATGAGGAAGTAAGCACTCTGATCAATTCAGTCAACCAAATGGATAGAGATGGTAAACCGTTTGATTCAGTGGAATAAGAGGGCAAAAGGAGGAAACCCACTAATCCAGTTGGTCATCCGTTTGGGTGCAGTCGGTCAACCGACTAGTACAGTTAGTCAACCAACTGCTATAGTGAAATTAGCAACTATTTTGTTATTTTAGTCAAAACTATATGTTTTGTATGATTCCAAGAGAGGTTTTTTAGGGATTTGAGTGTAATTCAAATATGCATCACTTATATGATTCCTGTTAATTTGGTTCATTTAATTAAATATTCTTGTAATTAAAGTGTCATAATACTTTCTATTTTGATGCATTTCGATTTCAAAATGTTTTAAGGACCAAAATAAGATTTCTCAAGAATATATTTAAATAAAAAAGATCTATTTTGAACATATATGATATATGTGGTCTTAGGGTGTCATTTAATGACATATTATTTGAAAAATAGCCATTATAAGATATTTTTGAAATACCTATTATTAAACCTGCGAATTTTAAATATTTCTTTGTGGAAAATATTTGAAGTCAAAGATATGACAGAGATTTATGGGATTTTATTTGACCTTACGATTTAAACCATAAACTTAAATATAATTTTTTTTCCATATTTTCATTGACTAAGACCAAATTATTTTTAGGACTAAATTGTGAGATTTAAAAGTTACATTGTTGGTCAAATATAGCCGTTATGAATTTATATGATATATAGGGTCCATATTTATTGACATAACATTTGAAAACTAGTCGTTGGAGGGTTAGTTCTAGGTTTATTAATATAGCCCTGCGGGAATTAAGTTTAATACATTAAGAACAATCAGTTCAAATTATTCTAAGAGTTATATTTACGCTAAGATTTTCGTGAGAGATTTATTCAACGTTCTTGATCTAAACTGCTTGTGGTTTGGCGTCACCGACTTGTCTTTTATTACAATACTATCTTCGATGTTTCCCGGTGAGACCTTTTGAAACTTTGTTATTTTCTTTGAAGTTATATTATTATTGCCTGCTTGGTATAAGATTATTTAGAAAATCGTTTTAAACTTAAAAGCCTGGAAATCTTTTTGAACGATTTTATTTGGGTATTTGATTACGCGTTTAATTTGTGTTACCCATATTATTTATTAATCAGATTTTATTTGTCTCACATTGTATATATCACGTAGTAATTACTCGAGACATTAATTGAGTATATTTAGATTGAGGTAGTAGAAGCTCCTTATGAGAAGAAACTTACAGTTTTTTGTATTTGTGAGTTTGAGCAGATTAGACACGTTTAGACGGTGTCTAGTCAGGGTAGCTAAGTTTTTATCTTTTTCCTGTGAAAAACATTAGGGTTTGATCTTTGTCCTACAAAAAAATTAGGTTATTTTTTTTTCTTTGAAAAAAATTAGTTTTGATTCTTCCAGTAATTGAATTGTTATTTTGAGTAAATTATAAAGATTCATCATTCCCTGTGGAAAGGATAAGCGAGAAAGTGTTAAGTTAATATTTGGCTTGATAAAAAGACAGGATTCATCATTGGCCTAAGAAAATGATAGTTTGTAAGGGTTGATTTTGTGCCTATAAAAGAATTATTGTAAGGGTTTAGTTCCTACCTGATAAAGGGATCAAAGGGGTTTAGTGGATTGTTAATCTCCGTGGAGTTCAGAGGACTGGACGTTGGCAAGACTAGCTTGATCAAGCCAGGATATATCGTTTTGTACTGCATTATTTATTTTTTTATTATATTATGTTTGGGTGTGCAGTTAGTATTAAACACATATTCGTTGCGTGATTACAATAATAATTAATTTAGGAAAAATAATTATTTGATATTAAATATTTAAAGAAATTAATTGTTTAAATTTTAGTGACTATTCAATTCACCCCCTCTTAGGTAGCTCTTTGGGCCAACAATTGGTATCAGAACTGGTTTTAGCTCGATTAGACTTAATATCTTAGCTAAATCGATCACGTGGCACACACTATGGATAATATTGTTTATGTATCTTTTCTTGATAATGATTGATTTGTATATAATAATGTTATTTATTATTCTTGTGACATTAGTGGTAGTAATGGATATGATGATAATGAAAATATACATATTGTCATGAAAAAATTACTTTTTCTTACACTTCTTTTTGCTAAAGAAAACTTGAGTTTAAAAAGAAAAATTGATCTGAATGACTATTGTGGAACAAAAAAAAATTCAAACATTGTTTTTGAAATAAATAATTTACTCTCTAAAGTAGGTTGAAAATGAAAACAGAGTTTTGAAAGATGATTTTGACGTGATTTCCAAGCAAATGTCAGATCTTGAATTAAATATTAATTTACTTAAGAAAAATTTTAAAAAATCAAAATCTCATCTCAAGTCTATTTTAAGAAATTTTGAAAATGTTTCTTCCTATTTTAAAACAATCTATGGAAGTGGATATATTTCATTATCCCATTCTTCATCACTAGCCAATGATTATAATTTTGATATTGTTAGAAATTATTCATGCTTTACTTCTCGTTCTGTCTATGATAATCAATTGAAGTTGAGATGTAATTATTACAATAGAGTTAGGCATTTTAAAGTATCATGTCCGTTCATGTACCATAAGTTTATTTCTAACAAGAATGGATCCAAAATGAAATGGATACCAAAGAGTACTATACAAATGCCTTGTGCAGAGTTACATAATGACGGGACTAGAACGAAAGGAACAAACAAAAAGGTTATATCCAAGCCAAGACGGGAAACCACCAAGAATCTACAAGTAAATTGAAAAGATATACCAAAGCCAAGATGAGAAGTTACAAATAAGCCACAAGCGACACGTTCAAATAGAAAAGAAGTACCAAATCCAAGATAGGATATCACCAGGAAGCCACAAGCGACGCGTGCAAATAGAAAAGATATACTAAAGCCAAGATGAGATATCACTAAGAAGCCTTGAGTAACACGTGCAAATAGAAAAGATATACTAAAGTCAAGATGAGATATCACTAGAAAGCCTTGAGTAACATATGCAAATAGAAAATATGTATTAAAGCCAAGATGAGATATCACTGGGAAGCCTTGAGTAACACGTGCAAATAGAAATATCATTGAATCAAATGGCAATAATCAAAAGCTTAGAAGATATGGACACGCCAATAAAAATTGTGCATCCAAATCAACCGTTAGTACAAATGAAATAAAAAAACAAAGTTGTCCCTAAAGATATAAGTACTCCAAACCCTTCGCAGTTTAAGTTTATTAAATTTGTTAAAGAATGAGGTGTCCAGCATGCCGATTAGGAAAGTCAGTAATGATTTGTAAGACCTATATTAAATGATGTGTTTACTTGTTGTCTTAGAAACTTAGGATGGTGATTCTAAGAATCACATTTGATTAAAGTATATTAATATGTTTTTATGATATGCTAATATCTAGTATTGTCCATTTATTTGATTATATAAAAACATTTTATGTGATCTAAATTATTAGATAATATTGATTTATTGATTAAGATTGATTCATGTGATGGTCATTAAGCTTATCGTATTTCTCGTATCACATGTTACATACTTTATAAAATCAGTATTTAGCATGGTGTACTTTGTCGAGTTGTTTACACGTTTAGAATTTTTTTTTAAAAAATACTAAAATAGACTGATTTTAAACTTATTTACCAAAATAGTATTACCCGGTCCAAAAGCCAAACCCGGGGATCTGATCCTCGGATAATACTATTTTGGTAAATAAGTTTAAAATCAGTTTATTTCAGTATTTTGTTTTTTAAATTCTAAACGTGTAAACAACTCCTACTTTGCCGGCATGATCATATAAATTTAAGCTGGCATGGTTAGATATCGCTTTATGAAATTGTGTTAATCTATTTTTGATACCATTTGAATTATCATCTAAATATATTTGGCATATCAATCTATGCTTAGTAATTTGAACATGGATATCTTTATAAGCATCAAGTGCCTAACTGAATGCATGATAATACGAATTTAGCATACGTTTTATTTTTCTTGGTTTTGAATGATTATTATTCTATAAGGGATCTAGAATTTTATGAGATAATATCTTTAGTATGCAATTTTCCATGCATTAGATTTATGTCAATAGTTTTATAAATAAATTATATTATTATTGAGATATGCTTTCTATCCTATTGCGTTAAAAATTTCATGTTTTTTTATTCTATCTAAAGGAAATATATTAATTGGTATTATGAAATAAAGCATGTTAACTTAATTGAAATTATATAATTTCATGTTATATTGTTGAAATGTTTTGATGTCATAAAGATGGTTCGTATAGAAATTAATCTTAAAAATTGTTTTGATCATGATCCCCAATTTTTTTTATAATAATACTATTGGGGAAGAAAATATGATGTTAGGAATTTTTATTCTCCTTAGCATGAATTAATGTTTTCAATTATATAGGGAGAGAAGTTTTTATAGGTGGAATAATAGTATGTTATGCTTAAATTGAAAAAAGGGATGCATCTATTGAAAATGTTGATACATCCGATCACTTGCTGATATTTTTACCAAACCTCTAACTGAAAATCAATTTGTGAAAAGGTTTAGGTATGACTAGGCACAACGATGTATGCCTAGAGTGATATTTTTTTTTATTCTCTATCCCTACTTTTTAAGATGACAAAATGGGAGAAGTTGATGTTTAAGGAGAAGTTGATGTTTAGGGATTAGCCTAAATATTGCATTGATTAAAGGAAGAAGTTATTAAGAGCTTGAGCTTATGTTGAATATCTTTATTATAGTTTCATTATGTTTTCATTATTATGCTTAAATGAGTTGAAATATCCATCTTTGAATTTAGGAGGAGCGCGGTTACATTAGATTTTGTAGAAAACATCAAAATTAATTGTTATCTTCAAAAAGGGAGAGATTGTTGAATTCAATATTTTGATAAATAATTAAGTGTTGATATTTTTATGTGACTAATGTTTTTACTGAGTGGTTTTAGATTTATAATTTCATGTAACGTGTTTAAGAAGATGAATATTTGAAGAAAATATAACGAGTGCAAGATGAAAATGATAAAAATGTGAAGAGTTTTGAAGACATTGAAGACAACGAGGTGAAAACAATTATTTACCTATATACTCTTAATGCAATCCAAATTAGGATCACGCACAACACTTAAAATAAATTAATTTTATGTGTGTTAGTAAGAAACGATAAATTTAAGATCCTAATATGTGAATTATTATGTGCTCCTTATGTGAATTGAATTTAATAATTGACCTAATTAAAAAATATGTTTTAAAGTATAAAAATGTAAGTTTTCGGATCAATTCGATCAATCGAGAAAAGCAATCGGTCAGCCAAATCAAAGAGTGATTTTTGGAGTTAAAACTAGGTACTACTGATGCAGTCGATCAACCGAATGAAGATGGTCGGTTAACCATTTGAAACAATAGCTAAAATAAATAAGGAAGTGAGCACTTTAATCAATTCGGTCAACTGAATGGATTGGGTCGGTCAACCGTCTGATTTAGTGGATTAAGTAGGCGAAAAGAGAAAAACCTACTGATCCAGTCGATTAACCAACAGTTGCAGTCAGTCAACCAATTGCTATAGTAAAATCAGCAACTATTTTATTATTTTGGTCAAAACTCTTCGTTTTTTATGATTCCAATAAAGGTTTTTAAGGGATTTGAGTGTAATTCAAATATGCATGACTTATTATATGATCCCTATTAATTTAGTCCATTTAATTAAAGTGTCTTAACACTTTTTATTTTGATGAATTTCGATTTAAAAATGTTTTAAGGACCAAAATAAGATTTTCCAAGAATATTTTTAAATGAAAAAGATCTATTTTGAACATATATAATATATGAGGTCTTGGGGAGTCATTTAATGACAATTATTTAAAAAGTAACCGTTATGAGATATCTTTGAAATACCAATTATTAAACCTGCGAATTTTAAATATTGTTATTTTGTAGAGAATATTTGGGGTCAAAGATATAACAGAGATTTATGGAAATTTTTTTAACCTTATGATTTTGTCCATATACTTAAATATAATTTTTTCTATATTTTCATTGACTAAGATCAAATTATTTTTGGCACTAAATTGAAAGGTTTAAAAGTTACATTGTTGGTCAAATATAGCCGTTATGAACCTATGTGATATATAAGGTTCATATGTGTCATTTATTGACATATCATTTTAAAACTAGTCATTGGAAGACTGGTTCTAGGTCTATTAATATAGACCTGCGAAAATTGAGTTTAATACATGAAAAACAATCAGTTCAAGTTATTCTAAAAGTTATATTTACGCTAAGATTTTCGTGAGAGATTCATTCTACGTTCTGGATCTAAAGCGTTTCTGGTTTGGCGTCATTGACTTGTATTCTATTGCGATACTATCTTCGATATTTCCCGGTGAAAAGTTTCCAAGCTTTTTTATTTTCTTTGAAGTTATATTATTATTGCCTGCTTGGTATAAGATTGTTTAAAAATTCGTTTTAAACTTAAAAGTCTAAAAATCTTTTTGAACGATTTTATTTGGTTATCTGATTGCGTGCTTAATTTGTGTTACCTATATTATTTATTAATCAGATTGTATTTGCCTCACATTGTATCTATCACGTAGTAATTACTCGGGACATTAATTGAGTATATTTGGATTGAGGTGGTAGGAACTCCTTATGGGAAGAAACTTACATTTTTTTTGTATTTGTGAGTTTGAGCATATTAGACACGTTTGGGATGGTGTCTAGTCAGGGTAGCTTGGTTTAGAATTTTTTTTCTGTGAAAAAAATTAGAGTTTGATCTTTGTCCTGTAAAAAGATTAAGTTATTTTTTTCCCTTGAAAAGAATTAAGTTTTGATTCTTCCAATAATTGAATTGTTATTTTTAGTGAATTGTAAAGGTTCACTATTCCCTATGAAAAGGATAAGCGAGAGAGTATTAGGTTAATCTTTGGTCTGGTAAAAAGATATGGTTCATTCTTGGTCAGGGAAAAGAGTAATTTGTAAATGTTGATTTTGTGCTTTAAAAAAATCATTGTAAGGGTTTGGTTCCTACCTGATAAAGGGATCAAAAAGGTTTAGTGGATTGCAAATCTACGTGGAACTCGGGAGACTGGACGTAAGGAAGACTAACTTGACCGAATCAGGATATATCATTGTGTGTCGCATTGTTTATTTTCTATTATATTGTGTTTTGATGTGCACTTAGTATTAAACACATATCCATTGTGTGACTAAAATAATAATTAATTTAGAAAAATTGATTATTTGATATTAAGTGTTGAAATGAATTAATTGTTTAAATTTTAATAACTACCCAATTAAATTCCCCCCCCCCCCCCCCCCCTCTCCCGCCCCCCCTCTCTTGAGTAACTCTTTGGGCCAACAAGCTCCTCTATTTCAAGCGGTTCAAACAGAAAAATAAAGGTGTAGTTGAGGGTTCAAGAAAACTTACCATGACTTGGATGGTTTCTTCTTTTTTTTTTCCGTAGGAAGACTCGAATAAGGACACGTGCAAGAAGAAAACTCACGTATAACACACGTGAGCTCGAGTATGACTTGTGGACACTCACATGCAATGCACGTGAGCCCAAACATGATGTGTAAGTTCTCGAGGATTCTTCCCTAGATCCCAAGTTGAATACCAAGATCATCATCTTCAGTACCAACTACAATCTTGAGTCACCCAAGGAGTGAGCTCAAATCTACACGAGATAGTTCGTCCTAGGGATAATCGATGATGTCCCAACTTACGCTCTAAGCTCAGGCTTTGACCCCTACTCGAAAACGGTACCAACCAATCCTTAGGATTGTGTATCTAATTTAATAGGCACAATTCCCTCAATCCGACGAACCTCGCTATAATTAATGGGGATTGAATTGGATCTTTGGAAAGACTTATCAAACAAGTCTTCCCATATACCTATAAATATTAAGGGGATTGTCAAGTCAACATATGTACACTTTTCTAAGCCCATATGTTTTTAAAATTCCATAAGAACTCTACTTATTCCTACACCAGAGGTGCAATGCTCGCAAATCAACCGCGGTACATTATTTTGCAAGAACTAAGCCTTAAAGACAATTATATTTCGGAATCAAAGTGAATCATACCTGAAAATTCAAATTGACTTTGTCGAGAGAGAGTTTCTCTCTCTCTAATAAAGTGGGTCAAGGACAAGTGAAATGTTTTTTTTTTTTCTCATTCATAAGACCAAATAAATTAAAATTTAGAAATTAAAAAGCAACAAAAAAAAAAGAGAAATCGACTGAACAAAATGAGTAGGCTTAAGAACTTTCACATTGCGTTTGGGTTAAGAGATTTGATAAATGCATAAAATTTATAAATGATGAAATTTAAAAATTCTAATTTTTGAAATCTCATCATTTACAAATTTTTTGTTTAGGTAATTTTTTCTAAATGAAAAATTTAATTGTGCAATTTCATAATTCTCTTGTTTGGATATACAAGTATTTTTACACAAAATTTTGAAATCTATAAATTTTAATACTAAAAAATGTGTAAATATATCCCATAATATAATTTTTTATTTAGTAATTTAATAATTTAATTTTTGTAATATAATTTTTTTTCCTATTTTAATAATATAATTTTACTTTTAATTATACATAACTATTTTAATAATATGATTTTATACCTATTTTACAAATATAATTTTATTATATAATATATAGATATGAGAGAAAATGAAAAGTAGCCTTTTGTTGTGCAAGAATCATGAATCAATATTTCCATTTTGGAAGTGTGTTGGAAGGTACAGAGAAAGAATGAAACGAAGTTGCGAACGAATCGTTGTTGTCAGTACGCAAATTTGTGATACTAAGTTTTTTTCAGTGAATGCCAATTGAAAGAATTGCCTCTGAGATCTCTAAGTTTTCCCCCCTGATGCTGAAAAAAGAAAGAGGAGGAAAGCAAGAAGAGCCTGGAAGACAGATTTAGGGCTTCCCCAGGCTTTGGGCGGACAAGATTCTTCCTTTTTTGATGCCAAAAAACCATCTGGATGAATTTGATCTCCTCGTTTTCCCTGCAAAATTGCACCATGTTTTGTTCTGAAAATCCGTTTAAACCACTACTTTAAGCGGTAAAAGCAGTTGTTTTGGTTTAGTGTCACTGTTTTTTATTGTTTCTGTTTTGAAAACACTACGCACAAAAAAGACATATGGGAACTAAAAAATATGTTTCTGTTCCAGGATTTTTAGAACACTTTCTGGGAACAGAACAAAAACATAATTTGTCTTTGTTCCGAGATTTCTGTTTCTGTTCAAAGTTTTCCAAGAACAGAAACCAAAAAAGAAATGGAAACAAATGTGCTATGGTCCCGTTTGTTTAGTCTTTCTGTTCTAAAAGAAAAATGGAATAGAAACAGAAATCTAGGAACAATTCTGATCTGTTTTCAGAATATTCTGAAAATCTGGGTATAGATCCCATATTTTTGTTTCGGTTCCTAGTTTTGGGAACAGAAACACTAAACAAACACCACTTCAGGAACAAAATGGAGCATACAGCTGGATTGGGGGTTCAATCCGATGGGGAGGGATATAACCATTTGCCCATGACATAATAATTGTATGTGTTCCTTAGGTACCTGTGCAGCATTCTTCAGTGATCCCCAGCACTCAACGCGATTGTACTTTCTCGAACTAGAATGGAAATAAACACGAACGAGAGCATCCATGAGCTCTTGGTGCTCTTTGAATAGAACTGAATCTCCATGCAGAACAGCCTGAAGTACCTGCATGAAACGTAACATTATTAC
Source organism: Eucommia ulmoides (assembly GCA_016647705.1). Lineage (NCBI taxonomy): Eukaryota > Viridiplantae > Streptophyta > Magnoliopsida > Garryales > Eucommiaceae > Eucommia > Eucommia ulmoides. Next base: position 34,922,527 of record CM028332.1, on the reverse strand, counting down.
AAGGATTTGAGTTAATATCGTTCTGCATCGGAGGTGAAACAATCTTCACTAAAATCATATACCTACTAAGGTGGCATTTGGTTACTGTTTCTGTTTCTGTTTCTGTTTCTGTTCTGTTCTTTTTTTTCCCCATATTCTCAGAAAACTCGAGCGCAGAAATAATAAGGCAGAAACAAAACACAAACCAAACAGCACTTAAACCGTGTAAATGCTCGTCTGTATTGAATTTTGAAAAACACTTTTGGACCCAAGAAGGCTATGAGTTCTATTAAAGAAAATACTATTTTGGATAAAAAAAAAAAAAAAAAACTGTTTCTTTCTTTGTGAAGCAAATCCAAACAGGCACTAACCGAGTGTATCACTGATAAAAGACTATTTTGAGCAGAAACCACAGCATCTAAATATCTACAAGGAAGGTGGATCGTTTTCCTTGCATTTTCCAAAACAGTTTAAAAATGGGGATTGTGTATGTAAGGTGGCAATAATTTGGTGTTTAATATTTTACAACTTATCTGTTATAAATCAACTGACCAGAGGCAACTCCTTTGAGAAAATGTGGTATCTGAACTCGGCAGCCAAGTCAGGCAAAAGATTTGGTCCGCTCACATAACAATGAACATCTAAACACATATCTCCCTTTGCTTCTCTCCACTCTGCAACCACATCATCCTTGTTGTACCACCCCTTCAACTGCATTGTACCATAATTAAAAAATAAATCACAAAAAATGGGCAGCCATTACAAGTGCAATTTTGAGTTTTTTTTTTTTTTTATCGGAAACTATGAGGAAAAATTACCTGGTTGTGATGGAGTACATTGGAGACGGTCAAGGTAAGATTAGCGGTAAAATCACAGTGGGAGAGGGTGTAGGTTCTGGGTATAATTACATCATACTTATTATCGGTCTCTCCTCCCATATATACAACTTTCAGCTTTGAAGCTTCAAATGTAGCCGGAGGGCCTAAAAGCCTTGCAGCCTACAAGTAATAATGCATTTAATTTGATAAGTACAATCGGTTTATTTGTATATTATGAAGCCAATGTATGTAGATTTAGCTGCAGTTTTTATTGTATTCGAGTTAATGGAGCAAAACTTTTTATTCTTAATTAGGACTAAGGCTTCCTAAATAGATTTCTGTAGTGTTTGGGAGTACATAATTGGGGTTGTGGGAATTAAGATCCCGTATGTTTGGTGTTTCAGTTCCCAGATTTCTGATTCCGTTCATAGAAAACTAGAAACAGACTAAAAACTATTGGAACAAAAAAATATCTATTTCTCTTATGCTCCCAGATGTTTAGAACAAATTCCTAGGAATATAACAAAATTTTGCCCAGATATCTGTTTCTATCCCACGTTTTTTGGCAACAGAGAGAAAAAAAAGAACATTAAGGTGGCATATGGTTAGCGTTTATGTTTTTCTGTTTCTACTTCTAATAAACTAGGATGTGATGGGATAAGAATTCTATTTCCATTTTGGAGTATTCCAGAAATAGAAACATGTTTGGTAACCACCATTATCTTAAAATTGGGAATTTCTTTTTTTTTTTTTTTTTTATGAGAACAGAAACAAGAAACACGTTTGATTGTAATATTTTTTCATTTTTTTTTCTTTAAATGTATGGTGGCCGACGCGGTAGTGGTGGTCGGGGGTGGTTGTGAGAATAGTTTTGTGGGAGTGAATAGCAATCAACGTTTTTTTGTTTCTCAGATTCTTAAGGAATTCAGGAAATAGTCTTGAATTACTCCTAAAATTTTAGGAACAAAAACATGCTTACCAAATGCTTTTTTATACATTGATCCCAAAATTTTGAGAGCCAGAATAGGAATCAGGGACCAGGGACCAGAAACAGTAACCAAACAGGGCAAAAGAATGCCACCTAAATTCGACATTAACCAATGCCTTTCCTTACCAACCCCAATTTCAAAGGCTTAATTATGGAATCCAAACACTAACTTAAAGATTGGTTTTTTCCTATGTCTCTCTGGTCATGACTTACGAGAGGTTTTTCAATTTCCTAGCCTGCATTCCTAGGAATCAAATCAAATAAAACCCCAGGAAATCACATAGAACAACATTCAACAAAGCAGCTAAAAATTACTGATTAAACAACAATCGAATCAAATATATAGAAGAAATAAGATAATGCCCTAGATTAGAGAGCGAGAGAGACCTGGAAGACGAGGGTATTGTAGGAGGGTCTGGTGTCGCTGATGGAAGAAAGGACAAGAGAAGAAGGAGGCCTCGAGAGCTTGGGTTTACAGCAATGGATGACGGAGATGGAATGCCTGTAGTTGATCGAAGAAGGCGAAAAGGCATAATGAGTAGCACAATGACTAGCCATAGGCCGCACAACAAACTCATCCTCTCCCTTCCACTACTGCCTTTCCCTTAACCAGCGACCCACCACCACCAACATTCTCTCTCTCCCTAACTTGCTCTGGAACTGCGAACAGTGAGAGACAAAAGGAGAGAGAAAGAGAAGGGAGAAGAGAGGTGTGTGGACGTGGGAATTAGAAAACAGAAATGGGAGTTTTTTGGACCTACAAAATCCTTTCCGAACCAGTAACACCACTCATTTTCATAAACTTGTCAATAAGCTTACCCTTTAAAATTCAACTTCAAAATAAAATGTTGGTGGGGAATAAACCTAATGATTAGCATAACGACACGTCATCACCCTCTTGTTTTGAGCTGTTTACATTTTTTGTGCTAAAAGTTCTCAAAGTATGCAAAAGGATCCCTTTTCATCTTTTTTTACAAAAATAGGTTTAACAATATGGCCGGTTTCTATATATTTTTTTTTTCTTGGTGAAACCGACCTTGTCAAGGCCGGTTTCACCAAAATGGGTCCCAAACCCCATGCCCCCCTCAGGCCCTCACCCCCATGCCCCTTCCTCTTTTTTATTTATTATTATTATTATTATTATATATATATATATATATATATATATAAATTATGATAATTTAAAATTTTATTTAATAGTTCAAACTTAAAAATTAAATATAAATTATAATTATTTGGTAAATGTAATTAATTTTAAAAAATATTGATAAAACATTAAAAATGATCATTATACTAAAATTAAACGCATTTCCCATAAAAACGCAATTCATTTATGAAATATAAGTTTTTATGGACGAAAGTGCCCACAATAATAGAAAAAATAAAAACTAAAATTAAACAAAGGAATAAAAATACAATTAATATTTTTTAATTGAACCTAAGGTTTCAAGGATGAAAATGTAAAAAAAAAAAAAAAACTAAAATTAATTAATGGGGAAAAAAATATAATTAACACTTTTTAGTTGAAACCTAACATTTCAGGGATGAAAGTGTCAAAAAAATTAAAATTAAATATAGGGACGAAAATATAATTAACACTTTTTAGTTGAAACCCAGAATTTCAAGTATGAAAGTGAAAAAAAATATAAAATATAAAATATAAAAAAACAATAAAAAAAGGGGCAAAAATGTAATTAACACTTTTTAATTGATTCCCAAGGTTTGTATTAAATATAATTTTTTTAAAAAAATTATATAACAAACGGCAACAGTTAACAAGGGACCCCCTCAAACGAACGGCGACAGAGATGAATCCTGAACCTTCAATCTCGAACGACGAAAGTGGTAATAATAAAAGAAAAAATCGAAAGTAAAATTAAATAAAGGGACAAAAATATAGTTAATACTTTTTAATTGAAACTCACAGCAGGGATGAAAGTGAATAAAAAATAAAATTAAATAAAGGGACAAGTTGAATTGGAGGAAGAAATTGACGATGACGATGAAGATGATGACGTAACCGAAATGAACTCAATTCTTTTGGCAACGTTGAGTAAATAAAAGACGGTCTATCTATAACCAAAATGAACCAAACCGGGTTCCTAAGACTACGTAATGAAACTTCAAGAAGTAAAAACAGACAAGTGAATAACTTTTAAATAATCGTCAAAGTTGGTCGGATGAGTTGTTTCGATAACGATGCAGTTTTTTTGACAATTTTGAGTAAACAAAATACGGTCTATCCGTAACCGAAATGGACCCAAATTTTTTTGTATGTAAACTAGGTTCCTAAGGCTATGTAATAAAACTTCAAGAAGTAAAAATGGACAAGTGAATAACTTTTAAATAATCGTCAAAGTTGGTCGGATGAGTTGTTTCGATGAGAATGTAGTTTTTTTGACAACTTTGAGTAGACAAAAGACGATCTATCCGTAATCGAAATGAACTCAATTTTTTTGTACTTAAATTGGGTTTCTAAGGCTACGTAATAAAACTTGAAGAAGTAAAAATGGACAGGTGGATAACTTTTAAATAATCGTCAAAATTGGTCGGATTAGTTATTTTGATGATAATGCAGTTTTTTTGATAATTTTTAAATAATCGTCAAATTTGTCAGTTTCTGATAAAACAATATGGTCCTCAAATTTTTTATGGTGCTGGTCATCAGTTGCATGTTTAGCAGAGATGATTTCCGTCACTTTGAAAGTGTTGAATCTTCATGAGGGCCAAAGATGAAATAATGACTAAACCTCAAACTGAAAAGGTGGCCAAACTTAGGGGTGCAAAGTGCAAAAACCCATAATGGTTAAGTACATTATGGATGCAGAAAATGGGTTTGAGGCATACTACCTCTCCTCTCTCTAAAAACAAGACCAACATCTATCCATAATGGTCCGTTTCCACCGCCAAGTTATTAAAAAATCTAAAAAAAAAAAAAAAATGGCTATTATTTATAAAAAAAATGTTAAAAAAATCGAAAAAAAAATAATATGTAATATTTTTATTTTTTTTGGATGGGGATGGGTGGGAGGGGATTCCGGCCCTGGCTTTTAATTTTTTTTTTTTTTTTTTTTTCTTAATAATTTTTAAAAACCCACATTCTAAAGAGAGAGAGAAACCCACATTGGTGAAGAAGAGAAGATGGCCAAAAACAAGAACAAAACAAAAAATTACAATATGAACCATTTATATTTGGATATATATTCAAATAGAGCCATGACATTAACCCATATTAAATTATTTTTCAAAAATTAGATTTTAAAAAATATTAACATTTTTATTATAACATTTAAGCCGTAGAGTTTTCCATATTAATGACAAAAAAAAATAAAATGATGGAAAGTAGTTGTACCACCATCAATTTATTTCTCTCACTTTGAAATCTGAACGAATAATGTTGAAAATAGATTCTCTGTAAATAAGAAATAGGGATAAGATTGCATACATATAATCCGACCCCCATAAGAGCCACTTGTCTGCCTTTGCATATGAGCCTAGAATTTAGCCGGGCTTGCTTACATGAGAAATGTGAAGCATTAAAACACCAGGCCTGCTGCAGGCAGCCTTTATAGGGCTTGTACTTTTTGACCCCTAAATTAAAGGGTAAATTGACTATTATCCCCCTTTACTTTATTTAATAAAGAACGAACAATCTAAGTAAAACTCCTCGATGTTAATAGAACAATTTAATTATACTGGGTGCAAAGTATAATCAATTTTTATATTGTTGGGATTGAAGAAACACATTAAAATTATCCTGAGTGCAAAGTGTAATTAATATTTATATTGTTTGGATTGAAGAAGCAAACTAAAATTAAATTGGGTGCAAGGTGTAATTAATTCTTTTTATAGAGCGGGTCGAGTACACCAGTGGAGCATCCACATAGGCCCCATGTTTCATGGATAGTCACCATGTAAATGGATATACCTCTTGGTCTCAAAGATCATGTCTATTCGATAGACATCCATTAATTCACCAGTCTGTTATGACATTTTTAAGTTTTATTACGTACTCGTAGGAACCTAGATTATGTACAAAAAAATTGGGTTCATTTCGGTTACGGATAGATCATTTTTTGTTAACTCAAAGTTGCAAAAAAAAACTGCAAAATCAACTCATCTAACCAACTTTGACGATTATTTAAAATTAATCCATCAGTCCGTTCTAACATTTTTAAATTTTATTACGTACTCGTAGGAACCTAGATTATGTATAAAAAAATTGGGTTCCTTTCGGTCACGGATAAACCATCTTTTGTTAATTCAAAATTGCAAAAAAAAACTGCAGAACCAACTCCTCTAACCAAATTTGACGATTATTTAAAATTAATTTACCAGTCCGTTCTGACATTTTTAAGTTTTATTACGTACTCGTAGGAACCCAGATTATGTACAAAAAAATTGGGTTCATTTCGGTTATGGATATATCATCTTTTGTTAACTCAGTTGCAAAAAAATTTGTAGAACTAACTCATCCGACCAAATTTGACGATTATTTAAAATTAATTCACCAGTCCATTCTGACATTTTTAAGTTTTATTACGTACTCTTAGGAACCCAGATTATGTACAAAAAAATTGGGTTCATTTCAGATACGGATAGACCATTTTTTTTAACTCAAAGTTGCCAAAAAATACTGCAGAACCAACTCATCCTACCAAATTTGACGATTATTTAAAAAATATTCAATAGTCCATTTTGACTTTTTTAAGTTTTAGTATGTATTCTTAGTAACACAATTTACGTACAAAAAAAATGGGTTCATTTCGGTTAGGAATAGACCATCTTTTGTTAACTCGAAGTTAAAAAAAAAACTGTAAAACCAGCTCATCCGACCAACTTTGACGATTATTTAAAATTAATTCACTAGTCTCTTTTGACATTTTTAAGTTTTATTATGTATTCTTAATAACACATTTTATGTACAAAAAAATTGAGTTCATATCGGGTATGGATAGACCATCTTTTTCTAACTCAAAGTTGCGAAAAAATACTGCAGAACCAACTCATCCAACCAACTTTGACGATTATTTAAAAGTTATTCATTAGTCCGTTCTGACATTTTTAAATTTTATTACGTAGTCTTAGTAGCAAAGTTTATGTACAAAAAATTTGGGTTCATTTCGGTTACGATAGACCATATTTTGTTAACTCAAAATTGACAAAAAAAAATGCAGAACCAACTCATCCGACCAATTTTGACGATTATTTAAAATTAATTCACCAGTCCGTTTTGACATTTTTAAGTTTTATTACGTAGTTTTAAGAACCAAGATTATGTATTAAAAAAATTGAGTTCATTTTGGGTACGGATAGACCATCTTTTTTTAACTCAAAGTTGCTAAAAAACTGTGCAAAACCAACTCATCCGACCAATTTTGACGATTATTTAAAAAATATTCGCTAGTCCGTTGTGATATTTTTAAGTTTTATTACGTACTCTCAGGAACACAGTTTATATATAAAAAAAATTGGATTCATTCATGTCGCCGTTCGTTTGAGGGGGTCCGTTCGTTGATTGTCGCCATTTGTTATATAATTTTTTTAAAAAAATTTATATTTAATACTAACCTTGGAATTCAATTAAAAAGTGTTAATTATATTTTCGCCCCCTGTTTTTTTTTTAATTTTAGTTTTTTTTTTTTTTTTTGTTTCACTTTCATACTTGAAATTTTGTGTTTCATTTATAAAATGTTAATTATATTTTCGCCCCTATATTTAATTTTAATTTTTTTTAGCACTTTCATAATACAAATCTTGGGATTCAATTAAAAAGTATTAATTACATTTTTGCCCCTTTTTTCGATTTTTTTTTTTTTTTTTTGCACATTCATCTTTGAAATTTTGGGTTTCAACTAAAAAGTGTTAATTATATTTTTGCCCCTATATTTAATTTTAATTTTTTTTGACACTTTCATACCTGAAATCTTTGGTTTCAACTTTCAACTAAAAAATGTTAATTACATTTTCTCCCCTTTAATTAATTTTTTTTTTTTTTTTTTACATTTTCATCCCTGAAACCTTGGGATCAATTAAAAAGTATTAATTATATTTTTATCCCTTTGTTTAATTTTAGTTTCTATTTTTTCTATTATTGTGGGCACTTTCGTCCATAAAAACTTAGGTTTCATAAGGAAATTGCGTTTTTATGGGAAATTATAAATATCATTTTTAATGTTTTGTTAATATTCTTTAAAATTAATTACATTTACCAAATAATTATAATTTATATTTAATTTTTAATTTTCAAATATTAAATAAAATTTTAAATTATCATAATTTAAATATATATATATATATAAAGGGTTAATTACACTTTACCCCCTATGGTTTGACCGATTTTCACTTTACCTCCCTATAGTTTAAAAATCTCCACTTACCCCCTTATGGTTAGATTTTCAAACCACTTCCCCCTTGATATAGGAGAGTAAGTGCACCTAAATCAAAATCACAAGGGGATAAGTGCTAATATAGAGAAATAAGTGCAATTGGGCCAAGCCATATGGGAGTAAAGTATAATTAACCCATATATAAATGACTAAATAAAAAAGAGGATGGAGCATGGGGATGGGGGCATGGGATTTTTTTTTTTTTTTTTTTTTTGGGGGGGGGGGGGCAGCCTCCATATAGTAAAACTAGCCTTGACATGGCCGGTTTTACCAAGAAAAAAAATATATATAAACCAGCCGTCTTACGGCCGGTTAGACCCATTTTAGTAAAAAAGATAAAAAGGAAACTATTTGCGTAATTTGACCATTTTTTAGCACAAAAAATGTAAACAGCTCCTCTTGTTTTCCCTCCGAGAGTCAATTATATAGTAAATGGGTTTTTTTTTTTTTTTTTTCAAAAAAACTGAAAACGGACCCTTTTCAATTTTTTTACACAACACAAATTAGTCGGGATTGGTAACCCCGGGTATTATAACCTGGGCTTACTACCAACCCCGAATATAAAAAACACGAATTTCCTATACCCGGGGTTCACAACGCGGGGTATACGATGACTTTATTTTATTTTATTTTTAAAACACAAACTCGAGGTTGTGACGGGTTCAATTTAGAACCCGGGGTGCACAACCCTGGTTTTAAGTTTTTTAAAAAATAAATAAAGATTATGAAATGCAATGTATTTTTAAATTTATTCACACGCACTTGAACAGAAATGGCATGTTGGTCTGATTGCAACTTCTTGTTGTTGCAGATTGATGTGCACAATTGGTTTTAGATTTGATTCTTGGCGGTGCATTTTTTTTTCACATTAAATAAATGAGTAAAAAATCATTAAATGCAATGCGCAAGGAGACTCGAACCAAGCCTTTACAATAGAGAAAGGAACCCAACAACTAATCAACTACTGCTAAGATATGGTTATATGTTCATACTATTTATAACTCTTGTAAGTTTAAGTTACAATATATCAATTATCATGCTTACTTGTATACCATGACATGTCAAATTTTATTTTATTTAAATTATGAAGATGAATTATGTGTGAAAGTTTTATGTTAATTAATTTTGGTATACGTAGACATATAATATTTATTTAGAAAAGTATGAAATTTAAAATTTGTGGAGGCAATAATGAGTTGAGATATATTTTTCTCATTTTTTGTTTTACGCATAATGTATCTAAAAATGACATTTAAATATATAAATACAAGAGATGATTATGAGCATAGCAAAATTTTCGATCTTGTACTAGATAAATATTTTTTAGATTTGATTATTGCAGTAAAATAATTAATGTGTATGCTAATATTCTAAATATGCATAAAATGTAGTGAAATGACTTTAACAATTATGGTTATGAACATAATTTGTATAAAAAAAAAAAAATTGGGCTTATAAATTTGTTTTTGTTCCCTAAAATTTGGTAACAAAAGAAATATATTTTTTTGTTTTTGTTCTCAAATTTCTAAGAACAAAAACTGAAATTTATAAAACAAAAATGATTTGATTCCAGGAATTTGTTCCGAATATCTTGGAATGGAACATTTTTTTCTATTATTGTTTTGTTCCCATTGTTTTAAAAATCTTTCCCTCCTTAGTTTTCTTTTCTTTTTCCTTTTTTTCTTTTTTTTAAATATTATTGGAAAACTTAAAACAACACAAACTTCCAAATTCAAATCTCACTCCGATTCTCCACTACACCTAATACAAACAAAATTCCAAAACCGTCTTGCCTTTTCTTGCATTGAGATGAAACCAACTTTCATTTTCCAAGGAAGTCATTTACAGAGCAATTGAAAATTCCAAATCTGTTTTGTTTTTGCCCCTTCTCGGCCATCCCGAGCCATTTCTCAGGTCATTTCCAATGCATTAGACATGAAGTTGAGGCATGACTTGGAACACTTGAAGAAGACCAGGAATCATTGTGCTTAACGACACTACTGGAGCCTTCGAGTGCGTGGACAACACACAAAGACGAAAGAGAGAAGAGCAAAGACTGTCGGCGTCTCAAATAATTGTTGATTTTGGGAAGATATGTTTTACATATGATGCGGGAAAAATTCTCGCTACCCGAGAGAAGTCCATCACAATAAGCCCAAAGCTCAAAACTATCTGGGTAGTGGATGTTGATCCAAACCGATGATCCATATACGGATCCATCAAGTGAAAGATCAAAAAACCTAATTCACACTTAAAGTGGGGGAGCCAAAAGGGCATGACTCCCCCACTAATTGTGTAACTCCTCATTGAATCTCTATTAAATAACAATATAATGAGGGAAGACCAAGTCATCAAGAACTAGGTCACCCATCTCCAACAGTCATAATCTGCTCAGTCTATAAATAAGAGAAAAGTATCACATTATTTTTACATTACAGTTTTTTATCTAATACCCATGAATAGACTGATTTATTCTCACGCCGGAGGTTCTTTGACCAACATCACACCGGTGTCCTCTTAGAACTAATCGGTTTTGTAGGTCAGGGAGCAAAAGATGCAGGTTATGGAGATTTCTGGCATGTGCGGAGCTGTTACACGTGCCGGGAATTTTTTGGCAACATCATTTGGCACTGTCTGTGGGAAATCGAGCAAAAAGTGTCGACATTCCCATCAATTTCTCAAATATTCAACAATTTCTTAGAGATTTGAGAAACCAATCAATCAGCTCGTCCGATTGCAAGTCATGTTCAATCGCTAGCAAAAGACCGGTGGCGATGGAGTATAGGGCTTCAAGAGCACGCCGAAAAACTAAACCGAAATTGTTGTGGATAGGAAATCTGTGCAGCGAGATCCCCTTTCGGTTTCACTCACTGAGCCTTCTCCGATTCAACCCGATTGGGGACCGACTCAGGACTATTCGTCGTTGGATGATCCGAGAAAAGACGAAAAGATATCAACCGCCCACCGTGAGTCTCGGATCGACGTGGGTGTTTAACAAAATCACACCAATTGTTGTTATCATAGAGGTTTGGGCGGAGTACAAATTCAGGGAGAGAGACTCTGACGTGACGACAAGTGCGAACATGTTTCTTCGGTTCTTGAAGGCATTCTGAACGATGTTTATGGCAACCAGACTGGCACTGCATCCCATTCCGGTGAGGTTATACGCCTTCACGTTGCCCCTCATTTAGTACTGTCATTCTAACAGCCAGCGACGGTATAGTGGTGATTATCGAGACGTTCACCACCAGAACGTCGATTTTCGAAGGCGAAACCCCCGGATCGGGACAACAGCTTTCCAAATCTGGGGCCACCATTGTTGCGAAGCTCAGCATACCGTCCATGATGTGGCGGGTCATCAGCCTCCAAGATCCATCGTAGCTCAGTCGATTCGTCGTCACCGTCAACTTGTTGAACTTCTCTTTTCCGATTTCCTTGAGTTTCAGCACAATGTCAGACTCCATAGGGTGTTTCGGAGTTTGGGAAATCTAAGAAAATGAGAGAGTTGTGAAACTCGCAAGGTGGCAGCGGCCAAGCAAGAAGAAGAACTTGTTGAGGGGCTGCACTGCAATACAAATGGGTTTGAAAGAAATGACCTAGGTCAAAATACACTAAGTGCCCTGAGGTAATATTTATATTTTTATTTTAGCCCCTAAAGTTTATTTTTGAAAAGGTAGATAATAACGCAATTTGGAGGCGGCTACAAGTACAGAAGAAATACAATTAAAAAGTAAACCCAGGGAAGAAAATTATACTAAAGCCCCTACGATAATAATATATTTTCCGTTTACCCCTTGAAGTTTATTTTTTATAATAAACTTATAAATTTTCTAGAGTTAATTACTCTAAGACCCTTGAGGTAACCATTTTAGTTACGGTCTTCTAAAGTTTATTTCTATTGCTAAACTTATAAATTATTGTTGACATCTTAATAAATCGTTTACACATCCCCTGGGTATGAGGGTAACACCCCGGCGGACGTTTATAATTTTTTTGGGTCTGAGGCCAACTCCCCAGCGGTCATTTACACATTCTCCGAGTATGAGGCTAACTTCTCGGTGGACGTTTACACATTCCCCGGGTATGAGGGTAACTCCCCAGTAATTTGAGTTATAAAGGAGGTCAGGGCAGAAGAGAAGAACATTACAAATTTTCCAGGGTTTGAAGGTAACTCCCCGGCGGACGTCAACAAATGTTCCGGGTATGAGGGTAACTCCTCGGCGACAGAAGACGGATTATTTATAAATGTCTCCTGTATGAGGGTAACTCTCCGGCGATAGAAGACGAGTGATTTATAAATGTCTCAGGTATGAGGGTAACTCCCCGGCGATAAAAGACGGATTATTTATAAATGTCTCGGGTATGAGGGTAATTCCCCGACAACAGAAGATGGATTATTTATAAATACAGGTATGAGGATCACTCCCCGGCAGCAGAGGACGAATCATTTATAAATTTCTCGGGTATGAGGATCACTCCCCGGGTGCAGAAGACAGATTAGCTTACAAATTCTCTGGGTCCGAGAATGTCTCCTTGATAAAGAAACATCAAGTGCCAAATCACCAAGTGTAAAAATTGAATAACCAAGCTTGCTCGTTAGTTCGGCAAGAAAATATTAGTCCTAAAATTAAATGAGAAATAACTGAGCAGGCCAGCTCAGAGTTAACTGAGTAGAGAAGCTCAGACGAGAATAGTTAAGCTCAGCATGTAAATGAGCACCTCAGCTCAGAACATCACTAAGCATTTAAATTCAACATGTAACTGAGCGTCTCAACTCAGAATATCACTGAGCATTTAAACTCAGCATGTAACTGAGCGTCTCAGCTCAGAACATCACTGGGTATTTAAACTCAGCATGTAACTGAGCGTTTCAGCTCAGAACATCACTGAGCATTTAAACTCAGCATGTAACTGAGCGTTTCAGCTCAGAACGTGCCTGAGCGTTTAAACTCAGCATGTAACTAAGCGCCTCAGCTCAGAACATGACTGAGCGTTTAAACTCAGCATGTAACTGAGCGTTTCAGCTCAGAACGTGACTGAGCGTTTAAACTCAGCATGTAACTGAGCACCTCAGCACAGAACATGACTGAGCGTTTAAACTCAGCATGTAACTGAACGCCTCAGCTCAAAACATGACTGAGCGTTTAAACTCAGCATGTAACTGAGCGTTTCAGCTCAGAACATGAATGAGCGTTTAAAGTTAGTATGTAACTGAGCGCCTCAACTCATAACATGACTGATCGTTTAAACTCAGCATATAACTGAGCGCCTCAGCTCAGAACATGACTGATCGTTTAAACTCAACATGTAACTGAGCGCCTCAGCTCAAAACATGACTGAGCGTTTAAACTCAGCATGTAACTGAGCGCCTCAGAACAGAACATCATTAAGCATTTAAAGTCAACATATAACTGAGTGTCTCAACTCAGAACATCACTGAGCATTTAAACTCAGCATGTAATTGAGCGTTTCAGCTCAGAACGTGACTGAGCGTTTAAACTCAGCATGTAACTGAGCGCCTCAACTCAGAACATGACTCAACATTTAAACTCAGCATGTAACTGAGCGTTTCAGCTCAGAACATGATCGAGCGTTTACACTCAGCATGTAACTGAGCATCTTAACTCAGAACATCACTGAGCATTTAAACTCAACATGTAACTAAGCATTTCAGCTCAGAACATAACTGAGCGTTTAAACTCAACATGTAATTGAGCGTCTCAGCTCCGAACATCACTAAGCATTTAAACTCAGCATGTAACTGGGCGTCTCAACTCAGAACATCACCGAGTGTTTAAACTCAGCATGTAACTGAGCGTCTCAGCTTAGAACATCACTGAGCATTTAAACTCAGCATGTAACTGAGCGTTTCAGCTCAAAGCGTGACTGAGCATTTAAACTCAGCATGTAACTAAGCGCCTTAACTCAAAACATGATTGATCGTTTAAACTCAGCATGTAACTGAGCGCCTCAGCTCAAAATATGACTAAGCGTTTAAACTTAGCTTGTAACAGAGCACCTCTGCTCAGAACGTAACTAAACATTTAAACTCAACATGTAACTGGGCATCTCAGCCCAGCAACAACTAAGTTATCTGAACTCAGAATTTAACTGAGCGCATCAGCTCAAAAATCAACTGGGCAATTCAACCCAGAAGCAAACTGAGTTCGATAAACTCAAACGCTAATTGAGTATACCAACTCAGCATATAACTGGGCACCTCAGCCCAGAAGCAAACTGAGTTCGATAAACTCAGATGCTAACTGAGCACACCAGCACAGCATATAACTGGGCATTCAGCCCAAAAGCAAGCTCAGTTCGCTCAACTCAAACACTAACTGAGTATATTACTTCAGCATGTAACTGAGTATCTCGCTCGACAGCTTTCTCGCAATAGAGCTCATCAGCTCTCCAGCCCGTCGGCTATCTCACTCGACATCTCTCTCGTATTAGAGCTCGTCAGCTCTCCAGCCCGTCGGCTCTCTCGCTCGACAGCTCTCTCGCAATAGAGCTCATCAGTTCTCCAGTACGTCAGCTAACTCGCTCGACAGCTCTCTCGCAATAGAGCTCGTCAACCCTCCAGCCCGTCGGCTATCTCGCTCGACAGCTCTCTCGAAGAACAGTCCGTCGGCTATCTTACCGGACAGCTTTCTCGCAGTAGAGCTCGTAAGATCTCCAGCTCAACAGCTCTCTTGTAGTAGAGCTCGTCAGTTCTACAATTCATCAACTCACTCACAAAAAAAAACTCACTCAAGAAATATTTAAAACTGACAATAACTGAGTATAAGAAGAGAATATGATCTTTCGTCTTGCTTCTTCGAATCAACACTCAGGTCAGGAGGGTAAATGGTAGGAAAAATTCCCGCTACCCGAGAGAATCCCATCACAATAAGCTCAAAGCTCAAAACTATCCGGGTCGTGGACGTTGGTCCAAACCGATGATCCATATACGGATCCATCAAGTGAAATATCAATGAACCTAATTCACACTTAAAGTGAGAGAGCCAAAAGGGCATAACTCTCCACTAATTGTGTAACTCCTTATTGAATCCCTATTAAATAACAATATAATGAAGGAAGTCCAAGTCATCAAAGACTAGGTTACCCATCTCCAACAGTTATAATCTGCTCAGTCTATAAATAAGGAAAAATATCACATTATTTTTACATTGCAATCTTTTGTCTAATACCCATGAATAGACTGATTTATTCTCACGCCGGAGGTTCTTTGGCGGACACCACACCAGTGTCCCATTAGAACTAATCGGTTTTGCAGGTTAGGGAGCAAAAGATGCAGGTTATGGAGATTTCTAGCATGTGCGGAGCTGTTACACGTGCCGGAGATTTTTTGGCAACATCAACATACAATATCATCTTGGAGAGTTTGTTTTGTTGTTTTTTAAGCAACTTTTAATCTGCTATTTTAAAAATTTATCTACTGTCCTATTTCAAGTGAAAAAAACTATTTTTGATTAAGCGTTTTGTTCGCTTTCCTGTATCAATAATTGGTGTTCGCAACTTTTGAACTCATTATTGTGAACTATTTGTGAAATAAGTGTTTGTGAACTGTTAGTTATTATTGATGTTCAAACGAAATAATTGGAGGTCTCGATTGTTAGTCATTATTATTGATTATTGATATGTAACTATTAGTTACTATTCATGTTCTCAAATAAAATAGATTCAAAATATTGTATATACGGAGGAGGTTATGTCAAACTTTGTTTGGTTTTAGACTCGTGCCTACAAAGATGAGTTATACCCTAATCTATTCTATAAATGAGGACATATTTTATATTTTAGACATTTTTTACCGTTGGATAAACTTTAAATCCAATGGTTGAAATCAAACAATATTTTTAAATTTCTATCATCTTATATCATAGAATATCTGAGACAAACTAACAATATATCCCAAAATACCTAACACGAAATTTCACATTCACACTTCTAAGACAGTTAAATAAAATTTTCTTTTGTACCTTTTAAGTTTTACATTTTTATTAATGGTCAATTCTTTTATTATTTACTATATTTTTACACTTGTAAATTAAAAAATAAAAAATGGTGCCAATAGGTATTGGGGAATCCTTAGTATTCTATAAATAGGATCATATTTTACATTTGTCATATTTTTCAGTCCATGGATTACATATTCAAGGGCGGAGATTAAAGAATTTTACATCAAGAATCATCTCTGAGTCCTCACCTCTTCGTTTTAGTGATGGATGAGCTAACAACACATATCTAAGATGGAGTACTGTGGAGCATGTTATTTGTAGATGACATAGTACTAATTGATGAAAATAGAACAAATCTTCATACTAAGTTAGATAGATGGAGAGAGACCTTAGAGTCTAAAGATTTGAAGGTTAGTAGAAGTAAGGTGGAATACATGCATTGCAATTTTAGTAATGTCCAAATAGATGATAGTGTAGTCAAAATTGGAGATGAGAAGGTTCCAAAGGTGGATCATTTTAGATATTTAGATTCAATGATTCAAAGTAATGGTAAAATTGAGGAGGATATTACTTATAGAGTCAAGGCATGATTGTTGAAATAGAGAAATGCAGTTGGGGTGATATGCAACCGTATGATACCATTGAAACTCAAAGAAAAATTCTACAAAATTGCAATAAGACTGATGTTTCTGTATGGTTTAGAATGTTGGGTAGTTAAAATAAAGCATATTCAGAAAATTAGTATAACAGAAATGAGGTTGTTACGGTAGATGAGTGGGAAGACGAGAATAAATAAAATTAAAAACAAAACTATTAGAGAGAATTTAAGTATAACACTCATAGAAAAGAATATGAGAGAAATCGTTTACAGTAGTTTGGATATGTGCATAAAAGACTCATAGAAGTATCAGTGAGAAAATGTGATTTAGTTTAAGTGCGGGGAGTTATTAAAGGGAGAGGTATGCCTAAGAAGACTTGGAAATAGGCTATTAAAACTGATTTGATGATATTAAACTTAACTGAGTGGATGACCATTGATCGTTCTTTATGGCGTAAACGAACTCATGCAGTCGGCCCTACTTAAATAGGATAAAAGTTTAGTTGTTGTTGTTGAGGAGATATTTTAGGCCTTGGATTAGATTCAAGGGTTCAGATCATTGAACTCCAACAAATAAACAAAGGGTGATTTATATCATGAAACTCCCAACAGACTATTCAATGATATATTTTAAATTTGAGATATTTTTTTATCATTGGATGAATGGAGACATTCATGAACATTGATTTAGATTTTGTTAAGAAAATAGATAAAAAAAATCTCGAAAAAATATTTTTTTATGATTAATGTATTTAACTAACTATAAGATATTTAATATTAGCACATAATATACAATAAGATTATATATAACATTAATACCATAAAAGGGAATAATTGATAACACGTGATTTAAAATTGCTTTCAAGTACAATATTTAAACACTCATATTTAGACAGATTTTCGCAAACAACAATTTCGCGCAAAACCACCAAACATTAATTTGAGGTTTTGTGACTCGATCTACTAGCACTTTTAAATTAGTTTTCTCATCCGACACTTATCGGTAAAAGTTACAACTGAACAAACTAACTCATACTGTTCTTGAGCCTTGAAACAATCACTAGTTGTCAAATTTCTAATTTATATAGATTGAGTAAATTAAGTAGTCACCATTTTTACCAACCTCGAAGTCGGCTCCGTTCCTAGTGTTCGGCTTCAAGCAACTGTGTTCGTCTTGGGATTATTTTTCTTTTAGCATTTGTACATTTTTTATTTTAAAAAAAATATATAAAAAAAATACAATTTTATTTTATTATTACTATAAAATTAAAATAATTTAAAATAATTTTTTAGGATCATAACACAAATAATTTCTTAAACAGACACAACACAGGAATATTTCCAGTTAGGTGGGTTTGGTTAATGTTTGTGCTTTTATGTTTTTATTCTCAAAAAATTGGGATGAGATTTATATTTTTATTCTCAATAATTTTAAAAACAAAAATATGTATGGCAAGACATTTATTCTTAATCTATTTCATAATTTATTACAATAATTTATTTCATATCTTTTGTTTTTTAAAATTATTATATATTAAATATAAAGAATAGATCTACATATTTTTTTTAGATAATTAATTTTTGCAATATAACAAAATAAAAACATATCAATAATATTTTTACAATTAAATAAATAAATATAAAAAAATATTTTATTGTAGTTCTCTTAATTTAAATTGAAAAGAAAAAACAAAGAATATTATTTTTCTACATTTGAGCCTAAAATAAAGTTTGGGAAGGATACGTATTTGTAAAATAAAAATATCAAGACGGTGTCGTATTATTGACCGCTGCATTTGGCTATAAAATGCGACCCCCAGTCCCCGCGAGAGGAGGGACGTTATCGACGATCCGTGACGGTCACACAGTCACCAAAGAGGAGAAGGCTTTCGAATGGCGGAGGCACCGCAATCGGAACTCTTGTCTAGGCGTAACCCCTTCGGCGAACTTCATCGCAAGGTGATCGAGCTCAGCGCCCTGAATAAACATTCTCCATTATGTCGGAGGAGCTCGGTTGCAATGCGGACGGAGAGGATCTTTATACAAATTCTGGAACTAAATCGTCAAGTTCCAATGGTGAATGAATCGGGTAAAAAAACTGCAAATTGTTGAGCGGATGGTAATAATTCAGGTACTACAAGCATTGGATTGTTTGGAGATTGTTAACCAACCCGATAATGGTAATAATTATATGAGAAATTTGAGCGTTATAAGTATATGGGTCAGATGGTTGCGGTATCTCTGCGTTTGACGAGTTAGATGATTGCAATATCCTCTGTTAGAATTAGAAATCAATATGTTAGACAGTCCAATGCCAGCGTTGTGTTGAGAAGTTTAAGCACAAATTTAGAGCACAAGTTAGCTGTAGTTGCGAAGCATCGTAAAAAGGATTCAGAGAGATAGTTGAAAGACTTGTTGGGTTTATCTCACATGTGGAAGGAGCTTGTGGTCAGTTTATAACTATGAGAGACTAATGAGCTAGTTTTGGGGCTTGTAAGAGACCCAAGACCAACTTATACTGGTATCATAGCCCACTTACAACTCCTCTGGCCCAATAGCTACAAATGAAGAGATTGACCGAGAGTTAGCTACAAAGGGAGAGATTGGTTGAGTGTTCGTCGACCAAAGGCCTGGTGTGTGAGTGTGAGGAGGAGATTGTTGGGTTTATCCCATATCAGATATGGAAAGGGCTGGCGGTCAGGTAAGTGCGAGGGAGAGCCTCGAGACCCAAGACCACCCTACAATTTTCTTAGTTGATGTAATGAGATCCGAAGGAAAGCTTATATTAGACAACTGGCTGCATGTAATATCCTTATCTGGAATGATCGAACAGTTTTCAAAAAGTAGTCTGTTACCGATTACAAAAGCTTTTGAGAAATATTAGGGAAAAGAAATCTTAAAGAGGGATGGCCTGCCAATTTAAAATCTTGAAGTTCATGAATAGATGAGCTTATTCAGTATGAAGTTCATGCAAAGTAGCATTGCTGATGTGATTGAGTGTGAGAATTCCATTAATTGAGAGATGAAACTTTTAGCAGATATCAAGGCTATTGATCTAACTCACCACCTAAAAGTTGATAATTTGAATGAAGAAGCTAACTATGAACATGGGACAGTGAGTTTTTACCCTTCAAAGTGGAGAGCCGGTCCTTTCCAAAGATCCTACCCATATTTTGTAGATAATGTCAAGGATATGCAGCAGAGATACTGTGGGTTTCTTGTCCATCGCCCACATGATGCTAAGATGAAGTTGTCATTTACTATCAAAGTTGTCTGGAGAAGTGTGAGAAAATGAAGTAAGCATGAAGTCATGGAGGACTTGACACAGTTTAAAATGGGGATTTGTCATTATCACATTGAATTCATGTACTGTGAGCACTTCGTGGATCATCGGTTCCCAAAATGGATGAGCATGTTCCTTTTCAGCACGTGGTTGAACAAATTTAAACAACTTATCCTGAGAGTTAACAAAGAAATGTCAGAAAATGATGGTTAGAACGTGTTCATTGTTCCTGAACCTTTTCGCGGATTTTTTTTTTTTCCCTTAGAAATTTGAATGCCTGTCAATAAAAAGATAGTGTCAATTATGAGTATTTCTGATCCACAAGTCTTTGAATTTTTTTTTTGACAATTATGCTGAGTTTTAGCTCCTGACCATTAACGTGATCTAGAGCAGGAATTAAACTCTTCATTTTTACGTGACATTTGTTTTTTGTTTTTTTTCAGATACAAAGGATAAGAAACAGAAAATGAATAAAGGATTATGGGCAATGAACAATAGAATTGTCGGGTACGTTCTTATTGTTTATGTGATTGTGGATCAAAATTTGTGCATATATGACATTAAAATGCTTATGCACTACTACATGGCTATGTCATTTTTTCAGTTATACCTAGGATGCCATGATTCATGTGAATCCTTAAGCACTTATCCAAGATCATACACTGTGTTTCCCATGCAGATCATCTTCTATGGGGCCTCAGATAAAGGTTTCTTATATAGTAGTATAGTACAGCTGGTTCCTTGTCTTCATCCTCGACAAAATTAGGTAAATTCAGTAAGTTATGAGCTAGTGCAATTGATTGCACAAGTGAATAGAATCCTAAGGACAGAAGGAAAATTGATATTGCTTTTGTTGTGAGCATTTAGATATCATCACACCTTTGTATGGTCAAGTTTTAGCGGTTTTCTTGTACAGTCTGTTGAATTCAACATCGCTTGTGCTACCTGATCTTGAGCTATATATAAAGCCTAGGGTAGTTCTCCACTTACAAGGCGTCCTTTGAGAGAGAATTTGGCCCATCAGATTCCTAAACGGTATCAAAGCCAACCTATTTATCTAATGTTGGACGTGTTGAATCCAACATCCATGTTGGGCCTCCGATATCCATTCGCAGTGGTTTGTCAAAGTCCATCCTGTGCGTGACGGGGTGTGTTGAATCCCACATTGATGTTGGGCCCCCCCGATATTCATTCGCAGTGGTTTGTCAAAGTCCACCCTACACGTGAGGGGGCGTGTTGAATCTCACGTCACTTTTGTTACCTGATCCTGCAATATATATAAAGTTTAGGCAGTCCTCCACTTAGTTTTGAGAGTGAATTAGACTCATCAAGTTCCTGTCATTGTTTTGAATGTAAGATCATATTATTATTCAAATCATATTGTTTTGAAGTCCGAGTTTTTACTGTTAAAAAATAATTTGTTCTGCATGAAATTTAGTGGAAGACTGGTTTTCTTTGTTGATATGTATTCTAACACTGTCATTTAAACTGTCTTTTGGGGGTACTTAGAAGGTTTAAATATTAAAATAGCACTCTGGCTGTGAACTTTTTGCAATTCCAACTCCTCGTTTCCTCAAAAGCCTACACTACGCAATTTATCCTTCATCTGAATATTCCTCCATTTTCACTATTTAAGAACTACATGATAGGGGACCCATTTTTCTTATGAGGGGACCATCCACAACTCCCATTGGCCATTGAAACTCCTCTTTGCCCTCTTGACTGCTTTGAGATAAAAAGATATTTGGTTTGTCGCTCTTTTTTTTTTTTTTTTTTTTGGTATAATGTTGTTACTTTCTTCTTTTTCTTTTAGGGCATGAAGAATATATTTATTCATTTTTAATTCATTACAAGGATTGTCGCCAATACTCCACGAACCCTAAAGTGTTTGGTTTTATGAAATTATCAAGGAACACATTTATATTTACACAATTTTTATTTTTTAGAATTTGAATTACAAAGATTGATTTCCATATAAGTGCTCAATTCATTCACTAAAGGGTATTTTTGTTATTCCTATATTGTTTAGGGTTTTTGTATCGTTTCTATATTTTTATTATAAATAGAAGGAGACGGCATAACTATTCTGTCAGACTTTTACTCTATAGATAGTAAAAATATGGAAACGATACATAAATCCTAAACAATTCAGGAATGACAAAAGTACCTCTTAACACTCCACTTCAAGTTAGAGCATATATATATCGTATGCTTCTATCTTGTTACAAATGTACTTTATCCTATAGTACCCTAACGGTTTAGTAAATAAATCAGTTAACTGATCTACTGAATTCATATATTTGTTACAAATATAATTTATCTTAGAGCCCTTAAGGTTTGAGTAAATAAATCATCTAACTGATTAACTGAATTCACATGTTTAGTCTCAATTTAGCTTTTGCAATAGTTTTTCTCGTATGAAATGACAATCAACTTCAATATGTTTCATACTCTCAAGGAAGACTGGATTTGATACAATGTGAAGTGTTGTTTGGTTATGTTATACTAGATCTATCGAAGAAGAATTATGAAACCCAAGATCTTCTGACAAATGTTTCAACCCAGTTAGCTCACAAGTAGTATGAACCATGGCATTCTACTCTGATTTTGCGCATGATCGGGCCACTACAGTTTGCTTCTAACTTTTCCATGAGACAATATTATCTCTAACGAATACAAAATAACCCATAGTAGGTTTTCTATGCGAGGGTGATCCAACCCAGTCTGAATTTGTATATCCTTTTATATGAATGTGGCCAAAGTTCTGATATAGTAGGCCACAATGGGGTGCACGTTTCAAATATTTGAGAACACAAACCACTGCTTCTTAGTCAAACGTCATGAAACAATCCAAGAACTTGCTAATAACAAATGAGATATCAAGTCTAGTAATAGTTAAATAGTTTAACTTCCCAACTAATTGTTGTTTGTGTTGCCCTAAGTATGTTAGTAATTCTCCTTAATTTGCCTGGAGTTTGATGTTTGGATCCATAGGCGAGTCAATTGGTTTGACTCCTAACATTCTTGTTACGTCTAACAGATAAGAACATATTTTTTCTGAGAGAGATAAATGTGCTGGCTAGATTGAGCAACCTCAATCCCCAAGAAGTACTTTAATTGGCCCAAATCTTATGTCTGAAACTTACTGTGCAAGAACAGTTTGAGAGCTTGAATCCCACTATGGTAGTCCCATGTGATCACAATTCCATCCACATATCATATATTTTGCCTACTATAGTACACTTGTAAAACATTTAATCATTGATGCCACATCTTTGAAGAACGAATTTGATGACCACATCACTAAATCTCTCATGCCATGCTCAAGGAGATTGTTTGAGGCCATATATGAATTTCTACAAACGACACACAAACGTAGGCTCCCCTTGAGCAATGAACCCCGAAGATTGCTCCATATACCTCCTCAAGTAATTGTCTCCGTTCAAGAAGGCATGGTTAGTATCTAATTGATGTAACGACCAGATGAAGGTAGCCGTGAAAGAGATAAACAGATGAACATATGTGAGCTTGGCAACGAGCAAAAATATCTCAGAGTAGTCAAGGCCATATATCTGGGTGTACCCTTTAGCGACTAAGTGAGTCTTAAGTCAATAAATTGTACCATCTGGATGAACTTTAACCGTGTATACCTATTTACAACCAACACCTATCCTATCTAGTGGAAGAGGAACAAGATATCAAGTACCATTCTGGTAAAAGACAAGCATTTTCTGTATCGAATGGGAGTGTTAAAGGGTATTTCTGTCATTCATGTATTGTTCAACTTTTTTGTATTGTGTCCATATTTTTATTATAAATAGAGGGAGAGGTTGGCGCAATAGTTAAGCCGTCTCATTATTTTCCAACTCTCTTTTTTACTTTAACATCATTAAAACAAAATATGTCTCTAAAGCTTATTTTTCTTTACAATTTATTATCATACGAATACAATGTTCAATTGTCTTTCTGAAGGTTCAATTGTCTTTCGGAAGGAAGGATGTGATGTACAACTAAGGGCTGTAAACAAGCTGAGTCGAATCGATTATTAAGTTTCAAGTTTGGTTTGTTTATTTTTCATACTATTTGAGTTAAAGCTGAGCCTAAAATCTTATGTTCATGTTTGGTTCGTTTAATAATCAAATTGTTTGCAATTTTTTTCGAGATTTTTTTTAAAAAAATATTTTAATTAAATTTTAATGCTTAAGAACTATATCAATAATCGATCTCTATGGCGTAAATGGATTCCTGTAGCGACCCTACATAAGTGAGATAAAGGCTTAGATGTTGTTGTAGTTATTTATAATTGCTTTTTGCAAGAGCTTGCCCTTTTAATTGTTTCTTAAAAAATCTAAATGCAAAATTCAAATATTTTGTTAGAATAATTGAGAGTCGGGATATTGGGAGAACATGGAGAAATTATATTGATATTTGAGAAAAGTACAATTTACAAACATATTCAAAAGTCTTTAAATATAGAGTGACTGGGGTTTCCTTAGTAGGGTTAAGGTTTGGGTCACCTAGTGGACCAATAGCCATGTACATAATATTAACATCCCCCTCAAACTCAAGGAGGTAAATTAGATGTGAACTTGAGTTTGAAAGAGCTTGGGTGGATGAGCCTTCGTGGAAACATTTGTTGTCTAATCGGCTAAACTGACGGAGTGAAGTCAAGCAATATTCTGGAGAATGTGGTGATCGATGAAGTAACAATCAATCTTGATGTATTTTGTATACTCATGGAAAACGTCATTGTGGGTGATCTAAATAGCACTCTTATTGTCACAATGTAGAATAGTGGTAGTAGGGGAGAAGACTCCCATGTCAGCGAAAAGCTAGGGAAGTCAAAGTTGTTCTTGTGTTGTATTAGCGATGTCACAGTATTCAGTTTCAGAGCTGGAGCAGGTAACCACAATTTGTTTCTTACTGCGGTAAGAAATGAGAGAGTTGCCCACGAAAAAACAATAACTAGTAATTAAACGTCAGTCGTTGGGGATCTCTAACCCAGTCAACATCAGAATAAGCCTATAAGATGGAAGTGGACTGGGTGGAGAAATGAAGTCCGTGAAATAAGATGCACTGGACATATCGAAAAATGTGAAGAACAATTGAGTAATGAGGGGTCCGACAAGCGGACAAAAGCTAGCTAACTTGATGGATGCTATAAGCGATGTTTTGACGAGTAGTTTTGAGATATACCAAACTTCCTACTAGTTGGCAATAGAGAGCGACATCCATAAGATGAGAGCCATCTGGTGGAGTAAGTCTAATATTCGGCTCTAGAAGAGTGTGACAATGGTAGAGTCAGTGATGCTTGCCTTGGAAAGAAGGTCAGAGACATATTATGCCTGAGAGAGAAAGTATCCATTTGAACCAGTTGAAACCTCGAGACCAAGAAGATAAGTGAGCACACGAAGGTCTTCCATCTTGAATTGACCACTGAGAAAGTTTTTGAGTTCAGAGATTCCACGTAGATCATCTCCTGTATTGATCATGTTGTCCATATACAGTAGAAGGGCAATAATACCGTTGTCAGTTTGGGGAATAAACAAAGCAGAATTATGAGTGCTAGATGTGAATCTAAACTAGTGGATGGTGGTGCTTAATTTTGCAAACCAAACACGCGGAGTTTGTTTGAGACCATATAGGGTAACAGAGAAGACGACAACCTTTGTGTTGAGGAGCAGCTAGACCATGAGGAGTATGCATATAAACTTCCTCAAGGAGATTGCCGTTGAGGAAAATATTCTTGACATCCATTTGAAAGAACGACCATTTGCAAATGGCAGTGACGACAAGGAGAATACGGATAGATGTGAGTCTAGTTACAGGAGCAAATGTTTCTTCGTAGTCGATGCCATATTCTTGAGCAAATCCTTTTACAACAGGTCGAACTTTATAGCGTTCAACGGAACTATCAGAAAGTGTTCTAATTTTGAAAAGCCATTTGCATCCAATAAGAGTTTTCTCAGGAAGGAGGTCAACGAGATCCCAAGTATGAGTTTTAACTAGGGTGTAAAGTTCCTCATCATTTCTTTCTATAAAAGAGGATTAACACTGGCCTCCTTATAGGATTAAGGCTTAAGCAAATTAAGTATGGTAGAAAAACAATGATAATCACGAAGATATGGGGGGGTTGTATTACCTTGATAGAATGACGAGGATTTTTTGGGACAAACTCGGTGCAACATACGAAGTCATTGGGACAAGTTCAATTGGTGCAATATCTGAAGTCATTGGGACAGGGTCAAGGAAGTCGTGTTCAAGATCTGTAAACGGAGTAGGAACGTTAGCGGGGATCAGTGAGGTAGCTAGAGGATCTATTTGAGCCTTAGTAATATTTGTGTTAGGATGATCAGGGAAAAAGTCTGTGGATGGATTGGTGAAATATAGATAGTTGGTGGTATATGTCAAATAAAACTTAGATATGAGGAAAACATTTTGTGTTCCCAAAAGGTGATATGACTAGAAATACGAATACAGTTAGAAATGGGATCCCAAAATCAATATCCTTTGTATTCAATTCCATATGAATGGAAACAACATACTCGAGCCTGAGGTTCAAGTTTTGAATGTTCATGAGGTTGTAAGAGAATAAAGCATACACACCCAAAGACTTTTAAGAGGTTGTAATTAGGAAAAACTCTATGCAACTTCTCATAAGGGCAAAGATTACAGATAGTAGGTGAAGAGACTCGATTGATGGTTTAGACGGTAGTGAGAGCAGTTTCTTCCCTGAAGTGCTTTGGACAAGAGAAGAAATGAGTAGACCACAGACAGTATGTAGGATATTTCGGTATTTACTTCAGCTCGACCGTTTTGGGTAGAGGTGCTTAGGCAAGATCTATGGGGAAGTGTGTCATGTTTTCGAAGGGCAACAATGAAAGACTGGTCCTCGTATTCTATGGCATTGTTAGATATGAAGATTTTGATATTGCTAGAAAATTGAGTTTGAATAATGACAACAAATTTTGAATAGATTTGAGATAATTCAGAATGCTTATACATGAGGTACAACCAAGTGTGTTGAGAGTAGTCATCGACAAATATGACAAAGTATTTGGATCTCCCATTGTGGTAGAAGGTGAGGATCCCCAAACATCAGAATGGACTAGATTAAAAGGTGTATGAGAGACTGATTCACTGGTGGGAAAAGGTAAGGCGTGTTGTTTAGGATAGGGATAAATCCTAATTTTCCACTAGAGGCTAAAGTGCAGATACGCCTGATGGATGCATGACCTGAGTGGGAACTTCCGAAAGGCTGAGAGAAGAAGAATCAGGTGATGATGATAATAAGGATGGTGGCGGTGGTGATGGTGATAAGCAGGATGATGGTGATAGTGATGAGGATGATGATGGTGGTAGTGGTGACGAGGTTGCACAAGTTAATGAAAAAACATAGGGTGGCGGTGGTGATGGGGTTTGAGGTGGAAGGTGTAAACTATTGAGCTTAAACGTCCTACTTTACGATCAGTCCCAAGGGTTTTTCCTGTCTGAAGATCCTACACACGACAACCATTATTAGAAAATATAAATTCAAGTCCCAATTCATAGAGTTGCCCAACAGGTAAGAAATTTAAAGTAAGTTTTGGAATTAAATACGTGTCAAGAATAGAAAAATGTGAAGTGAAAATCTCACCGGTATGAGTAACACACATATGGGAACCATTAATACTATGAATAGTAGGAGCATTCATAACGAATAATTTGGATGAGAAGATATTGGGATCAGAAGTCCTATGATTACAATAGGCAGAATCAAGAAGAATTACTTATACTAGTTAAAGTATGTAGGTAAAGTTTGTACCAAAATCAGAGAGAAAGCGGCTGAAAATTGAAGCTATATCCCCAATAGAGATGGAAACAATAGTGGAGGCAAGATCAGAACTCTTTTTGGCAATAAGAATGGTTAGGGAAGAACAACCCTTGGGTATTATCGTTAAATCGGATCAACAATATACAACAAAGTATATTGTATGATATAAATCTGGAGAAATCAGGATAACGAATGGATTCATAATGTTGAAATTATCCAAGAATCGGTCTA
Source organism: Eucommia ulmoides (assembly GCA_016647705.1). Lineage (NCBI taxonomy): Eukaryota > Viridiplantae > Streptophyta > Magnoliopsida > Garryales > Eucommiaceae > Eucommia > Eucommia ulmoides. The sequence continues at coordinate 34,894,467 of CM028332.1, read as the reverse complement.
TAATTGTGAAGAACTAATTGATGAACCCTTGAACTGACGAAAATACCTTGATGAACCGAATCAACTATATAAAAGAAACTATATTGTATGATTCGAATTTGAATAAACCGATGCCACCGATGGATTTAGAACGTTGAAATTAGCCATGGACCAGTATTTGAATTGTAAGAACCGGTAAAAAAAGTAGTGAACGGTCAAAAGAAGATAGTTGACCACTACTGAACCGATCAAACCTTTGACCAGTATGATGTGGCAAACCGGTGACACAGTAGCAAATAATACTGATGTGGAACAACAATCTTGGATTCTTGATGACTTGGCAGGTGACATGGTATATGGCGGTGACGTGTTTGTTGAGGCGACAACTGAGGTGGCATTACTTTGGCGACGTGGCAGCGGACACGTCAGACGATGTGGTAGCTGACTTGGTGATAACGTGTCAGCAAGTGTTGACGTGGCGCACAAATTGACACAAGAAGTTGACATGGTAGCTAGCATGCCAGTGATGTGGAAGTTGACTTGGCAATGGCGTATCAGCAAGTGTTGAAGTGGTTGCTGATATGTTGATGACGCGGCACCCAGTTGTCGTTGACGTGCCTAAGGCTGAGTTGGCAGTGCCTAGGTGCTTGGGCAGCGATGCGCCTTGGAGAGGCAACAACTCTGGCGGAGCGTGCAGGCACGTGCGACGTCTGATGACGGTGAGTTTGGTGGTATTTTGCTTATCTTATCAAGATGAAGGTGGTTCTGTGTTATTTGTTGAATTTGGGTTGATAATAAAGTATATAGTGGTCAACCAAGGTGACGACGGTGGTGGGACTATTGGGGGTGCATGGTGTCGCGTTCAGTGTCCAATGGTAGTGATTTTGATGTCGGTGAACTTGTTTTTACTAAACGAGTCTGATGGTAGTGGTGAATATGGTGTTGGTTTGTTAAATAGTGAAACTGAGGGTTGTGGGCAACGGTGGGGAAAGTGAAAGGCTTGTAAAGAAGATTAGGGTTGTGAAAATTTAGTAGGAACATGACCAGGTAGAATTGGCTCTTGATACGATGTTAAAATAATTGAGAATCGGGATATTGGGAGAACATGGAGTGATTATGTTAATAGATGAGAACAGTACAATTTCCAGACATATATAAGTTTTTAAATAGAGAGTGACTAGGGATTTCTTAGTAGGGTTAGGGTTTGGAGTACCTAGTGAGTCAACATCCATATACATAATATTAACATATTTAATTGACGAGGGAATCAAAATATAAAAATTACAAAGTATCAATATAAATTTACAAATAATCAATTTATTATAGTAATTAAACAGGTTAAATGGTTACAATTTGATTGAATTAACTTCTAGAACGACTGGATATGGAAGATTGTACTATTAAAAAAATGTAAGAGTTTATTTCACTATTTTTTCATTCTAAAAATATAACAAAATATTTTAATTTTATATTATTTGAGTTGTTTACGAACATTAACCCACCGACCTTGAACATACGATGATTTAATAAACGAGTTTAATTAATAGTTTAAGCTTGGTTCATTTATTAAATGAACAAGTTTCGAACGAGTTATTATCGAACCGAACTAGTTTCGAACGAGTTATTATAGAACCAAACTCGAGTACTTCACGAACGGCTTGGTTCGTTTAGAGTCCCATATACAAGAGACACTGCCAAATAATAATGCGGTTGTTGCTCTCCCATGGCTTCCTTCAGTCTCTTTCGGTGTATTATTTGGTGACAGGACTGTCTTCCTCAAGGTAAAATATGTTCAATATCTAAAATTTAGTTTTAGGAAATGATTTCATATTTTATCTGTTGAGAAACATATACAGCACTGAACAAATTATGAGAGTTGAATGCTTCTTACATACTACATAAGAGGGGTGCCCACTGCTCAGTTCACTGCCTTTACCCAGAAATAAGATACTTATTTTATTATACCAACACCACTTGTGGTCATTATCTTGTTAATAAACTAAGTTCCCTGCTGGTAAAGAAGTATACATAAAGTGTCAAGATGCTTCTTTTGAGGCTTATGCTGAAAGTCACAACTTTTTCTTATCCGGCCTTGTCTGCCTTGTCAAATAACTAAAATATCATTCTCCTCATATCTGCATGATTGAATTTTTAGTAATAAAATATAAACTTTAGGTTGATTGGTTGTAAGGGTTTTACAATAATTTATGCACACTTGTGTGGGTATCAAATATATATATTTTATTTATATGACACATGCTTGGATTATGCCAATGATGGTTTGCACCTATGCATTTGAGGTGTTTTGATGGTAACCAAGAAAATTATGATGTGTCTTTTTTAATTATTTTTATTATCGATAAGGTGTCTTCGGGTCAATTTACGGGTATCTTAACTAATCACCTCCCCAGACGATCTTAAGGGCGTACTCCCCTACATCGGTCTGGTGTATTCAGGATTAAATTCAAGATTTAATTCCTATAGTGCTCTCCAAGAGAGTCCAATCCTGTTTGACAAGGAAAAATGACATTGTTGATCTCGAGATTTTGATGGACAATTAAGTGTTAATATTTTTTTATAGAATTAACGTTTTTATTGAGTATTTCAGTTTAAAGAGTTCCAATCAAGATAATATCATGAAGTAATTATGAAAGATGCAGAGACGGACATTAAGAGATTGAAGATTCTGAAGAATTTAGGTGAAAACAACTCAAATCTATTTTACTCTTAATGTATCTCGATTCGAATCACACACGACACAAATTAAATGATTTATATTTATGAGTGTTTATATTAAGGTTCTAATAATTGTTAAATTATTTGTTCCAATGTGAAGTTGAAAAAGAAAAATTGACCTAAACAAGATTAGTTTTTAAAATTGATTAATAGTGTTAATTTAGTTAACTGAAAAAAGAAATCTGTTAAAGGGTCGAAAACGTTGAAGATTGGAGTTGAAACAAATTGAGGAGAAATTGTTCCAGCAAGTATCGGTTAACCGACCATGGAGGTTCGGTCAACCGATGGGCTTTGGCTGGGGAAAAGAGAGTCTCTGAATCGATTAGTTAATCGACTGAGGGAGATCGGTCAACCGATAGCCGAAAGATAAACTTCTTGTATCGATCGGTCAACCGACCATGGTCGAAATTTGGCCTGAGATTGCATCCTGTATCGAATGGTCAACCGACCCATGGAGGATCTGTCAACCGACCAGTATTTGAGAAAGGCTTGGCTAGCATCCTGTATCCATTGGTCAACCAATGGGCAGAGGCCGATCAATCGACTGTGCCGTTTCAGATTTCAAAGAATTTCAGGATTTGAACAAAACTAGCCGTTACTAGCCCTTTTTTGGCTGATCTTTTGGAGATGTCTTAAGGATTTAAATGTATTGAAGATATGATACTCTTATTTAGATATCTATATAGATATGGTACATGAAATTAAAGTATTTATCAATTTAGTTCATTTAATACTTCATATCCATTTGATTTGAAATTGAGAATTATTTTGGGGATTAAATTGAATATTTTAAAAGCCATATTTAAGTCAAATATACCAGGAATGAAAGGTAATGATATATGGGGTCTATAGGTGCCTTTTAGAGGCCTATCATTTGAAAACTAACCGTTGGAAGGCTTATTCTAATTCTTTATATATAGACCTACGAATTTTGATAAAAATAGAACACAACTTCAAGAATTATTCAGTTTCTAAGTTTTTCTAAGAGTTATCGTTCTACTGAGATATATTTGAGAGAGTTATTGTGTTTTTGATTTAAAACACTGATTGTGTTGGCGTCACCGATTTGAGCTGTCTAACGTTTCAATTTATAATCTTTCGGTGTTATCCTGGTGAGATCTTTTCAAGCTATTAATCTTTATTGTGTATTTATTTTTCTATATTTGTTTGATTGATAAGATCTTGATAAAATCGTTTTTGAACTTTAAAGAGCATAAAGATTCTTTCAAAACAATTTTTGTAAGTATTTGATTACGTACTCAATTTTGTGCTACCCATATATTTTATAATCAAATTTTGAATTCTTCACGTAAATTCTATCACTAGTAGTTTCTAAATATTAATTGAATATAATTTATTTGAGGTGGTAGAAGTTCCGAGTGAGAAGAAATTTATTGATTCTTGTAAGATGAGTTTGTGTGGATTAGATACTGTTGGGAGTATCTAGTCGGGGGTAACTTGAGTTTCAATCTTTTCCGGGAAAAAGATTGAGATTTGATATTTACCTAGTGGATCAAAAGGTTAAGTTATTCTTTTCCCTTGAAAAGAATTAGACTTGATTCTTCCTGATTAGAATTATTTTGAGTGATTTGTAAATGTTTCATCCTTACCTGGGAATAGGATACTTAGAGTGTGTTTGGTGAGATTTGATTCTTAGCCTAAGGTATAAAAGAATTAGGTTTGATCATTATCCTATGAAAGGATTAGGTTAGTCTTTAACCTGGTAAAAAGGTAGGATTCTTCCTTAGCCTGTGAAAAGAATAATTGTAAAGGATGATTCTGAGTCTGGTAAAAGAATCGGTGTAAAAGTTTGATTCCTACCTGTTAAAAGAATCTTGAGTTTAGTAGATGCGAATCTCTGTGGTGCTTGGAAGATTGGATTAGCTAAGATTAGCTTAGTGAACCAGGATATATCATTGTTAATTGTTTTTTTGATTTTTTTTACTTTATTTCTTGTTATTTGGGTGTGCACCTAAATTTGAACACTTATTCGCTGCGTTATAAAGATAATAGTTAATTTAGGATAAATTGATTATTTGAGTTATTAAATGTTGAAAGATAATAAATTTATTTAAATTTTTATATCTACCCAACTCATCTTTCTCTTGAGTAGTTCACTGGGCCAATAGGCATCTCCTGTTGGCCTGGTGCATTAATTCTAGAGTGCTTTCCAGGAGAGTCGAATTCTGATTGACAAGGAAACGGTGCACCTTTCCTTCCCCTTGATGTGTTCAAATGATGAGAATTGTTGGGTTAAATTGGTTTTTTGCTAAAGATTTTATTTGTTTGTTTACTTGTTTATTATTATTATTGTTGCAGATGAGCATTACACGCATGCCTCACGTTTCTGTATACATGGATGTCGAGCAACATTGTGCGTTCATGCTCTCTAGTATTACAGGTACTTTACATATTGGGTACCCATTTCTGAGCATTGTTTGGATACCCAAAACCGCGATTCGCAAATTTAAAATTAATTGCATTCAAAACACTTCGATTAGGCATTGCATGTCATGCGTACTGAAGTTTTGGTACATAATATTTACTAGATTCATGTTCTACATCGATCACTTGAGAGTTTCCAAATCATGTGATTTTAGGTTGGAACCTCCTAATATGATATCAAATCGAAAGTTATGGGTCTCTTGTTCTCTCGTCAAATCATCTATGCAAGCCAAAGGTTACAAATTTCACACTATTCTCTCGTAATCAAATCATCCGTGCAAACCGGAGATCGCACAGTGTTAAATTCATATACCACATTGATCACTTGCAAGTGGGTGTTATAACTGCTATGACATCTCCCACTCCTCCAAGCAAGTCTGACAACAAAGATTTTCTTCCTAGCCAACCAAAACTATCAACATTGCCTATCCCTATTAACTTTAGGTTAGCAACATCAACAACAGAATGAGCTGCCACCTTTTTTCATTTTTTTTACCTGTAAAATAACCTAATAAAAAATACCCCCCATTGTCTGCCATTGACACACCTTTCCTCAAACAAACACCTTGGCAGCCTTCGTAGAATCCTCAACATGTCTGCTGCCACAACCCATCTAAAAAGCTGTCTTTGGAACTCGAAAAAAGAAAGAAAGAAAGAAGAAGAACAGTTCAATTCAATTCAGTCAATCCCACCACCATCATGTTAGCTACTGCTTCCTGGAGGCACAAGTGCTTGATCCTCACTCTACTTGCTTTCATTTTCATCTCTGAAGCTTCAAGATTGCCCAGGACCCATTGGGAGCAGATGCTGCCAAAGAAGCTTCCCACCCCTAAATCTTCTCCCTCCAGAGGCACAAATTCCGTCACCAATTCGTATTCATCTGCCGGAGAAACCCACCGGATTCTTCCTTCTTCCGACGGAAAGGTGTAGTTTTTAGCTAATTTCAGTTAAAAGTTAGAACAATTACTCTATTGTTGAGGTTTGAGGTCTTTAATCTGTCAACCAAACGGGTACTAACTGTAAAAAAATATGGTCATTGGGGATGGAGAGAAGGCCGCCGAATTTTTGTCAAGTAATTTCATTTCGATAGAATTCTGTTAGTCGTGCTAGAAGAAGATTCATTGTATAGATACTGCAGGGATAATCATCATTGCATTGTATAGGAAACATATAAAGTCCCTGTGATGAATCACTTCCTTGGTGATATAGCATTGTAATTTTTCTTTTTCTCTTGTAGAATCTCTCCCTATTTCTCTGAATAAATCTTCCGGATTTACAAGGTAAAAAAGTCATTTCTTCTCCTTGTCATTCTTTGTTTCTACTCTCAATAAATTAGGGTGAAATGGGATGAGAATTCCGTTTCCACTCTAGAATAGTTCAGAAATAAAAACATGTTTGGTAACCACCATTGTCATGAAATTGTTTATTTTGATTTATAAAAATAGAAACAAGAAACACGTTTGGTTGCAATATTTGTTTTTTTTTCCTTTAAATGTATGGTGGTTGGCATGGTGGTGGCGGCTGGAATCGTGGTGGTGGCGGCCGGTGGGATAGTAGTGAGAATAGTTTCGTGGGAGATAATAGGAATCAACATTTTTTTATTTCTCATATTATTTAGCTCAGGAAATAGTCACAAATTACCTCAAAATTTTTGAGAACACAAACGTGTTTACTAAATGTCTTTATGTACATTAATCCCAAAATTTTGAATATGAACATGAACAAGGGATAAAAGCAGTAACCAAACGGGTCTTACCATATTAATTTGAGGATAAAAATGCACTTTTGACCCTCAAAATTTGGAATGAGTATTCAAGTGATTCCTACGGGTTGCGAAGCAACATTTTATTACCATGTGAATCTACATTGGTTTTATTTAATTTGGTCTAATTGGAAACGAGATTAGTATGTTTGAACGGAAAAAACCACATGTAGAGTGTATCTTGATTGTGGGGCTATTTTTGCCATTTTAAGGAGTTTATTCAATTTTTAGTCCAAACTCTCTTTTAATATCGTGACCTTACAAAGTTTTACAAAAATAATCGGATAATCGTTAAGTTTTAGAATTATATAATCGTTAAATTTTAGAGCTGTCATGCAGGTGACAAAGAAATTCAAAGAATACGACACTAGAGTATAATGGCTCTCAGGTCATGTCTTTGTTATAATGGCTATCAGGTCACGTCTTTGTACGGGCCCCTAAATTCATAGGTACACATGTTACTTTACAAACTACATGAATCACTTTAACATCCAATCTTAAACTTCAAAGATTAACCCAAAATTTATAGCCTAGGGGTTATTTAGGCCCGTTTGGTTAGTGATCTCAATCAAATCCAATTCAAAAAGTTTAAGTTTGATTTTCGAAAACACGTTTGGCAAATACAAAATACAATCCAATCTAACTCAAAAAATAAGAATTGATTCTCAAAATATTAAGAAAATGAGAAACAATTTTTTTTTTTTTTTTTTTTTTTTTCCCCAAAAAACTCAACCCAACTCTCTCAACTCCGGTCACAGTTCGACGACCACCCGCCGTCGGCATCTTCCGGCGATCGTCGCCGGTCACCGTCCGGGCGCCGTAGCTGCCCACCGTCCGGCCACCTACTGGCACCGCTGCCGCTGCCGTCCGGCCACCGTCCGTTGCCGCCAAACACAAAAACAAAATCTCAAAAAAAAAATTAGTTTTAGGATAAAATTGTTACCAAACACGATTCTGTTCTCAGCACAAAACAAAAATTGTCGTTACCAAACGCAATTCTATTCCTAAAATTCTCAATCCAATCCAACTCATCCTAGTGGGGTTCAGAAAAGTGGGAACACTAACCAAACGCCACCTTAGTATATGTGGTTATTTAGGTGGCGTTTGGTTAGTGTTCTCACTTTTCTCAACCCAACTGGGATGGATTGGGTTGGGTTGAGTTAAGAATTTTATTTCCATCGGGAATAGAATTGCGTTTGATCCCAATAATTTTTTTTTTTTTTTTTTTGTGTGTGTGCTAGGAACAGAATCACATTTAGTAACGCATAATTATAGAGTTGTTTTTCTCAAAATAACACATTGTTACTCAAACCCTCAAGAAACAACACCAAAATTACCCAGACCACCAACAAAACAGACCCAAGTTTAAAGAGAAAAAAAAAAAAAAAAAGCAGTCATAGCAGATAAACTAGAGGAAGAACAATTGCAACCATCTTCACCGTCTCTAATCATGAGGATCATGAGCAAAAGAAGAACTCAGGTCCAAAACTCAGAACTCAGGACCATGAAATCGATTTCGATTTCGATTTTGATTTCATTGCTCCCAATTGGGATGGATCGAAATTGAAATCGATTTCGTGATCGATTTCAGTAACAAAATCAAAATCGAACCCTAAATCAAATTCAAGAACCAAACCCTAAATCAAAATCGAAACCTGTTCGATTTGAGATTCGATCGAATGAACCAAACCCTAAAGAATGAACGAAATCGAAACATGTTCAGCGATGGCGATGGCGAGGACGAAATCAGTAACGAACGAAATTGAATGATGGCGAAATCGAACGAAATCAGCAACGAACGAAATCGAATGAGGGCGAAATCGAACGAACAAAATCAAATGAACGATGGCGATGGTGAGGACGACGACAGCGACGAGTTCGGCGAAAACGAATGCGAGGACGACGAAGACGATGGCGAGGAGGAGGTGGACGGTGAAAACGAGTTCAGCGAAGACAGAGGAGAACGGCAAAGACGGAGGAGAACGACGAACGATGGAGCAAAGTTGAACGGCGAACATAAGGAAAATTGATAGAAAATGATAAAGAAAAGAAAATGAAAATGAGGCCAACAAAAGTTGAACGGGGACTCACTAAACAATTTTGGTAATGACCAACGTGTCCTCATAGTATGGGATGAGTGTTTTGGGTAAAAAAAAAATAATTTTTTTGTTTTTTGTTCCTCATTCTCTTAGTATTTTTGAGAATCAATTCTCATTTTTTAGATTAGATTGAGTTGAGTTTTGTGTTGCTAAACGCGTTCCCGAAAATCAATCTCAGAATTTTTGAGTTGGGTTGGAATGGAAACACTAAGGTGGCGTTTGGTTAGTATTCCCATTTTTCTGAACCCAACTGGGATGGGTTGGATTGAATTGGGTTAGGTTGGGTTGAGAATTTTGGGAACAGAATTGCGTTTAATAACGACAATTTTTGTTTTGTGCTGAGAACAGAATCGTGTTTGGTAACGATTTTATCCTAAAACTAATTATTTTTTTTGAGATTTTGTTTTTGTGTTTGGCGGCGGCGGATGGTGGTCAGTGGCGGGCCAATGACGGCGGAGGCGAACGTGGTGCCAGACGGTGGTCGGATGGCGGGACGCCGGCGACGGCGGTGGTGGCCAGCGACAGCGGCTGGACGGCGACGGTCGTCGGAAGTTTTGTATTTGCCAAACGTGTTCCCAAAAATCAAATTCAGAATTTTTGGGTTGTGTTGAGTTGAGTTTGGTTGAGAACACTAACCAAACGAGGCCTAACCAAATGGGGCCTTGGCGTTTGGTTAGTGTTCTCACTTTTCTGAACCCAACTGGAATGGGTTGGGTTGAGTTAGATTGAGAATTTTGAGAACAAAATTGTGTTTGGTAACGACAATTTTTATTTTGTGCTGAGAACAGAATCGTGTTTGGTAACGATTTTATCCTAAAACTAATTTTTTATTTTGAATTTTTTTTTGTGTTAGGCGACGATGGCGGTGGCGGCGACGGCCGAACGGCGACGGTGATGTCAAAGGGTGGTCGGACGCCGGCGATGGCGGTGGTGGCCGGACGGTGCCCGACGGCGGCGGACGGACAGTGACGCACGGTGTCCAGAGACGGTTGTCGGCTGACGGCGGTGGATGGTGACCAGTGGCGGTGGACGGCGGCGGGTGGTCGTCGGATGTTGGCCGGAGTTGAGAATTTTGGGTTGAGTTTTTTGGGCAAAAAAAAAAACAAGTTGTTTTTTTTTTTTCCTCATTTCTTTAACATTTTGAGAATCAATTCTTATTTTTTGAGTTGAGTTGAGTTGAGTTGGGTTGAGTTTTGTATTTGCCAAACGTGTTCTCAAAAATCAAACTTAGAATTTTTGGGTTGGATTGGGTTGGGTTGGGTTTGGTTGGAAACACTAAAGCCCCATTTGGTAACCATTTTCATTCCAGAAATTCTTATTCCATTCCCAGATTTTTGGAAATTTTGTTTGGGAATAGCGTTTGGTAATTTTTGTTTTCGTTTTCATTTCATTCCCATTTGAGAATTGTGCCCACTTTTTTCTTAAGAAATGAGAAACAAAAAAAAGTTGTTTCTCATTATTCCCATTCCATTCCCAAAACACATGGTCACTATTCACCTACCTGCCGACCACCGTCCGCCGCCACCGCCGGCCATCTCTGGCGACCGTCGCCGGTCACCGTCTGGCCGGGAATTTTCCGGCCACTTCCGGCCATCGCCGGTGCCGGAGCCATCACCGGCGCCGGAGCCACCGCCGTCAGACCAAAACAGAAGTTAAAAAAAAAAGATTTTAGGATAAAATCGTTATCAAATACAATTTCCGTCCCAAAACAAAAAAAATTATCGTTACCAAACGCAATTCTACTCCCATAAAGAAAACAAAATTCTCATCCCATTCCATCCTATTCCTATCCCACTACTGGAATGAAAACATAAACGGTTACCAAACGTCACCTAACCAAACGGGGCAGTGTCTCTCCTCAGTAGAAGGGCTAGCATTTTAAAATTAAAATTTTGTATTTTTATTCAAAACAAATATACTATGCCGTTACATACAGTATAAGTATTTATTGTTTGATAGCCTTAATTGTGCTCGTGGTTTATACCCAGATGTAACTAGAGTCACTATCGCCCGTCGTCTAAGGGCGCTATCAAATGGTTCATCATGCTATCATATCCGCTGCTATTCCCGCCGCGGTAGGCATCCGGCGGCACAATATGACCGAGCAAGTGCTCTTTTTCTTCGGTATTCAAATCCACATCCACCCATGGATGCTTCTCCATTCTCCTCAACCCCTCGAGCTCCATGGCCACTTCCATCATACTGGGCCTCTCCTCTCCTTTCAATCTCAGGCACCTCTCCGCCACCGTTCCAACTTCTCTTATCTGCTCGAAATCCCCCTCTTCCGCCAATGTCTTCTCCAAAATCTGATCCAATTGCCCTCTTTTGACATACGAAACGAAGTAGGTGGCTAGATTTCGGTATCTCTCCGGCCGCTCGAACGAGATTGCCTTCTCTCCGGTGATTAGCTCGGCGAGAACGACCCCAAAGCTATAGACGTCGCTCTTCTCCGTCAATTGACTCGAGTGGAAGTACTCTGGGTCCAAGTACCCGAACGTTCCCTGGACCAGAGTCGTGAGTTGGGTCTGGTCAAGGGGAACCAATCTTGAGGCTCCGAAATCGGCGACCTTCGCCGCGAAATTCCCGTCGAGGAGTATGTTGTTGCTTTTCACGTCCCGGTGGATGATCGGTGTCGAGGCTGCTGAGTGCAAGTACGAAATCGCCCCCGCGGTCTCCGCTGCGATCCTTAACCGTTCTCCCCATGAGACCGGCGACGGCGAGAGCTGGCCGTCCAATCGATCGGATAGCGTCCCATTGGCGACGAATTCATAGACCAGCAGCGGGACTTCCGTCTCGAGACAACATCCCAAAAGCCTCACAATGTTCCTGTGATTAATCTGTGATAGAATTAACACTTCGTTGATGAACTGCTCAATCTGGGTTTGGTCGCTGATTCTCGATTTCTTGATGGCCACCGTCGTGCCGTCCGGCAAAATGCCTCTGTAGACCGTGCCGTTTCCGCCACGGCCGAGGACTCGGGTTTCGGCGTAGTTGTCGGTGGCTTTCTTGAGCTCTACCGACGTGAACATGAAAGCTCTGTTGGTTGATCCTTCGTGAATAGAGAGCTGTTGTTGGAGCATAAATCCGCCGTTTTGGCGGAAGAATTTCTCCCTTAGTTTAATGAGCTTCCTTTTTTTGAGGATCCAGTATATCCAAGAGCTTCCGAGTAGTAGGACCAAGAGGCCTATGCTTATACCTGCATACATCAAGTTCAGTTCAAGTTCCACCATTAATGCTAATGGCGCGTGGTTGTAATGCATTTCTTTGCCTAAATTTTCACTTTATACCCCTAAACTTTAGGTATATGGTTATACCTTGCTCCTAATCTTTTAATTTTTATTTAGAAAAATTAAAAAACTGTGAGAAGCCATTTATATCACACTTTTTTTTTTTTTTAAATTCTCGAATAAATTTTTAATATTTTAATTAACATCAAGTAAATTGAATTTATTTAAAGACTAAAAAATATTTTATCCTAATAAATTGAGAATTTATCCATTCTAAAAAATAAAAAGATAAAATATTTTTTATCCATTGAGAAAGAATATTATTTTTCCTATTGATGTTTCTTTAGGAGGTTGTGAAAGAGATTCGGAAGTATTGTCAAGGGTATCAAAATTACGAGAAACATAGATTATCCTAGAGTTCAAGTTGAAACGGATTCAGCAAAGGAACATTTGCCCAGAAAATCATAGATATAAAGATCTGATTGAAGAATGTAAAAGGTTACTTTAGCTCAATGATTACACTTTTCAATTTGCTCCTCGCGAGACTAACTATTGCGTTGACATTTTGACGAAGAGAGGTGCCAAGGAAAATTACGACCTCATGAACCTCGACATTCTAACAACGGACATTGAAAATATTCTCTTCTAAGAGATGGACAAGAGGGCGTTTGATATGTCCGGAGCCTAGTTTGTTCTAGTATTGTTTTCTTTTGTGCTTGTCTTTGTTTCTTGTTTTTCCTTTCATTTCTGGCAAAAAAATAAATATCCAAGGCTTGTAGCCAGATCTAGTATTCAAAACCTCCTCTATCAACCATTTGTAAAAAAAAAAAAAAAAAAAAAAAAAAAACAAACATTTGTGCCAAAAAAAAAAAAAGGAGGTTGTGAAAGCCAGAGAATATAAATTTTCATATTTGGTTAGGAAAGAAAATAATTCACTTAACTAATTTATTATTTTGCACTCACATATTACAAAAATAAATTAAAAATTATATTATCAATTGTATAATTGTAATTTTAGTGTCTATTTGAAAATTCTCTAGCATTTTTTTTTCACTTTTCTCTCTAAATTGGTGAGAATAAAAAATATTAGGATATTGTGCATTTTCTTTTTTATTTTTTTTGTTTATTTTTTTCTCTATATGAAATATGTTTTTTTTTTTTCTTTTAAAATTTTTCATCCTATTTTTCTTTTAATTTTTTTATACCGTCTTATATTTTTTTTTCAACTAAACAAACTCAATGAAATGTTCTACATGATGTAAATGCTGCTAGTCTACTCTACTAGAAGAAAATGAAATGATGGTACTTACCTAAGGCTAAATGGAGAATGGTCCCTGCATTGCCTGCCTGTATGGGACGACAATTTTGTCCATCTTCATCTCCTTCGTATCCTTCTTGGCAAGAGCAGGAGTAGCCTCCATCAAAATTCGTGCACGTTCCATCGCAGGGATTTGAAGTTTCACACTCGTCAATATCTGGGAAAACAACAACATATCTATAACTAACACACACACACACATATAAATAAAGGGTACGTGCTCTATTAATTTCTTACCAGATATCTTTTTTGTCATTTTGTAAATATCAGAAATTTTTTCTATTTTTTTTTATTCAAACACCACTTATCTCTCTTATTGATTAAGAAATAATAATTTTTTTTATTATAATACTATTTTTACCCTCAACTATTTAAAAATTAATTAAATAATAAAAAACTAAAATACATAAATAACTCTTTAATTTATATATATTCATCACCACCTCTTACCACCGCACCTACCGCCACCGCCATCTCCTACCGTTGCCACCACCCACCGCCGCCGCCCACCACCTCCCACCATCACCACCCACCCAACACCACCTCCCACTGTCGCCGCCCACCACCCTCCTCCACCTCCCACCGCCGCCACCCACTATCTCCCACTACCGCTACCCACCCCCATTTTAAAAAATATATATTTTTTAACAATTTCATTAAAAAAAAAAAAAAAACCCTTTCATTAACACTTTTATCTCTCTCTCCGATGGTGGTGGGGGCGATGGATGGCAGGAGGTGGCCGTGGGAGTTGGGTGATGGCGGTAGGTGGCGGTGGGAGGTGGTGTTGGGCAGCAACAGTGGGAGGTGGCTGAGGGTGGTGGGTGGTGGCGGTAGTAGTGACGATGGGTGGTGGGAGTTGGGCGGTGGGGGTGGGAATTGGGTGGTGGTGAGAGGTAAATATAATTATTTAAAAAATTAAGAATAAAAATATAATTTAAAAAATATAGGAGTGCTAATAATTTTTTTAAAAAAATAACTTAAGTGTAATTTTGTTCAAAAGGATGTAAGTGGTGGTTGAGCAGAAAGACAGAGAAGATTTTTAGTATTTGTAAAATGACAAAAAATGTATCTGATATACTGCAAAATGATAAAAGAGGTCAATGACTTATATCTCATATATAAAAGTAGGAATGCAATGATAATTTTGTAATATAGTCTGATTTTGTTCTTTTTCATGCAGCATTCTTGTATTTTTTTTTTTGCAATACTGGTTATTATTGTAATTTCCCCCATGCCCTAATCTCTCATATCTTCATTTCATCCTCCATCCTACTTTCTGGTGGCCACTAGGGTTGGTCATGAGTCGGGCTGGGTCGGACTCTACTTAAGGTATTACAAGAAACTGCTAGGCCCGAGCCTAACTTGGCCTTATGATCGGACCATATTATCGTTCCCAAGCCCAACCTAAGAAAAAAATCCAAGTCCAAGCCTGTCCCTATAATTTTTCCGAACAATTTCACAAAACACTAAACAATTTCTGAAGCATGAACAAAAATCATGAATAGAACACTGAACAATCGAAGCATGAATAGAAATCAACGAAATAATTTCACCGAAAAATCAAACAACAAAACAATAATCACCGAAGCATGGACAGAAATCACTGAAGCACAGACAGATATTACCGAAGCATCAACAGAAATCAAATTGAAGCACCAACATATATCAAACTAGTTTATTACTTAAACTTCGTCACGGCGGCAA
Source organism: Eucommia ulmoides (assembly GCA_016647705.1). NCBI lineage: Eukaryota > Viridiplantae > Streptophyta > Magnoliopsida > Garryales > Eucommiaceae > Eucommia > Eucommia ulmoides. The sequence continues at coordinate 34,879,197 of CM028332.1, read as the reverse complement.
TCAACAACGAGGCGAGGCGATTGGGGTTCAACAACGACGCAAGATAGTGGCGACGACGACGACGAATGACTAAGCTGTCGCGGCGACGATATTTTAAGGCCCTGGCAACGATTGACGGAGAGAGAAGAGAAGAGAAGATAGGCAGCGATCGATGGAGAAGAGAGGCTACAGAGATCCATGGCTGCAGCGTGGAGATGGTAGGCGAGGAGGAGAGAAGGAGGGTTTCAGGAATAAGGGAGGCGCCGTTGAGTGATGTTAGGGTTAGAAATTTGGGAACTAGGATAGAAACTTATCATTATATATTTATATATAATATTCACACAAATAAACAACTGTCATCAAAATTAAAAAATAAATAATAAAATAATTTAGGTCGAGATTGAGAAATACCTAAGAATAATTATATATATAATTTTTTTATTGGTGGTCGGTCCGGGCTGGGCCGGCCCCAAACAAAAAGGTTATGTCCAGGTCCGGTCTTAAATTTGATCGAGCTTACATCTTCAGGTCCAGGCCATGTTCATGGGCTCGAAATTCAAGCCCAAATTCTGAAAAATGATGGGCTGACTGGGCGGGCTTTCCGGGCCCAGGCCCATGACCATCTCTAGCGGTCACCTACCACAGGAAACCGAACGACAGAACGAAGAGGACAACAGCTGTAGAGGCGACGGCGACTCCCCGCCGGCTATTCGACGCGATCGTCTCTGGACATTCCTAATAGTTGAGAGGAATTTCTTCATTTTCCTCATCCATCCTACTTATCGGCTTCTATCTCCCAAACCCCATCGGAAGCCAAAGAAGCAAACGAAGAATCGATACAGACAGAAGGGGATCACAATATAGATTGCGACGATGCTTCTAATGTAAAGATGTAAAACCCTCACTTCTTCATTCTTCCTTCTTGTATTGGGCTCGCTTTACTTCCGATTCTTCTTAGTTGTGCAAATGAAGTTTGATTTCGCTCAGATTTAGCCGCCATTTTCAGTGGATGTCAAAGATTTCTGTTTTCTCTTAATTTCCTTCCCCTTTTTCTTTGTTTTGTGTTTATGTGTTCGGGAACCTTTTCAGGGATTCTGAGGTTCTACATCACCTGTTCTCATATTTCTGTTCAGAAATTGGAATTTGGGAACAAAAAAAAAAAAAAAAAACTGTTGCAGAAATTTGTTCTAGAAATATGGGAACAAAATAGAAACTGATTTTTTGGTTCTCCTATTTCCGTTTGGTCCCTTTTGTAGTTCTTACAGAAACATGTGAATTACAGGCTATGGATATAGCTGGGGTGATATCGGTCTCAGCAGGTGATGCAACATTGCAGGTGCTTTTCACCTGCTTGAGTGTTTAATCAGTGTTTCTGGGTATATAATAATTCTATAATAATTTCATGTACAATTTTAACATGAAATTATCACTTCTGCTTTTTATTATATCTGAATTTAACTTGTGCAATCCCATATGAAGATTTGGTTGAACTGATGGTTTTGTTTGGCATGCTTTTACTTCTGTTTGTTGGTAATACATTTTGATTACCCCCATTATCTATCTTGGGCCCCCTTCTCTCCCTCTCAAGCAAGAACCCGGGAAAAATGGAGTTTTTATCTAAAGAAATGTGTTGAAAAAGTATGTTGCTCCAATTTACTTTACATTATCTCATTTACTCTAGATTATCACTTGTATCGCTTTTGTTAATTTAGGATCCTATTGACCAACTATCAATTCAATTTATTCACGCTTCATTTGGTTTTGTTTTAGGAATAATCTTACTTTGGATGAACTGATTTCTATATTTAATTTATCAGACTTTTTGTTTGGAGCTCCTACAATATGCGCACAATTAGTAAGAACTCATGTCCTCAAAATAACTTGATTTTTAGTCCCGACTTCTTCCTTTTAACACGCTTTTCAAATATGTGTGTGTTCCTTTAAGAATTGAGATGTCATTGTGTTCTTCGTTTGAGGTATCTATGTTGTCGTGTAATGGTTCCAACTTAGCTATTATATTTGGATATCTATTTTCTCCAATAATTTGTTTCTTATTTCTTACTTGTCATCATCATTGCATTCATTCATCATTGTTCTTCTTACTATCTATGGGTAGTAGAGAAAAGAGTTTCTCTGTTTTTATATATTTAGCAATATTGGTTACTATAGAAAAATAGATTTCCTTGTTCCATAAATCTTTATGAAACAACTGATGAAAAAGACCATAAACTTGCTATTGCACACATCATAATGTAAATTTTTAGTAGTAAACATGGATAATTATATTAATGCGGTTACTTGAGTTTGATCTTACTTCTAAAATATTGTTGCTTTTACACATGCGTTCCCATGGCAGGTATATTGTTGGGGAATAATCGAGATTCTTACTATATAGAGATGCTATTTGCAACACCGTGGTTTCCAAATCAAAGCGGCCAAAAGAAAGCATAACATCATTATTTTTTATTTTCATTTTGATTTACGTTTCCAAATTATCAGTTGATAGAATTATTATAAAACTATTTTCTCTCTAGAACATAAATATCTTTATATTTTTTGGCTAAATTATTTTTTCTGATGGATATGTGCATAGCACGTACCCTTCCCTAGTTTATGTTAAAAGTGTCAATTATAATTCCTTCATAGTAATAGTATTTCCTATTTCAAGTCGATGCACTTACCTTGGCAACCATCAATGAGGTATGGGTTCCCTCCAAAGCCCTCCAGGCAACTGCAACGGTAGCCCGGTCCGTTGCTTGATTCACTACACTGGCTATGCATGGCTTTGCACGCATAAGTAGATGCGTCTCTTCTGGCATCTTGGCATGATGTATTTCCCACAGCCCAATCGAGAACCACAGGTACTTGATCCCTATTTTGCATGTCCCTGAGATCTAGGGATGAGAAACTGAAATTCCGTTCTTGAACCACGAAGGCATAGCTACATGGATTGAAGTCCAGTACCCTTGAGTCATTCCTAAAGCTTCGAACATTGACCATAAAGTCCCTCACTCCGCTGGGAATTGAGGTCTGGCAGCACCCGATGCCGGAGCAGGATCCGTTGGTCACGCTGTCGATGCCGTCACATAGAGATATGCATCCGGTGCTGTAGTTCTGCCCTTGGGAGCTTTCTATGAGCGCCAAGGTGTTGCACCCTATGGCCGTGAAGCGGTTCCGTGTGTTCGATATGGGGAATTCAGAAAGCGTGAGTTGTTGGGAATTGCTGTGTCCTGTGTGTTGCCCTGTAGAGTTGTAGCAGTCGCGGGCAATGAAGGTGGTGACGCGTATTTGGCCGTCGAGCGAGATGCCAAGAACTTCGATGCCTCCGCGGCGGATGAATGGTTTGGGAGGATCAGTGGTGGTGTTGCACGTGATGAGGAAAGGGTCATCGAGGTAGCAATTGTCACTTGTACCAAATGGGAACGGGATTTCGATGTCTCCGCAGAAAGTGGTGCAGCCAGGATGGGGCTGAGAAGCTGCAGTGGCAGCGGCCGCCGTTGCTGCGGTTAGTAAAACTCCAAACAAGGTAAGCCTTGAAACCGTCTGATGAAATCTCATCTCATTGATTTCGTAGAACATGTCTGTTGTGTAGAAATAAGTTCAATACTTTGTACAATGGTCTCTTTCTTGCATCTCTTCTTCATCATACAAAGAAGTTATCCACCAAGTCTATATATAACACCAGTAAATAGTAATTTCTGTTTCCTGCAATCTTCCCTCCAGGGAAAGTGGAAAAGTCGCATTTGGCGAGTCTTCTTCAAAGATTAAAGATATTCATTTTTCTGTTTATCTTTAGGACCCTTTTGATGTCTGTTTATATGTTGAAATTGTCAAATTATCCAAACTCTTTTGAGGAACCAATCAAAAGCAAGTGTAATTTTCCCATTTGCCAATTGATTTTTCAAACGGCCATTTGAGTTTCAAAATCAAAGTTGTGTAGAATTGGTCATCATTAATGTTCTCATTGGTGCTTTATATTTGATTGATTGAGAACCCATGTCAAGCTGGTACATTTTTATAGGTTGTCTTCATATGATATGTAATATGTTGATGGCTTGACTCCTCTGCAGGTTCTAAGGAACGGAATTGTCATAGCAGTAGCCTTTTCCTTAGGTTTCTACTTTTTCCATCTCACTCAAAAAAGTGGGATGGAATGAAATGAAAATTCTATTTTTTTCTGAGAACAAAATCACGTTTGTTATCGACATTGTTCTGAAATTGTTCTCTCGATTTATGTGAACAAAAACATATTGTTTTCTCAATTTATGAGAACAGAAACAAAGAATCACATTTATGACAATAATATACTTATTTTCTAGCCATGCTAATGATGAGTAAACTCATTATACCAAATGCACAAGGAAAATCAAGCGGAATAGCTGCAATAGATATCTTCCTATTATGCAAACCAATCCACCATTATACAATAAAAATCAAGCAGAATAAGTATAAACAGAATAGCTACAATAAAAATCTTCCTATTATGCAAGGCAATCCACCATTATACAATAAAAATCAAGCAGAATAAGTATATTGTTTGGAAGCCTTAATTGTGGTTTATACCTAGATGTTACTAGACTATCCCCTGCCGTCTAAGTGCACAATCATAAATTTGAATTTCTATCATAAACATAAGCAACATTGTTTTTCAATACAAGAATAATAAAATTGAATTTCTATAAAGTATAAATGTCAAAATTAATATAAAGTATAAAGCAAATAAAATTTAGTAATTTATGGTGATATGCTCACTTTTATAGTGAATTTATCTATCACTATCTCGACTATAAGGTCTCTGCATGTGAAATTCAGGTAGTGTTTGTTATTGGGTGGCTCAAAAGAAAAAATGGTAGACCAATGATAGGAGTGTAGACACGGCATTAATTTTGACCGTCCTTTCAATTTTTTAAATATTTTTTTTTCAATTTAATTTTTTTATTTTATTTTTGAAGAATAAGAAAAAGAAAGAAAATAAAAAAAAAAAAATAGAAAAAAAACGAAATAGGAAAAAGAACAAAAAAGAAGAAGAGAAAAAAAAAGGAAAATAAATAAAAGGAAAATGAGAGAGAGAGAGAGAGAAAGTGACAGTGAGAGAGAGAGAGAAAGAAGAGAGAGAAAAGGAAGAGAGAGAGAGAGAGAGAGAGAGAGAGAGAAAGAAAAGAGAGAGTGAGAGAGAGGAGAGAGAATGTGTGTGCGGGAAGCGGCTTCCACTGAAACATAAAAATAAAAAAAGGTGAAATTGGATCCCAAAAAATAATAAAAAAAGGTTTGGAATATTTTCTAAACATTTTTTTTTCCTTTTTTGTGCCGAACTAGGGTTAGGGTTGGCGGTCAAGACTAGTTGCCTAGGGTTTTTAGAGTTTTCTTCATTCCCTATTTTTTTTTTCTATAAATAAGACTTTCATCCTCTTAATTTAAACACACAAAAAACTCAGAGAAATCCTTCGGGGAACTTAGAGATTTAAGGAGAATTCCTTGTAGGGAGTGTGATTATGAGAGAAAACCCTTTGAGGGTTGATTTTTAGAGAGAAACCCTTTGGGGACTCAAAAACTTCAGAGAGAAACCCTCCTAAGGAGCGTTTCTCAACGAAATTTCATTCGGGAAGCCGTCTCCGAGAGGAAAAAACCCATGCATTAGGAATCTTGAGCAGAGCAAGTATGTTTTCTTACCTCTTAATTTTCTCCATTATTTCCTTGTTATCACAATTTAAATTCTTGCAAATTTAGTTCTGTTAGAATTATTCGATGATTCAATGAAAACGCCGGAACGAGACTTTCCTTTTTGGGCTTAGAAACCGAGCATGAGATGAGGATGACTTTTTATTTTTATTTTACTGTTTTTTTAATTTTTATTTAAGTTGTTGTTATACCAAAATTCATAATATATATATATATATATATATATATATATATATATATATATATATATATATATATATATATATATAAATAGAAAAAAAATAAATTACTTATTTATTTTTATGTTCATGTTGTTTATGTTATTGTTACATTTAAATTTATAAAAAAATAAAAATAAAAATAAAAATAAAAATAAAAATAAAAATTAAATAAATAAATAAATTGCTTTGTAAGAATTTATTCTTATAAGTCTTGGGGCACATTTAATGATTCATTCGATAAATCATTTCGTTGGATTCCGTTTAAATCTTGGAAGAATTAATTTTGACAAAACTCGTTTCCATGACATTTCTTTGATTCTCATCTTCATAGAATTTAAGAAAATGTCAAATCGGAATTTCTTTAAATTAATTGGGCAAATTAAAAAAGTAGGCATTTCATAATATCGCATTTATATTGAAAATAATGTAATAGTTCACGCCGTTTTGCATGTTTCCTTTTTGCATCACTTAAAAAGTTCTTAGATTGATTTACTCACTTAAATTAAAGAAGTTCATCAGAAATATACATAAAACCACCCATCGGAGACCATCATTGTCAAATATTTTAATATTTGATAAGAGGTCATACTAGAGGGAACATTCCAAAAATACCAAAAATTTGTCTCATCTTAATTTGAAAAATACCAAAGAGATTTTATAAGAAGAAAAAGATTTTCAAAATAAAATAAAATATTCAGATTTAAACTAATTGGACTTAGTTGGATATAAGGTACCATTTTTGGACAGCCCTCTTGGGGTGCAAAATAACTTCCCCGAGCGTAACCAACCCCTGAGCTCTTTAAATGAATATTTGGTTTAACCGTATTTTTGGAGTCAATTATACTTAGACCTTTTAAATTGTTTTCTAAAAATCTGGTGACCTAGCACACCAATTAAACCCAATCTGGTGATTCCTTATTTTTAAAATGGCCCAAGTATTTTTTGAAAAAAGCTGTGTTTTTTAAAAACCCTTTCTCTTTTAAGCTTTAATATTTCATATTCTTTTCCTCTTGTAAAATCGGGGCGCGTCAATTGGCGACTCCACTGGGGACAGTTAGAGGGTTGAGTTTAAAAATGTCCAAATAAGTTCAAATAATCCAAGTCCAAATGATGTATTTTATTTTGTTATATTTTCATTCTGTCATGTAAATAAGCTTAAGTTGTGATATTTTTTTCCTTTTGTATATAATTTGAAGAAAATTTGGTTATCCAAGAGCGAATTGTGCCAAAAAAAAAAAAAAGGCTACCAAAAAACTTTTATGGCTTCCCTCCTAAATGGAAATCACATTAACATATATCCCCCAAATTAAGTGATACCGTCCACCTAAGATACCAACCAATCTCCCAACCACCTACTTGACCCATATCCTTACACCAAGTGGTACCCCAATGTCTCACCAAATCAAAACCATCAATCAAAACCATACCCAACCAAAATACCAACCAATCTTACCACCCATATATACCTTGAATAACCTACTTGGCCTATACCCCCAAATCAAGTTGTACCCTTGCAATTTCACCAAAATCAGAACCATACCTGATAGGTGTAATTTATCTATTTATTTTCAAGTCGATTTTGGTAGTTTTTGAGTATTTTTATAGCATTTTAATAAGTTTTAATACGTTTTATGTGTTTTTGTATAAATCACGTGTTTGAGACGAAAATGAGCTAAAACGGTTGAAAATCAAACTAATCGGTGGAACGGCGGTAGAAGAACGATGAAAAATTGAGCAAACAGGCTAAACCTGCAACTGTAGCCCACCGCTGCAGCGGTGAAACAACTGGATGGTCAGATTTCATTCTGCTTCCACCGCTGCAGCGGTGCCGTCTGCCGATATGCCCACCGTTGCAGCGGTGACCCCTGCACCTGTAAAGTGTATTTTTTTTAGATATTTTTAAATATTTTTGTTCCCATATCCTCTCCCCCTTTGAGAATTTTGGCCATTAGACCTCATTAGATATTAGTATAGGATATTTTTTAGAGTTTTTGGGGAGCTCATTCAAACCAGAATAAGAAGATAATAAAGCGAAGAGGGAGAAACGCTCTCAGAGTGGTTTTACCGTCGAATCTTCGGATAACAGCTAAGTTCCTTCGTTTCTTTCTTTATTTATTAACTTTGGTAGTTTGTTTGAGCATGTTTAGCTCGCTTGTTATTGTATATATGGTTATGGCCATTGGCTAAACATGAATTATTTATGGGATTAATATAGTTTATGAAAATGTCGTTTGTTTAAATTGTGTTTCTTTAACGGTTGTTCTTCGCTATTCGATTGTGTTTATCGTTCTTGTATTTCCATTATATGGTTGTTTAGATATATTGAGAAATCGGGATTTGACACTCGGGAGAGGTAACCTCAGATTCGGACTAGGGTTTAAATACAACGCGACGATCTAATGACCCGGGAGGGCGTTAGAAAGTGTGTAATCCATGACGTTGGGATGAGACTCATGTGACTATGTGTTCTGCAAAACGCTAGAGGGGGATTTCGGCGTTAATGCGAAGTCACATATTCATTCACTTTACACTCGGGAGAGGGAGTGAATGAGTTTAGGATACTGAGATTGTTGGATAGGTCGAATACTGTTATTGTTAACTAAACAAAACCAAACACGTTTAAGTAAATGAAGTTAATCCCTAGATAATCCATTCCCCTAAATGTCTCAATATAGTATAAATAGTGTAATTAAATTAATTAATATTTTAGTTTAGTATTTATATTTATAAACAAACCTATATTTTTTATTGCCTAAATAAAGTTAGATTATGATAATTGCGGTACTCAACGATAATCTCAACCAATCTCTGTGGATACGACAATTCTTACTCTTCCCACTCTACTAAAACTTAACCCATACACTTGCGGTGAAAGTAGCTACGTATTTATGCGCTAACAATACCCTACCCCCAATACCTTGAATTACCCATATTTTTATAACACAAATCTTCTTATCCAGCAGTTCGAGATACCATCCTATCTAAATGGCCATAAACTCTCTATTCCCATCTTCTAAGTAAATTTATCGACCAACGGGATAAATTTTAGTTGAGTCCACCCTAGAATGAAACTTTAATCGCTCTTAAGGTTTATTGGAAGATGCCATGCCATTATAAGACAAAGCTTAACCTTGGGGTACCACTTGTGAATTTGGTCTGCTAAGATAAATTTTGATAAAATTGGAAAATATTCTAAAATCTACCTCTCCTTTTAGCTGGCCAATAGATGGTAGAAAACTTTCTTTGTAGATGGATTTAACCTTTCAATAAATACTACTATGTTACGTAGGCTATGTCTCAAATGTTTAATGCTTATTTTTCAAAGTATTTTAAAACTATCTATGTGTGACCTATATGTTGAGAATGTGCTTGAGCATAATAAATATGATTTTGATACTAAAAAAGATTTTGATCTTAAGAGAAAACAAAATAGGATGACTAGCCTTAGCTAGATGAGTGTCAGAAAATCTTGGAATCGTTTGATACAAATTTTCAAACTTCACCCACCACCCAAAACCCATCGGCTACGCAATCGGTAAAGCAAAGCCATCACCTAGAAACCATCACCCAAAAATTCATTACCTGAAAATCCCTTATCGAGAAAGCCATCACCCTAAAACCATTATCCAAAAATTCATTACCCGAAAATTCAATACCTAAAAATGTCTTACCCAGAAAGCCATCACCTGAAAAGTATTATACAAAAATTCATTACCCAAAAAGCCATTATCTGAAAAGCTGTTATCTGAAAAGCCACTACCAAAAAATTCATTACTCAAATGACCCATTCACCAGTTAGGCAATCGGTCATAAAGTTAAGCCATTCCCAAAATGCCATTACCCGAAAATCCATTACCCAATTGACCTTATCCCATCGACTAGGCTATCTGTCATGAAGCAAAGCCACCATCCCAAAAAACCTTTTGAGTTCAAGAGTTTTGTTCGTCATCTATGATAGATTAAAGACGTCTCTATAAAAAAAATAAAAAAAAATAAAAAAAAATTTAGCAGATTGGAGATTTAGGTAATTAGAGGGGATAATTCCATTTACACCCCCTCAATTATAGTGAAATTCCACACGCACCCCCTAACTTTCAAAATTACCACGGCGACCCCCTGCCGAAGTACTTTTTAATGAATGGACCATTTTTCCCTTACTAACCCTGACATTTAAAAAATAGAAAAAATAAAAAAGATCATGAGAGTTGCAATTACCAATTTGCCCTTAGGCCATTTGTCTTCCTATAAAACAAAATGAAGATGTCGATCAGTGTTGTTGGAAACCAAATGATAGTTGAGCTTGAGAGAGAACCATACACGAAGACGACGATGATGAGGATGAAATTTCAAAGGCTTTCGAGCTAACTCAAGCAGATTTTTGCTCAATTTTGGAAGATTATCGCGTGACTGGTGTTGTACTCAAGGTACAGAACCTCCATCGGTGTTTTTGAGATTTTTTTTTTTACTTTGCACTTCAAAATTGCGATTTTGACGATTTTTGTTTACATTTATGTTTAATCATGTTGAATACGTCTGGTTCGTACCATTTGTTGCCCTAGGTTTTCTGTTTTGGTTCTAGGGTTTTCTGGATGTATGTTCGTTTGTTTTTTCTTTCTTTTTTCGTCTCTTTGGTTGTGTAACGTTGAAGGTAGTACTGGTTGGTTGTTTATTATGCTCAAGTGGTGTTTGTATTTCATTTTGTGTTTGTATTGTTCCTCTGTTGGTAAGTTATGGTTTTGGTTTTACTTGGAGGTTTGTCTATGTTATTTTTTTTTTCCTTCTGGTAATGTTGTCTTCTTTTTTTTTACATTATGCATGGTTTACATTATGCAGAGTTATGGATTTGAGATTTGAGTTGCATTGTCATTATATGAGTTGTATTGTCCTTATATGACTGAAGTTGATACAATTGGTAATGTTGATGTCGATGAGTTTGCCTTGTTTGATCTGTTAGATGCCATAGATAAATTGTTTGTTGGCGTGATACCCACTGAACAAGGTGTTGCATTGACTGTTTATACTAGAGTGCCTAAGTCTAGGGAAAGAATTCAAGTGATGATTGATGAATCTATTTTACAAATGTTTGACTTGTATGGTAAACATAGGATTACGGATATTGATTTATTCATCGAGTCACAATTGAATGTGCCATTAAATGTGGGTCCACCAAAAAGTGTTGAAACTGCAATCGTGGACTATGATTGTATTTCATTATGAATGTGCCATAATGTTTTGGTTCTAGGGTTTTCTGGATGTATGTTCGTTTGTTTTTTCTTTCTTTTTTCGTCTCTTTGGTTGTGTAACGTTGAAGGTAGTACTGGTTGGTTGTTTATTATGCTCAAGTGGTGTTTGTATTTCATTTTGTGTTTGTATTGTTCCTCTGTTGGTAAGTTATGGTTTTGGTTTTACTTGGAGGTTTGTCTATGTTATTTTTTTTTTCCTTCTGGTAATGTTGTCTTCTTTTTGTTTACATTATGCATGGTTTACATTATGCAGAGTTATGGATTTGAGATTTGAGTTGCATTGTCATTATATGAGTTGTATTGTCCTTATATGACTGAAGTTGATACAATTGGTAATGTTGATGTCGATGAGTTTGCCTTGTTTGATCTGTTAGATGCCATAGATAAATTGTTTGCTGGCGTGATACCCACTGAACAAGGTGTTGCATTGACTGTTTATACTAGAGTGCCTAAGTCTAGGGAAAGAATTCAAGTGATGATTGATGAATCTATTTTACAAATGTTTGACTTGTATGGTAAACATAGGATTACGGATATTGATTTATTCATCGAGTCACAATTGAATGTGCCATTAAATGTGGGTCCACCAAAAAGTGTTGAAACTGCAATCGTGGACTATGATTGTAAGACCTCAATCGTAGTATGTACATCATCTTAGTTGCATTTTAGAGTAACTGGAAAAATTCGGAGTGAAATTAGGTCAATAAAAATTCAAATTAAAAATCTAGGGGTCAATTCACAAATTTAGAAATATTAAATCAAGACTTTGGGAGGTAAATTGACCTTTAATTCTTAATTAAAACTTTTAGGGGTGCAATTGCAATTTAAGAAAAGTCTTAAAAATGGACTTGGACTAAAATGAAGATTTTAAGAAGTTAGGGGGGGGAGAAAAGAGTAATTTAGCAAAAAATTATTTATACATATGTGGGAGATCGTGAGCAGCCGGTCGGAAGGGGGAGAAAGAAACAGCGACGTGGCAGGAGGAGCTTGATGTTCCGACCACTAATTTCATGCATATAAAGGTGAACATGTATGCAATAATTATCGAGAATCTCAAAAAAGAAGAAGAGATTCAGAAAATCTTGAGCGAGAGGGGTCGACGGCAGTGAGTTTCGAATCGCAGCCGTTGCTCCGGCAGAGGTGCAGTGTACGTGATATTCGATCGCCGTTGGTGGGTGTCGTTGTCGGGCCGGTGGGGGTGTCGTCGCCATCTCTTTGGTTGGGTGAATGGAGTGTGTGTGTTGGCTGTAAACCCAGAACAAAAAACAGAGACAGAGACAGAGAGAGGATCGAAGGAGAATGGGGTTGCTGGATTTCGCGATCGTCGGTGGTGGTAAGTTCTCCGGTGGGGTTGTTAGTATATGTTCTGTTTCATTTAATTATTTTGGGTGTGTGTTGATTTTTGTTGACGGTTCCAGGGGCTGTCGAATTTCTGTGATCGGTGCTCCTCCGGCAAGAAGGGCGTGTTTCGTTGATGTGTGTATGTGCTGTCATTTTTGTTTCTGGGTTTGCTCGGTTTGAAACAATCTTGTGGGAAGTGCTCAGTCCTGTCCTTGGGAGAATGGGTTTTCGGTTGCTCACTCGACGACCGTAGAGGGGGTTAAATCATCAACCATATAATAATTGTCGGTCGTTGTCGTCAATTGGGTGAGTAATTATGTATGAATTCTTTGATTCATTTAGTGAGTGTGTGTATGCATGTGTGTGTTTCAGGTTTGGAGAGGTGAAGATCTCAGGCAGTGTGTGTGTGTGTTGCAGTGGCTGGAGGTGTGTGCGTGTGATCGGTAACCTTGTGGGTAGGCGTGTTCGGTTGTGGGGGTTGCCGGTGGCGGTTGTTGAGTGGTGGTGTGGGTGGTGCAGGTCAAACGGTGAAATCGGTGTGGCGTGGGAGGCCGCCGGAAATCGGCAATAGTAGAGAGAGAAAGGAGGGCCGGCCGTCGGGGAGGAGCAGAACTGAGAACAGAAAAAAGAAAAGAAAAAAAAAAAAAAAAAGAAGAAGAAGAAAGAAAGAAAAGAAAAAGGAAAAATTGTACAAATAACCCCAACGAAATTCAAACTCATCTTGTGGCAACGTTTCGGAATGGATAATATTTTTCATTAAATATTATTATTAATTAAATTAAACAAAAAAATAATAATAATAAAATCCGTAATCGGAATAATTGGAATAAACCGCTAATTTTAAATAAATCGTATACGTGTACTGTGTAACAGGGCTAAATTAATCGAATATAAATTTTCATAAATAAGAAGTGGGAAACGTAGGGTTTGCATTGAATGATTGGTTATTTCTTTTGTGTGTTAATATTAATTTAGGCCCTGTCACAAATAGGTTCGCAATTACCAGAGGATCGGTAACGTAGAGTTGGTGAAGTTTTTGAGAACGGATATCAGGTGAGTGTACTGTCTTCTTACCAAACTATTTTTCCATGTATATACATGATGAAATATGAATTTACTGAAACCGTATGAATTTATAAATGAAGTTGAAAATGGATTTTTGTTGGATTGGGCGAAATCAGACGATATTTTTAAAAGAGAATAGAAAGCATCTGTTTTTTTTTCTAAAAAATAAAGGGTGGAAAAGTGGTTTTGATGAAATCATACGTTTTCTTTAAAAGGAAGTGTGAAATATGATTTTTGGATTTAAAAGTTGGTTTTGAGGGAAAGAGGTAAACGTAGTAATCTGACGAGCTTGAGTAGACGATATTTATTAAGTTGTGAATCGATGATGCTGTATTTGATTTGACGATATCATAGTATTTATTTGTTTCAGTAGAGTGGGGTTATCCGCTTCGGCGGAGTGATGTTATCCGCTTCGGCGGGGTGATGTTTATCTGTTTCGGCAGAGTGATGTTAGACGTTTATACTGCGCAGTGATTATCCGCTTCGGCGAAGTGATGGGTGTTCGTAGGAAGGCATATCCTGCGGATGGTACGGTACCGTTGCAAATTCCCGATCGTGAGGTTAAAACGATCACTAAGGCTGGCCAGTGTGTGTTTGAGTTGTGTGCTTAAATAGTATGCTTGAGATGTGGTGTTTTACTTATATTGGGTGATTGGTATGATTTTATATTAGATGGATTTGGATTTGGATGGAACTTATCTATATCACTTTATTTTCATTGCTTATATACTTATGCTTATCCAGATTAGTTGTGGTAATATTTAGAATATATTTTTAATTAAAAAAAAATATTTTTACTAAGAAGGCAGTACACTCGCAGGTACAACAGCTAGGAGTCGGTCCCCTACTGGCACTCGGCAGAGTCCGGCAATGGTGTAGTATCAAAATATTTTGGAAGGAGCTGTCTGAGGCCAACCTACAAGAGTTTCATTGTTATTATTATAACGTAGGGACGGGTGTGTTCCCAATTAGAGATATTGCTTATGGTAAAAAATATTTGCAGTTGTATATTTTTGTACGCACTCTATCATATACTAGTGGGTTTGATGTTAGGATGATGTCGTGGCGACGTCAAGCCGGCCCCACGGTGACGGGTGTCCGGGGTGGGGTGTGACAATGATGATGATGAAAGTGATGAAGAACAAGGCAGTAAGAGTGATAGGGGCAATGAGATTGAGAGTGAGGTTGAGAGTGGGGATGAGAGTGATAGTAGAATCAAAGTGTGGACTACTGAAGAGATGAACACAAACATTAGTGAAGATGAACAAATTAGTTATGATGAGGAGGATCACTAGACAATTCTGGAGGCCTTAGTTCAAATGACGAGGATGATAAGTGGATGCCTGAGGGAGAAATTGGGTTGTCAGACTTAGAGGAATTAGAATTGGAGCCAGAAAATGCAGAAAATATTGAAAGTAGCAATGATGATCAATTGTCCAATTATGAGTTGAGTGATAATTCTAGGAATGAAAGTGATGAGGATGATGAAAATATTGAAAGTAGCAGTGGTAGAAAACCCTACAAAACAAATAAGCGATGGGATACTTCTAATTGCCCAGTGTATCAGAAACCAGGGGATGAGGAAAGACCTGTTTTTTCTGTATGAATGTTATTCACAAATATTCATGAATTTAGGTCTGTCCTTAGTTATTATGTGGTGAAGGTTGGGTTCAAATTGTTTAGGAAGAAGAATGAATAGAGAAGTATCATTGCTAATTGCAGTGAGAAGGACTGCCAGTGGAGAATTTATACTACCCCTGTGCTTGGACAATCTTCATACATAATTAGAACTTTGAAACGAGATTATACATGCATTAGAAATAGGCGTCGTATGGCTGAGGCAACTTCAACTTGGATTGCAAACAAAATGCTTAAAGAGTTTAAAAGTAATCCAAACATTGATAATGATTATCTACAAGCCAAACTGAAAGAAGTATGGGGTATTGAGGCTTCTAGGAGACAACTATATAGGGCTAGGGCAAAGGCAATGGAGATGCTTGAGGGTAAATATGGTGGATCTTATACTTTGCTACCTGGTTATGAAGTGCAAGTGAAGGAAACCGATCTTGGAAGTGCAACCAGGATACAATATTTCAAACCATCAATTGAAGTGTCCCCTATTTTCTGCTAGTTGTTTCTTTCCTTTTATGCTCAGAAGAGGGGGTATTTGGATGGGTGTAGGCCTTTCATAGGAGTGGATGCATGTTTTTTTTGAAGAATCCATATGGTGGTGTATTGTTGTTAGCTGTTGCTTTGGATGGAAATGATAGTCTGTTCCCATTAGCAGTTGGTGTAGCTGATGGCAAGTCAATCCAGACATGGTCTTGATTTTTCCAAAATTTGAAGGAGATGCTTGGAGGAGCTGCAATTGGGGCTCCTTTTACTATAATGTTTGATTGGCACAAGGTATTATTAGTTCTGAAAATTTAATTTATGTTTAATGCTCTGTTTAATGCACAATTTTATTCTTTGTCTTAGGCAATTGAAACCTCAGTTGGTAAAGTTTTTCCTCAAGCAACACACAGAAGATGTTGCCAACAACTGTTAGGGAACTTTCGGAAGAGACACCTTGGATTACAATTGAGGAAGCTATTTTGGAAGGCTGTAAGGGCATATAATGAAATGGAGTTTTTGGATACTATGGAAAGGAAGAAAACACTGGATGTCAATGCCTATAATTGGTTAATGGAGCACCCAAATCAAACATTGGCAAGGCACACTTTTTATGAAAAGGTAAATGTGATCATATAACCAACAACCTAGTTGAATCGTTCAATAGTTGTTTAGGATCTCTCAGATCCAAGCCTATTTTGAGTCTGCTTGAGGGAATTAGGACAAAATTGATGACCAGGCTTCATAAAAGGTATGAGAAGGCTGTCAATTGGGAGGGTCAATTATGCAAAAACATAAAGTATAGGGCAGTAGTGGATAATGGACAGAAGCACTGCAAAGTTTTATGGGATGGTGGTATTGAATTTGAAGTGAGTGATGAGAAGGGTGTTGGATATGTTGTGGACTTGGAGAAAATGAAATGCACATGTGAGGAGTGGCAAATTAGTAGTGTTCCATGCAAACATGTTGTAGCAGCCATCACTTCTCAACGGGCCAATGTTGAACACTACATTCATCATTTCTTTGCAAAAGAAACCTACCTGAGCATCCACCATAATATGATTCACCCAATTGTAGATCATAAATTTTGGAAGTTTAATCCAAGTGATCTATTGAAGCCCCTACCAACTAGAAGGCAAAGTAAAGGCCAAAGAGAGACAGAAGAAGGAGAGATAATGAACGAACTACAAGTCGAAAGAGGAAGAAAATTGGTGGTGATGAGGGACAATCAAGTGGAAAGAGGGTGAGGCTGAGGCAAACAATCAATTGCAAGCTCTGTTTGCAATTTGAACACAACATAAGGACTTGTCCAAAAATGAAAACAAATGGAGGCGGAACAACAACTGATGGAGCAGCTGCTGATACACCAGGTGGAGGAGCTGCTGATGCACCAGGTGGAGGAAATCCATCTCAACAAGATGGAGAGCTAACTCAAGCCTCTGGGCAATCAATGTGATTAAACTGTTTTTTTTTTTTTTTGTTGTTGTTGTTGTTGTTGACAAATGGTGTAGGTTGATGTGATAACTGTAAAGTAAACATGGGACAAATATTTTTTTGACCTACATTGGTGTATTTTTTATTGTAAAATCCAATTGATTTATTTTGTATGTATTTTGATATCAATTGGAGATGCTAATTGTGAACCACTTTTGATGTATTTTGATATCAATGAATGTATATCAATGAATGTGGTTGAATGTGTTTGAATGTGGTTGAGTATTGTTTGAATATGGTTCAATGTGGTTGAGTATTGTTTAAATGTGGTTGAATATTATTTAAATGTGGTTGAATGTGGCTGTCATTTTTATTCCGGTATTGTTTTTTATCATAATGGTTGAATGTGGTTGAGTATTGTTTGAATGTGGTTTAAACAAGTTGAGTATTGTTTGAAGGCTGCATTTTTGGAAGGCTATATTTTTTAAGGTTGCATCGAAGGTTGCATTTTTGGAAGGCTGCATAATGGTTGAATGTGGCTGTCGTTTTTCCATTGAAGGTTGCATTTTTATTCCAGGCTACATTTTATGCTTTGTTTTACATTCCAGGCTGCATTTTTTGATCAAATGCAGTCCAGGCTACATTTTTTGATCAAAATTACACTCCAACTTTGTCCAAATTTGAGCAAATTAACTCTATTTTGTTTAAACATACTTCAAAATCATGCTCAAACATTGAAATTATGATAAACCAAAAACTTTTCTTCAATTTCAATTCATTACAAGTACACTTCAATTTCAATTCATCACAATTACACTTCCAAAAGTACAACTTTCATCACATAACCAAAAACACTTGAAAACACCAATTTCATTACAAACCACAAACTTTAATTGCAAGAAATAAGAATACAACAAAACAAATCAAAATCCATTTCTTCATCTTCTCCACCGTCAATTCTAATTTCTTCATTCTCAAATTGTTTTCACACTTCAATGCAACAACCTCCTCCATTAGTTCTACATACAGATCGTCATTTTTCTTAGAAATTCCATCATCTTCAACATCATCTTCTGCTCCAATTGTCTTAATTGAATCCGGAACAAGCCAATCCCAAATTCTACATGTTCTAGTAGCACAACAATAATAGAGAAGACCCTTGGTAGGTTTCTCACATTGAACAACCCTAATGTCTGCTATCTTTCCACAAGCGCAGAATTTGGGAAAAAATCGCATATCTATGTTCGAACCCCCCATATTGTTGTTTAATCCATCAGATAATATACTACCATAGGACATTGAGGGTTTGAAGTGGATTGGTTTAAGTTGTGGTTCGTTGTTGTAGGCAGGTTAGGGATGGCGACGAAGTGAGGGTTTCAAATGGAGGTGAAGGTGAAGAAAAGATGATGGGAGAGATAAAAATAAAAAGAAAATGAGAAATGGAGGAAGAAAAACCTTGGCCTTCTCATTGATTAGGGACGACGACGAAGGAGTTGATGCTTGGCCATGGACATCGATGGAGGCGAAGGAATAAAGGAAGCTGGGTAATGATCGACTGAATTAAAGAGATGAAGAAGGAGAAGAGAAATTAGGTTATTTAATATGTTTTCAATTGGAGGGAATAACTAAGGGCAATTCAGTCATTGGATAAAGGGTAAATAAGGGAATTTTGGTCATGAACAATGGTCAATACGGTCAAGAATTACAAATTTGACATTTAAAGGGTATTTTCGGCATAAAAATGAACTAGGGGTCTAACTATTCTTTCACCAAAGAGTTCAAGAGTGTCCCATGTAGTTTTAATAGTTGAGGGGATTCCTGTGGTCACGATCAATAGTTGATGGGGGTGTAAGGAGAATTATCCCGTAATTAGAGTATTAAACCGTAGAGGTATTTCAATACCTAGTGACTTGGGCCAACTGGAACGGGATTACTGCTCAAAACGCGCTACATGGATTACTTCAGATGCCATGATGCTAAAAAAATAAAAAAATTGAGAGGCATTTTTTTTCCAGTTACTCGAAAGTTCAATCGTAAAAGAATGGTTCAATTGTTCGTTAGTTGAGAGGGTCATCTTGTGACACAAATTTTAGAGAAAATATTAATTATTATCTGAATAATGTTTGTCAAGTTCAAATCAAATCAATATAGAAAATCGTACCAAGTAAAAATGGGATACTTGAATAAATAAGCTTTAAATTTTTGTGCATACTTCACGTAATCTAGTTTGCAAGAGTTGATTGAAATACAAAGCATATAGGGATTTAGAACCCGAGAATTGGAATTAATCTTAGTATCCGAGGAAAGAAAAATAGACGGTCAATCCAAATTTGTACCATGAAAGTAAGAGACACACTGATCTTTTCGATCTTATTATCGGGTGAAAGAAAATTTTATTCAATCCTAAGAGAGGGAAAGGTCTTAAATTGCAACAGTAGTCTATTAAAAAATAAAATAAAATTGTGGATCACTTAAGGATGACCAATGTTTTCTTCGTTAAAAAAATGTGTGAATGCTTATCTGTGTATGACTCTTGCATGGGTCAATTGTTTCTTTGCCATTTGATGAGCATTTTCATGTGTTTATGTCTTACCCTAAAACGAGCATTCAGTGAAGTATGCTAAACCTAATTCTCGGTGTAATGCTAAGGTACGTAGTCAACCTGTTAAGGTTAAGTCATTTAAGAGTTAGCCCCAATCGTAGGCTGAGGAACATTTTATATCTTTAATCTCTCATTTTTGTCCCAGCCACAGATTGGGGCACATTATGTGGTTCTCACTTATCTCGGATCTGGAGTTTTTGAGCTTGTCGACCCAAGTCGCAGGCTAAACTGCATTTGATACTTGGTCCTATCACACTCACCCTAACCACAAGTTAGGGCACATTTTATATTTCTTATCTTTCTTTTTACCCAAGGGGCTGGGGCATGAGTGTCATCTTCATCATTACTCTAAAGGATTCTCTAAACGAACATATGTTCATCATGAGTTATTTTCTATCACTCTAACCGATTCTCTAAATGAACACTTGTTCATCATTAATATACTCTAAATGATCCTTTAAATGAATATGTGTTCATCATGAGTATCGTTATGAATAATTTTCTATCATTCTAAACGATTCACTAAATGAACACTTGTTTGTCATGAGTTATTTTTCATTTTCTATCACTCTAAACGATACTCTAAACGGATACTTGTTCATCATGAGTATCGTCATGGGTAATTTTTCATTACTCTAAACGATCATCCAAACAGACATTTACTCGTCACGAGTATCGTCATGAGTCATTTTTTTATCACTCTAAACAATCATCTAAACGAATTGTTCTTCATGAGTATCATCATAAGTCATTTTTTTACACTAAATAATCTTCTAAACAGACATTTATTCGTCATGAGTTCATCATTAGTCATTTTTTTATTTGTTCTGTCATAAATTTAAAAATAAATGCTTTGAAAAATCCAAAAAATGGGGCGATCAAAATGATGTTGTCTCCTATCTTTGTCAAGTAAGTGAGATTCGCATGACAAAAAATGACAACTATAGACACGACATTTTGACCGTCTTTGCAAAAATATTATTTTATTTTCGATTTAATTTATTTTTATTTTTGAAAAATATATAAAAAAAGAAAAGAAAATAATAATAAAAAAACATAAAAAAGAAAAGAAATAGGAAATAGAAAAAAAGAAGAAAAGACAAAAAAAAAAAAAAAAGGAAAATAAATTAAAGGAAAATGGGAGAAAAAAAAGAGAGAGAGAAATCGGTAGAGAGAGAAGAGAAAAAAGGAAGAGAGAGAGAGGGGGAAGAGAGAAAAGAGAGAAAAGAAAGAGAGAGAGGAGACAGAATATGCGTGTGGGTGGTGGGTCCCACGGAAAAATAAAAATAAAAATAAAGAAAATGTGAAACTGGGCCCGATAAAATAATAATAAAAAATGGAATATTTCCTAAACGGGCTTTTTTCCTTTTCTTTACCGAACTAGGGTTAGGGTTAGCGGCTAAGACTAGTTTGCTAGGGTTTTTAGGGTTTCTTCATTTCTTATTTTACCCTATAAATAAGACTCTTCTGCTCCTAGTTTAGACACACAAAAAGCTCAGAGAGAAACCCTTCGGGAAACTTAGAGATTTAAGGAAAAATCCTTGTAGGGAATGTGACTATGAGAGAAAGCCCTTTGAGGGTTGATTTTTAGAGAGAAACCCTTCGGGGACTTAAACATTTTAGAGAGAAACCCTTCTAAGGAGCAATTCTCAACGAAAGCCCATTCTGGAAATTGTTTTCGAGAGAGAAAAACCCGTGCATCAGGAATATTTGCTAGAGCAGGTATGTTTTCTTACCTCTTAATTTTCTCCATTATTTCTTTGTTATCGCAATTTAAATTTGGGCAAATTTAATTCTGTTAGAATTATCCGATGATTCGATGAAAACGTCAGAACAAGACTTTTCTTTTGGGCTTAGCCTCCGAGCGTGAGATGAGGATGGTCTTTTATTTTTATTTTACTATTTATTTTTATTTTTATTTTTATTTAAGTTGTTTCTATACCTAAATTTATATAAAAGAAATATATTAAGAAAATAGAAAAAAATAATAAGTTACTTATTTAATTTTACATTCATATTGTTTATGTTATTGTTACATTTAAATTCTAATAAAATAAAATAAATAAATAAATGAAAAAAATTAAAATTAAAAATAAAAATAAAAAAAACAAAAATAATATTAAATTGTTTTGTAGGAATTAATTGTTACAAGCCTTAGAGCAGATTCAACGATTTCTTCGGTAAGTCGTTTTGTTGGATTCTGTTTAAATATTAGAGGAATTAGTTTTGACAAAACTCATTTCCGTGACATTTTCTTGATTCTCATTTCCATAGAATTTAAGGGAATGTCAAATCGGATTTTCTTTAAATTAATTAGGCAAATTAGAAAAGTAGGCTTTTCATGATATCGCATTTATATTGAAAATAAAGTAATATTTCACATAATTTTGCATGTTGCCTTTTTGCATCACTTGAAAAATACTTAGATTGATTTGTCCACTTAAATTAAAGAAGTTTATCGAAAATATACATAAGGACCATCCTTGTCAAATTTCTTAATATTTGATAAGAGGTCATACCGGGAGAACATTCTAAAAATACCAAAAAACAATTTTCACATCGGTCAGTGCCACTGGCAGAGTTACCGCGGCTGCTGCTGCGGCCAATGGCCCTAATGGTATTATCAATGCAAGTTTTCGTAAGCGCATCATGACTTCCTGCTGTTTCAGTAAAGGGAAAATAATGTGTGTTTGATTGATAAAAAGTAGATCTCATTGATCTGTATGTTGGCCTGCGGTCTTTGTCGCATCGCCACTAGTCTCTATGAGGGGGAATAAGAAGTTTGACATTTCAAAAGTTTGAAAAGTATGCCTGGAATTTTAGAACGGAGAGAGACAATTTATGTGTCTGTAGTGGACTGTTCAATTAGGATTGGTAAATCATTTTATGTGGGAGGAGATGATCGAATAGAATGGAATCAAGATGAAATAAAATGGAAAAATAAATTGAATGATTTATTTTTAATTAAATCAATTTGAATATTCTGAGCCCGACTTTTCCTCAGGTCGGTAAGCATGAAGGACTTAAACTAACCGCTAAGCAAGAATCCCCAACATTTTCCCTAGATATCGCCAAAGGCGAGGAGGTAGGTGTAGCCATCCCGACCTTTACCTCAGTGCTCAGGCCAGCCTAATATTCCCAACAGGTTTAACCCATGGGATTCTTCGTTAGCTTACAAAGGCCCAGGCCCAGGCCCAAGCCCATAGCTCTAATCCTCCACGCGCTCTCTACACGCCTGACTAATTAGGACGGATAACCGAGCTTAAGGCCCAAATTTCTAGGATGTTAATGATATCATCGCCTACAAATAGAAGGCCTTGCTAAGCCATTCAGAAGGTTGAAACCTTGAGGTAACAACTTTATTTAATCCAAGCGACCTCTTTTCTTTCCCCCGAACTCTTATTCTCACGCCGGAGGGGACACGCCAGGCACACCCCGACTAGTCCTATGTGTAGGTACCGACCTGAAGGCCAGGTCGAACAGTGCCTAAGCAGCTTGAACATGTGCAGGATGAAGCTCCAGAAGGATTGAAGACTCTAGCTGAGCAGAAGGTAATCTCCAGATTAGTTCCAGCTCTCCACGTCAGTAGTGACCGGACCATACTATTGGTTGGTCCATTTTCCAACACCAACAATTTGGTGCCGTCCATGGGTAGCACACAAAAAGCCTTCTCCAAGTTATCAGCTCCCTATTCTGCTAGGGTTTGATGAACACAAGGTCTGGTCACTCCTTGCGATCAAAGAATCAAAACGCTGCGGTGAATAGCAACCCCACTCAAGACATGTCCAAAGATCCAAGGCTAGATACCAGGGAAACTGTGCATTCTCCCACCGAAGAAGAATATGTTCCCGTCATGGGACAGGCCTATCCATTAGTCCTGGCCTTAGGCATCTTTGCAGGCCAAACCTCCGGGACCGTTGATGCCTCCAGGCTTGACAATTTGGAGGGCCAGCTTAGTAAGTTCTAGGGTTATTTCGAAGTCCTCCTCTCCCGTCTGCCTTTGGACTTGGTACAAGAGGGACTGAATCTCCAAAACGTAGGTAGAGATGATCGACCTTAGGAGTTTGATGATTGAGTGATTCACTCTCACAGATATGTGCCCTAGGCCTGACCTCGGCCACGCAATCGGGCAGTTAAAGAAATGGACCTAGAACCCTTTTGCTATGTTAGGGACCTTATCTCAGCCATCTAGTAGACGCTGATATAAAGACAGACCAGGGTTATCGCCTGTTCGAGCGCCTAGTTGCTTGGCTCGGTCTAAACACCATTCCCTCCAGACTCGCGAAGTAGATCCCCATTTTTCCCCACCAGCTCGGAGGCGTGAAGCCCGGGCCGCAGTCAGCCAGGTCATAGTACCATCCAGAGAGGAAACAACTATAAAACGTCGTATGGCCGAAATGGAGGCCATGTTCAACCAGATACAGGGCTCTGGAGGTGCAGCCAGGTTGCCTATCTGGGAAAGATCTCTTTTTATTGATGAAATAGTAGATGAGCTTGTGCCTTATAGATTCCCCAATCCCCCAGTAGCCCAATACGATGGAACCATTGATTCCGTGGATTATCTCTCTATTTTTTTGTCCCACATAGATATGCACACTGCCTTCACAACGGTGAGGTGTAATTTTTTCTTACTAACCCTGATCGGTCCAACTTGGACTTGGTTCAATGACTTGGATTTGTCCTCAATATCGACCTTCTTCCAGCTCGAGCAACAATTCCTTACTTAATTTAGCTGATCCCAACACAGGCAAAAAACTATGACCCATATCTTTACTCTCAGGCAGGAGGTCAACGAAAACTTAGGTGATTACATTGATAGGTTTTGGAAGGCGTCATTCACCTGCGAATTAGTCTTGGATGCTGTGGCCCTAAACGCCTTCATCGACGGATTGAGGCACATGAGACTCTCTTACGAATAAAGTTCCCGGCCAGCTTTGTGCCTACGTAATGCTTTGGACCATGGTACTAGTTTCTATGAAGCCGACCTCCTCGACATGGTGAAGAGAGAAAGAGAAAGACTCCTAAAGAAGAATGGCCAAGCCAATGAAGGCCCAAGCTGGTCTCAAGCCTTGAGACGGCTCCAAGCTGAAGGGCAGTTGGGACCTCTACCCGACGATAAGAAGCCAATTATGTTTAAGTCCGTCAATTAATAACACATCTTTAATAATAGTAGTCACATTACCGATATTACCTATATCGATAATTTTACTTTTTATGTTACCTCTAAAAGTCACATGACCTCCATCCTTAGGTGTCAAAGATGTAAATTTTCCTTTGTCTCCCGTTATGTGTCGAGAACAACCACTATCCAGGAACCATTTGTCCTTGTTTATTGAAACTTTTAGAATAACCTGTAAGGAGCACCTCAAATAGTATCTAAGTGGTACCCAGTCTAAGTGGGTCTGATCTTGTTAGTCGAGACAATTTTAGTTCATTTTGAAATCCAAACTTGTCTACAGCTAGATATTTTAGCAAAACATCTACAAATAGTATGCTCCACAACATTACATTTAAAACATCTAACAAGATCTTTGGTTTCAGAAAAGAATTTGTGAAAATATTTTTATTTAAGATTTTTCTGAAATCCAATATCGGCTTTATCAAAAACTCCACGTGAACTTCCCAAAAGTATTTTCAAGTTATTTTCACCGCCAGTGAATTTGAGAACAATTGAATGCAAATATGTCAACTTGGATTTCAATTCATTGTTTTCAGATTCGTAGTCCACCACTTTTTTGTTTAATGTATTAATTGTACTTTGAAGGGCATTTATTTTAGAACACTGGTTTTTATAATTATGAGAAAGTTCTTGATAAACATTAAATAATTCATCAAAATCTAAAGGACAAGAACTTGAAAATTTAGTTACCTCACCACCAGTGGCTATCAATGCAAACATGGACATATCTTCATTATCTGATTTTTTTGAGCTACTTGATTCAGTATCATCCCAAGTAGCCTTCATGGATTTCTTCTTACACTTCTTTGCTATTTTTTTTTCTTTTCTTTATCATTCTTCGGTTCGGGACAATCATTTTGAAAGTGACCGGTCTTATGATAGTTGTAACATTCCACTTTAGTCATGTTGAGGTCTCTTCTCCTGCAGAATGTGCACCGAGTCATTCTTCTAAAATTCTTTGTGAGAAGTGCCACATATTTCTCTTGCTCACCATCATCACTGTTATCCTCTTCTTCAATTTTCTGAGCTTTTAGCGCCAAGGATTTTCTCTTACTATTTCCGGTGTCACCCTCATATTCTTTAATTGTCGCTACATGAGTCATCAAGTTGCTTATGAGACATCAATTTCGTATTTGCCAAGATCCTTAACTTCCTCAATTGTTGTCACCTTTAACTCCCATATTTTTGTTAAAGATCTTAGGACATTTCGAACTCTATTCTCTATGGAGTATGGCTTTCCAAGTTGACTTAAGTGATTGTAAATGTTATTGAAGTGAGCATACATCTCATGAATCGTTTCAGTTTCTTCCATTATGAACAATTCGAATTTTCCTATAAGAGCGTTGATTTTCGATTGCTTCACTTGACTTATCCTTTTGTGGGTAACCTGTAGCTTATCCCACATCTCCTTTGCAGATTTCTTTTCATAGACTTTGGAATAAACTCTACTTATTATAGGCTCAAGAATAACTTAATTCTTTTTTAAACTAAGGCTAAAGAATCAAAACCTCACAAACACTTTAAATATCCTTTTACTCAATAAGGATTGAACCGTTACAAAATTGCTCACAAATCAATTCAATTCAGGAAGAATTACTACCTCAATCTCTTTACAGGAAGAGACTGAAATTAGCTACCTTTAGAATAAATACTCCCAATAGTATTCAATCCGTCACTCAACTGCCCAATTAAAAATTGACAAGTGATTTTTCTCACTCGGAACTTCTACTACCCCAGAAAAATTAAAACTCAATTAATATCCCAAAACTAATGATAAAAAAGTGAGATATTCAAAATCTGATTTTAAATAAAAAATGGGTAGCACATAATCAGATTTATTCAAGAAATTGTTTCAAAAATATTTTTCAATAAAAAATTAGAAAATAATTTCTAAAGATCAAATTACAAATATAATCAAGTAATACTAAATAGAAAGTAATTTGAAAAGATCTCACCCCGAATCCACCGAAAGAATAATCATAACAATGTCACTTCAGATTCGGTAGCAGCAATGATTTACAATAAATAATTCTCAAGAATAACTCTTAGAAAAGCTCTCACAATTCTCAATATGATTTCTCTTAGAAAATCTCTCACAATTTTAAATATAATTTTTCTTAGAAAAGCTAAGTATAATACTCTTGATCTATCTCTCTAATATGAAAAATGCAGGTCTATATAAATGAGAATAAAATAAGCTCTCTAATGGCTAGTTCTCACTTGTTATGACACATAATTGCTCTTATAAATCCCTTATATTATTAAGACTTCATCCTAGTTCAAATCACTTAATTATAACTTTTAAACCTCTCAATTAAGTCCCCCAAATATTTTTCAATCAAAATTAAATAGATAAAAAGTATTACATGTACCAAATTGAAAAATATTCAAACTTAATGAACCATATTTATAGGGATATCATAATATATGTTGCATATCTCAAATATCATTAAATCCCTAATATATCTCATGAATCCTAACAAAAAAATGGCTAGTAACGGTTACTTTTAGAATAAAATCTGGAATTTCATAATATCCTGAAACAGTCTTATAAGTCAACCGACTAAGATCACCTGTCGACCGATCGATTTAGAATGTAGCCAAGCCAAAAAATTTGTGCCCATCAGTCGACCTATATGTCGATCTAGAGATTCAGAGAATTACATTTTTTGTCACAGGTCGACTGCTCAGTCGACTTATCAATTCAGAGAGTTCACATTTAAGTTCAGGTCGACCTACCTGTCGACTTAGAGATTCAGAGACTTTTCCTTCTCTGCTCCGGTTGACTTACCTGTCGATTTGTCAATGTTGAAAACTCTTCTAAATTCGCTTTTAATTTATTCTCATTGACGCTTTTGCCCCTTTAACCGATTTCTTTTCTCGATTAGCTCTACTAAATACTTAAATTCAATTTTAATCAATTATTAATACTTTTTTTCAATTACACATAGGAGCAAATAATTTAACTAATTAGTATCCTATAAAAAACACACATATTCATAAAAAACATTTAAAAATATTTTTCTGTCGTGTATGATCCTAATTGAGATTTTAAGAGTTAAAATTTTAACCTGAGTTGTTTTCCCTAGGTTCTTCAAATTCTTCAACCTCTTAATCCTTCATGATCTTTGTCATCATCTTTTAGCATCCATTTATTACTTGTCATTATAACTTAATCATTGGAACTAATAAACTGGAACACTTAATCAAACCGTTAGTTCCACAAAAAATATTTAAACCTTTAATTGTTCATCAAAATCTTAGGATCAATAGTTCCTTTCGAGATAATGTGTGACGCAAGTAATTTTGCAGTAGGCGCTATATTGGGTCAAAGAATTGGAAAAGCATCTCATGCTATTTATTATGCTTCAAGGACTTTGAATGATTCCCAACAATATTATTCCACTAGTGAAAAAGAACTCTTAGCTATTGTTTTTGCTTTAGAAATGTTTATATCTTATTTGCTTGGTACTAAAGCTATTGTTTACTTTGATCTTGTAGCTCTTCATTATTTGATAATGAAGAAAGAGGCAAAACCAAGATTAATAAGATGGATACTTCTCTTGAGTGAATTTGATTTGGAGATTAAATACAAAAGAGGGACAAAAAATCATGTCGCGGATCATTTGTGTCGTTTAGTTCATGTGGAGGATGAACTTCACCTACAGGAAACGTTCCCTGACAAGCAATTGTTCTCCTCAAGTACGACTTCACCTTGGTATATGAATATTATAAATTATTTGGTTACTAATATGTTACCTCCTGGTTTGTGTAAGGCTCAAAGAGATAAGATCAAGAATGATGTCAAATCATGTCTATTCTCACCTTTTACCATTCTTATGCTTGTGGAGGTCATTTTGGAGCTAAAAAGACGATGAGAAAAGTGCTAGAATGTGGTTTCTATTGGCCATCGTTATTTGGAGATTCATATTCTTTTTGTAAGTCATGCGAGCATTATCAATAGACAGGTAATATATCCCACAGGAATGAGATGCCACAAACCCCCATACTATTTTGCGAATTTTTTGATGTTTGGGGCATCAATTTCATGGGACCATTCCCTATTTCTTTCAGTTATGTCTATATTTTACTTGCTGTTGATTTTGTCTCTAAATGGGTGGAAGCTAAAGCCACCAAGAATGATGACTCTAAAATGGTTGCAGATTTTATCAAGTCTAACATATTCTCTAGGTTTGGAATTCCAAGAGCTATAATAAGTGATCGAGGCACTTACTTTTGCAATCAGATTGTGGAAGCTTTGCTAAGAAAGTACCATGTAACCCACAAGGTTTCAACTGCCCAAACTAGTGGACAAGCAGAAGTGCCAAATCTAGAGATCAAGTCCATCTTTGAAAAGATAGTTAACCCAAATAGGAAGGACTGGAGTTTGCGATTAGATAATGCCTTGTGGGCGCATAGGACTGCATACAAGACACCCATTGGTATGTCACCTTATCGGTTGGTGTTTGAAAAACCATGCCGCCTACTTGTTGAGTTAGAGCATAAGGCTTATTGGGCTATCAAAAGTTTCAACATGAAGATGTATGAAAGTGGAGAACACAGGAAGTTGCTACTACAAGTGTTAGAGGAAATTCAAAATGATGCCTATGAGAATGCAAGGATTTATAAAGAAAAGAAGAAAGTTATTCATGACAAGATGATTACTATAAAGGAGTTCAAAGTTGGTAAAAAAGTCCTTCTTTACCATTCACGACTTCGTTTGTTCCCTGGTAAGTTGCGTTCTCGTTGGATTGGACCCTTTGTTGTAACTAATATTTTTCCTCATGGTGCAGTTGAAATTCAAAGTTTAGCAACCTCCAAGGTGTTTAAAGTAAATGGACATAGACTTAAGCCTTTTTATGAGGGTTTCCAAGTAGAGAATGTGGCAGAATTGGAACTTGAGGATCCAATTTATATTGATTAAAGAAGGAAGCATTGAGTCGTGCCCACGACAATAAACAATGGCGCTACTTGGGAGGCAACCCAAGGGGAGTTTGTTTATTTTTCTTCTTATTTCCAGCATTATATTTTGGTTATTTTGTCATTTTCTTTACATTTAACCTTACATTGGAGACAATGTAAGTTTTAAGTGGGGGGAAGAGATTTAAGTTGTGTTTAATTTCGTTTTCATTTTTTTTAAATAAATAAAAATAAAGCTTTAAAAAAAAAAAAGAGTCAATTGAATAGCACATAAGTGTTTAATTAGTGTTTCTTGATGAACACATGTGTTAATTTTATATGTTGGCAATGTCTTAAGAATTTGAGGGTAAATGTGCTCAAATCTTAGTAATGGATTGAAGTGGTACTCTTGTGAAGTCATATGAGATTAGTGACGAAACATAATTGGGGAGTGTGTAATGAATTCCTAAACTAATACTTTTAAGCTAGTCCTAAGTTTGGGTTTAAAAAAAAATTAAAAAAAAAAAAGAAAAAGAAAAAAAGGGTAGGACGAAGCATAAAATGAACCTACCAAGTTAAAATAAATAATAATAAAAATATATATAAATAAATAAATAAAAAGGTAGGACGAAGCATAAAATACACCTACAAAAGAGAAAAATATTTCTTAGTTTGCTACCCTGTTTGTAGTAGTAAAAAGGAGTAGTTGAGGGGTGATTTGTGCATAACCTGACTATGTTAGTTGTGGAATGTTTTTATTGACCAATCAAGAGTACTTGTGGATTGAAGTGAAAGAAGTTGAACATGTTCGGCTTGCATTCGATTATCATTGTTATATATTTAAGATTAATATGTGGGGTTGATTAGGGAGCATGAATTGAATATTTATGTATTGTAATAGTGTTTTTAAACTATTGTGTTTTATGTTGTATTGCCCAAGGACGAGCAAAAGCTAAGTGTAGGGGAATTTGATAAGTGCGTAAATGTCCATATATTTATTTATTTATACTTAGTATTTTATACTTATTTTGTGCCTAATTGTACTCACTAAACGTATATTTTAATTTAGGAAACAAATGAAGGCGTTCGGAGCAAAATGAAATAAATCGCGTGTTTTAAGCAGTTTTGACACATGTTCGTAATCTGGCCATAACTTTCACGTCAGAACTCCTATTGAGGTGATTCAAGATGATATAGAAATAAATGAAATAGATATACAATTTTTATGTTTTGTGTTTCTCCAGAATCTGATTATATCCTTGTCAACATTGAGCTTGAAGTGGCTGTACCTGCACTGCCGACGGTCCAATTTGAAGAAAAAATGAGATAACCTAAAGCCTGACCCGCGACCCGACCCAACCTGTGAACCAACCCAGTTTTCTAATCAATCTAGAACCATTAAATGACCATTGAAATCTAGGGAACCAAGCCGTTACCAATGCAAGAATGGAGGGGTCAAAAGTGCAAAAAATGAAAGTTGATGTAAGGAGTAATGATGTCATTTAAACACATCATTCATTTTCCTTTTTCAATTGGTTTTACACAGAAGGCTGCGAGCAGGACATAATTGAATATTCATTATTGAGGGAGATGTTTTTGGATTTTTTTTTTTTTTTTTTTATTATTATTAATCATAAAGGAAGTCATTCATTATTTAGAGAGCGATTTTGGAAACATATTTTTTATTTCCTTTTTTCCTTTGTTTTCAGTCAGTGGAGGTTACAAAGAGGATTTGATGAGATTCAACCCCTATGTTTTTTATTGTAAAAAGGGAAGGAGCCGGACAACACCTGAGAGACTCATTCTCTCATCTACTCTTTTCTCTTTTCTATTTTGAAAACTTTCATGGCCTTGTGTGGCTAAATCTTTTCTCTTGGTCGAAGGAAACTGAATCCTCGGAATCAATAAAACTTTGAGATCTAATTAATTTTCATTATTCAATTTATATTTTGGGTATTGGATGTTCTTCTGTGCCTATTTTCATGATTATTTCGTTTAATCACTAGGAGGCCTACTAGTTTATTATTCATTACAATCTATTGCTAGTTTAGATATCAAATCTGTAATTGTTTGATCCCTCCAATTTGTGAAGCAACTAAAATTTAATGATTTTTTGCGTCAGAAATTATTATATCTTAGGGAGGACATTCCACTAAATTAAATACAACCTCTTGTGCTTGTGTTGTTTAGCTTCATCGATCTCTCTAATTTTTAAGGCTGTTACTAGATTAAACCTTTAACGCTTGTCTTAGGTTGTTTAGTAGTTAGGGTTGATTAGATCGCATGTTTTCTAATTAACTACAAGTAAGGAGAGATAGAAAAATAGTTCTAACAATGAATATTCAAAGTGTGAATTGATATATACTTGCGTCGATGAACAATTGTGAAATTCCAAAGGTGGATGTTGACTTTGACCAATGTGTGTTTTCTGATTGAATTCGGTATTAAGTTTGCAATTCTTTTTCTTATTGATTTTACTAGTTTTGATATCCTATAAATAGAACCTCCATGTCCTTGTTAACGTAGCACAAATTTATGCTAGGCACTCTCTGTGGAAACGATACCTGCTCACACTACTACAGTTCATATTTAGGAGTAGCATTTTATTTTTGGTTGCCTACAACAACACACCAACAGCCCGCATCCAGGGATGAATTGGGAAGTGAAGGACACTTAGCAGATGCTCTTCGTATACCATGACGTACCCCTCTGGGGGGAGGCACATGTACGGTTATCTTCCCCGGGAACCAATGTATCTATTGTGCTGGGGAAGGCGTATGTAGAATGAAGAGTCCTCACATCCTTCCCCGACAGCTCGGATTCCACTTTCCAGACTAGGGCGTCTTATGGAACCTTGAAAATTAGCCATTCGGAGGCTGGGCTGGCCCTTGAGGCCCGACTCGACATGAATAGAGGGGCTACATCCTCAAGGGAGGACAGACTCTCAATGTCAAGCTCCACAACAGGATCCGTGCCGAGCTCCACACTGGGGCCCCCAAAAGAGCCCGCTTCATTGCTTTCTCTCCCACGATGAGAGTCGTCGGCTTCACTAGGAGACTGGGAGGTCCTTGCTCCAACTACCTTGGGCCCTCTCAAAATAAGAGGTCGTCCATTCGATGACCACTTCTGGTTTATCGACCTCAATTGCAGATGAGCTAAGCTCAATCTGCTAAATAGGGGATTCAGCCCTGGTCTCTTCGGATTCAGATGGGCTATATCCTATCGAGTAAGACGAAGACATGTTTTGAGAAAGAAGAGATAGAGTATTGTGCTCTAAGGTTGTGTAGAGCTTTAACAAATATTCTTGTGTGAAGAAAATGTGATAAATGAAGTTCTTATTTATAGGCGGGCCGAGAAGTTGAACCATCGCATTAATCAGACGGCGAGAAGAGCTTCAATCCATGTGTTATGAGACCACGTGTCACGTATCTGGTTAAATAGCAATCAAACTTATCGTGAAATCCAGAAAAAGGTCGACCAAGCTGATTTTTAATACCGAGCTATCCTGTGATGTTGAGCTGTATCACCTAGAGTCCGGATTTTCATTCTCCAACAGACTGTGATCCGAACCCTTAGTGTCTCATGTTCTATTTCTACGCTAAGTCTTAGGGGGCAACTGATATGGGTGAAATTCCACCACCCACCATGTGATTGCCACATAGATCAGAAGTATCACGTTACTAATGCCATGACATCAAACATGATAAGCCCGATTGTCCATAAGCTTGGGGTCTCTTTAGGTCATTAAGCATGAAAGACTTAAACCAATCGCCAAGTAAGAATCTTTGACGTTCTCTCTAGATATCGCCAAAGATAGGGAGGTCAGTATAGCTATCCCGACCTCCATCTTGGTGTTCAGGCTGGCCTAATATTCCCAACAGACTTGGCCCATGGGCTTCTCCATCAGCGTACAAAGGCCATCATGCCCATGCCCATACCTCTAATCCTCCACGCGCTCTCCACGTGCCTGACTAATTAGGATGGATAATCGAGTTTAAGGCCCTAATTTCTGGGATGCTAATGGCATCATCGCTTATAAATAGAAGGCTTTGCCAAGCCATTCAGAAGGTTGAAACCTTGAGGTAACAACTTTATTTTATCCAAGCGATCTCTTTTATTTTTCCCGAATTCTTATTCTCATGCTGGAGGGGACACATCGGGCACACCCCGGCTAGTCTTGTGTGTAGGTACTGATAGATGTGATCTACCTAAATATTTTAAAACCGATTTTATTAGTTTTAGAGTAGTTTTTATAGTTATTTTTATTACGTTTTAATTAGTTTTTATTCTTTTTGTATAAACCGGGTATGTAGGGTGAAAAGGTAGGAAACTAGAGCGTAAACAATAAGATCGAACCAAAAACAGTCAAAGAACGGTGGAAAAATGAGTAAGGCAGCAATATTCTGAAAGAAGCCCACCGCCGCTACGTCCAGACCTCCGCTGTGGCGGTGAAAATGCAGAGAATGGCTTATCTTGCTGAACGTTCACCACCGTGGCAGTAAAAATGCAGGATATCAACCAAGTCCACCATTGTCTTGACCACCTAGGCGATCAACTAACCGACCTACTCACCACCACGGCAGTGACCTCTACACAGATTTAAGATATTTTTTAGATCTTTTTGAGATCTTTTCCCTATTTAAGACATCTTCCTCCCTCATTTTCACTCTCTCTTGGCATGCTACCACCCTTAGAACATATTTAGGGTTGCGTAGAGGAGTTTTAGAGGGAGAGCTCACATCCCGAGAGAGCGGAAGATGGCGAAGCGATCGTTGAACGTTCTTAGCGGCTAAACTTTGAACGAGGCTAAGTTCTTCAATTTCTTCCCTTATTTATTTAACATAGGAATTTGTGATCATGTTTAGCTCGTGCTTTATTGTAAATATGGTTATGGCCATTAGTTAAACGTGAATTGTATAGGAATTAACAATATATTTATAAATATGTGTTTTGAATGATTTCGGTGTTGCATTCATGTTTGTTCTTCAAAGTTTGATTGTGTTTATCATATTATTTTGTTTATTATGCTTATATAGATATATCGAGAATACGGGATTTGACACTTGGGAGAGGTAGCCCCGGATTCGAACTAAAGTAAGCATAACGCTAATCGATGACGTTGGGGTAAGACTCACGTGACCTAGAGTTGTTGAGACATTGAGGGGAACTTCTTTGTTGACTCGAAATCATGTATTCCCCCATCTTATATTCAGGAAAGGTGGCGGTGGAGTTTTAGGACTGAGATTGTCGATAGGGTAAACACAACGCGACGATCCAATAACCCGGTCGGGAGTTGGATTGTGTGCAATCCATGACGTTGGGGTGAGACTCACGTGATCTAGGATTGTTAAGACGTTGAGGGGGACTTCTTCATTGACATGAAGTCGTGTTATATCCCTCGTCTTACACTCGGGAGAGGTGGCAGGGGAGTTTACGTACTAAGATTATCAAATAGGTCGAATATCGTAAATGTAAGTCAATCGAGATCGAACACGTATTTATAAACCGAGTTAATCCCTAGAAAATTCTTTCCCCTAAAACATCTCATTATATTAGTATAGTTAATTTAGATTATATTAGTATTAATATTAATTAATTAAATACATTTATTTTTAGCCTAGATAAAGTTAGGTCATGATAAACACGGTACTCGATAATAACGACAATCAATCCCTGTGGATACGATACCCGATCTTAAAGATCACATTATACTAAAACTTTGACCTCGTATACTTACGAGT
This sequence comes from Eucommia ulmoides, assembly GCA_016647705.1. Lineage (NCBI taxonomy): Eukaryota > Viridiplantae > Streptophyta > Magnoliopsida > Garryales > Eucommiaceae > Eucommia > Eucommia ulmoides. The sequence continues at coordinate 34,843,702 of CM028332.1, read as the reverse complement.
AGTCAATACGCGAGCACAAAACAAACGCTTGCCGTACAGGTACTAACCTGAAGGCAAGGCCGGATAGTACCTAAGCAACTCAGACATGTGCATGATGAAGCTCTAGAAGGATTGAAGACTCCAATCGAGCAGAAGACAATCTCTATATCAATTGCAGCTCTCCACGTCAGCAGTGACTAAACCATACTGGTAGTTGGTCCATTTTCTGACACCAACAAATTCTATTGGGTTGGATTGATTTTAGCCTATTAACTATGAAATTCAATTCCATCATATTTCATTCTAATAGAATCATTTTTTTTTATTCCATTAGAGAATCAAATAAGAGAATCGGAATCGACAATGGAATGATTATTCTATTCCACCATTTATCCAAAGCCTAAGTCTTCATACTCATTTTTCCATTTAATTAGAGAACATGATACTGACATAATAGGTATTATATTGAATGGTTTTTTTCTTTTTTTTGCACTTTGCACTTCTTAAGTTTGGCCCTTGTGTCACTTTAGCCCCTTTAATTTAAATTTCAACACGTACCACCTCATGGTTTTAAAATGATGTCATTTCTGTCCAATTGTAACATTGTTGGATTGCAGAGGAGGGATTTCATTTTGAAAATGAATTTCACAAATTCTTTTTTTTTTTTAAATTCCTTGTTTGGGTACTAATAAAAGAGATTTGTAAAATCCATTGAATTCGTAAAATGAGATTTAAAATAGAAAAAATGGAATTTCTAAATCTCTTGGAAACATGTGTTATTTCCAATCACTTCAAAGAGTGATTTCACTTCTCTCATCAGTATAATTAAAATGATATTACTAGAATTATATTATTAAAATAAGTAGAAAAATAGTATACTTAAAATAATAAAGATTATATTATTAAAATAGCTAAAAAATATTAAAAAAAAAAAAACTAAAAAAAAATAGTACATTATAATAGTATAAAAATAGTATATTAAAATTAGAGTACGTGCCATTTATTTTTGTTGTCTTTTTGTCATTAATCAGAAACTTCCCTTGTTATTAACTAATAACAGTCAATCCCTTATCGTTTTTTGTCAGAGGGAACTTATTTCCCTTATAGGTAAAAAGTTACTAAAAATTTTATTGTATTGACAATTTTACCCTTACCCATTTAAAAATAATTGAACTATTAAAAATTAAAATACATACATACATACATATACATATATATATATATATATATATATATATATATATATATATATCCCTTTAAGGTTTTTTTTTTCTCCTTTGTCTTTTTACAGTAACATCTTTATTCAATTTTTTTTAAACCCTTTTATTTTTTTAACAAAACATATAAAAGAGAGAGAGAGAGAGAGAGAGAGAGAGATAGAGTGAGAGAGAGAGAAAAGAATAGGTGCACCATCTCCTTCTTTCCCCCCTCACTCTTTTTCCCTACTACCACTTCACTGGAACAACTTCATCCTACATCGCTGGAAAACCCACCCCATCATCGCTGGAAAATCCACCCTACCTCCTTCCTTTTCTTGCTCTTCCTGCTTCTCCTTTCTCTCTCTTTCTCCCCTGATCCGTCGCAGCGATGAATGACGGCCCAATTGCGTTGCGATGATGGATTTGGTGAAGATTCATTGCCCCGGAGATCCGATCATAACCCTAGAAGAGTAGTAAAATCAACATTGAATATTGAATAGATGAGAGAAAACTACTTAAGACAAAAATGAAGAACATGAATCAAGAGAATTATATTTTAGTTTAAACAACCTCAAATATTGGATAAATATCACTTATCTCCCCTATAATTTTTATTTTTGTGGCACTAAATTTGTTATATAAAATCTATATTTTTTATGAATTATGATGTTACCAGAAATTTCCAACACGTGTAACAGCTGTACACGTGCTAAAAACCTTTTCACCTTTCTTGATGACATGCAAAACCATGAGTTCTAATGGTGGACACCAGTTTGGTGTCAGCCAAAGAACCTTCAGCATGAGAATACGTTAATCTGGTAAATGGAGAAAGTAATACACAGATTAAATCCTTCTTTCTTACCTGTCATACTTGCCCTTTTTATAGGCTTAGAAATATGTTGCTGTTACGTTGGAGAGGTCGCCTATTACGTGATACGCTTCCAACGGCTTGGAAGATAACCAATGTCTCTAAGATTTTAGGAGAGATCTTTGCAACGGTCCCCATTAAATATGGGTCGTTACAGTTAATTTGGCTAATTTCTTTAAGCGTAGGGGAGTTGTTCACTGTTAGCTTACATGTTCGTTCCTTGGCCTTGAACACCATGGGTTTGAGTATACCCAAATATGGGCCTCTTCATGAGGCCGTAAGTCTTGCTCAAAAGATGATAGGTGTGATCCACCTACGTATTTCCAAACTGAATTAAGTTAGTTTTTGAGCGTTTATACAGTATTTTGTTACGTTTTAATTAGTTTTCTTACTTTTTGTATAAATCAGGTATGTGGGGTAAAAATATAGGAAACCGGAGTGAAAACGATGAGATCGAACCAAAAGTGATCGAAGAACGGTGGAAAAACAAGCTTGGAGGCAAAACTGTGAAACAAGCCCACCGCCACAGTGGTGAAGATGCTGAGAAAGGAAAAATATTATTGATGGACCACCGCTGCAACGGTGAAACCCAGCGCTGCTGTAGTGAAGAAGTAGAAAACAAAAGTAGGCTACTAATAGCCCACTGCCTAGGCGGAAATCCAGCAGAATGTTCTTTCTAAGCCACCGCTGTCTTTATCGCTGTGACGATCAACTAACTGACCTAGCCATCGCCACGGCGCTGAATCCCACGGCCGCGGCGATGACCCTTTGCACAGCCTAGATATTTTATTTAGATATTTTGAGATCTTTTGCTTAATAAATACCATTCCCTCTCCCCCTTTCTTCAACCCCCAGTCTATTTGGGTACCTTAGGCCATATTTAGTCTAGGGTTTAGGGGTTTTAGAGGTGGAGCTCACATCCCGAAGTGGAGAAGACGGCGAATCGATCGTTGAGCGTTTTTAGCAGTTTATCTTCAGACGAGGCTAAGTTCTTCGATTGTTTTTCCTTATTTCTTTAACTTAGGATATTGTGACCATGTTTAGCTTGTTATTTCATTGTAAATGCGGCTATGGCCTTAGCTAAACATGGATTGTAGTAGGGATTAACACTATATTTATAAATACGTTGTTTGGATGATTTCGGTGTTTCGTTTATGATTGTTCTTTGTAGTTTGATTGTATTTATCGTATTGTTTGTTTATCATACTTAGTTAGATAAATAGAGAATACGGGGTTTTGACAAACCTCGAATTCGGATTTGGGTAAACAAACGCCACGATTCTATACCTGGTCGGAGTTTGAATCGTGGACAATCGATGACGTTGGGGTAAGACTCACGTGATCTAGGATCATTAAGACGTTGAGGGAGACTTTTTTGTTAACATGAAGTCGTGTTATATCCCCCGTCTTACACTTGGGAGCGGTGGCGAGAGAGTTTTAGAATGGAGATTGTCGATAGCGTAAATACAACGCACGATCCAATGACCCGATCGGAAGTTGGATTGTGTGCAATCAATGACACTAGGCGAGATTCATGTGACCTAGGGTCGTTAAGACGTTGAGGAGGAATTCTTCGTTAACGCGAAGTCATGTATTCCTCCGTCTTACACTCGGGAGAGGTGGCGGTGGAGTTTACGTACCGAGATTATCAAATAGGTCGAACACCGTAAACATGAGTAAATAAAAATCGAACATGTATTTGTAAACACGTTAATCCCTAGGCAATTCTTCACCCTAAAACATATTAGCATATTAGTGTAGTTAATTTAGGTTATATTAGTATCAGTTTAATTAATTAAATACATTTGTTTTTCGCCTAAATAAAGTTAGGTTACGACAACCGCGGTATTCGATAGTAACGACACCAATCCCTGTGGATACGATAATCCGATCTTAACGATCACACTATACTAAAACTTAGACCTTGTATACTTGCGAGTGTAAGTCGCGGCGTATATTTTACGCCCTACTAGAAGACTATCGAAGATAGTATGCAATTGAGTCTATCATTCTTCGGCCTAGATAACTTATTGGGTATGTTTGTCCTGGATCAGATTTTGAACCTAATCTGACCCATTTAAGGCTATACGCCTATGTCAGTTATGAGTGGGAGTTTTTGCATATCATTTACCCTCCTGACTTTCACAACGATTCAAGAGAAGATAGGGGAAAGATCACTTCCTTTTTGCATAAGTTCTCATCTTCCCCTGATCCTTCAGTTGCGTATCTCTACTTTATACTTTTTGTCTTTTGATTGTTGTTTGCTCTGTCACAAAATGTCATTGAGCCAATCGAATGGTCCTGTTAAGGCTGGTTTGTTGTCGAATCCCATAACAGAACGGATGACGATGGCTCAAACCGTTCAGCCGTCCAATCCCTCAAAAAATATGGAAGATCATGGTACGAGCAAATTTCCAGAGGAATGGCTTTCACCATTTAGGGAATAATATGATATTCCTCTGTCAGTGTCGATTAGGGTTCCATTTGAGGATGAATGCCCCTATGACTCTAAGGAAGATGAAATATACTTCTATTTATGGATGTTCGAGTACACTCACTCTTCCCTTTCTTCCATTCCTTCGTAATCTTTTTCATCAATTGGAGATTACTCCTGCCCAATTAACCCCAAATAGTTTTCACCAAATCATGGGGGCCATTGCCCTGGCTAGAATGAAAGAGGCATCTCTCTCTGTTGATACGATTATAAGTATAGGACACCTCAAATTCCACACCAATAGCAGAAGACATTGCATTTCTTTTCCCCAAAAGTTTTCATTTCTCACCAACCTTCTAGTTAAAATAAGAGACTGGCAACGATGGTACCTTTTCTTTTTTGGTGATTGGGAGTTCTCTCCTGAAGAAGCAGGGTAACCCTCAGTGTTGCTGAGGCGCTTCAGTACCCCAAGTAATTTTTCCATGTCATTCACTTAACAGTCTGCTCCCTTTTTGAAATTTTGTTTGAGTGATGTTAACATCTCTCTTAGGGTTTCCGATTTAGGTGATAGAGCTTGTCAAAGTCTTGTCCTCACAACCAAAATTGAAGAAGAGTTGAAAAAGTTACTAGTCCCAATAGTGCGTTCTTACAAGGAGCTAACTTATCGTCTATTTAATAAGCCTGAAATAGATCGATCTCGCTCTAATGAATTGGCCGAGTTGGAACTTGGGGCAAAGAAAAGAAAAAGACCCACCAATAAGCTTGTTAAAAAGACTGGGTAATCATCATCCCAACTTGCTCCCGCTACTACTGCTAGTCTAGAAACTTACCGTTCTGTTAAGATTCTTGCTATCCCAGAAATCAGCCAGCCTGTTCAGCACGCTGACCCAAAAATTGTTGAATTCGAAGATTATTCTCAGCCTCTAGGTGTACTTAGACGTAGGATAATGTCAGTTACCATCCTACCACCTCCAGCTCCTAACCCGCAAGAGCATAAAGAGCCAGAATCTGCTTTGCGGTCAGTAGATGTTCTTATTGCTAAGCCTCCTTCTATCAATGGTCAACCTTTTCTAGCCACTGCAACCAGCCAGAGAAACTCCAATGGGTGGGGTATGATGAAACAACAGATGTGCCAACTCATTGATGAAGTTGGGCCCTTTATCTTAAGTCGCTATGCCATCTTCGACGAAGCCATCAAGTTTATGTACGAGCAGTCCTAGGATAAAGGCAAAAAGAGAACTGAAAGTCAAAATAGACCGGAGATATTCTGAATGGTGATTTACGTACTTCTCCAGGTAGTTTTCATGACTCCTACTATGTTTTTTAGTTTTTTAAGACTGTTAATTAATTCTTTTATCACTGGATTTATTGTTGTAGTGCATGCATATGTCATCTGCCCTGATCAACTATGCTAAGGACAAAAACGAACTGGTTACCCAGCTGATACACCAGATGACTCAATTCAGCAAGCTAGAGGAAAAGAATCAGATTTTAGAGAATGAGAAGCTGAGTTTAGTGATCGACCTTGTACTAGAAAGATCCTCTTAAGAGAAATTGGAACTGGAATTGCGCTCTGTTAATGAGAAAAGAGAAACCTTAAAAAAAAAAATGCACTCTTCTGCTCTGAGAATAGCGAGCTTAGGATAGAGATTACTACTATGAGAGGAGAGTGCTCATCTTTGAGGGATGACATCAGCATCTTGTCTGAAGAGCTCAACTCAGCTCGCTTGGTAAATGATAAAAAAAATATTGATCTCAAAGATAAGGATGCCGCCTTCTAGGCCAAAGATGACACACTTCAAGAGAAGGAGACTGCCCTCCAACAACTACAGACTAAGAGAGATCACTAGCAGCTGTAACTAGAAAATCCCAGCACGATATTGAAAATCTCCAGGCTATCTTTAAGGGAGAGTCAAAGAATCTCCAGAAAGTGGGCTTTTCTTACTACCAGAGGCAAGTGTTAGAGGAATTTCCTGATTTAGACCTTTCATTCGTGGCTCATGAACTTGAAGATGATTCAGAAGGAGGAAATACAGAGGATGGCGAGGATGAGATCGCTAAAGATAAAGAAGTGTTTTGCATATCGATATTTGAGGTGCCAATGGAGAGCTCGACACTAACATTAAACCCGACCTCATCAGTTGATGCTGCTGTCGTGCTGACGTCAAATCAACCAAATATCACTGAGCAGAGAACCACTCCTTCAACTATCTTTCTGTCTTTTCCATTTTCCTTTTGCACGTCTGTAATTAATTTTTAGTAATGATAATACTTTATCATCATGATCTCTATCAAAACAGTAACCGTCTTTTTAAGTCTCGAGAACCGATTTGTAATAATTGTAATATGTATCTTGTCAGCACATGTTACTCATATATTTAATGCTTACTTTTTTAGCGCTTCATCTCATTCTCTCTCTTCATTTGTTTGACTATTTAAAGCTAAACCAGGCGTTGAGAATTCTTCACAACTACAGACGCTTTCTTTTATTTTATTCTTGATTTCTCAAGCATCTCTCTCTTTTTTCCTTTTTCAACTGCCATGGCATCCACCTCATGGACTAAACCTTCTGCCTTTGTAGTGATTCAATCTGAAAGGTGCAATGAAGTAGAATTAGGGGACCGCTTCTGTTCCCTAATATTGGTAGTAAAAACAGCCACAGAAGATCATCCCCGTTTGCGTGCCCTAGAAGAATCTTATGTCATCTTTTTCTCCATGTAAGCAACACATTTCCAAGCCATTTCTCGCCTGTATGAGCTTAGGGAGGAGGCAAAGAAAATTGACTAGAGCAAGCGTGACCTAGCTGTCGATTTAAACTATTAGAAGCTTTTCTCCGATACTGTTAAGGCGAAGCGAAACAAACTCTGGAGAAGAATGATGCAAAGAAGGCCAAGATTTGTGATCTGATCACCAAACTGAGCAAGTGCGAATGGTATACTTTTTATTTCTCCAAATCAGATTCAGAAGATCTGAGTTCGCCTACTTATCCAATGTAGGAATAAAGCCTCTTTAGCCCCGATTCAAGATTGTATTTTGTTGTTGTTGTTTTATTTTTAATTTTTAATTTTGGAAGAACAGTATTTTCTGTTCTTGCTTTCTTTCATGTACCCCTTTTTCTTTCTTATCAATGAAAACATATGGGGTTCTTGATATTCTTGATCTCGTGTTGTTATTTCTTTAACTGTTTGAGTTGCCTTGCGTTGCGTTTACCCCTGCCTGCCCTCCTTTATAACTAGGTTAGAAAATTGAACTAGTTATGAATCAATAGAAAGTTTGATTACTCATCTTTGAATTGAGGAGGCAGTCGGCAAACAAGATCATAAAGATGAAGTGCTCGTTGTTTCCAACAATGCTCACAGGAAATCATCATCTGCTATTCTGAAACCCAAAGAAAAAAATATGAAGAATCATAATCACAAACACAACAACCAGAACAGGAATACTCATCAAAATCAAAATAAGAAAAAAAAAACCTTTCAAGAAATAATTCAGAATAGTTTACTTGCTATAACTATGGAAAAACAGACCATATGGCTCGAAACTGCCGGAAAAGATGTCGTCCAGCTCCGCAGGCGAATCTTACTGAAGACTAACATGTGCTATGATTTCTAAAATCAAGATAGTTGGTGGATCCGAAGGGTGGTGGGTAGACACTGGTGCTTCTCTTCATGTCTGCTATGATCGTGTCATGTTCTGGTCTTATTCTGAAACTGAAGATAAGAAAGTGCTGTTAGGTGATTCCCACTCCACTATTGTTGCCGATTCTAGTGAAGTAGAATTGAAGTTTACCTCTGGAAAGACTGTCATTCTTAAGGATGTTCTGCATACTCCAGATATGAGAAAGAACTTGGTTTCGGGCTATCTTGGCTGAGTTTACTCAAACTATTGGGGCTGATTTATACACCTTAACCAAGAATAATGTATTTGTTGGGAAGGGTTATGCAACTGATGGAATGTTCAAATTGAATATTGATGCTAATAAAATTTCACCTTCTACTTACATGTTGTATTCTTTTAATGTTTGGTATGCTAGAATCTGTCACGTTAACAAACGCATTATTAAAAACATGAGAAACTTAGAACTAATTCCGAAATTGTCTTTGAATGATTTTGAAAAGTGTGAATTCTGTTGTCAAACTAAGATTTCCAAAACCCTACATAAATCAGTAATTTGAGAATCTGAACCTCTTGATTTGATACATTCTGACATTTGTGAATTTGATGGTGTCTTGACTTGAAATGGAAAATGCTATTTTATTACATTCATTGATGATTGCTCTGATTATACTTTTGTTTATCTCATGAAAAATAAAAGTGAAGCGCTTGATATGTTCAAATTATTTGTGACTGAAATTGAAAATCAATGCAATAAGAAAATTAAGAGGTTGTGTAGTAATAGAATAACCGAATACGATTATGATATTTTCATTGACTTTTATAATTCTCCTGGGATTATTCATGAAAAAACTTCACCTTATTCCCCTGAAATGAATGGTAAGGCTGAGAGGAAAAGTAGAACTTTTACTGAATCTGTAGTTGCTATTTTGCTTAACTCTTGTGCTACTTCTCACTAGTGAGGTAAAATTTTGTTGACTGTTTGCTATGTGCTTAATAGAGTTCCCAAATCAAAAATTAAAATTTCACCTTATGAAGTTTTCAAAAATAAGAAATCAAATTTGTCTTATTTTAAAACTTAGGGTTGTTTAACATATGTTCTTATTCTTGATCCTAAAAGAAGAAAACTTGCAAGTAGAGCATATGAATGTGTTTTTATTGGTTATACTGTGAACAACAAAGTATATAGATTTTATAACTTGCATAATCATGTTATTATTGAATCTAATGATGCTAATTTTTATGAAAATAGTTTTCATTTTAAATTGAAGAATAGTGGGGGCTCGACATTTTATAATGTGCCTATCATTAGAATTAATGAGTCTGATAAAGAATTAAAATTTGAACCTAGAAATAGTAAACGAGCTCGTATTGCTAAAGATTATGGTTCAGATTTCTATGCATATACCTTAGAGGAGGATCCGCTTACCCTCCAAGAGGCATTGTCTTCTATAGATTCCATTTTGTGGCAAAAGGTTATAGATGATGAAATGGACTCTCTCGAGTCAAATAGAACTTGACACTTAGTAGATTTACCTCCTGGTTGTAAAACAATAGGATGTAAATGGATTATAAAGAAGGAATTGAAACCCAATGAAACTATTGATAAATATAAGGCTCGTCTTGTAGCCAAAGGATTTAGACAAAAAGAAAATGTAGATTTCTTTGATACTTTCTCACATATCTCTAGAATTACTTCTATTCGTGTGTTTTTATCACTTGCTGCTATTCATGATCTTGTTGTGCACAAAATGGATGTTAAAACTGCTTTTTTCAATGGTGAATTAGAAGAACAGATATATATGGACCAACCTGAATGATTTGTAATTCCTGGTCAAGAAAACAAAGTGTGCAATTAGATAAATCTCTTTATGGTTTGAAACAAACACCTAAGAAATGGCATAAGAAATTTGATAATCTTCTTATCTCACATGGTTATAAAGTGAATGAAAGTGACAAATACATCTATTATAAATCTAAAAATGATGTTTGCACTATTATATGTCTTTAGGTGGATGACTTGCTGATTTTTTGTTCCAATATTCATGTTGTGAACAATGTGAAATCTATGCTATGTGCCAATTTCTACATGAAAGATCTTGGTAAAGCAAATGTGATCCTTGGTATTAAAATAACTAGGTCTAAACAGAGAATTTCTTTGGATCAATCTCATTATATAAAGAATATTCTAAAAAAATATAATTACTTTAACTGTAAACCAACATGTACTCCTTATGATCCTAGTGTGAAGTTGTTCAAGAACACTAGTGACAATGTTAGACAATCTGAGTATGCGAGCATCGTAGGTAGTCTACGATATGCCACTGATTGTACCAGGCCCGACATAGCTTATGTTGTGGGATTACTATGCAGGTTTACAAGCAGACATAGTATTGAGCATTGACATGCTATTTAAAGGGTCATGAGATACCTAAAAAGAACTATGAGCCTTGGATTACATTATCAGAAGTTTCCCGCTATTCTAGAATGATATAGTGATAGGTGTAAATTACCTATCTATTTCCAATCCGAACGTTGTTAGTTTTCGAGTATGTTTAGTATGTTTTTATGTGTTTTTGTCTAAATTAGGTGTTTGAGATGAAAAGGTATGTAAACGGATAAAAAACGATCAAATCGGATCAAGAACGGTGAAAAAATGGTGAAAAAGTGCAAAGCCGGTACAAGTGCTGTAACTTCAAGGCTATTTTTTACCACGATTCAATTCGATTTTGGAAAAACTCAAAACTTGGAAGTTGTATATATTTCTCTTATCTTTCCATTGGTTTTTGAATTACCTCAATCAAAGTTCGGACGAATAAGTTACAACCAAAACAAGAAAGTATGTCACCACCTAGGTGGAAATTCCACCGCCTAGGCGAAAAAAGTGCAGAATCAAGCATAAACTCACTGTTGTTCCACCGCCTAGGCGGTCACCTTTGCATCAGATTAGATATTATTTTAGATATTTTAGGATATTTTGATCCATCTTTCTCTTCCTCTCATCTCCATTTGGTCAAGAGACCTCCATGGAATTTAGGAGGATAGATTGAGAGGTTTTGGGAGTGCTCAAGCAAATCCTAAGGAGAAGATCACATTGCAACGAAGGAGGAGTGATCTCGAAGCATTTTTAGTGATAAATCTTCGGACTAGGCTAAGTTTCTCTCGTTCTTGCCTTTATTTATTAACTTAGGATTATTATTTGAGAATGTTTAGCTTAGTTTTCATTGTATAATCGGCTATGACCATGAGTTAAATGGGTTTTTGTCTAGGGATTAATATATTTATGAAAATTTTGTTTTGTTGAGTTTGTGTTTGGTTAGTGGTTGTTCTTCGTTATTTTAATTGTGTGTGCCGTATTGTTTATTTATCATGCTTACAATGATGCTATGAGAATACGGGGTTTGACAAATCCCGGATTCGGACTAGAATAGATAAACGCCACGATCCAATAACCTGGGAGAGAATTAGATTGTGGACAATTGATGACGTTGGGACAAGACTCACGTGACCTAGGGTCGTTAAGCCATTGAGGGGGACTTCTTCGTTGACTCGAAGTCATGTATTCCCCCGTCTTACACTCGGGAGAGGTGGGGATAGAATTTTAGAACTGAGATTGTCGATAGGGTAAATACAACGGACAATCCAATAACCCAGTTGGGAGTTGGATTGTGTGCAATCAATGATGTTGGGGCATGACTCACATGACCTAGGGTCTTTAAGACGTTGAGGGAGATTTCTTCGTTGACACAAAATTACGTTATATCCCTCGTCTTACACTCGAGAGAAGTGGAGGGAGAGTTTATGAATTGAGATTGTCGGATAAGTTGAACGCCGTTAACGTAAACTAAAATGAGACCAAGCACGTTTTTGTAAACCAAAGTTAATCCCCTAGGAAATACTTTCCCTAAACATCTCATAATAGTATTAGTATAGTTAATTTAATTAGTTTAATTAACTTAGTATTAGTATTATTAATTTTATTAAATTTATCTTCGCCTAGATAAAATTAGGTCATGATAAATATGGTACTCAATAATAGTCAAAACCAATCCTTGTGGACACGATAACCCTAACTTTCTCGATCTATACTAAAACTTGACCTCGTATACTTGCGAGTGAAAGTAGCGGTGTATTTACGCGCTACCATATAGTGATATTGATTGGAATACCCTTTCAGATGACTCCAAGACAACTAGCGGCTATATATTTAGCATAGCTGGTGGAGCTGTTTCTTGAAAATCTAAGAAACAGACTATTTTGGTTCAATTTACTATAGAGTCTGAGATGATTGCACTAACTTCGGCTAATGAGGTAGTAGGGTGGTTAAGAAGTCTGCTTTCTAATACCCCTTTATGGGAGAGACCGATTCCAATAGTCTTGATCCATTGCAATAGTACCGCGACTATTGCAAAAATTCAGAACCGTTATTATAACGGAAAAAGAAGACAAATACGTTGCAAACACAACACTATTACTTATTTGTAGTTTAGAATGTAGCTAATTAGTGTAGTTAGTGTTATTTAGCATTAGGGTATTTTGCTCGAGGACTAGCAAAATTTCAAGTTTGGGGGTATTTGATAGGTGTAAAATACCTATCTAATTTTAAATCGAATTTATCAGTTTTCGAGTATTTTATTGAAGTTTGAATACCTTTTTAGCTGTTTTTATTAGTCAGGAGTAGGGACGTAAACAATTGGCAAACCGAGCGAAATGGTGGAGAAAAGGGTAGCCAAAAAGACGAAGAAATGAGGTTTCAAATAACAGCGCAATTCTGCCTAGGCGAAGTATCCACCGCCTAGGCGAAAATTCATCAGAAAGTTGCAAATGCTGAAAAGTTGAAATCCGCCTAGGCAAAGTTTTCACTTCCTAGGCGGAAATCCATCAGAAAGTTGCAAGGGCTGAAGTATTGAAATCCTCCTAGGCGAAGTTTCCACCACCTAGGTGGATATCCATCAGAACACTAGAAGTGCTGAACTGCTGTAAATCCACCTAGGTGAAGTAGCTACCGCTTAGGCGAAATTCCGTCAGAAAGAAAGGGACCAAGAAGTTAGTCCTCCGCCTAGGCGAAGAAACCATCGCCTAGGTAGAATTCTAACCGACTTAAACTCTACCTAGGCGAAGATTTTACCGCTTAGGCGGAATTCACAGAACAGCCCAAAATATCTGTTTAGATATTTTTGAACCCATAGGCCTATTTATACCCTTTTCCCACGTCTGAAACCTATTGTTGAAGAACCCTAACCCTAGTAGAGATCTCTTAAGCTATGTTTGAAGATCAAGAAGGAGGTTCATCATTCGGACAAAGAAGGATCACTTACGGATCGATCATTAACGACAGTGAACCATTTCACTTCCAGATTTGATCATTTCTCTCTTGTTTTTATCTTTGTAATCACTTTTTCATATCTAAGAATGTTGAATCCCTAGTATTTTGTATGGTATATGGCTAAGATCTTATAGTATTAATTAAATATTACTTAGGTGTAGTTGAAATCATGTAATTGTTAAGTTGAATGAATTAGTGTTACTTTAATGTGTTGTTTGTCTAAATCCGATTATGTTTACCATTATTCTTGATATTATGCTTGTATTGATAAGCCAAGAATACGGGGTTTGACACTCGAGAGAGGTAACCCTAGATTCGGACTAGGGTAAATACAACGTGACGTTTTAACGACCCGGGAGGGCGTTAGAACATATGCAATCCATGACGTTGGCTAAAGACTCACGCGACCTAGGGTTGTAATGGCGTTGAAAGGGACTTCTTCGTTGACACGAAATCGTGTAATCCCCCGTCTTACACTCGGGAGAGGTAGCAGAGGAGTTATTGATACAACGATTATCGGAATAGATAGAAAACCATTATAGCTAACTTAATGACTTCGATTATGCATTATGTGAAAGAAATCAATACCTAAGTAATTAGTGTAATTAGGACTAACCTCATAGTTGTCGTTTATCTTAGTATATTAAATAGAAAACAAATAAAATTTGATTAGTCAAGATAATATGTAACTATTTAAATCGCAATACTCAACCGAATTACCTGCCATTCCCAGTGGAACGATATCCGATCTTACAAGATCCATTATATTAAAACTAGATCTCGTATACTTACGAGTAGTCATTACCACGAGGACGATGGTTGTGAATCCTTGCGCGTACAGGTAGCAAATTGGAGCACGTAATTAGATTCAAGAAATTATTTGAAAGAATATTTTCTTCACAAATCAAAAACAATTTCTAAGATCAATTTCCAAAATATAAAATAATAAACAATAAACAATATGGAAAGATCCTACTCGAAATCCACATAAATAATAATTGGAACAGTATAGCTTCAAATCCGGTATCAGCAAGAATAAATCGCAATTGATTATCAAAATCACTCTTATAATAGCTCACAATAATGTACAATACTAACTCTTATAAAATCTCTCTCAAAATGATATATAGAATGATTAACTCTCTTAGAATGATTAACTTCTCTTATAAAATTCGCAGATCTATTTAAAGGAACATGTAATCAATCTTGTAACGGTTAGTTTACAAGTGTCATGATAATAAAAAGCTCTTAAAGACCCCTTATAACATAATAACTTCATTTAGGTTCAATTCCACTTAAAAACATCTTTTGAATCTCTCAATTAAACCCCTAAAATATTTCTCAATTAAAATAAATAAGTATAGAATCTATTTTAATTACCAAATTGAAAAACATTAATATTTAATGAACCATTTTGAAAGGATTTAATTAGTATATGAACCATATCTCAAATATAAAAATATCCCCAAAATCACTCTCAAATCCTAACAAAAAATGGCTACTTTTGGATTTAAAATTGGATAAAAAAATGTCCTGAAACGGTGTATTCAATCGACTGCCCAGTCGACTGGATAAATCAGGGAGTAGCTATCGCAGTACATCAGTCGACCGCTCGGTCGACTCTTCGATTCGGAGAGTTCAGTTGTTTTCACCAGTCGACCTGTTGGTCGACTCTTCGATTCAGAGAGTTCAGCAACCATTGGCCGGTCGACTGCTTCCTTTTGGATCATTTCTCTGATCTCGTTTTTTACCCACTTTCTTTTACGATTTCGCCCCTTTATCCATTTTCTCTCTTAAATAAGCTCTACTAATATTCTTATATTTCATTTTAGTCATTCAAGATTATTTCTTTTCAATTCACATAGGAGAAAATAATTTCACTTAATCAAAACACACATAAAAGATAGAATTCATTTTGTGCCATATGTGTGTGCCTAAATGGGATATTAAGAGTTAAGATTTGCCTAAGTTGTTTTTCCTAATTTCTTCAAACTCTTAATTCCTCTTCATTATCTTGATATCTTCATTTAGCATCCATTCAATTTGACGTCTTCATCACTAGAACTTTAAATCTCTGAAACACTCCATTAAACATTAGTTCCACCAAAACATCAATACTTAATTGTTCATCAAAATCTTAGGATTAACAAGAACTGTTGGCCCAGTAGAATACCTAAGAGGGGGGGTGAATTGGGTAATTAAAAAATATTATCAGAATATACTTGAACAAATCAAATAATTAATTTTATGCCTAAATTTATTATCTTTATACCACAACAGAATTAAAATAAATCTAAGTGCACACCCAAACAACAAAAATAAACAAATTAAGAAAGCAGAATACCAGAGATTTATATTGGTTCACCAAGCTGCTTTTGGCTAATCCAATCCTCCGAGCTCCACAGAGGTCACACCCACTAAAATCAAGATTCCTTTAAAGGTAGGAACCAAATTTGCACACCGATTATTTTATAGGCTCAGAATCAACCTTTACAATTTCCTTTTCTCAGGCTAAGGAAGAACCTTTACTTTTTACAGGCTAAAGAATAACCTAATTCTATTTAATACTAAGGCTCAAGAATCAAAACCTCACAAAAATACTCCAAATATCCTTTTACCTGGTAAGGATTGAACCGTTACAAAATCACTCAAAAATACAATTCTTATCCAAGAAAAATCACTACCTCAATTCTTTACAGGAAGAGACTAAAACCCTACTACCCTTGATTAAATATCCCTAATGATATTTAATCTGTCACAACTCACCAATACAAAAATTGATAATTAAATCTCACTCGGAGCTTCTACCACCCCAGACAAATAAAAACTCAATTAATATCCCAACTAGTGATAGAAATACGTGAGATACATAAATCTGATTTTAACAAGAATATGGGTAGCAAAATTGGAGCACGTAATCAGATTCAAGAAATTATTTAAAAGAATATTTTCTTCAAAAATCAAAAATAATTTCTAAGATCAATTTTTAAAATAAAATAATAAACAATAAATAATATGGAAAGATCTCACCCGGAATCCACAGAAATAATGATTAGAATAGTATAGCTTCAAATTCGGTATCAGCAAGAATAGATCGCAGTTGATTATCAGAATCACTCTTAGAATAGCTTACAGTATCATAGAATGATAACTCTTATAAAAGCTCTCTCAAAATGATATAAACTAATTTTCTCCCTTAGAATGATTATTTTTATAATAAAATTCGCAGGTCTATTTAAAGGAATATGTAATCAGCCTTCTAATAGCTAGTTTACAAGTGTTATGACAATAAAAAGCTCTTATCGACCCCTTATAACATAAGGATTTCTTTTAGGTTCAATTTCACTTAAAAACATCTTTCGAATCTTCCAATTAAACCCCCAAAGTTTTTCTCAATCAAAATAAATAAGTATAGAATCTATTTCAAGTACCAAATTGAGAAACATTAACATTTAATGAACCATATTGAAATAATTTAATTAGTATATGAACCATATCTTAAATATAGAGAATATCTGTTAAATCTCTCTTAAATCCTAACAAAAAATGGCTACTTTTGGATTTAAACTCGGATCAAACTATATCCTGAAACAGCACATTCGGTCGACTACCCAACTCAGCTTGCAGCCAAGCCATCGCCGTAGCAAGCATAGGTCAACCGCTCAGTCGACTAACAGATTCAGAGAGTTTGTCATGCTTGTACCGGTCGACTGCTCGGTCAACTCGCAGATTCAAAGAGTTCAGATGTTTTCACAGGTCGATCGGTCGGTCGACTCTTCAATTCAGGATGTTTCATTTTCTTTCTCCGGTCGACTCCTCAGTCGACTGCCTCCTTCTGAATCACTTCTCTGATCTCGTTTTTAACCTACTTTCTTTTACGATTTTGCCCCTTATCCATTTTTACATTTAAATAAGCTGCATTAATACTCTTATATTTCATTTTAGTCATTCAAAAATATTTCTTTTTAATTCACATAGGAGCAAATAAATATACTTAACAAAAACACACATAAAATATAAGATTCATTTTGTGCCATATATGTATTCCTAAATTGGATATTAAGAGTTAATATTTACCTGAGTTGTTTTTCCTAATTTCTTCAAACTCTTAATCCTTCTTCATCATCTTGATATCTTCATTAAGCATACATTCAATTTGACATCTTCATTACTGAAATTTTAAATCACTAAAACACTTGATCAAATATTAGTTCCACTAAAATATCAATACTTAATTGTTAATCAAAATCTTGGGATCAACAAGAACAATAGCCAAGAAATATACACTTTGTAAACTAAGGTTGAAGTTTATGAGATGTATGTGGCCTAATCCAAGAAAAACACATGGAACCAAACACACGCAAAAGAGTGTAATCAAGTTTGTATTTAAACAAACATTCATATGGAGTTTTAAACCCAAGTAAAGGTTTAGGCAGCCTATTGATCAAATAATTAGAAGTAAGTAATGCTTCTAACCAATACTTTGCAGGTAAGTGTGATTGATAGAGAAGAGCTATGGTTATCTGAATGAGATGTTGATGCTTCCTTTCTACAACTCCATTCTGTTCTAGTGTGTGTGGACACGAAGTTTGATGAATGGTGCCCTGATTTTGAAGATAAAGACCAAATTTAGGATTCACAAACTCTCTACCGTTGCCAGTTCGAAAAATGCAAATAATGAAAATGAGTTTGAACAAAGGTTGTAAAGTGAATATATTTGAAATAAGCTTTTGATTTATGTTTTAAAGAGTAAATCTAGCAAAATTTAGAGAATTCATCAATAAAAGCAACAAAATATCGAAAACCATTACAAGATTCAACAGGAGAGGGTCCCCAAACATCTGAATGAACAAGAGAAAATTATTCTTTGACTATTGTTTGAGAAGTAGGAAATGGTATTTTTTTACTTTTGGCTACTAGACATGAATCACATACAAAGTCTTTAGTCACTTTAAAAACATTCAGCTGTGTAGCAAGATTATTGAAAATATGAAGAGAAGGGTGGCCAAGCCTATGATGCCATAAACTGGTTTGTGGTGTATGATGACGAGCTCGAGCAGCAAGAGCTTTCAAATCTGAATTGGCAGGAAGAAGATAGAGTTCATGATCACATTGGCCCTTATACAGCAGATTCTTGGTTTTGTTGTCCTAGATACAAAATCCTAAAGCATCAAAGGTTATGGAGCAATTATTGTCAGAGATAAGTTGATGGACAGATAGTAAATTGGAACAAATGTTGGGAACATTTTATTGATTAAAAATTCATGAGAGGGTGTAGGGAGAATACCTTGACCAGTATGTTCAACGGAAAGAGACACTCCATTGCCCACAGTGACATCATTATTACCTTGATATGGATGAGAAATGGATAGTTTGGATAAATCAAGTGTCACATGACAGTTAGTACCAGTATCAAGATACCATTCTTGGCTTGGTTGTGAAGAAGTGGAACATGATGTAGCCATAGCTTGTGGTTAAGCAGAAGAGAGTGGATGATGATGCTGGTACTGACTTTGATAGTTGTGTTGTGGAAATTTACTGTAAGATTCTTGAAAATTGTTGTGAGACTACTGAAAATTGTTGTGTTGCAGATTATTGGCAAGAGCTTGATAGGTGTTATGATGCCGAAACAAACATTCAAGTGCAATATGATTGAATTTTCCACATATTTGACAGATTATACCAGAATTACGGCCTATGCCTCTGTTTCTGTAAGTTGAATTACCTCTTAATCCACCTTTGTATAATTGTTATGCACTCTGCCTCGGTAGGGGTTTGTTCTACCTCTATTAGGATTGGTAGAGCTTTGAAATTCAGAGAATGTTTTATTTACTGGAGTAAGATTAGTGGTGACTGAGGTGTTCAATTGTTCATTCACATATAATTCTTCAGCAAACAAAAGAGAGTGTAACTTGTGGCCTTGAAAAATTCATATTCTGGTGTTAATCCATTAAGAGTATGTATGATGAGATCAACTTCTGGTACAATAACAGAAACTGTATCTAGGTTGTCTGCAGTAGCCTTAATCTGTTCCAAGTAGCTCTCCATGGACATTGAGCTTTTCTTGATGTTTTGAAGCCTTGTTTTGAGTTGTTGAATATGAGTACCAGACATCAAAGTAAACTTTCTTTTGAGAGCTTTCCACACTTCAGATGCATGGAAAAGATTATGAACAAGTGGTTGAATACAGGGAGATAAGGTTACTATCAAACAGCTCTTGAGGTGCATATCAAGTATGATCCAATTAGAGAATTCAGGATTTGATATTTTTCTTACCTACTGCATCCTCTTTTTCTTCATCTGGACATACAACGGATCCTACCACCATGTCGAACAATTTGTTGGCCTTCAACACTGTTTGAATTTGAGATTTCCAGATTATATAATTTGTGTTGTCAAGTTTGATTGTAACGAAAGAATTTAGATTTGAGATTAAGAAGTTCAATCCAAAAGGCACATCACTGATGGTTATGACTAACAATATGAATTGAACAACAGATATGAAAATTAGCGAGTAGCAACAGGATCGAGAGTATTAGATGTAAGTCTTCAGCTCTGATACCATATCAAATATTGAAGATGAAGTCCATAATAGTCAAAAACTTAACAAGAGTAAAGAAGAAAGAAAGTATTCTGAGAAATTTCATTCATTGAAATATTCTAAAGGTTTACACAAGAGCTCCTATTTATACACAAATGAATAGAGAAAATGGTTATAAGAATCTAACCACCTGAGCTACCAACTTAACAAATCAGTGAAACAAATAGACTAACAAACTCTTAACTGTTTGGCCACATCAGCTAGTTGTAGATTCCATTCACTGAGGCATATTCTCGAACACTTAGTGTGCAGTTCTTCACAACTTGAGGTTGGCTGTTTGTGGTTGAGTTTTTGATTCCTTGACAAGTTCAGATATCCCCTGTAGTTGCTTTTATTGTTTTTAGCCTCTCAAGTTCCATTGCTACTACTTTCATAGTAGGTCTGTCCTCCCCTTTTAGCTGCAAGCACCTCTTTGCAAGATCAGCCGCTTTATTAAGCTGTTCAATATTCATTTCACTCGCTATGAGATTGTCAATAATCCGAAACAGGCCATTCTTTTCCATCGAAGACAGGAAAAACATCGCTAGACATCTCTCCTCGTCCGGCCTGCTGAAGCAAAGCGCCTTCTTTCCAGTTAATAGCTCCAAGAGTACCACTCCGAAGCTATAAACATCACTTTTTTCAGTCAATTGGCTAGTCAGCATGTATTGAGGATCCAAGTATCCAAGCGTCCCTTGCACCACTGTTGACAACTGAGCTTGATCCAATGGAACCAACCTTGAGGCGCCAAAGTCCGCCACTTTTGCGGTGTAATCATCCCCCATTAGTATGTTTGCTGTCTTGATATCTCTATGGATGATGGGTATTGAAGCTGCTGAATGCAAATACGAGAGTACCCCGGCTGTTTCTGCAGCTATCCTTAGACGGGTTTCCCAATTGATGTTTGATGCTTTAGTCCCATTATGTATGTGGTCATAGAGGGTGCCGTTAGGGATGAACTCATAAACCAGTAACGGTACTTGAGTCTCCAAACAACACCCCAGGAGCTTGACAACATTCCTGTGGTTGATTTTCATGAGCACCACCACCTCATTGATGAATTGTTCTATCTGGCTTTCGTCGACTACTTTGGACTTTTTTATGGCAATCTCTTTGTTGTCCGACAAGATGCCTCGGTAGACAGTGCCAAAGCCACCTCTTCCTACGACTCTGCACTGATCATACTTGTTGGTGGCCTTCTCAAGCTCTTCTGAGGTGAAGATTCTGATGTTTTCTGATGATCCTTTCAGTGCAGAGAGCTGATGCTGCAACATCAATCCGCCATTCTGCTGAAAGAACTTCTCCTTGAGCTTCATGTGCTTTCTCTTCCTGATTATCCAGTACAACCAAGAGGTACCTATCAGCCCTGCTATTGCACTTGTGCTTACACCTGCAATTTTTACGATTCGCATGTTTATGAAAGATTCACTTCAAAATCGTAAGTCCATTTTTTTTATTTCTTTTTTAATGGTAATCTACATCTATAATAGAAAACACAACTAAACTAAGTTGTTAGGTTTTCCATTAGATGTGAAATGTATGAAATGTAAGAGCTTTTAGGACGTTTAGCATAAACAAATGGACGAGGCTATAGATTAAGGGCCCGTCTGGTTATTATCTTATTTTGAATGAGTTGATTTGTATATACCTCCATTTGTGTATAATTTAATTGAATTTACATATTGTTTGGTTGAATAAATAAGGCTAAGTCGCACTTTACACTCTTAATGTTTAAGTGCAATCTCAATAATGCCGCCCTTTGACGGTTACACTTCTGCAATGTACCCTTGAAGTTTAATTTTTGCCTCTAGTTGGTGTAATCAACATGTTTTGGCCATCTTAATTGCTAGAGTAACAACTCGTGTATCATGATTCAGGGAAAATTTAGGGGAAAATATCAACACTTGTTTTGCACATGTTGCTACTCTTGCAATTAAGATATGTGAAACATGTCGATTGGACTAATCAGAGCAAAATCCAAACTTCTAGAGGTATATTGAAAATATTGAAATATCAAGGGGCACATTGAGATTGAAGACAAACTTTTGGAGTGCAAAGTGTAATTTAGCCAATTAATAAACATACAATTGTATTAGTTTAATAAAAAATTGAACTATATATTGCTCTAACTTCACCACAAAAGAACATTTAAAGTAGAACCAAAATAGTTAGCTGCCTAATTTGAGTGTGATGAATTGATTGACAATGAGATGATCCAATTTGCGAATTGAGGGAGACCCCAATGGGCCCTTAAACTTATACTGAAAATTTCAATCAACAAAATAATTTACCTGCGGTTAGCTTAACGAGTAGTAATCGATCGGCAATGCACCCATCTCCATCCTTTCTTCCGTCTCCATGGTACCCCTTGGGGCAGGGACACGTAAAATTTCCTGGTTCATTGACGCATTTCTTAATACACTCGTTGAGCTGTCGATCGTCACACTCATTTATATCTGCACAACAATCGGATATATCCCAATGAAATGACAAAAACACTAGCAGACATCATACGGACAAAAATAGGCAATAAGCTTGTATGCAAACTAATCGTTTTTGTTAGTGTTCGGAAGCACATAATTAGAGCTTTGGGCCATGTTTGTTTAGACACTGTTTGGAAACAATTTTTTTTTTTAAGTAAAAAATAAAAAATACTTAAATACATTAAACTATTAGAATAAATTTCAAGGAACTGAACAAAATTGTTCCGAGATTTCTAAACAAATGCCACATGTTCCTAGAAAATTCGAAACTCCTGCCAAAAAAAAAAAAAAAAAAAGGTTTTGAAAATCTGGAAATAGAAACGGATTCATTTTCGTACTATGAATGAAACAATTGTTCCTAGAAAATTTGAAACCCTCTCCAAGAAAAAAAAAAAAGTTTTGAAAATCTGGAAATAGAAACGTATTTATTTTTGTACTATGAATGAAACAATACCTTGGCAGCCATTAGGGAGGTATGGGTTTCCACGGTAGCCGCTTGAGCAATTGCAACGATAACCGGCACCCATGCCGACATCATAGCATTCACTGTTCTGGCCACACACGATACCTTTTTTCTGTCTAGCTACTTGGCAAGTGTCGTTCCCAATTGCCCAATCCAGGACGACTGGGAGCTTGTCAACGTTCCGGAGCTCACGAAAGTCTTCCAATGAGAAAGTAAACTTTCCTTCTTCCACCATAAAAGCATAGCTGCAGGGGTTGAAATCCCATACACTTGTGTGGTTGTTGTAGCTACTGACATTCACTTGGAAATAACTTAGTCCTTCTGGAATGGAGGTCTGGCAACAACCAATTCCGGTGCAAGTCCCATTTGGGATATACCTGTTATGAATTTATAAGAAACACTTCAGATGGCCTATAATTAATGTTCCGAAGCACAGAATTAGAGCCCTAGGAAGAACTGACACTTTAAGGTCAAGTATCTGTGTCGATAGTATATTCGACACAGATATGCAGTTGGCACTCCTAGATACTTACAACTGCCAAAGGCTCAAGTTGGTGCACCAAAGTGTTTTGGAGCCTGAACACAAGGTGCAAGATGCAGCGGGCCTTTGTGAAGTGGGGTGCACATATAAAAACAAGTAAAATATATTTCTTGACATTATTTATTGGCGATAAAGATATATATCTAATGAACCACTTTTTAAAACTGTTTAATGTCTTCAATGATTGAAAAGTCCAAGAGACTAATCCATCTAAAGATTTCAAAAGACATGATTCAAGTGACAAAAGAGAAATCAAAGAGATCAAAATCCAAATAACCATGTTAATGTGTTAGGCCTTTATAATTGAATAGGCGTGCTTCAGTCTGTTGTGACTGAGAGATATATGAGAACTTAGAACCTTATTATTTGTAACGTGACGTGCGGTCAATATGATCCAACACACTATTTTACTGTAGAACACTTCAAGTAAACTTTATAAATGGTGTATTTAGAATAAATGCTATTTTATTGAACAACTTCAATTAGGCGTGCCTTTCTTGAGTCTTGTGCCTCGCGCTTAAACTCCTAAGACGTGCGCAGTTGATGGAGTGTGCCTTGCTTGAGCCTAGCAAGCGCAAGAGGTGACCTTATGTGGGCCTGGGGCCGAGGCGCGCCTTCGATTTCTATGACTTAACTAATGTGCCTTAAATTCTTGTCTTAATTTGTGAGTTTTGGACTAGTTTTAAAATGCTAGGGCGTAAGGCTAGGTGCTTCTGTCTCAATGAGGCCATAATAATAATTTTTTTTGGGGAATATTTTAAATTTGGTATATATAATTATCAAAAGGGAAATAAATAGTAAAAATGCATAAACATTGTTAACTTGTTCGGTATTCATTGCTCCGGTATTAACTACAATGATATTATCCAATTAATATACCTATCGAAAATGTATGTGAAATATGTGAACAACAACGCATGTAACATTCTCTTAAAGCGTAAGCTGAATATTTAACGCGCAAAAGTTGGCCTTTAACCTACTTCAAAACGAAAAAAAAAGTGTATGCTTCTTAGTTAATAGGGCTTTAGCAATTCAAAAACTAATAAATACCATCACAAAGAAAATACGACGAGGAATTGAAGCGTAATTTCGACAGTACCTAATGTCTTCACATCTGGACATACACCCGGTGGCGCAGTTGCTCAACGACCCCTGGATGACGCCGGAGGTATCGCATCCGACGGCTGTGAACTTGTTCCGAGAGCTCGATACCGGAAAAATGGGGGACGACAGCCACGGACGGTTGTTGCCGACAGGGTTTCCAGACCTATCGTAACACGCCCGGGCTATGAATGCAATATGTGCAGCCCACCGCAGCCCGATATCTCCGTCACCTCGATTGTTCCGTTTCCCAGAAACGGTTTAGGGGGGTTGTTTGAATAGTTACAACTAATTAGGAAGTGTTCATCTAGGTAACAACCCCTTGTCATGCCGAACGGGTACGGGACGGTTAGGTTTCCGCATCGGTCAGGGCAATTGGGCAGGGCCACCGGCAGAGCTGCCGCCGCTGCTGCTATGGCCAAGGGCACTAATAGTATTATCAATACAAGTTCTGATAAGCGCATGATGACTTCCGGGTGTTTCAGCAAATAAAATGTTGTGTTTGATTGATAAAAATAGAGTTTGGATCCCATTAATATGCATGTTGGGCTGCGGTCTCTCTCTCATTGCTACTGCTACTAGTTTCTATGAGAGGGATGAAGAGTTTGACATTTCAAAAGTTTGAAAAGTATGCCTGGAAAACGAAAGTGCCCATTTATCTGTCTGTAGTGAACCGTTCAATTACACTTTCAGAAATGAAATTCATTATTTACACGGTTAACCCTCTAAAAATTAAATCTTGAATGTATTAGCCTATTGTGGAGGAATACGCTCTTAAAATTACTCAAAGAAATAATTAGTCAAGATAAGTATAAATTGATTCGGACACAAACTTAATTCCTCCTAAGTTGGGGTAACACCACTTAGACCCCCTCAACTTTTTACCGTGACTATGGGAATCTCCTCAACTTTTAAAATTATATGAGACACTCTTGAACTATTTGGTTAAAGACACTGAGACTCCATGTTCATTTTTTATTTTGAAAACACCATTGAAAAGTGAAAATTAGAATTGTTGACCATCTTGACAATTTTTATGATGAAATTGCCTCTCTTTACTATTTTTCCATAACTAAATTGCCCTTACATATGTATTAACAAAAAAAAAAAAAAAAAAAATCATCACCAAAACCCTAGCATCACCTTCACCATTACAAACACTGCCTAATCAATCACCACCATCGTTGAAACAAACACCACCACCATCGAACAACGCCGCCAAGCGAACAACATTACCGCCGAACACCAACAAAAAGAACATCAACAAAACGAATATCAACACTACTGAAAAACACCACCAAAACGAACAACACCGTCGAATCGAACACCACCACTGCCTAACACCATCAAAATGAACATCAACACTGTTGAATCGAAAACGAACATCACCACCGCCGAATCAAACACCACCAAAATGAACATCAACACCACCGAATCGAAAATGAACATCAACACCGCCAAACAATACCGCCGAATCGTACATCAACACCGTCGAAAGACACCACCAAAATGAACAACACCGCCGAATCGAATACCACCAAAACGAACATCAACGCTGCGGAAAACACCACCAAAGTGAACACCACTACTGAATCGAGAACACCGCCGAATCGAAAACGAACATCACCACTACGGAACAACATTGCCGAATTGAACATCACCACAGCCAAATCGAACAACACCACTGCCGAAAAACAACACCAAAATGAACCACAACACCACCGAAAAACACAACCATTAAGGGTATTATATTTGAGCGATCAAGAATGGAGTCATAAAAATCAACAGGAAGTTTGGGGAACATAACTCATACCTAAGTTTTAGACTTTCTAGCATCTTTAGGATGAAAATTGTGTTCTCATTTCCTAACAGTTAAATAATGATAAAAAAATCACCCATGGGCCCTTTGTAAAAACATTTAGGAGTCACTGATTTTTGAAAATTTAGCAAGATAAAAACTAGCACTCAAGTCAATTAATTCAAAATCACCTTGGGTTTTCCGCATAGTGGTCACTTTTGATAGGAGTGTTTTGTAAACCAATATTTCTCCTGATAAAGTGAATTATAAGGGAGTCTTGCCATTTTTCCCTAATGTTCTCTAATGAATGAGGTGGGACTTTGAATCCAGGAAAGACTACCCTTTTAATCCCTTGAGAAGAATTCTCATAGCCATTAAGAGGCACCATTACCGGATCTTCATCATTATTCATCTCTTTCGATTCAGCACATCTTTAGCCATCAAGAATCCTCATAACCTTCATCATTATTCATCTCTTCTATTTTATTCA
Organism: Eucommia ulmoides; assembly: GCA_016647705.1. Taxonomy (NCBI): domain Eukaryota; kingdom Viridiplantae; phylum Streptophyta; class Magnoliopsida; order Garryales; family Eucommiaceae; genus Eucommia; species Eucommia ulmoides. The sequence continues at coordinate 34,816,825 of CM028332.1, read as the reverse complement.
TCGAAGTGGATTTATCTCTATTCAGCACCTCTTTAAAAGATTTAGGGTTTTCAACACGTACCTTATTCGACAAGGTTGTCCTGGAGGAAACAAATGAAATTTTAGAGGATATCGAATCCACCATTTGTTGGGATGCAACAGGTGCTTTTCCCATGACCGATGAAGAAAATGAGTGGAGATTTTTTTTATTTTTTTTTAAGTTTCTCCCATTATCAAATCAGTGGAAGCTAGTAAAGATTGATCTTCGATTTCCATGTCAAGACGAGAAGAGATTTGAGAATCGTGCTTTACCTTCTTCGTGCTTCTAGCCAAACCGTCCTCCTTTTGAATGGAGGATCCTTTGGGAGCGTTCTCTCTTTCAATTGAGATCATTTGATATCAGATAGTTGACGGAAGTAAGAAAATTGAGGCAAAAAATGGCTGGATTGGAGGCGGAGCACAAGTCGCTAATCGCACCGCATTTTGTGCGATTTCATACCACTAAACTTAATTTTGTTAATTATTCAATAAGATTAAAATATTATAAATTAATTTATTTTAATTGTTTTCATAGGTTTTTGAATTTAGAACAAAACCACGTTAAATTGGGGAAAATTGGATAAAAAATGAGCAAGCTACAACATGCGGAACAAAAGCCGAACAAAAATCAAAGAAACCGGAACGAATCATTCGATCCGATAACAATATAAAAAATTGAATTATTTTATATGTTTTTGCAGGATTTTGAAAAAAGCGAACAAAATGGCATTGAGTTTGAGCGATTCAGATAAAAAATGAGCAAATCACGGCGATCCGAAAGAAAATAGCCAAAGACTCGTGAATAGTGCCACTTGTCCACTTGCGCGAATAATGCCAGTTGCCTGCTTGTACCCCAAGTTGTTTTGGAAAGTGGCCATTTGCACCCCTAAAGCTCATTTTGAAGTTTTATAAGTAGCGTAAAGGGTTTGAGAACAAATTCATCCCATTTTCCTGCCAAATTCTAGTTCAATTGTACATGGTTTAATTATTTTCTTCTTTATTCTTCTTTTATTTTCATTTTTATTATGGAGGAAGCGAGCTTGAATTCTTAGGTTGTACAAAGTATAAACGATGTCTTGGAGGATTGTATCCAAAACAAATACCGTTCAACACAACGATGAATGACTAACTTTTTTCAACCAGATTAGAATTGTGGTATTGTATCTTTGAAATTATGTAATATTGTATTTTTTTTATTTAAATTCAGATATTGTATAGACAATTGTGTGATAGGAATTCTGTTCGTAAAATGAATTTAATTATGATTGATTTTATTGTCAAAATGTTCTTATAGAGATTTTGGTTTGAATTCAATTACTGCTAGAATATTAAATCTTTTACTTGTGGTCTTGATTTAATGGTCACATAATCGTATTATTGGGGATTTTATTATTGGTCTGGATGGTTTATGTTTAGATTTTAATTCACCTTAAATTAGTTAGAGTAGTTTAGTGTAGGAATTAAATACTGAAGATAAACTATGCCGGAGAATAACAATCCAAATCTTTCTGAGTAGTTTCGGCTTGCCATTGAGAACACTCGTTTATACAAATCTGATTTAAATAGAAAACACAATAAAAACATAATTCTCAAAATACTAAACCCACAATTTCTAACCCAATTCTTTATTTTTTTATTTTTATTTTTAGATTTAATATTTTCTTTTCCTTATTTTAAAAAAAATCAAAAATCAAAACCCAACTCGTTTTCACCAAAGAAAGAAAATATAATCAGGAATTAATAATTACAAGACCGATCTCTGTAATTCGACACTATTTGAACACCGTATTACATCAGTATTATACCACTTTAAGGATATTTTTTTTGAGCTACCAGTCAGCAGAGAATTTTTCTCTCTAGAAACCCTAATGTTCATGAGGCTTTTAAAAATGTATGAGAAAGATAGAGAAAGAAAGAGAGATAAAAAACTACTAAATCTCGCTTTACAATTTAGTACTAGCAAAGCTGACCAATCATATAAAATTGGGAAACGAACACATATATCATGCTAGAAATACTAAATCTGACCGAAACCGAACTCATATAACAACTTGCTTTGCAATTTTAATACATGTATGAAAATCACAAATAAAATAAGTAAACAAAAGCAAAATATTAGAACACTACAACAGAATGATGTGCGGGAGAATGAAAATGAGGTACATCAGAATAAAACAGTGAAACAATACAAAATAGCAAAATGATACGTAAACTAATAAATGTGCTACCACTTGATAAAGTGCTTCACTTATTGCTTAGAACGACAAGTGCTTCACTTATTGTGTCTCTGACATAATCTTCACCCCTCAATTCTGACATGGATAGTTAATAAAGAATTTTAGACAAAAAAAAAAAAAAAAAAAAAGAAGAAGAGGATATGATTCACGAGCTTAACAATTCTTGAAACAATGAAAACATGCATATCAATATGAATGCACGGAGAGAAAGAGTGGGAGAGAGAGATAGAGATTCTCAATTCAAATTTATTGTTTTGGAACCCCAAAAAAATGGTCTCTGATCCATGCCAAAATGTAGAACTTAAAACATAATGTGATTTTTGCCGCAAGATATCAAGGTGAATACCAACTAGAATGAAGGTGAAGAAGTCCAATTTAAGGGTATTGTAGAAATTTTAATGGGCTTAACTCATTCTCAAAAGGCGCCTTGTAAGAGGAGGATTGCTCTTGGCTTTATATATAGCTTAAGATCAGTTAACACAAGCGATGTGGGATTCAATACGCCTCCTCACACGCAGGGTGGACTTTGATAAACCACTGCGAACGGATATCGGGAGACCCAACATCAATGTGGAATTCAACACGCCCCCTCATACGTAGGATGAACTTTGACAAACCACTGCGAACGGATATCGGGGAGCCCATAATTGATGTGGGATTTAACACGCCCAACATCAGACAAAAGCCTGACTCTGATACCATGTAGAAATTTTAATGGGCCTAACTCACTCTCAAAAGATGCCTTGTAAGAGAAGGATTGCTCTTGGCTTTATATATAGCTTAAGATCAGTTAACACAAGCGATGTGGGATTCAACACGCCCCCTCACGCGCAGGGTGGACTTTGACAAATCACTGCGAACAGATATCAAGAGACCCATATAAAACATTTTAATGGGCCTAACTCACTCTCAAAAGACGTCTTGTAAGAGGAGGATTGCCCTTAACTTTATATATAGCTCAGGATTAGTTAACACAAGCGATGTGGGATTCAACACCCTCCCTCACGCATAGGGTGGACTTTAACAAACCACTGTGAACAGATATCGGGAGGCCCAACATCAATGTGGGATTCAACACACCCCTCCACGCGCATGATGGATTTTGACAAACCACTGCGAACAGATATCGGGGGGCCCATCATTGATGTGGGATTTAATACGCCCACTATCAGACAAAAGTATGGCTCTGATACCATGTAAAAAATTTTAATGGGCCTAACTCACTCTCAAAAGACGCCTTATAAGAGGAGGATTGCTCTTGGCTTTATATATAGCTTAAGATCAGTTAACACAAGCGATGTGGGATTCAACAGATATAAACCAGTAACTTGACAAACTCAAAACAACTTGTTTAGCTACAGAAATAGAGGTCGTTCCCTCTAGATTTATCTTAGTTAATCATCACATGGGAGGGTTGGAGGACACACAAAGCAAAAACAGACATGTGGCCCTAAATAACGATATACTATTGAAATATTTTATAAGCTAACATTAATTGAATTAATTATTTTATAAATACAGATTAATGGATAGTTTATTATTTAAGAAACCCAAATAATCAGTGATCATATTTTGATTTGGGCTGTCTTTTATATAGAAGCCCAATTAAGTGGTAAGTGTAGGTTTAGGATTTCGTTGAAATCCGTCATGGGAGGGCCCAACGAGAAACCCTAATATATATATATATATATATATATATATATAACTAGGTCCCCTCCCTAGTTTGGATTAAAGGTTTCTTCCCATTGAGAGCCACCACCACAAAATCTAGATCATAGGGAGAAAGACTTACTTAGTAATCTGTTGTGACAGATTTAATCTCCTGCGATGGCCGAGACATGTACACTTTCGATTACCATTCTTCATTATTTTGTCCTAATAATCATGTATGTTTTAAATTATTATTTAATTCCGTATTATTTTGATTATAAGATATAATCAACATAAACAACACATTACCTGCCTAACCTACACCATTGAAAAGTGGACATTAAACTCATCATATTATCTTATGATCCTAAAATAGAAGCAAGAGAAACATTGACATGAGTACATTTTTGTGCATATTAGATTAGTGTTGACGCCAGAGAGATAATCCACAAACTAAAAGAAAAGGGTGGCAATTGGACTGATTACATTTTTGTGCATATTTGGTTGGAAGTAATGGAATCGAATTCTGAAGAGATGGAATCAAAATTTAAATGAACAACCATTCGAAATTCAGTTCCATTCCCTTGGAATTCGATTCCTTTACCTCTAACCAAACATGCCGTTAGAATGATAAAGAACAAAATTATTGGAACATAAACACAAAGCATGTACTTACAACATACAATTTGAGAATTCAGTCTTGAGCCAAGGCAACCTGTACAAAAATCAATGAAAATGCACTAATCATAGTAATATAACTAAATTTTGTGTGATACAAAAACTAATAACTCTTATTCAATATAAATTAATGCATTAACTATAAATGAAAAATAACTTGACAAAGATAAATGCCAAGCAATAGGTGCTCCAATCAGATCACTAACGGTCTTAAAAAGTTCATAAGGTCAAATTAATTTTTCATCCTACTTCATCGGAGCTTAGACATGAACTTCACACCAATGTAATTCTAATTCTTCTCCTCCTACATTTGAAGATGGATCCATGTTATAGATTCTTTCTTTTGCCACACATTTGTCTAGGTTCGCAATACTCTTAAGCAATACACAAGCTCCAACCTGATACATAATTTTTATAAAATTTATGCAAACAAAACAAATTTTTTTCTTTACAAATTCCTAGATATTTTTTTCTTTCCCCGATTTAAAAAATAAAAAAATAAAACACTTAAAAATATAAACTAATTTCTATTTGATGAGAGGATGGGAGAATTTATTTCACCTGACTAAATCTTTGATGAGAGGACGATATCGAATCTTGCATATATTGATCGCTTGAAGTCTTTGATGGATTGTTTACTTGTCTTCTATTTTCTACAATCAAATCTTTCAATTTGTGATATTGATTATTTAATTTGTCACATTTTTTTTTCATTTTTTACTCAATCTTTCCTTGGACTCTACAACCATTCTAGAAGTTATTTCACGATTAAGTACCGTACATACCCGAAATATCAAAAGTAAAAATACCCAATGCGTACATGTGGACAAGTCTTGGGTTTTTATTTCCCATAACTTGAGAGCATATATCATTTGGACCAAAATTATCCTCATAATCTTCTAAGGCTTGGTCAAATAGCTCATTCATTAGTACCTACATGTGTGACCAACTATTTCTCTTCATGTAATTTATTAATATTGAAAGAATCAAACCCAAAGGCAACTAAAATTAAAAATATATAGGATTACCATTGCGTGACTTGCTACTTCATTTGTATGCCTTTTATCCTTCGCCATGTAGAAAACATTTATTTTTTTGCACAAGATGGATAGTGATCATAGGCTTCTTCCCACAAAAATATTTTTTAGCATAAATTCTCAGAATGTACCAAGAACAATGTCATTTAGTTAATTCTAAAAAAATGTGCCAAGAACTTTTCATCATCTTTTCACCCTTTGCAAAACTTGTTTTATTTTTCTCCATAAAATGAATCATCTTTACCTTGTTCCTATTGGCTTTGTAATTTTCACTAATTTTCTATAAATAAATAAAATAGTAACTGTAACTATACCTTTAATATTCAAGAAAATATATCATTTTTACCATACATAGTACCTTCCCTTTAGTAGAGTCCCAATACTTTAACAATTCTCTCCATTGATCTTCATGCACTCTATTGGGTACATTAATGAACCGCTCCTTCACAAACAAAGTCGGATCGTAATTATGTGACTTCACAATAGATTTCCAATTTCTCCTATTTTTTTACAATTGACTTTAATATGTAGCTCTAATGGTTGGGAAGAATGTCAAACATTGTCTTTAAACAACATAGTATAACAGGCAAAAAACTTAAATAAAACTTTAAACAAAATTAAAAGCGGATGCACCCCAGCATTATATTGCAATATCATTTTCATATTATTAAAACAAATCACCGTACCTTTACCAAGTCTATTATGTCGGACTTCTAAACTTGAGGAATCTTTATCCAACTCTTGTAGTGCATTGGAGCATACCTTCCATTATGTGCTACTATTTTAAGGAAATTAGAAAACAAATACAAGAACTTTTATCAATGGGTTGCACATATTTATTGAACAAAACATCTATGTCTTTGTTATCAGTTTGACATCAAATATTGCGCATAAATGTTGATTCTTGTCCATTTATTTTCATAGTCATGCCAGCTAAAAAATAAATTTTGATGATATAATTGAAATATATAGGTGTTCAAATAAATACAACCATTTAAGTAATGTCATTGTACATGTCTGATTTAGCAATAAGCAATTGCATTTGAATTATTTTCTTGCATCCTCTGAACCATTTCCATTCTGAAATTTCTAGGACCAGAAACAAAATTCTTTTTACTTATAAATCTTTTCATTTATTAATCATTTTCCTTTTAATTCTTCTCAACAAATCACGTCTCTAACTTCAAAAGGTCATTGGTATACAAAAAGTAGATGTATAAAAGAATAAAAATGTTGCATTAAAACAAATACGATTTTATGAAGCTCATATTAAGCTGAAAGAGTATCTAAACAACAACAATATGTTGGGACAATTCACCAATTAATTAGTTTTTATTTTTCCTCAAAAAAGGATTACAAATTTTAACACCTATAGATATTAACCAAGATAAATCAAGTAATAAATAAAGCAGGAGACATAAGTTTTACGTAAAAAACTCCCAAGGTGGGGAAAAAACCACGGGATTGTAGTCCGGTATTAACTTCCACTATCACAAAAATAATGGGATTATAATCATTCACACGTTCAAGAGAAAAACTCTTGGATCACCACGTAAACATCACCAAAAATGGTAGACACAACAAGAAACACTAAACAAGGGTTTAGAGGAGAATGTCAAATTACTAATTAGAAGAGGGTTACCAAAGATCAAAACCGATGGAAACGAAGCACTTGATGCCAAGAACAACCCCTTGAAATTTCAGCCCATTCAAAATCCTAATCGTCATCCGATCGTCAAGCCAAAGTTTCGTTCTCTCTCCTCTTCCTTTTTTCTCTCTCTATTATGTCGTACATATGTTTTTTCTACTTTCGTTGGACTTTTCCATAAAGGAAGGCTGCAGTTTTCCTTTCAATAATCTATACTCGTTGCCCTTGTTTTTGATCATTTAACTAAAGACCTAATGGGCTTGATTGGCCTTTTTATTACATCTATATTTTATTATTTTTTTCTTAAGTTAAGCACAATTAGACTTTGGCTAAGTCCACACCCACATGGATTGGACTAACCCAACAAATGTCCCCCTCTAGCTCATGTGGGGAAATGCAGGAGACTTACTCTCTCTCTCTCTACAACTCTCTAGTCTATATCCAAGAAATTTTTTTGTCATCATATTGGAATCAATCTCATTTGTGTGTATCTTCTTGAACTGTAGCAACTTCATATTCAATACATCACGAATCCAATAGTACCTCACATCAATGTTTTTCAATCTCGCATGAAAGGTTAAATTTTTCGAAAGATGAATGCCACTCTGATTGTCGCAGTAAAAATTGTACCTCTCTTGTTGGAAACCCAACGCTTCTAGAAACTACTTCAATCGCAAAATAATTTTACATGCTTCTGTCACTGCAATTTATTCTGATTATGTGGTTGATAAAGCAATTCACTTTTGTAACCTGGATTGCCAAGAGGCTACTCCTCCTACAAAGGTAATCAAGTATTCTGATGTGGACTTTCTTGTATCGATATTGCCTACCATGTCTACATCTCCCATCTAGCATAGGTTTTCCATTGCCAAAACATAAACAGACTTTAGACATGCCTTTGAGCTGCTTGAAAATCCATTTTACTGTTGTCCAATGCTCTTTGCCCAGAATTGAGAGAAATCAATTTACGACGCCAACTGCATAAGCGATGTACGGCCTCAAGCATACCATAGTATAAATTGAACTGCCAATAGCTAAAGCATAATCTTCATCCAATGTATTTGCTTTGTTGGTCCCAAATCTTTCATCACAAATGTCTTGCTCAGATCTTTTTTTGAAATTATGAATCTTGTTTGCATTCTAACCAACAATCAGCATATTATCTACATAAAGTAGGGGAATGACGAAGTCACTATCTGGGAACATCTTCACGAATGCACAATGATCTGAAGTAATCCTCGTATACCCATGATCTAGCATAAATGAGTTAAATTTCTTGTATCACTGTCTTGGAGTCTATTTAAGCCCGTACAAACTTTTCTTCAATTGACACACAAACTTATGTTTGCCTTTGACTTTGAATCCTTCTGTTTGATCCATATAAATTTCCTCTTCCAAATCCCTATTAGAAAAACTGTCTTCACATTAATTTGTTCTATCTCTAAATTTATGTAGGAAGCTAACCCAAGTATAATCTGGATTGAAGATAATTTAACCATTGGAGAGAAATTTCTTCAAAATCAATACCTATCTTCTTATTGAATCCCTTGGCAACAAGTCGAGATTTTGTACCTCAAAAGTAAGTTATTTTCTCCACTTTTCAATTTGTAAAAACTCATTTATTCTTCAAAGATCTATTGCCTTAAGGAAGTTGTACCAAGTTATAAGTGCAGTTCTCATGCAAAGAATTCATCTCTTATTGCATGGCTTTGCTCTACTCATTTTTATTTTTACTCGACACGGCTTCTTCATAATTTTCTGACTCTCCCACATCTGTAAGCATCGTATACTTATTAGATTGATATTTTTGTAGAAGTAATTTGATCTATGTTAAACCTTCTCTATTGATCATCAACTAGAGGAGGTAGAGGTGGATGCTAGTGCATTGTTTCATCATCGACATGTGCTTCATCGATAGTCTTACAAAACTGATCTTCTAGTGGTTCTGTCATGGGTGTTGTAACTAGATCTATGTTGACTGGATACTCGATAGAGGATTTTGGTTTTACACATTTCTCAACAATCTCGATAGTCTGATCTTCAAGGAATATCACATCCATACTATGATTCACTTTCCTGTCAATTAGATCTCATAATTTGTAGCTTAATTCCTCATCCCCGTAGTCCATGAATATATGTTGCTCTGTCTTGTCATCAAGTTTTAACCTCTCATCCTTTGAAACATGAACAAATGCCCGACACCCAAATACCCGCAAATGCTTGTAGAATATGTCTTTTTCGGTCCACACACTTTCTGGGATATCATCATCCAAAGGAACTAATGGAGACAAATTAATTAAGTCAACTGCAGTCCTTATTGCCTCACCCCAAAATGATTTAGGCAACTTTGCGTGGAAAATAATATACTTGATTTATCACAAATGGTCCAATTTAGTCTCTTTGCAACTTCACTATGCTGAGGAGTCTTAGGCACACTTTTCCCAAGTCTGATGTTGTATTTCCTACAGTATTCCTGGAACGGGCCTCTTTATTTAACACCATTATCTGCACGCACACACCTAAGCTGCTTTCATGTTTCTCTTTTAAACTTAGTGTGGAAATGTTTGAATACCTCCAATACCTGGTGTTTAGTTTTCAAAGAATAGATAAACATTTTTTGAGAAAAATCATTAATAAATGTAACAAAATATAAAGCTTCACCAAGTGTTTTATCTTTCATGAGAAAAAAAATCTGTATGCACCAAATCCAAATCATGATGTAACCTAGATGGATTAAAGTTCTTAAATGCAACTCTATGTTGTTTACCGGCCAAACAGTGTGTGTAAGTTTTAAAAGATGTATATTTTATACCAGTCAAGAGTTATTTTCTGGAAAGAATGTAAAGATCTTTTTCAATCAGGTGACCAAGTCGTCGATGCCATAACGACATAGAAGAATCCTTAATTACATCGATATCTCCTTTAGTTAATCTCGCTTGCATCACATACAAGATGCTTAGTTTATTGCCTCTGACCAACACTAAAAATATGCTATTGAGTTTCCATTTTGATTCACCAAAATAACTTCTATAACCTTCATCGTCTAGCTTTCCTGTAGAGATCAAATTGAGCCGAATGTCTGGAATATGTCTGATATCTTTAAGTACCAATTTGCAGTCGATTTCGATTTTTATATAAAGGTCTCATATGCCTATGATCTTAGATGTATCGTCATTTCCTCTCTTTGCATAGCCAAAGTCATCGCTAGTGTAAGACGAGAAGAAATCACCACTAGAAGTGACATGAAATGATGCACCTGAATCAATCACCCAATTGTTATATTGGTATGCAAGGTTGACTCAACCATCTTCATAAAGAGTCACAATATTGCCAACAACAGAACCTTCATTAGTCTTTTTATCCTCTTTATTCTTTTCAGTTCGGTCTTTAGATTGTTCTATTTTTTATATTTTTCCATCTCAGATCATGTGTCCTAGCCTGTTGCAGTGAAAGCACTTAAAGTCCTTTTTACATTTTCATCTATCGCTTAATTTGTCAAATCTCCCATTATTACGAAGATTCTTATTTTCGCTTTTCTTCGGTATTTCTTGATTTTTAGTAACCAATGCCTGCGATTCTGAGGATGAACCTTATTCTTTCCTCCTTGTATCTTCATTAATGAGATTGTCTTTGACCATATCCATCGTTAACTTTCCATCTAGCACTGAATTGCTTAGTGATATTTTGAACGTTGACCAACTGCCAAGTAATATGCTGAGAAGTAGTAGTGCCTGCACTTTATCTTCCAAAATAAGTTTTATAGTAATCAACTGATTAATAAGACCTTGAAAATGATTCATGTGATCAACTATATTTTTCCCATACTTATAGGTCAAGTGAACAATTCTCTTGATCAAATTAACCTTATTCAATCCATTTTTTTGCTCGTCTAAGGACTCTAACTTTTTTCACATTTCATTAACCTTGATTTCATTAATAACATCCTGGTATACACTCTGATCAATCCATTGACGAATGTACCAATTGTTTTTCTTTGTATTACCTCTTATTGTTCATTTTTTGACACTTGGTTTATCTGCATCACCTTTTAAAGGCAAATACAAATATTTACAATAAAAGAATTCTATCATTCTAGATTTTCAAATCGAATAATTAGTCGATGACAATTTTACCATGGCTCCACCTGTAACGGCCCGTTTTCCCAGGACCGCCACTAGATTTCTCCAATAGAGAATTATACCCCAAATATTCCACTATTAATTTATAACAACCCAGCTTTTCAGGGCTGCTACTAGGTTTCTCCTATAAAGAATTCTACCCCAAATATTTCATCATTTATAAATAAATTAGTATTACTATTAATTTAGCTCTGATATATCTTTGCAACGGTTGGATTTCCCAAGGCCGCCATGCGATTTCTTCCCTCAAAGAATTAATACTAAAATTGAATATCCAATATTTCATTCTACAAAAATCCAAGAAACATTTCACAAATGAAGGCAATAATTTTAATTATCGAATTATCGATTTGATTTTATAACAGTAAATTATAAATACTATTATTACAAATTAAATATAAATTCGAATATAATTCCTGGTGCTGTTTCACTCTCACCGGCCCTGAAATCAAAACTGTAGGATTGTGAACCAACACTTAATAGAATTTCAACCCTTCTAATACGTGTATCCAATCAAACTCCAAATAAACACATAACAATCAAATCCCAAATAGATACATAACTATGCTTTTCACATAATTTTCACATAACAATCGTAAATATTACATGCGAATTAACAATTATAATTCACCAACAATAATAACATAAACCACACAATAAAGAGATTAAATACAAATATTAAAAGGGTAAGAAATTCTACCTAAAATCCAAAGTCGAAATCCGAATCAGAAATCGGAATAATTTTCTCGCCAAAAACCTTCTGTATATATATTTACTGTAATTTTCTTTTATTATATACAAACCTATATATAACTATACATACTTTACTTCTCCCCTAAATTGTTATTTGTTTTTCTATAAATATGATTATGCCTTCTTTATATAGTGATCTCATTTCTTTAGCATATATATATATGTGTGTATATATAGTTCTTATCACTATTATAATTATGATTCCTATTCTAATACACACACTCCACTATATATATATATGTGTGTGTGTGTGTGTGGCTAATATTGGTTTCCTTCCTTAGAAAGAAAATCGTGTTAGTCACTTATTTATTTATTTATTTACATAATACCCTCTTAAAATAAAGAAAATATTAATTAGATTAAAAAATTCTTAAAATATATTTTAAATAATACAATAGTTCCAAAACTTTTAAACGTCAATTTAAAATTAATATTTAACCTCCAAAAATTATCAAATAATATTTATACCACAAATTTACAAAATCGTCCCAAAATATAAATTTTTGGGGTATTACAATCTACCCCCTTTAAATAAATTTCGTCGAAATTTCGTTCAAAATAATAATAATGCAGAATCACACCATACTAGTCACTTTCGATTAACTAATAATAACCAAAAGTTACCACTATACTTTCACTGTGCTATTCTGATAAAAATAACTATAAATAACAATATATTTGTAAAATATCACGGTAGTCTCACTAGATTAGGTTTATCTCAATTCTAACAGGTCTACGGTTTCGATAATTTTCCCACTTGGCATAACTTTTCAAGTTCACTGTCATATCCCATAATAAGCATTTATCAATTTAATCCAACATTCAAGCCAACATATCGCAACAACTAACATCTTAACTGATAGATAGCCCAAATTCTTTATAAACTGCCCTGTGAGATTAAAAATAATCATCTCCAATATCCACATTAAAAGTCTAATAATCTTGTAAACGTTTTCATAAATATCAACGTAATTTAAATTTCAAATAATGGATTTCTGAAATACGCCTAAAAACACATAAATACCCCTCAAATATTTAAGTACATCTCAAAACACATAAGTACGTTTTAACCACATAAATACATCCCAAAACATATAAATGTGTCTTAACCACATAAATTCGTCTCAAAACACATAAATACGTGTCAAACTACAAAAATCAAATATATCCTAAAAACATAATTGCGTCTTAATCACATAATTATGTCTTAAACATAGAAATATGTTTCAAACACAAATAATATTTCGCCTCAAAAGTTTAATACTCACATAACATGATGAGTTCAATACTAAAGCAAAACATATATATAAAAATACTACATAAAGTTTGTCAAAAGTCTCAACAATTTCTTACACTCCGACTCTATCAATCGTTAGTAGTGAACCAATATCTATCTGAATATTTTATCGGTCCACTATCTTCATAATATAAAATCATTTCATGGATCAAGTATTTTTTATTTTATTTTATTTTATTTTTATCAAAATCCACTTTCCAATAAAATATAACCATATTAGGCAATATCCAAATTCCAACAAAAATATTATCATAATAGAATAACCGAATTGAAATCGACAGATCAACTTACTTTTATATAATAAAATATCATACTTCCTTACTAGTCATAGGATCATTTTTCTCACGATCGGGAGTTATAACAGTATTGTAACCTGTCCATCTGTACAATTTAAGGTTGTAATAAGTGTCAGAATCATTTAATATCTCCAATGGTAGGAGCCAACATGTGGTATAAACCACAATATGATGATAATCATAATTTTCAACAACAACAAAAACAGATATCAACCACCTGGAGGACCTACCCTTCTGTCAGGTCACAACATTACGTCCTATAGGACATACCCTCTTATAAAGACCAACGACATATTGCAGGATATGCTCTTCTAACGAGACGACTATGGCATAGTCGTATAATAATATTACTTTTCGCATTTAAAAATTTACTTGATCCACATCACGTTATAAAGTAATTTATTTTAATAAATTTTTTCTTTTCACATTTTAGTACGAAATAATTTGACAATTTATATAGAAGACAATAGACTCACTTTATCAGTGTACTATCCTCATAATATATAAATAATTTGTGGATAAAATATATTTTTCAAACACCACGTTTCAAAATATTACAAATAACCGTACACTAGGACGAAATAAAATTCCACAGCTATCATTGTAATAAAATAATGTATTTAAATCAACCAATTAAATTATTTGATATATAATAAGATAACATACACATATTTTTCTACTAGCCATAAGATCGTTTCACCTCATGATCGAGAGTTACAACAGTACGGTAACCTATACAACTGTGCAATCTAAGGTAGCTATCGGTGTTAGAGTCATTCAATATTTCTAATGGTATAAGCAACATATGGTATAAACTACCATATCAACAATATAATCAATTGCCTGTAGGACTTTCCCTCCTATCAGGTATCAACATATCAAAAATATAGTCAACCACCTACGAGACTTGCCCTTATATCAGGTCTCAACAACAACGTTCTACACCACTCTGTAATTTCTCAAATTTCAATAATTATAAATTCACATATAATTTTGATTATCGAATTCATCGATTCAGTTTTATAACAGTAAATAATAAATATAACTTTTACAAATAGAATTTCTAATATAATTACTTGCGCCGTTTTACTCTCACCGATCCTGTAATCAAAATTGTAGGGTTGTGAGTAAACGTTTAGTAAAATTTTAACTCCTCTAATACGTGTGTCCAATCAAACCTCAAATAAACGCATAACAATCAAATCTCAAATAGACACACAAACATGTTTTTCACATAACCGTCCTTGCAAGTCCTGCAGGTAATTTATTATTTCTTGTAAGACGTTGTGTTGAGATCTATTAGGAAGGAAAGTCTGGCAGGTGGTTGATTATCTTGTTGATATGTTGAGACTTGACAGGAGAGCAAGTCCTACAAGTAGTTGATTATGTTGTTGATATGGTAGTTTATACCATTATTTTGCTCCTACCATTGTAGATATTAAATGACCATGTCACTGCTAAAAATCTTAGATTGCACAGTTGTACAAGTTACAATACTTTCGTAACTCCCGATCGTGAGGTGAAACGATTCTATGGCTAGTAGGGAAACATGTGTGCAATATTTTATTATATATCAAAATAATTTAATTAGTTGATTTAAATGCATTATTTTATTGCAATGACAGATGTGAAATTTTATTTCGGCTCAATATGCGGTTATCTGTTATATTTTAAAAAGTGATGTTTGATAAATATATTTAATCCACAAATTATTTTTATATTATGAAAACATTACACTGATAAAGAGAGTGTATCGGCTTCTATGTGAATTGTTAAATTATATTTTCGTACTAAAATGTGAAAAAAAAATTTATTGAAATAAATTACTTAATAACGTGATGTGGATCAAGTAAATTTCTAAATATGGAAAGTAATTTTATTATCTAACTATGTCATTGTTGTCTCGCTAGGAGGACATATCTTGCGAGATGTGTTTGGTCCTTACAGAAGGGCATATCTTGTAGGACGTTATGTTGAGACCTGACAGGAGGACAAGTCCGACAGCTGGTTGATATCTATTGTTGTTGTTGACGATGATAATTATCATCATATTGTGGTTTATACTACGTGTTGACTCCTACTATTGGAGATATTAAATGGTCTTGATATTGATTGCAACCTTAGATTGCACATATGGATAGGTTCCAATACCGTTATAACTCTTGATCATGAGGAAAACAATCATATGGCTTGCGAGGAAGTATGATATTTTATTATATAAAAGTGAGTTGATCTGTCAATTTCAATTCGGTTGTTCTATTATGATGATATTTTGGTTGGGATTTAGATATTGTTCGATGTCGTTATATTTTATTGGAAAGTGGATTTTGATAAAAAAAAAAAAAAAAAAAATACTTGATCCATGGAATGCTTTTATTTTACAAACAATACATCAATAAAATATTAAGATAGATATTGGTCCACTACTAACGATTGATAAAGTCAGAGTATGGAAAATTGTTAAGACTTTTTGCAAACTTTAGATAGTATTTTTATATACATAGTTTGCTTGAGTATTGAACTCATCATGTTATGTGAGTATTGGACTTTTGAGACAAAATATCATTTATATGTTTAAAACCTATTTCTATATTTGGGACATAATTATGTGATTATGATAAAATTATATATTTGGGACATATTTGATTTTTATAGTTTAACACATATTTATGTGTTTTGAGACGAATTTATGTGGTTAAGACACATTTATCTGTTTTGGGATGTATTTATGTGATTAAGACGTATTTATGTATTTTGGGATGTACTTATGTATTTGAGGGGTACTTATATGTTTTTATACGTATTTCAGAATCCGTTATTTGAAGTTTGGATTACGTTGATATTTAAGAAAAAAATTATGAGATTATTGGACTGTTAATGTGGATATTGGAGATAATTATTTTTAGTCTCACATGACAATCCACAAGGAATTTGGGTTATCTATCGGTTAAGATGTTGGTTGTTGTGATATGTTGATTTGAATGTTGGATGAAATTGATAAATGTTGGTTATGGGATACGGTAGTGGACTTGAAAAGTCATGTCAACTAAGAAAATTATCAAAGTTATTGACCTGTTGGAATTGATATAGACCCAATCCAGTTAGACTACCGTGACTTTTGATTATTATTGGTTAACCAAGAGTGACTAGTATGGTGCGATTCTAGATTATTGTTATTTCAAACGAAATTTCGCGGATGAAATTTATTTAAGGGGGGTAGATCGTAATCCCTTGAAAATTTATATTCTTGAAAATATTATTTTATATAAGTTTAATATTTTTAGGAACAGTTTAGTAAATTTGTGGTATAAATATATACTTGATAATTTTTGGAGTTAAATGTTAAATTTATATTTTTGAAAATATCATTTTATATAAATTTAATATTTTTAGGTTTGTTTTGTAAATTCATAATATAAGTAAATATTTGATAATTTTAGGGAGATATGTATAATTATTGAGTTGAATTACTTTATAATTATGAGGTTGTACATGTAATTTTTAATTCTTAGTAATTAAGCAATCAAGTTTGTGGTCATGAAATTAACAAAATAAATAAATAAAAAGGGTGTGGCTACGAATTTGTCTCATATATATATATATATATATATATATATATATATATATATATACACATATATACAAGTTTATTAAAGTTATCAATTATATACATATATGAAGCTTACCTTAATATTAAGGATCTAATGAAATTATATATATGAAAATGGCAGTAGGATGGGTTTTGGACTTTTTTTTTAGTATTCGAATTTTGGGTTCGAATTTCAGGTAGAATTTTTAACTCTTTTAATATTTGTATTTAATCTCCCTTTCAATTATGCGATTATGTTGAAGTTGTTGTTAAATTTTAACTGTTCTTTAATGAAATATCTGGGATTATTACATGAAAATTATGTGAGATATACATTTATGTGCTTAGTTGTGAATTGATTAAATATACATATTAGAGGGGTTGAAATTTTATTGAGCGTTGGCTTACAACCCCACAATTTTGATTGCAGGGCTAGCGAGAATAAAACTGCACTAGTAATTATATTTAAATTTATATTTGTAGTAACTGTAATTATTATTTACTGTTGTAAAATTAAATTAAAGAATTCGATAATTTTAATTATCGTCATCACATTATAAAATTTCTTAATTTTTGTTAATAATGAAAATTTTTATATTCTTTACAATTTTGGTTATAATTAATTAACTAGATTTCGAAGGCAAGTTATTTTTATAGAGTTAGAAGTCAATTTAATTATTTTTATTAATTTAGTAGTCTTTTTAAATAGATGTTTAACTGAATGTGGAAATTGGGAGTATTTTTTGTCCTTTCTGTAGTATAACTTCAACACATCGATTGCTAGATAAAATCCTTAAAATCAATTTTGGAAAAAATTTCGATACATTAAATTTGTGTTAAGAATTGATGGTTCGGTATTAGTATTAATTCTCCAAAGGGAGAAACCGCGTGGCGACCTTAGAAACCCGGGTCGTTACACCACCCCTATCATTCATTTTAAATCACACAAATCGATCTTTCCACAATAACCTGAAGCTCTTGATACCACTTTGTTAGGATGACTAATTAATTAGATTTTATTTTCCGTCTTTATGTGATTAAAATGAGATTACCCATTTTAATACTCACAAATATTAACTAAGATAAAGCAGGTAATAAATAAAGAGGGAGACACGATTTTTACGTAAAAAACTGTAAGGAGAAAAAATCATGGGACTGAAGTCCAATATTATTTTCCACCATCACTAAAATAATGAGATTACAATTATTCAAACATTTAAGAGAAAAACTCTTGGATCACCACATAAATATCACTAAAAATGGTGGATACAACAAGAAATGTTAAATAAGGGTTTAGAGAGAAATACCGAATCACTAATTAAAATAGGATTACCACAGGTCAAGACTCGTGGAAACGAAGTACTTGATGCCGATAATAAACCCCTAAAATTTCAACCCAATCGCAATCTGAATCGTCATCCGATTGTCAAGCTCCTCTTCCTTCTATCTCCTCTTCCTTTTCTCTCTCTCTCTCTCTCTCTCTCTTCCACCTTACATATGTTTCTTCTACTGCCGCTGGACTTTTCAATAATCTATACCCACTGCCCTTGTTTTTTATCATTTAACTAAAGTCCCAATGGGCTTGATTGGGTTTTTTATTATTATTATTTTTATTATTATTATTATTATTATTATTATTATTATTATTATTATTTTATGCATATATATATATATATATACATACATATATATATATATATATATATATATATATATATATATATATATATATATTATTTATTTCATAAGTTAAGCCCAATTGAGTTTTGGGTTAGGTCTACCCCTATGTAGGCTAGACTAACCCAACGAGTTAATAGTGTAGGGTGGTCTTTGGTCTCTCTCAACCCCAAAAGCTAACTCATAAGGTGAGAATTTCCTTCACAATTATAACCTGATCACCAATCTCTTCTACATTCGATGTGGAATAAACCTAACACGATAGAACCAGAAGCCACATAATAAACTAGTAAAAAAAACATTGCAAATAAAATAGTGTAGAAAAGATTGGAATTGATAGTTGAATGTCTCACATCAACCATCCAGTTTTCTTTTTTAATTATTCTCCCTTCCAAATCTATTCTAACCCGACTAAAGCTTTCATTTTCGATGTGAATTTGATGGTTGAATGTCTCACTTATCAAATACGACTCGATATCGTCCCCACTTGACCTTGCGGTCATATCAAATATATCTCTTGGTATAATCTTAATAGCAACATGCAATCATTTTTCAATAGGATCAGTTGAGTAGAATACTTGTGCTTGAGAAACAAGAATAAATGGTTCATTTTTATGCACCTATCGATTGAAAATCGCAAGAGTGAACCCCTCATCTTCCTTGTTTTTACTTTTACTTCCGCAACCCAGTTATATTTAAACAAAACTGCATTATTCCTTGGTGGATATTGTAATTAAACTATATCTTTTAAAACTCCATAATATGTTTACGTCTCCAAAAATAGGATTGCTGTCGAAATTGTCGCTATTCCGGTAACTACCACTCTACTACTTTGGATTTTTCTCAACAATCTTTGTGGGAAATCTAAACCCATTTATGATAAAGCCCCAATATGGTTTTCCAACTTTATGAGGTCCCCAATCCAATGTTCTTAGTTCTTTTGCAATTTTTTCATTGCTCGGAAGGTACGATTCTTCTACCTATTTCATTTGAGAAACATAAAGAAACACAAAATAAATTAACCAATTAACACATGAAACAAATGCTTTATAGTAATTACGTAGTTTCAAAACCATGAAGAAAATGTTTGACTATGAATACGTTCAACATCTCTCGCTCGATAAAGAATATTTTAATCACATATCATATTCTTGTGCTATCTACACAAAAAGAAATTCATAGTTGTTGACAAAATAAATCATAGTTGTTAGCAAAAAAAAAGAAAAAAAGAAACATAACTTCAGTAAATAGCTACATCATATAACCTTCAACTTTATCACAACCAAATAGAACCTATTGATGTGTTTTCAACAACGTATCGTTATCCAAAGGGTTTTCCCCTTCTTTTCCAAATGGAACTGTTTTTGAAAAAATTGCCAACTCCTTTGACGATGTGTTTCCCCCATCATAATTTTGACCCTCTCTATGAAATTTTGTTTTCACATCATCCAAATATCTCGAGAAAAATATAAACACTCATGAGCTAAAATACCCTTCAACAATAGAACCCTCAAGGCGACTCAGATTTCGCACATATGACTTAAGTTTTTACAAGTACCTATATCAAGAATAAATTTTGATATCTTTAAGGAATTTATTCACTAAATATAAAGAATTAAAAAAAAAAAAAAGGAAGAAGAAAAGAAGAAAACACAAAAGAAAAGGCCTAGTCCACACACCAACTGTTCTTATCTTCTTTAACCCAAGGTAAATTCTCATAGTTATAAGTTTTTTTTTCCCATGTATATTGTTTTTTCGTTCCTAAACCTTCATGGATTAAAGGGAACTTAACCAAAAAAAACACATTAAATAACGTTTTTACGATAATCAAAGTATATGCGGTCGCTTTTTAGACCCCACGAAGTACCGTAAATACACAAAATGTTGCAAATAGGCTTGTCCAATCGCAGACTTGACGAAATTCCAAAAAAAAATGTATTAATTTTTCTTTAAAAGCACTTTTCTTATTTGTTCATTTTTCCTTATACTATTTTTTTCTCAACTCTTATCTATTTATTTTTATAAAAAAAAAATGAATTAAAAGATGATGAAAAAGAAAATAAAAAGAGAGGGAATAGGAGATGCTAAAATGTGGTAGTTAGCGGGATTTTCCCTATTTTTTTAGAAATATGTTTTTTTGGTTAAAAAAGACTTAAAGGATCTGAGAAATTGAGAGTTTTTTAGCATTATTTCGAACTACCTGACTTGTGTGATATCCTAAAATGTTGGGTTTAGGAATTCTCTTTCCTAAACCTAATTTTAAGTTTATGTTAAGCTAGTAAGAAAGAAGGAAAAAAAAATTAAAAAAAAAAAAAAAAAAAAAAAACACTAATTTGCATTCCCTTTTTTTTTCATCATTAAAAAAAATAAAATGAAAATAAAGTCTTTTTTTTTTTTTTTTTTTTGTAGTCTTCTCTCTCACTAAAAAATGTATTAAAAATGAATAATAATAATATTTTGTTTTGCCAAAAAAAAAAAAAGAACTAAAAAAACAAGATTTTTCGTTTCATAAGAAATTTTATATTTTTTCCCTTCTTTTTTTCTAAAAGATCAAATAAAAAGGAAACCCTTCCAAACAAATTTTCACATTCAAAAAA
This sequence comes from Eucommia ulmoides, assembly GCA_016647705.1. Taxonomy (NCBI): domain Eukaryota; kingdom Viridiplantae; phylum Streptophyta; class Magnoliopsida; order Garryales; family Eucommiaceae; genus Eucommia; species Eucommia ulmoides. Next base: position 34,795,209 of record CM028332.1, on the reverse strand, counting down.
ATGTTTTCAAGGAGTGATTAATTTTTTTTTTTTAGAAAAAAAAAATATATATTTTACCATGTTTTTATAACCATTTTTTTCTTGCATTTCCTTTCTTCAAAATTCCAAAGCATCCTCGTGTGGGTGCGAAAAATCCTTGAGGGCAACATTACCAAATGTCAGAGGCAAACCTACATTGTCAACCATCATGAGTACTCCTCCAATTTCTCTCTCTAGAGTTGTTTCCTGAGCCTTCGGCTTTCTAGCCCGGTTTGATTATCCTTTCATGGGACCCATGATGTGTAGCATATAAATAGTACCACGTGGTTTGATCGTGTTGTCATGACATCTCTTTTTGTCATGTTCGTTTGCTCCGTTGTCCCTTTCTTCTCTCTTTCTCTCGCTGGGCTGTTCCTCAAGATATCCTCTCAAATGACTCTTCTCCAATAGTCTCTTAATTCCCATCATCAAGTTTCTGTAATAATTTGCATCATGGTCATGATCTCGACAGAAATCACAATATTTTTTATTGTCGCTCCAGTTTGGATTCGAAGTGATTCTTGATGGCCAATTCCTCTTTTCTCATAATTTGATCTCATGTAAGATTCTTGAGATTGGCATCCTTAATCTTTGCAGTGATGGTTTAGGATAACCCCCTTGTTGCCTTTTCAATTCCTTCTCACTTTTCCCAGAGGTTTTCTTATTGGAGGTTCTACCTACTGCCCGGACTCCTCCAACTTCAAGTGAGGCTTCGCTCTCTCCATCAGCTTGGTCATATTTTGCAAGGTGTGCTTCATCAATGAATCCTGAAAAATGTCCTTGACTTAGGCCCAAGGTGAAGGCATTGATAATGAGGTTGAAGTCACAATCCTCGATACAAATTAGTTCTTTGTTGAAATGTGTGACGTATTGCCTCAACGTCTCTTTCTTGTCCTCGAGGAGTCCAGGACATATTCCTCTCCGTTATTCAAATGCTGACACATGATGAAGTAGTTGATGAATCATTTCTCGAGCTCTGCAATGGACGACATCATTTGTGATGGTAAACCTTGGAATCATTCTAGGGTTGAACCTTTACATGTAATAGCAAATGCCTTGGAAAACATGTAATCTCCAACATCGTAGAGAGCCATTATGTATTTGAAGGGATGTTTGTGGTTGGTTTGATCTAACTTGCCTTCATATTTGTCCAGTTTTTCTAGGTCAAATTTTTGGGAAAATGGTTTTTCAATCAAAGTTGTCATAAAGGGCGATTCTGTTGCTTCCAAGAGGACTTTCAGATTGTCCAAATGGTACTCTTCGACAACACCTTTCCTCTTGTTCTTTGGCTCCTTTCTCAAGGTGATAGATTCTGATTTTTCACCCGTGTTTTTGCTTTCGATATGAAAAACCACTACGAACTTGGTGTTTTGCCAAGAAGTGAGACCATGTCTTCTTGTGGCTCTCCTCTTCATATAGATTATTTTGAGGCACAAACATCTTCAACTACTCTTTTTTGGATTTCTACCATTTGTTCCTCCAAATTTGTAATTTCCAAAGTTGTCGGCTCAGGGGCGCAATCCTAAATGGTGGGGCTTTTTTTTGGAAGACCATCATTCGCATTGTTCTGAATCATGTCTCTGCTAATTTCTCGTCACAATCCCAATTGTGGCATAAAATGCACTAAAACCTTTGTGATGGTAAACTATGGAACCATACCAAGGTTGAACCTTTGAGTGTAGTAGTGAAAGCCCTGGAAAGCGTATAATCTCCTACACCTTAGGGAGCTATTATGTATTTGAAGGGATGCACGTGGTCGGTTTGATATAACTTTCTTTTATATTTATCAAGTTTTTCAAGGTCAAATTTGTGGGAAAATGGCTCTTCCATCAAAACTGCCGTAAAGGGATATTTCGTTGGTCCCAAAAAGACTTCCAAATCGTCCAAAGGGTACTGTTCGATGACATCTTTCCTTTTTTGTTTTGGCTTCTTTTTCGAGGCAATAGATTCAGTTTTTTCTCCTGTCTTTTTACTTTTGATATGAAAAACCTATACGATCTTGTTTTTGCTAAGAAGTGAGACCCTGTCTTCTTGTGGCTCTTAATTGGCCCCTTCATTTAATTGTAAGGGTCTAGTGGTAATTCTAGTAATATCTCATCTTCATGGAAACTATTTTGAGGCACAGACATCTTCAAATTTTTTTTTTTTGGACTTATACCATTTGTTCCCAAAACTTGTTGATTCAAGGGTGCAATCTCCTAAACGGCGAGGCAGTCTTCTGTAAGACAGTTGTTTGCATCGTTCTGAATCATGTCTTTGCTAATTTCACGTCTATTTCTCAGTTGTGGCATAAAGTACATGAAAACCTTTCGCTCGTTTGCCAAATACGATGCCAAACAATATTAACAAAATCTCCACTTTGTAAAGAATGGACACTTGCAAATGATGTAGACAAAACTCAATTCTTTAAACAATGAACACCTACAACAACCAAAAAGGTTTAAGGTGACACCGGCGTGGTGTTTTCCATATACTCTCTTGGGTAAGAATAAGTTAATATACTCTGTTGGTGTTGAAAATTAGGCCAACCAACAATATAGTCGGGTCAATCCTCATGTGGAAAGTTGGAGCCAATTGGGGGAGTATACTCAAGTAAGTTGGGGTCTTCAATCCTTTTGGAGCTTAACACGGAACATGTCTGAGTTGCTTGAGGCGTTGTTTGGCCTAGTCTTTTGGTCGGTACCTACATACAGGACGAGCAGGGGTGTTCCCTGCGTGGCCCCTCCGACGTAAGAGTAAGAGCCCGGGGTGAAAGAAAAGAGGTCGCTTGGATAAAATAAAGTTGTTACCTCAAAGTTTTAACCTATTGTATGGCTTAGAGAAGCCTTCTATTTATAGGCAAGGACGTTATTAGCATCCCCAAAAATCAGGGCCTTAAGCTTAGTTACCCTTAATCACTCTGGAGCGCAGGGAGCATGTGGAGGATTAGAACTATGGGCCTGGGCCTGAACCTTTTGTACATTGATGAAGAAACCCATGGACCAAGCCTATTAGGGATTAGATGACAAGTCAGCCCCGGCACCGAGGTGCATGTCGGGATGGCTACGTCGACCTGCTCTTCTTTGGCAGTATCAGGGAAAAATATTGGATATTATTATTTGACGATTGATGAAGTGATTCGTATTTACTAACCTAAGGGGACACCTGGGCTATATATTCACTGGGCTCATTAGGTCGTTTGATGACGTGGTGTTGGAGACGTGGCGCTTTTGGCCTAGGTGGCGAGCACGTGGCTGGGGGTGGAATTTTACCCACATCAGTTTCTCCCCAAGTCTTAGCGTGGATATGAAACATGAGACGTTAATGGTTTTGATCATGGCCTACTGGAGAACGGAGTTCCAGGCACAAGGTGACACAGCTCGGTATGAAAATCAGCTCAGTTGACCCTTCCCTAACTTCCACAAGAAGCTTAACTAACAGTTTGATCGGATGCGTGACACGTGGCCTGACAGCATGTGGATCGACGCTCTGCGCACCATCCGACTAATGCTACATTTCAATTTCTCTAATCGCCTATAAATAGACACTTTATTTCTTTCATTTTTTTTCTTGCACCAGAGTATTCGTGAAAGCTCTACTCGACCTTAGAGCACGATACTCTCTCTTCTTTCTCCAAAATGTCTGGGTTTTATTCGTAAGGGTTTAGCCCTTCTGAACCCGAAGGGACTAGGGTTGAACCCAATATTGAGCAGATTGAGATAAGCTCATCTTCTATTGAGGTCGATGAACTAGAGGTGACCATGGTACCCGAGGTGGTTGAGTGGATGACCTCCTCTCCCCGAGAGGGCCCGTAGGTTAGCTGTAGTGGCGACCTCCCAGTCTCTTGGAGTAACCAATGGACCTCATCAAAGGAGGGTTAAGAGTGAAGTGGGCTCCTCTGGGGGGCCCGGTGTTAAGCTCGGAATGGACCTTGTCGTAGAGCTTGACAGTTAGGGCCTCTTTGCTCCCGAGACAAAGCCCTTCCATCCACGTCAGTTTGGGCCCCAAGGGTCAGCTCGGTCTCTAGTTAGCGAATATGAGAGGTTCCACAGGATGCCCTAGTCTAGCGGGTTGAACCTGAGTTGACAAAGAAGGATATACAAACTCTCTGTTATTCATACGTTTTCCCCAAGAGGATGGAGGTGCGTGTTCCAAAGAAGGATGACCATTCATGTGCCCCTCTCGATAGGTACATCATGGTGTATGAGGAGAAATTTCTTGGAGACCTGTGCTTCCTAATTCATTTTTGGGTGCAGGCCGTCTGTTGAGATCTCGTGCAGTGTCCATCACAACTCGTGCCCAACAGTATGTGGATGGTAGTGGCCTTCCATGTAATCTGTATGACTGAGGGCATTGAACCGTCCTTGGAGTTATTCCAGACTGTCTTCCTGGTGAAGTTTATGCCCTGTGGGAAGGGCTGGTGCTACATAACATCCCGACAGAAGTTTCTCACCAACTACGTCGACTCCATCAATGATTGGAAGCCCAACTTTTTCTTCTTTGCAGGGACAGGATGGGAAGCCGACTTGGTGAAGGATGAGTGAAAATACCCAGTCCATATGCACTGGGGGACCATGGGTAACTTTTACAACTTGGTGTCAAATTTTGTGTTCCTTCCCAGTCTGTTTATCTAACTTCATCTTCTTTTTTGCTTTCTCAGTCCCAAAGAAGAACAAGTCGAGCCCAAAACTTCTCGAGCTAAGAGATCGAGTAATCAGTACATCATTAAACCACGTTAGGGAACTACTCACGTCGTGTCTGTATGATGTATATTTCTAGAGTGACCCTTCCTTGCCTCCGCCAGTCTTAAAAAGAAGTTCTCGGAACAGTAAGTAAATTTACCCCTACTTGGTAACTTTTTCATACTTTGAATAATTTTTTATTGTTGTGACTGATGCAGGCCATTTCCTTGCAATTATGGACCTCGAGACAATGGCGAGAATGGAAATGGAGGAGACTGAGGGGAAGGCCCCTCAGCAAATCTATGAGGAGGTTCTCGTTCAGACTGTAGTAGTGAGATTAACACCAGTCAACTTTTTCCCCCGAGAAGCACCCCAGACAGCTCCTACCAGGTCAGTGCCGATGAGTAGGGCAACGACGCCAAGGAGACCTGCGACTCTAGCTCCAACCAGGACAATGGTAGTACCTGCGGTGGAGAAGAGAGTTTAGGGCAAATAGAAAGTGGGCACGACTGAGACAGCAGTCGAGCCACAAAAGATGAGCTGTGGAGAGGGCCAGTAGGGCCGATTAGGACTTTCATTACCAAATACCGGCCTTCATCTAGACCGCAGCATCTTGGACACTTCGTCCATCCTCCCGAGCTTCATCCACAAAATCACGCCTCCAAAGGACCTGGCCTAGTTCGACGCAAAGTCCAATGGTAGGCTTGCCTCCGACCTCTATTGGAATCTCTTGTCGGTATGCTTTCATCTCGGTGGAATATTTAGACTTTGCATATTTTTTATTTTCCAAGCTTTTTCTTTTTAACCCTTTCTTCTTATAGGGTTTCTACTTAGCAGTAAAGTTGGGATTGCGTCACCACCGGTCTTGCGAGAGAGCCAGGAAGTTGGAGGATGAGAAGATCGAGCTAGTCAACAACCAAAACGCAGCCCTGGAGTCGGCGGGGAAGCTCCAAGAAAAAAAAACAAACAACAGACAGTGAGAGTCGAGAACCTGCTCAAAGAAAATGAGGCTCCAACTAAGGTAGCTCAGGAACATAGGGATAGAGCAAACCAAGTGGTCGAGCAGTCCAAAAAGGCATTCGACCAGGTTGAGAAGGTCATGAACGACCATGACTCTTTACGGGATCAAGCCCAGAATAAAGCTATAGCGGAGTAGAATAATAGCCAGGACTTCTGGGACCTTCAGAATAGGATCGGGGCAAAGGTGATGAAGTTGGGCTTCAGGGGAGCAGTCAATTCTGTCCAACGCCAGTTTTCTTAGGTGGACCACAAGAAGATCAGGCTTGAGCCCGATCCTTCAGAGCTCTGGAATGCCTCAGCCGACAATACTAGGCCTAACACTAGTGCTGGAGGTTAGACCGGGCCTTCTACTGGCAGCGAAGCTCAGGGTGGTCCTACTCCTCCCTAGCCCAGCCAAAAACCAAAACATGCAACTTTTTTTTTTATTTTCTTTTGTTTTCAATTCAGCCTAGGAAGGGCTTGTAATGACGGGGTTAGGCCTCATCTTCTGTAACAACAATTTTTTTTTATGAATGAATATAATTTCCCTTTTTTAATCTTTTCACACACTTGTTCGATTTTCTTGTCTGCTTGGTAAATAATTTCTTTTCGGTTTGCTTTGAACACTTGCACGAATCAACTTAATAAAAGTAGCTAAGCTCGTCCATTTAATCTTTAAAACTGTAAATCAGCCCGGGCACTACTGAACATTAGCCAAGGTGACTTAATCAGCTCGGTTATTGTGAAGGAACAGTCACACTAGCCTAAAATTATTGCTGGCCTGGTGTTTGTCTTCAGCTTGGCGATTTTTGGTCACTTCGGAATTTTTGCAACGAATTTTAGCCACTTCTTGTCCGAACAGTATTACTGGGTCGACATACTGAATCAGGTCGGCGAGTGGGTTTAAACCAGCTGGGGCACTTCAAAAATTCTTTAGAGAACTAGGTAGGATATTTCACCAACCTTATCCTCAGTGTCGAGTTTCTTTGACTTGCTCGAACTTTTAGAAATTCTTGGCAAACTTCTTGAGCTTAGGACTACCCTAATCCCGAACACAACACCGAGGAGAATTTATCCTTCCATCGAATGCAGGGAGATCAAGTCGATCCACCAATTTTTTCCTTCCTCGGACGTCCTGTCCCCTAGCCGACTAGAGGAGCTCAATTTGACTATGTTCGTTTGGTCGGCTTATTGAACGGGGTCCGATTTGAGTTAGGTCATCTCGATTAACGGACTTCAACACCTTAGTGGTCACGTGGCTAGTCACAGGTGAGTTGTCCATAATTAGGCTCGTTATCAAGCCCTTTCGAGTTATCTCAGTTCACCTTACAAGAGCATCATCACTTTAGGTCACTTGAGCTCAGGTCGGCTATGAGGGAGAGGATGCTAGCTGCTAGGCCCTTGGTCCTCGATCGGTGTAACACCATTAGTGGATGACAGCTAGCCAATCCCCGGTCTAACACTAATGACTTGTGAAGCAAGCCAGTTTTTTCACCCTCGACGACGTGTGTCGGGATGCCGTATATTAGAGATCAGCTAGATGGCAGCTTGTCTCCACCCTTTAAGGGTGGAGGGCTGCTTGTCTCCACCTTCGCATGAAGATTGGCTGGAGGGTAGCTCATCTCCTCCCTTTAAAGGCTGGAGGGCTACTCGTCTCTGCTTTTGCACCTGTGGAGATTTGGAGATAGAGATTTAGAGATTGGAGATTGGAGATTTGGAGATTGAGGAATACGTTGAACCGAACACCTCTTTCATTGATTGAAAATTTTGTTACAAGCTTCAGAAATCAAAATTTCTACAAGTCTAGGGAGATGACTCATCTCTTAGATAATTAAGTGCTCAGCGTTCTAGGGGTCTCTCAAGGGTACCCCTACTTTCGGTCTCCAGGTTGTATGTACTAGGCCAAGCTACTCGGGTTACCCGATAGGGTTCTTCCTAAGTAGGAGCAAGCTTACCGACATTCTGGCCTTTAGTAGCTATGGTGACCTTTCTGAGAATGAGGTCACCAACATCGAAAGAGCGAGGTCGGACCTGGCGATTGTAGTACCGGCCTGCTCTTTACTGATAGGCGACCTGATGTACCTAGGATTTTTCCATTCTCTCTTCTAATAGATCCAGACTAAAAGCCAGGCCAGTTTCATTTTTAGCTTGGTTAAAGAGAGCTACAGTATGGGGAAAGGGCAATCCGATTTCTACAAGGATGATAGCCTCAGATTTGAAAGTCATTGAAAATGGCATCTCACCGATAGGGGTTCGAGCTATCGTGTGGTAGGCCGATAGTACAGGGTGGAGGTCTTCAACCCACATCCCTTTGGACTTATCCAACCTTATCTTCAGATTTTGCAAAATGGTTATGTTGGTGCCTTCAACCTGGCCGTTAGCCTAGGGATGGCCAGGGGTAGAGAAATGTGTATTGATTCCCAGCTCGGAGCAGAGCTAAGTAAACAAATCATTATTGAACTGCCTCCCGTTATCCGAGACGATTCCTTTGGGAATGTCGAATCGGCAGATTATGATTTTCCACATGAAGTACCCGTATATTTTCCTTGGTGATCTTGGTAAGGGGCTCAACTTTCACCCACATGATGAAGTAATCAATGACGATGACCAAAAATTTCTTCTAGTCGGTACCCTGAGAGAACGGGCCGAGGAAGTCGATACCCAACTAGGCAAAGGGCCACGAGCTGGTCATCAACACCAACTTGGTTGGTGGTGCATAAGGGTGCACGGCAAACCTCTGGCACTTGTTGCATTTCTTCATGAATTCTCCTGCTCTTTAAGTATCTTTGGCCAATAGTATCCGTGCCAGAGTAGTTTTTGTGCTAACGACCTATTCCCTGAGTAGTTACCGCAAATACCTTCGTGGACTTCCCTCATCACGTATTTAGCCTTCTCAGGTTAGAGGCATTTGGAGTAGGGGCTAGAGAAGGATTTGTGATACAAAATTCCATTGAGATGGACGAACCTTGCAGCTCGATATCGCATCTTCCTAGCTATAGCCTGGTCCACGGACAACGTCTCATCGGAGAGGTAGCTCCTGATCGGATCTATCCAGGTTGGACCGGAGCTGAGGGCACATACAACCACTACTGTATCTGAGGCGGCAGTGCTTGGCTTAGTGAGGTACTCCATGGGTATTGTGCATTTGAGCGTGTATTCCACCACCAAGGCCAAGTTAGCCAATGCGTCAGCGTGTCTGTTTTCTTCCCGGGGTATTTGTTTGACTTGAACATTTTTACAGTTTTCCATCAGAGCTTTTACTCTCCAAGTAGGCTACCATGCTCGAGCCCTTATCCAGGTATTCACCATTCACTTGATTGACCATGAGTTGAGAGTCTCTCAAGACCTAGAGAGTCTTTACGTTGAACTCCCAGGCTAATCTTATCCCGGCTAAGAGAGATTTATATTTCGCTTCATTGTTCGTAACTCAGAATCCAAGCCTGAGGGCGTATTCAACTTCTTTTTCATCTAGAGTAACGAGGACCATCTCGGTACTAGACCCGTTCTGATTGGAAGATCCGTCAATGAAGAGCTGCTAGAAATTGGACCCCAAGTCGGTTTCTACAGCTTGGGCGTTACCAACCTCACTAGTCGATGGAGAGGTCTCCTCGATTGCTCCTAGGTCGATGCTGGACTCTTCATCCGGAAATGTCACCTTGGCTATAAAGTAAGCCAGGACCTATCTCTTTATCACCATTCTGGGATAGTATTTACTTTATCAATCACCCAGAAGCATCAGGAAAGTAGAGAATTTGCCTCAGGGGCTGGTCGGTTAGCATAACAATGGTATGTGCCTGGAAGTACTGTCTTAGTTTTCTCGACACAATCAACAAGGCGTAGGCGAGCTTCTCAGATTTTAAATACCTAGTCTTGGCGTCGGTTAGGACTCTGCTGGAGTAGTATACTGGGCTTTGGGCACCACCTTTTTTCCTGACCTGGACAACACTGATAGCCGTGCTGGAGGCCACTATGTAAAGGAACAGGTCTTCTCCTCTCTTTGGCATGCTAAACAAATGTGCCGAGGAGTAGTATTTCTTCAATTTTTAAAAGGCGTTATTGCACTCCTTGGTTCACTTAAAGGCATTGTTCCCTCGAAGGATCTTGAAAAATGGAAGGCACTTCTTAGAAGACAGAGAGAAAAATCGATTCAAGGAGACCAACCGGCCTGTCAGTATCAGAACCTCCTTTTCATTGAGGGGAGAGTCCATACCGAGCAACGCACTAATCTGGTCAGGGTTTGCGTCAATACCGTGCTCAAAGACCATGAAGCCAATAAATTTACCAGTGGACACCCCGAAGATGCACTTGCTTGGGTTTAGCTTCAAACGATGAGCTCGGAGTTTGTCAAAATAGGCCTAGAGGTGCCCAAGGTGATCTTGAGCCCGGCTGCTCTTCACAAGCATGTCATCGATGTACAGCTCTATCATTTTCCCAATTTTTTCCTTGAACATTTTGTTGACAAGGCTTTGGTAGGTCTCCCCGGCATTGCGGAGGCCGAAGGGCATCACCTTATAGTAGTAGGTGCCTTTGTCTGTAATGAACGAGGTCTTATTCTTGTTGAGCGGATACATTGAAATCTAATTATAACCGACATAGGCATCCAAAAAGATCAATTGTTCGTACCCGGCTGTGGCGTCGATCATGATGTTGATTCTTCGGAGGGGTAGAAATTTTTCGGGTAAACTTTGTTGAGATCTTTGAAATCTACACATAGTCGCCATTTATTATCGGCCTCAGGAGCTAGGACCACGTTGGCTAGTTAGTCCGGGAACTTGACCTCCTCCACGATATTTGAATTAACGAGTTTTTCCATTTCTTCTTCAATGATTTTTTGTCGGTCTTGATGAAACTTCATTCTCTTCTAGCGAATAGGTGAGTGGTGCATGTCGGTATGCAGCCGGTGTATAGCCACACTAAGATCAATCCCGAGGAGTTTATTATGGGACCAGGTGAATACATCATAATACCTTTTCAACAGCTCGGTGAGCTTAGCACGCCGATCAGGGCTGAGCCGGGCTACCACCCTCATAGTTCTTCCTTCGATTGTGGGGTCGATGGGGACTTCAAAGAGATCTTCATGGGGCCGAAGAAGGGACTGTTCATCTCGAGGATCGTCAATTGGAATGAGCTCGGTATTCCCTGTTAGGGCCATGAGCTCTGGAAAAGATCGGCGAGGTTCCTTGGGCTCAGGCCCGTGTAGTAATTGCTATTTCTTCTCCATTGCTCTCCTTGCATAGGCTCGGGCAGCTTCTTAGTCTCCTTATACCTCCCCCATCCTGGAGCTGGTAAGGAACTTCATCATTTGGAGATAAGGTGAACAGACGGCCTTTAGGATAACGGTCTATCCACGATAAGAAACTTTAACCATACTATGGTCGTCCTGGGCCTAGATCCAACTGTAACGGGTAGTAAGACCCATCCGATGGAGCTTATGACGGCCTGAACTGTGTTGGAGTCCACGTTCATTTTGTCAAAAACCTATTTGAAGATAATATCGGCAGAACTGCCATTGTCAACCAGTATCCTTGCTAGACGGAGATAACCAGGGCTTCATTGTGGGGGGATATGTACCCCTTTGAGGTTGGCCTCACTGAAAGAGACGATACTGTGTAAGGTGGCATCAACTACGTTGATCTCGTACACGTCCTGCTCAGCTTTTCTCTTACCCTTACGCTCATACCTCTTTCAGGAGGAAGACGTTTCACCCCCGAGGCTTAACCCACCATGGATGACGTTTATCTCGCCGTCCACTCTTAGGTCCACATCATCGCCGAGATTATCATTGCAGGGTGGAGTTCGACTATTGTTCCTCTTACATTACTGACCTCAGTAGTCATCCTGGCAGTCATTCTCCCAAACTGGGCCTCGTTCATTCTACGCCTATAGTTTCCTAGGTATTCTCTCTTGATGAGGGCCTTTATCTCATTCTTTAGCTGGAAGCACTCTTCAGTGGTCTGACTGCGATCACGATGAAAGTCAGAGTACTTGGCAACTGACCTGCCCATAGGCTTCCCCCTCAAGGGTGGGGCAGGCAAGAAGATCGCTTTCTTAGAGTTTTCAACGAAGATGGTAGCAATCAAAGCTTTCAAGGGGGTGAACCCGTGCTGGCAAGGCCCTGGGGAAGGAAGAGGTCTCCTATCCCTAGGCAGATGGCCCAACTGCCCCTTAGGCCTGACTTAGGCCTTCATCGTCTCGGTCTTTCTTCACTATGTCAAGGAGGTCGGCTTCATAGTAGCTGGTGCCAAGAAAAACATAGGCATGAGACTGGCTGGGAACTTAAGTCGTAAGATAATCTTTTGTGCCTCAATCCGTCGATGAAGGCATTTAGGGCCATGGCATCCGAGACCCCTTCACAGGTAAGCGACTCCTTCTAGAATCTATCAATATAATCACCTAAATTTTCGTTTACCTCCTGCCTAAGGGCAAGGATATGGGCTACGATTTTTGGCCTATGCCGGGATCGATTCAACCGGGTGAGAAACTATTTCTCAAGCTGGAAAAATATGAAAATTAAGGCCAGAGCTAGGTCGTTGAACCAGATTCAAGTTAGACCAGTCAAGGTGAGCGGGAAAAACTTGTACCTTACTGTCATAGGGCGGCGTGCATATCTATGTGGCACACGAAGATGGAGAGGTAATCCACAGGATCAGTGGTCCTATCGTACTGGGCTACTGGGAGATTGGGGAATTAATAAGGGATAGGTTCATCTACAATTTTAGCAATAAAAGGAGACCTCACCCCAGATAGCAGCCTAAATTCACCTCCCGCGCTCTGTATATCTAGTTAAGCGTGGCCTCTATTTCAGCCATGCGGTGCTCCATAGCAGCTTCTACTCTGGACAAGGTGGTAACTTTGCTGACCGCAACCCAGGCCTCACGCTTTCGAGCTGATGGTGGAGAATAGGAATCTATCTCTCAAGTATAGCGAGACTGGTATTCAGATCGGTCTTGACGTCTAGGCTCCCTCGTTGGGGGAAACCCTGGTCTATCCTTAGATTGGCATCTGTGAGATAACTGAGAAAAAGATCTTGAAGTAGTAAGAGGAGCCAGGTTCCAATCCTTGGCCGTGCGGTTGCCGGAACGAGGTCCGGCCTGTGGCATATGTCCGTGAGAGTGGATCACTCCATCATTCAATTCTTGAGGTCGATCCTTTCCCCTTGCGATCTGGAGATCTGATCCCCCTTACACTAGGACGGAAGGCCGGTGGGAAATAAGGATATTAAAATAATCCTAGGTCTTACCAAGCTGGTGTTCCTAAATATTAAAGCCTGGCGGCATCAACTGTCCCAAATGTTTGACCCATGAAGATGCCTGAGGTAGGGATCGATGGACCGGCCTATCCTATGATAGGAACATTCTCTTTCTCGGTAGGAGTGCGGGCTATTGGCCTAGTGTCCGGCCTTGGAGCTCCAGACATGTCTTGAGTGGGGTTTCTATCCACCGTGGAGTTCTACTTCTTTGACCGCAAAGAGTGACCAAACCTTGTGTTCATCAAACCTTAGTAAAACAGGTAGCTAATGACTTGGATAAGGCATTTTGTGCGCTTCTCATAGACGGTGCCAAACTGTTGGTGTCGGAAATTAGGCCAACCAGCAGTATAAAAACGTGAAAGTAAGAGCCCAGGGGAAAAAGAGAGGTCGCTTAGATAAGATAAAATTGTTACCTCAAAGTTTTAACCTCTTGTATAACTTGGCGAAGCCTTCCATTTATAGGCGGGGACGTCATTAGCATCCCCAAAAATCAAGGCCTTAAGCTTGGTTACGCTTAATTAGTCTAGCGTGTGGGGAACTTGTGGAGGATTAGAGTTATGGGCTTGGGCCTGGACCTTTTGTACGTTAATGGAGATGCCCATGGACCAAGCCTATTAAGGATTGGATGACAGGTCGGCCCGAGCACAAAGGTGGAGATCAGGATGGCTACGCAGACCTGCTCTTCTTTGGCGGTATCAGGGGAGAATATTGGAGATTATTGCTTGGCAATTGATGAAGTGATTTGTATTTACCGACCTGAGGGAGCATCTGGACTGTCTATTCACCGAGCTCATTAGGTCGTTTGATGATGTATTGTTGGAGAGGTAGCGCTTTTGGCCTAGGTGGCGATGAGTGGCTGGGGGTGGAATTTTACCCACATTATGCTCTAAAAGTAAGAAAAATATTAGTAGTAATTAAATCAAGAATTTTTTAGAGAATAATTCAATTTTAAATAATAATTTAGAATGAGCCCCATAAACCATAGCCCAACACAAAGAAATAACTAACTATTATTTTTTATTTGAAAAAACGCCAAAAATCCCACACACGCGCCCTTACCCCAATTATTTTTCCTTTTTTTCTCTCCGTCCAGTAGGCTCCACTTCCCCCCTTTCTCTCGTCTTTCTCTTAATCTTTCTTTATATCCTCTTTGTCTCCATTTTATTCTCTAGCTACCTCTTTTTCTCTCCTATCTCCCTCCAATGGGCCCCACCTCTCTCTCTCTCTCTCTCATCTTTCTCTATTCCACTTTATTCTCTCTCTCACACACACACTCACTCTCCATCTATATATATATTTCTTTATTTTTTTTCCTTTTTTGTTTGTTTTTTTTTTCTTTCAAAATTTAATAAAATAAAATAAAATAAATAATGCAAATTGCAATATGAAATTAAAATTTTGTGAGGATAATAGTCATTGTGTAAATTTACTATACATTAACATTTTGACAAAATTGTATTGTACAATAACATTTTCACAAATTATTAATCTACAGTAACATTTCACAAAAATTAGGGTGTAGCAACATTCTAAAACACAACAACAATACCCATGTATTTGGAACCCTAAAATTGTTTTCAACAATCCAACAAAATGATTGAAATTTGTAAAACCAAATCAAAAGTTGAAAATTTTGACAAATAAAATCCAAGATGTGCAAATAAGATGCACATAATAGCATATAACAAACATCCACAATGGTATCATGTATATGAACACGGCATATTGGAAATCGATTTTCTCAAAATTTTATTGCACAGTAACAAATTCAAGAACTTAATCATCACTAATGTCATGGAATAAAATAGCAATCAAAAACCTTGACTTAAGGGCAGATTTTTGCTATATAGTAACAATTTTAAAGAACTCAAACATCAAATGTAATGGAAGAAATAGCAATTCAAAACTTGACTTGAAATTGAATTTTTGCTACACATTAACAATTTCAAGGCTCAAACATCACAATGTCATTAAAGAAAATAATAATCCAAAAATTGACTTGAAATGTGGATTTTTGCTACACAAAAACAATTTCAGGAACTCAAGCATCACAAATGTCATGGAAGAAAATAGTAATCTAAAACTTTACTTGATGGGTAGAGTTTTGCTACACAGTAACAATTTTAAAAACTCAAACATCACAAATGTCATGGAAAAATAGGGAAAATAAATTCAACTCACTGAAATTGGTTGCTAGGATTTTTATTACCTTTGTGTATCTCTGAAATTCAATACAACTCATTACATTATTCATGTAATGGAAGAAAATAACAATCCAAAACTTTACTCGAATAGTGAATTTTTGTTGTACAGTAACCAACTCAAAGAACTAAAACTCCACACAATGCAATAGATGAAAATAGCAATCTAAAACTTGATGTGAATAGTATATTTCTGTTGTATAGTAGCAAACACAAAGAACTCAAACATCACTCATGTAATAGAGGAAGATAGCAATCCAAATAGTGGATTTTTGTTGTACAATAACAAATTCAAAAAACTCAAATATCACAAATGTCAAGGAAGAAATAGCAATACAAACCCTGAAGTTGTTCACTAAATATTAATGTACAGTAATTTTTCACAAAACATACGGTGTAGCAAAATTCCAAAGCACGAGATAATTGCGGTAGCGACGGTGGTTGCGGCCACAGAAGATTGTTAACGTTGATCGAAACAGAGTTCCACTTAGAGGAGTGAGTTTTGTTTAACTTGAGAAGATGAAATTAGAGAAAGCAGGGTTCTCCCCAATACCTAGACATTATCCCAATTTCAGGCCAAATCTTTCCCTTTATCCATAAAAAAAAAGTAACATATTGATTTTTGATAGACAAGTTCACAAGAAAATCAAAGAAAACATAATACAGGAATCAATTTTTAAACCAAAAAAAATGACGCAAAACCATAGTCTCACCTTAGTTGTCGTCGTTGTCGTACTTGTTAGTCCACCTTACTCGTGCAACAAACTTTTAAATGTCAATTTCTGCTACACCGTAATTAATTTCTCAACAACCCCACATCAAAAATGAAAAGTAACAAGATATTAATCCGAAAAAAAATTCAATTGTTGATTTTTACTACACAGTAAATAATTCAACAACTCAAAACATCAAATGGAAATTTGGACAAAGAATTCAAAATCGATTTTTGCTACACAGTAATTATTTTCTTAACAACCTTATATAAAAAATGAAAAATAACAAGATGTTAATCCAAAATAATATTCAATTGTTGATTTTTTCTACACAGTAGAAATCTAAATAAATCAAACATCAACAAGAAAAAGAAAGAAGGTGAAAATTTGGACCAAGAAATCAACACCGATTTTTGTTACACAGTTATTAAACATCGATTTTTGTTACATAGTAATTATTTTCTCAACAACTCCACTCGAATAGTGGATTTTTGTTTAATAGTAACAAACTAAAAGAACTCAAACATCACTCATATAATGGAAGAAAATAGCAATCCAAATGCGATGAAAGCAACAAGCTATTGAGCACAAAAAGTTTGATACAACTAAAGGGCAAGATGGTGGAGATTTGGCCATCATGGTGGAATTTTTGAAAAATAATGTTGTACAGTAATATAATATTGTACAATAATATAATAACGTTGGAGATTTGGCCATAATGTTGTATAGTAATATAATATCTATTCTACTGTTTATTGGGAAATTTGGAAAATTTCCTCTTTCTTTGTTCAATCTTCCTAATTGATGGATGGTGGAAACTAGAAGCTTCCACGCTTAGCCAATAGTATGAGGATGAAAATTGCCAAATGGAAGAGAGAGAAGAGAGAAACGAGAAAGGTACATCGGGTCTTCTTAGTTGTCACCAATCCCTAAACCCTAAATAGGGAAGAGACAGGAGGAGATGAGGATGAGAAAAGGCTCCGGCGGCTTCAACAGTGACAGTGTTGGGAGCTCACTACCCCCTTTTTAGCATATCAACATATAATCAAAACCAAAAAAATAGACCAAGATTAGGAACTTACCAAAGTATACTACGAACAATGGTGACGACGTAGACCGTCTTCTACCCAAGCGACAACTTTTTACGAGTTGAAATCATATAAGGGGTCTGCTTCTTCAATTTGGTTTATGCACAACAAAAATATGGGGATGAATATGGAACCTATGGAATTGTTACTGGAAGGATTTTGAGATTCACTATTGATGGTAGCTTTCTCCCCAAAAAATTATTTTCCTATATTACATCACATTCATGCGCCCATCTCACTGGTGAAATCTCACGAGACAATCTTGGGTTTTGTATTAAATTTCTATTGTTATATGGGAATAAGTCTAAAATAAGGATGGGCCTTGCTTTACGGACAATATGTATGAAGATGGGCGCACAATGTTTCCTCCATTTTGCCCACGTACTCATATCATTCCACCCGCTTTAAGATGGTTTGCGTGGAAGATTTGGGGGGCCCATTGCTTTAAGATGTTTATCGTGGGTTGAAGGTGCAAGATTTGGTGGGCCCATTGCTTTGTAGATTGGCCCAAGCGCCCAATGGATCAGAGATTTCTGGTTGCACATGTTCCTCTAGGCCTAGTGATATGTCGTATGGTCTATTGGTCCGTTTAACAAAGCCCAAATGACTTTTTATGTTCATTTGCAATTCGGCCCGTTGTTGGGCCTAGTACTTGATTTAAAGTTTTTCCTTTTTAGTTTTTTTTTTTTTTTTTTAATTTCACATAAAGTTAAAGTTAAGGACAATATAATAATACTAGTAAGGGGTGTCCGACAGATCGGGTCAACCCGCCCAAACCGTTAAACTCGCACTGCAAAAAACCGCCAATACTAACACGCGTGTTGCATGGGTGTTAAATCTTAAAACCCGTACATGTATGGGCACGTTACGGTTTGACCCATATTCTTACGGGTTCAATCCGCACGTCCGAGTAGACACAAAACGACGCCATTTTAGACTTTATTACTTACGTTTGTAATTTTTTTTTTTCTATTTTTGTGATAGTTTACAAATTACATTATAGTTTATTTTTTTTAATTTTTGTGTTACTATAATTTTGTTACAATTTTTCTACAATTTTTTTTGTAATGTAATGGTTTTTCTTTTTAATAGCATTTATTATATTTCAAGAGCAATCCACGGTTCTAATTAGTTAAACCCGAAAATAAGCTTAATACGTACATTATTGGGTAGCCCACGGTTTAAACTAACCAACCCGCATAATCCAACCCGCCCTAACCTGTACATTATTGGGCGGTCTACGGTTCAAACTAACACAATCCGCATAGTATTAGTTTGGTTCGCAGTTTTGAACCAAACCCCCCCAATCTGCCCGCTGCCCCCCTTAATACTAGTGTTTAACCTGTGCCTAAAAGATACGGGTATAAAAAAATTGAACCTTCATTTTTTTTAACACAATCTCTTCTGCCTATATAATATTTTATGTCTATTTTATTAAAATATCAATAATAATTAATATTTGAATATAATTACCAACTAACAATATATATTAGAAATACAATACAATCGGTATCTAATAACGTAATATTCAACTATTAAAATAATATCATAATTAAACTTGAGTTAACCCAAAAAAAAGAAAAAATCAAAGCAAAAATACTTACTGCCTATTCAAATTTCATTATCTTAATGCCACATTTTGTATATGCAACTAAATAATTAATAATTCAAAAATCAAAACATAGTTCTTAAGGAAACGATTAATATATATATATATATATAGAAAAGAAAAGCTTTACCTTTTAAAATGGGGGGAAAAAAAAAAACTCGGATTATTCTCTATGACTCCAATTTTGTTATTCACCAACAAAAGTCAACTTGAACATTTTTAATTTAACTACATTGGCATCAACCTCATTCTAGAAGTACCATGAAGATCGAAGCAAGACTATGTAAACCTGTAAAAACAATATAAAAACTTTGAAATTTTGTTGAGAGGTTTCAAGGCTAAAAAAATCACTTTATAAGGAGTAAGTCATGTGTTAAAAAATTACTATTACAAGACCCCGCAGAGTGATAATTTTATAAAATAGGACATTTTACCAAATTTCCCTAAAAACTTATTGGATATGAATCAATAAAAATAATACTGAGAGAATTGTGCATTTTTCTTTTCCTCCAATTTTCATTTCGTACCAAATAATCTTTTTTTATACTTGTCTATAGAATTCTAATTGAAACAATGAATTTATTTGTTAGTATTAAAATGAAAGAGATAAATGAGAACGTCTTACCAAGATCGAGATTTGAGATTTAATCTGCTTCTACAGCCACTTCTCTCCCTCTTCGCTAACTTCTCTCTTTTTTCTCTGCTTCTACAATTGAAGAGAATAAATATAGCATTTTAAAGGTTGCATATAATATACCTTCCAACTTTAAGTGTTTTTGTCCCCAATTATAGAAATTTTGGGAGAAAAAAATATATGTTTTTGTTTTGTAACTTGTAATTGTAGAAAGAAAAGGCATACAGAAAATCAAGTTTAGAAGAAAATCCACACTTAGATACTAATTGAAGAAAATGCACACTTAGACACTTATTAAACCCTAAATCTTGGATTTGAAGCAAGAAAATATGAAAAAAAAAAAAAAAAAAGCACTTACCAAATGCCACCTTTAGAAACTTTAATAAGAAAACATGTAACTAAATCTCTTAGAATACTAATATGACATTAAACAGAATGCTAAATTCAGTGATGTGGCGCAATGTATGAAATCGGACAAAATACAAATAGATTACAACACAATTAGACTATGAAATCAAAAATTCTTGACATCTAATCAAAATATGAAATCATAATACAAACACACACGTGTGGTGCTCAAGTTGAAGAAACAAATATATTTTATACAATTCAATTATAATGCAAACAATTTGCAATATAAAACAGAATAGAAACTGTTTATATGATGAAACATAACTAAGATGGTCCAAGAAACCTTTGATTTCTATGCCCGGAACTGAAATCAAGTGGAAGATTAAATTGAATCCTAAACCCTAAACAAATCATTGCATCCCCGCATTGTCGATATTTAACTGAATGATTTTTCCATGTATAGATATAAAGAATAACCAAACTAAGAATTTTTATATCACAATTTTATTGCTATTCTTTTGTCTATATCATTTTTAACCTTCAGCATAGAGAATATAAGGTATAAGGTTTTCCTGCTCTTAAAAATATGGAATGATGACTGCTATCGCACTACTTTCTGGGTTTGCTTGAAAAAGTGATTATTGAAAACCATTTTGCATCAAAGTGGAAACATAGTCTTGTGTTTAGGTTCAAAGTTTCTGATGAATGGTGTTATCATACATTTCAATATTTTTAGCATAACAAAAATCAGTAGCAAGCGAAACTAAACCTTTGATTTATGCTCCCAAAACCGAAATCAAACAGAAGATTAGTTAACTACAACATACATTTCAATATCAATAATAAATCAACTCAAAGATTTGCACGTCGAGATATGGAATAAGGATCGATTGTTGGCAGAATAAAAAATTCAACAGAAATGAAATCAACACAAACAAAAGCAAAAATTCACCAAAATCAACATAAGCAAAAATCAAACACAAATCGGACAAAATAAAAATGAAAACAGAACTGACGTCAGCTGCTTATCGCCTGAAGCGAGGATCGATTGTTGTGAGGAGATTGTCTAAAGTGAGGGCCTTATAAGTGACGGAGAAAGAGCTATGACATGGAGGGATAGAGTTTGGGTACGGTCTGATTAGGAAAGCAAAGATTAGGGTAGGGATTAGCCGATTAGGGAGGCATAATAGAAGATGGACATTAGGGTAGAGATTAAGGAGGCAGATATGACCTAATTTGTTAGAAAATTTGATCTAGCTGAAAGCGATGATGAAGGCGTTGACGCTCGGCGAGATAGGGGAGCATTGATTGTGACGGAGATAGGCAGAATAGAAAATGGAGATTAGCATCTCTGATTTGGATGAAGGCGACGATGAAAGTATTGATGATCGGCAAGATTGGGGAGCATTGATTGCGGCAGAAATATACATCCTCCGAATGTGAAGCAAAAGGAGACGGCGGATTTGAAGATGAGGAAGAGCATATTTGAAGTTGAGAAGGAGATGAGATGATGGTGGCGAGAATGAAGCGGCGAAGGCAGCCTGACGGAAAGAGAGAACCGGAAGAGAGAGAATTCGAATGAAGGGCAAAAGAGACTCTAATCCTAATTTTTGTGTATTGTATAAGACAAAAATGATCAACGATCGAAAAATATCTCAGAATTTGTCTTTTGATCCGATGATTACATTTATAAATGAGTTGATTTATTATACATATTGCAATATTCTTTTTGGGCAAGGAATGGGTATCTTTGAAATTTAAAAAATAACAATGGTGTCCACGGTAATAATCCAAATACAATATGAACTGCGCACCACCGTCCGGTTGAATAAAGGGGCCCAGTTTTATTTATATAGTGGAGAGCGCGACAGTGAGATGAGGAAAGAGGAAAACCTGTGAAAATGTGAAGCTGAAAGTAGAATAATACCTCTGAAACGACGACAGTTATGCTTCTCAAATGCAAAATTCAATACAGAGATTACATAATTTACATTACCCACTAATCATGCTCCCAGTACATACAACAATGAAAAAAAAAATTGCAGGAAAGAAAAAATGATCTGTGAAAATTGGTCGTTTGATCGAGTATTTTTGTTCCCAAGAAAAGGGAAACAAAAGAACTGTTTCCAAACCCTCAATCATGACTAACAAATGACACCATCCTTTTGTTGTTTTTCTTCTTGTTCTTTTGGTGCTCTGTTTTTCCATTGGATTCTCTGTTTTTTGAAGCCTTATCGGAACTGAATTTTGAAGAAGAAGAAGAAGGAGAAGTGAAGAGTGAAGAAACATAAAGAACAAAGGAATTAAACATCATCCTCTTCACTGACCTCCTCTTCGCTGGAAAAACACTCCCCCTCTTTGGTCTGAAGCATGGCTCTGTTTTTTTGGCTTCACCCATTTTTACCCTTTCTCTCTCTCTCTGAATTTAGCTGTTCTTATTCTAATAATTTCCAACTAAACTGCAGAGGAATATCTCGAGCTCTGTTGTCTTAAATAGTCAGTACCAGAGGAGAGCGACTACAAAGGGGAAGGAAGGAACCGTAAGGAGGAAGTATTCTAGAAGTACGCATTTGCCACGTGTCAGTGGACCAGGCGAAAGATACGATTGCACCAGAATTTCATTGTGAATCCTGTCTTATAGATATCGATGATCGATTGAGGATCCTGTCTCAGATTATCAAGACAACAAAAATAACCTTGGATTCACAAGTCAAAGTTAAATTAGCAGTCTAATTTCACTTGTGTTGTGCGTTTGGTGGTTTAATCACAATGGTTATATTTTGGAACAATTTCATTAGAAATTAAAATTAAAACAGTTAGTTATATATTGAGTTCTTTACCTAATAAATAAAAAAATAAAAAAAAAAAATTCTGACACCGGGGTTATTCCAACTTAATTACGGAATACATGTAATTCGGAGTTGGTAACCTCGGGAACTGAGATCCCGGGTGTGCCAACCCCGGGATCTAAAGAGATAAATTTTTTTTTTTTTTTTAGATGGTCCCGCGGTTGGTAACCCCGGGACCAGCTGCACAAGCAGCTGCTTGAAGCGGCTGCTGCTGTTTCAGACGTGCAGCTATTGCTTCAAGCAGCAGCTGCACGTGGAGTTGCAGCTGCTGCTGCAGCTGTTGCTCCATAAAATAAAAATAAAAAAAATAATAAAAAATAAATAAATAAAATAATAATAATAAAAAAAAAACAAAAAATCGTTTTGGCCCACTAAATTTATAAAATTTTCAGCAATTTTGAGTTGATTAACGGTAATCTATCGATATTTTAAATAAATTTAATTTTTTTGTGCATAAATTAGATTCAAAACACTCCATAATACTTTTTACAACACTAAAAACGGATATGTGGATGAATTTTAAAAAATCGCCAAAGTTGGCCAGATGAGCTATTTCAATAACGGCAGAATTTTTTTCGGCAATTTAGAATTAATAAAAGATTGCATTATTCATAACAGAAATGAACTAAATTTTTTGTATATAAATTATGTTCATAACACTACATAACAAAATTTAGAACACTAAAAACGGATTAGTGAATAATTTTTAAATAATCGTCAAAGTTGGTCAGATGAGTTGTTTCGATGATGATGCAGTTTTTTTTGAAAACTTAATTAACAAAAAATGGTCGTCTATCCGTAATAGAAATGAATCTGATTTTTTTGCATACAAACTACGTTCATAAGAGCGATTATTTAAAAATTATTTACTAATTCATTTTGGTGTTCACAATTCAAAAACACTATATTACACTTGAAAGTTTGGATGAACATAATTTTGCACTTGGAGGTCCGTTGAGAGCGATTTTTTTTTTTTTTAAAAGTTGGATCTGATATGAGTCATTACTCTGAATTTTGAAGATTTCAATTTTACCAATAGGACAAGATGTACGCTCTCAACGAAGATTACAAATTTAGTCACCTAACACTTGAAATTGAAAATTGAAGGTGAAAACGAACTTTATTTGAAAAAATACTGGACCAATGGCGGTTTGCGGCGCCTAGATCTCAAAAAAATACCCAAAAAAAAAAAAAAAATGGCCCCAAACGGACCACCGAGGGCAAAATTATGTCTATCCAAACTTTTTCTATTATTTTATGTAAATTTTATTTTCTCTCGATAACATATTATCCGTTTTTGGTGTTTTTGATTTTATTATTTAGCGTTTTGAATGTAGTTTGTATGCAAAAAAATCAGATTCATTTCTGTTACGGATAGACGACCATTTTTGTTAATTAAGTTTTCAAAAAAAACTGCATCGTCATCGAAACAATTCATCTGACCAACTTTGACGATTATTTAAAAATTATTCACTAGTCCGTTTTTAGTGTTCTAAGTTTTGTTATGTAGTGTTATGAACATAATTTATATACAAAAAATTTAGTTCATTTCTGTTATGAATAATGCAATCTTTTATTAATTTAAAATTGCCGAAAAAAATTCTGCCGTTATCGAAATAGCTCATCTGGCCAACTTTGACGATTTTTTAAAATTCATCCACATGTCCGTTTTTAGTGTTGTAAAAAGAATTATGGAGTGTTTTGAATCTAATTTATGCACAAAAAAATTAGATTTATTTAAAATATCGATAGATTACCGTTAATCAACTCAAAATTGCCGAAAATTTTATAAATTTAGTGGGCCAAAATGATTTTTTGTTTTATTATTATTATTATTATTATTATTTTATTTTTTATTTTTTATTTTTATTTTATGGAGCTATAGCTGCAGCAGCAGCTGCAGCTCCACGCAGCTGCACGTCTGAAGCAGCAGCAGCTGCTTCAAGCAGCTGCACAAGCAGCTGAGGTGCTTGTGCAGCTGGTCCCGGGGTTACCAACCCCGGGACCATCAATCTAAAAAAAAATAAAAATTTATCTCTTTAGAGCTCAGGGTTGGCACACCCGGGATCTCAGTTCCCGGGCCTGCCAACCCCGAATTACATGTATTCCATAATTAAGTTGGAACAACCCCGGTGTCAGATTTTTTTTTTATTTATTTATTAGGTAAAGAACTCGTTATATATTTAACTCAAAACCAAATTATAAACTGTCATTTTTTAGAAATCGAATTTTAAACAAAAAATTCTGACACCGGATTTATTTAAACTTATTTACCGATCCCGTGTATTTCGGGGTTGGTATTCCTGGGAACTGAGATCCCGGGATTGCCAACCCTGGGATTTGGCCGATTAATTTTTTTTTTTTTGGACAGATGGTCCCGGGGTTGGTAACCCCGAGATGTTGTTCAACCACGGCTGCAAAAGCAGCTGATTTTTCAGCTGCTTAAAGCAGTCGTGACCAGCTGCTTTATGCAGCTGTCCGTCCGGCCGTCCGGTTTTGAAAACCACCGGACGGTTTGGCCCCTTCCCCCCCACCTTATAAACCCCAGCCCTCCTCCTCCATTTCATGGAACTCTCAGCCTTCTCCTTCTCTTTCTCCTTGTTCCTTCCTCAATTTCACAAATTTTGATCATTCCATTTTTTTTTTCAATTTAACGAAGATTGTTCATCATTTATTTGCTTGATTTTCTTCATCAATATTTGATAAATTTCACAACTTCACAACATCTTCCTCCTACTACAAAAGGTAAGTTTATTTTAATTTTTTTAATTTATTTGTTAATTAGATTAGTATGTTTTTTACTTATTAAATTTACTTACTTGTTTAATTGTTAGTTTAATTTTTTCGTTTAATTTTCTTGTTTGTTAGTTTCATTGATTACTTGTTTTTCACACATTATATAATACACTATTTAATAAATTAGTTAGTTTAGTTGTTAATTTAATTTTTTTAAAACATGAAAATAACATTAGAGGATAGTTTAATTTTAATTTGTTACTTGTCTAATTTGTTAGTTAATTTTGTTTATTTTGTTAGTTAGTTTACTTGTTTAATTTGTTGGTTTGTTAGTTAAATTAATTTGTAAATTAGTTTATTAGTTTAATTTGTTAATTTAGTTGTTAAATTAAAAATTACACTATGACCCCTTTCACATGTGTAGAAAAATATAGATTATTATATTATTTAAAAACATTGTTAGTTAGTTAGAAAAATACACTTTGACCCCTTAAAGTATAACAATTAGAAAAATATATGATTTAATGTATTGTTTTAGAAAAGTTTTAAAATAAATTGTTAGTTTTTTTTTTTTTTTTTTAATTTAGTTAAAGTATTGAATTATTTAGTTTAATTTATGAATTTAGTTGTTTAATTATAAAATTTTAATTAAAAATTGTGCACTTTGACCCCTCAAAATTTGACAAATTATAAAAATTAAAATTAAAATATATTGGTTTAAAATAAATTCTAAGTTAATTTGAGTTTATTTTTTGAATCTAGTTGTTTAATTAAAAAAAAAAAATACATTTTGACCCCTCAAAGTATGACAATTACAAAAATATAAAATTTAATGTATTGTTTTAGTAAAATATAAAATTTAATGTATTATTTTAAAATAAATTGTTAGTTGGTTTTTTTTTTTTTTGTAAAGTTAGTTAAAAATTTTAATTAGTTAGTTTAATTTATGAATGTAGTTGTATAATTATCAATTTTTAATTAAAAATTGTGCACTTTGACCCCTCAAAATTATGCAAATTAGAAAAATATAAATTAAAATATATTGGTTTAAAATAAATTGTAAGTTAATTTGAGTTTAATTAAAAAAATACACTTTGACCCTTCAAAGTATGACAATTAGAAAAATATAAAATTTATTTTATTGTTTTAAAATAAATTGTTAGTTGTTTATTTTTTTTGATTTAGTTAAAATTGTGAATTAGTTAGTTAAATTTATGAATGTAGTTGTTTAATTATCAATTTTTAATTAAAAATTATGCACTTTGACCCCTCAAAATTATGCAAATTAGAAAAATATATATATTGGTTTAAAATAAATTGTAAGTTAATTTGAGTTTAATTAAAAAAATGCACTTTGACCTTTCATGACAATTACAAAAATATAAAATTTATTTTATTGTTTTAAAATAAATTGTTAGTTGTTTATTTTTTTTTTTATTTAGTTAAAATTGTGAATTAGTTAGTTAAATTTATGAATGTAGTTGTTTAATTATCAATTTTTAATTAAAAATTGTGCACTTTGACCCCTCAAAATAATGCAAATTAGAAAAATATATGTATTGGTTTAAAATAAATTGTAAGTTAATTTGAGTTTAATTAAAAAAATGCACTTTGACCCTTCAAAGTATGACAATTAGAAAAATATAAAATTTATTTTATTGTTTTAAAATAAATTGTTAGTTGTTTATTTTTTTTGATTTAATTAAAATTGTGAATTAGTTAGTTAAATTTTAAGTTAAATTTATGAATTTAGTTGTTTAATTTATAAATTTTTAATTAAAAATTATGCACTTTGACCCCTCAAAATTTTTCAAATTAAAAAAATATATATATTGGTTTAAAATAAATTGTAAGTTAATTTGAGTTTAATTAAAAAAATTCACTTTGACCCCTCAAAGTATGACAATTAGAAAAATATAAAATTTATTTTATTGTTTTAAAATAAATTATTAGTTGTTTTTTTTTTTTTTATTTAGTTAAAATTGTGAATTAGTTAGTTAAATTTATGAATGTAGTTGTTTAATTATCAATTTTTAATTAAAAATTGTGCACTTTGACCCCTCAACATTATGCAAATTAGAAAAATATATATATTGGTTTAAAATAAATTGTAAGTTAATTTGAGTTTAATTAAAAAAATGCACTTTGACCCTCCAAAGTATGACAATTAGAAAAATATAAAATTTATTTTATTGTTTTAAAATAAATTATTAGTTGTTTATTTTTTTTTTGATTTAGTTAAAATTGTGAATTAGTTAGTTAAATTTATGAATGTAGTTGTTTAATTATCAATTTTTAATTAAAAATTGTGCACTTTGACCCCTCAAAATAATGCAAATTAGAAAAATATATGTATTGGTTTAAAATAAATTGTAAGTTAATTTGAGTTTAATTAAAAAAATGCACTTTGACCCTTCAAAGTATGACAATTAGAAAAATATAAAATTTATTTTATTGTTTTAAAATAAATTGTTAGTTGTTTATTTTTTTTGATTTAATTAAAATTGTGAATTAGTTAGTTAAATTTTAAGTTAAATTTATGAATTTAGTTGTTTAATTTATAAATTTTTAATTAAAAATTATGCACTTTGACCCCTCAAAATTTTTCAAATTAAAAAAATATATATATTGGTTTAAAATAAATTGTAAGTTAATTTGAGTTTAATTAAAAAAATTCACTTTGACCCCTCAAAGTATGACAATTAGAAAAATATAAAATTTATTTTATTGTTTTAAAATAAATTATTAGTTGTTTTTTTTTTTTTATTTAGTTAAAATTGTGAATTAGTTAGTTAAATTTATGAATGTAGTTGTTTAATTATCAATTTTTAATTAAAAATTGTGCACTTTGACCCCTCAACATTATGCAAATTAGAAAAATATATATATTGGTTTAAAATAAATTGTAAGTTAATTTGAGTTTAATTAAAAAAATGCACTTTGACCCTCCAAAGTATGACAATTAGAAAAATATAAAATTTATTTTATTGTTTTAAAATAAATTATTAGTTGTTTATTTTTTTTTTGATTTAGTTAAAATTGTGAATTAGTTAGTTAAATTTTAAGTTAAATTTATGAATTTAGTTGTTTAATTTATAAATTTTTAATTAAAAATTATGCACTTTGACCCCTCAAAATTTTTCAAATTAGAAAAATATATATATTGGTTTAAAATAAATTGTAAGTTAATTTGAGTTTAATTAAAAAAATCCACTTTGACCCCTCCAAGTATGACAATTAGAAAAATATAAAATTTATTTTATTGTTTTAAAATAAATTGTTAGTTGTTTATTTTTTTTTATTTAGTTAAAATTGTGAATTAGTTAGTTAAATTTATGAATGTAGTTGTTTAATTATCAATTTTTAATTAAAATTTTTGTGCACTTTGACCCCTCAAAATTATGCAAATTAGAAAAATATATATATATTGGTTTAAAATAAATTGTAAGTTAATTTGAGTTTAATTAAAAAAATGCACTTTGACCCTTCAAAGTATGACAATTAGAAAAATATAAAATTTATTTTATTGTTTTAAAATAAATTGTTAGTTGTTTTTTTTTTTTTTTTTGATTTAGTTAAAATTGTGAATTAGTTAGTTAAAGTTTAAGTTAAATTTATGAATTTAGTTGTTTAATTTATAAATTTTTAATTAAAAATTATGCACTTTGACCCCTCAAAATTTTTCAAATTAGAAAAATATATATATTGGTTTAAAATAAATTGTAAGTTAATTTGAGTTTAATAAAAATAATCCACTTTGACCCCTCCAAGTATGACAATTAGAAAAATATAAAATTTATTTTATTGTTTTAAAATAAATTGTTAGTTGTTTATTTTTTTTTTAATTTAGTTAAAATTGTGAATTAGTTAGTTAAATTTATGAATTTAGTTGTTTAATTTATAAATTTTTAATTAAAAATTGTGCACTTTGACCTCTCAAAATTATGCAAATTAGAAAAATATATATATTGGTTTAAAACATACTCAAAGCCATAAAAAATTAACACTGTAAACATTGGTATAAGAACATACTTTTATGATTGAGTTTTAGTTGATGATATTATTTTCTTGTTTTGTTTTGCCTTTTGAAATGATAGCTGCTTGAAATAGATCACGTTCGTTTGTTATTGTATTGGGGTGGTAGAATATTGAAAGGTATTGAATTCGGGATTTGTTACAGTACATCAGCTATAAAATCTTTGGTTGTCCATAGGGGAACAATCTTAGATGAATTAATTGAGATGATAAAACCGTGTGTTCTTGAGAATGAGACTGATGAGAATTTGAAACTGAAGTGTAGGATGCCAATGGCACTTTTCGGGGCGAATTATAAATAATGATGTAACATTGATATCAGACAAACACGGCAGCATTACTAGTGCGGTTGACAGTATTTGGCTTAATCAACATAATGAGCCTGTTCGACATCATCGGTTTTGTTTGCGTTACCTTTGCAGCAATTTCAACAAGATTGCTAAAAATCAGCATCTCAAAGATCTTGCTTGGAATGCGGGTGCTGCAACACAAATTCGAAAATATAATGCTATCATGGAAGAGATCAAAAAAATTGATGTTCAGGCGTATGCATGGTTGAGCAATCATCCACCTTATAAATGGACCAGGGCACACGACGATGGTAAGCGTTGGAGAATGATGACGACCAATTATGCAGAGGTATTTAACAACTGTTTGAAGGGTGCAAGAAATGTTCCAATTACTGCATCCATGAAAATTACGTTCTACAGGATGGTTAAATACTTTGATATTGGTCGACAACAAGCTCTAAAGGACTCGGCCGATGGTTATGTATATGTTAAACACGTCGTTGAGAAAATACTGAAATCTCAAGCCAAGTCTAAAACATACGAAGTTCAAATATTCAATCGGTAATTTATTATTTTTTAATTATTTTCATGTTACATATAACTGCATCGACACATATTTAATGTAATATAATTTTTTTTCTAGAGAGAACATGATCTACCACGTGAAAACTAGAAAGACTCTCATTGGGGGCTTGATCGCTCATGAAGTCACATTAGGGGATGACGCTAATTGCACATGTGGAAAGTATAAAATTTGGCGATATCCGTGCTCCCATATGCTTGCGGCCATCGAGTATAGTGGAGTTGCTGCATTTCGCTATATTGCAGCTGAGTACACAATGACAAACCAATTGATGGCATAGGAGTCATCGTTTCGCCCAATTATTCACGAGGACTATTGGCCAGAGACCAATTTTTCGAACCTGATTCCAGATCATGACAGACTTCGGGTTGTGCATCGTGGTCGACCAAATTCCACTCGCATTCAAAACGAGGTGGATCAATCGTGGAGAATAATGACAAATCGTTGTGGTTTATGTTCCCAAACTGGACATGATAGGCGGAGGTGTCCATCCCGACCCCGTCATACGCCTAATTAATCTTGTCGGTTCATTATAATTATGTTTATGCTACTTTATTTGTTTGTTATGTCAACTTTTATATATTATAAATTCCATGCACGCATTTCTTCATGATCAATGCTATATTTTGTTTATAAATGTCATTAAATTTTAATTTCATACTAACAAATTTACCACAAGTATTGACGGACCAAATTTCAGCTATGTCAATCCTTGGACCCGAAGATGTTTCAGTTTTACATATGCAGGCTTAGCATAGGTCTGAAGTAGTCTGGGCAACACAGGTAAATATTTAGGCTATTGCATTGCATTAATTTTTTTATTTTAGTTTTTAAAAAATTTAATGTTATTTATTGTGTCTTATTTAATGTTTCAGGATATTCGTTCTCTTGACTGTCCTGGATCCGATGGAGGAGAATGGAGAGAAAACATCCCCCCTCAAATTATACAATTGATAGAATCAGCCGGTTTCTACGGCCCGTTCAGGTTGTGGCCGAAGCGGTTAGATAGGGCCCTCATAACCGCATTGGTAGAGAGATGGCGTCCAGAAACACACACTTTCCATCTACCCATCAGGGAGATGACCATCACGTTACAGGACGTTGCCGTCTTGCTGGGGTTACCCGTGCATGGGAAGCCGGTTATCGCTAATGAGCCAGCGCGAGCGGGACCCGAATGGCAAGTACTTTGCCTCCAGCTCCTTGGAGTAGTACCGCTAGAGCCACAGATTAGGAATGGGTGTTTGAAGCTCAAGTGGTTACGGAACACCTTTGCCAAAGTTCTTGAGGATGCCGACGAGGAAGTCATGCATTGCTACGCACGTGCGTATTGCTTGATTATACTTGGCCAGATGTTGCAGCCTGATAAATCACAGAACAGCGTCAGGCTAATCTACTTCCCATTGCTTGGTGACTTGACACCTATTTTTGTTGGAGTGTTGGGCCTGGGAGCGGTTGCCGAGGCTTCGACCTGGAGTTATCCCTAAACCCCAGTATGGCATCGCAATCGGAGAGCTGGACTTCGGTAATGGTGTAACGTTCCCAGCTGCTCTAAGGGGTGCTTGGTAACTAATTCGTATTTTATTTTTAATTTCATTTACCATGTAATAAATATTTATTTATGGATATTAAACTTATGATTTATATGTTTGTTGTACAGGTGGACCCTTGAGTTCAATTTAGAAAACTTGCTGATGCATGTTTTAGTGGTGTATCGCGATCAGTTAGATCGCTTGCAGAATGACGAGGTTACTTATTTATTTATATCAAAATTTAAATAAATTTATTTCTTTATTTATTTAAATAAATTTATATTTTGTTTTGACAGGTTATTTGGATGCCCTATATCTTGTCGACTTTGCCCCCATATACTACAGATGGAGAAGATATATGGATAGCATCGCTGCCTCTCATTTGTTTCGAGGTCGTCGAATACACGTATCCCCTGCGCGTGCTACGACAGTTTGGTTATCGCCAAGGGGTTCCTCAGCCGGTAATTATGGATCGGGACTTGCACAAAATGACTCGGCGATGATACCTTGGTGTAAACTGGACTGAGAAGCACCACGCACATATAGTTGCGTGGAATAGACGATGAGCACCAGATGTGCGCAGATTTCAGCAAGGGATAGGGGTTGACCAAGGATACATGGACTGGTATTGGAGAATCACACGAAGGATCTTGGTCAAATCGGAGTACCGACCTCAGTTTGGGTATCTAGCAACGGGAGGACGAGTTGTGTTAGAAGTATGGCCCCCATTTGACTGTACCATCTGTTTAGTTATATGAGTTTGATTATGTTGTTATTATTTATGTATTAATTAAACAATTATATGTGTTTCATACGATACGGAGGTATCGAACCTGATACGCTTGAGTGATCTAACTCTGCGGTCGAGTACTGCGGAATCAGGTATCGCGTTGTCTCATGCAATCAATGATGGCACCATTGGGAGGATGCACCGAGGAGTACCGCGCCATGTGGCAGCTGACGTTCCTCCATCTCCTCAGCCTGCTCATCAGTCTCCTCCTCAGCCATGGACTTCTGATGCCTACTATCCAGATAGTGTGGGTGATGTCGGACTATCCACATTGTACAACATGGGTGCTTATGACGGACCATCTAGCACGTACGGATTGGGTGACGGTGCTGGGCCTTCCTACGTGTACCAGATGCACGACCCTTATTCGCATGAGCCATTGTAGCTAGGTACACAACCGTCACCTTCATTCTTCACTCCTGCAATGGATGAAATTGTCTCAACTTCAGGCATGAATCCTCCAATGGCATTTGTCCAACCGACAAGATTGGAAAGACAAGTGTCACCGGTGCCATGGTTGGGGGACGATGGACAAGTTACACAGCTTTATGACGAGGTTGAGGAACCTCTGATTGCTCAACGCCGAGGGCGGAGGAACGTCCAACGCAGGCCTTGTAGTACATAGTTAGTTAAATAGTAGATAGTTTAAGTATAAGATTGTAAATACAATTTTTTGTAAATAATCTTCTTCTTCTTTTTTTTTTTTTTTTTTTTTTTTAACGTTTGTAGAGGTTAAAAAATTGTTAATCTACTGTATATATTTATTCTTCTTGAATTTGAAAGAAAATTTTTCGAAGGTAGACATGATATAAACAAGGTATAACAAACGCAATACATAACAAAGACAATACATAAGAAATAAAGTACATAACATCACGAAAAATAGTTGTCAAAAAAACATTAAAGGAACAAACTAACTAAGAAATTAAACAAGTAATCTAACAAATTAAATTAACTAACTACTTAACAAATTAAATAAGTAAAGTAAATAACAAACAGATTAACTAAATAATAATTTATTCAAATTTTGAGATGTTAAAGTTCCTAATTTTTAATTAAATAACTAAATTAACAAATTAAACTAACAAAATAACTTAAAAAATAAATTAACTAAATTAACAAATTAATTATAAATTAAGTAAACTAATTGATTAAATAAGTAAAAAATATAATAATCAAATTAACAAATATATTAAAATTACCTGAAGATCCGAGAGATGAAAGAGTTGTAAGAAGGGGTCGGTTGGAGAAGGCCGAGAGAGGAAAGAGTTCCAAACAGCTGCTGAAGGGGTTAGATTTGGTGGATTAATTTTTTTTTTTTTTAAGACGGATGGTCCCGGGGTTGGTAACCCCGGGACCTTATGGCCATGGCTATGCGGCTGTGCTGTTGCTTCAAGCAGCTGTAGCCGTGACCATAAGATCCCGGGGTTACCAACCCCGGGATGGTCAAGGCTTGAAGCAGCAGCAGCTGCTTGTGTAAGCAGCTGCTGCTGTTTCAAGCTGCTGCACAAGCAGCTTGAGCATAAGGTCCCGGGGTTACCAACCCTAGGACCATCTGTAAAAAAAAAATAAAAATAAAAATTAATCTGCCAAATCCAGGGGTTGGCAATCCCGGAATTACCAACCCCGAAATACACGGAATCGGTAAATAAGTTTAAATATATCCGGTGTCAGATTTTTTTTTTTATTAGGTAAAGAACTCAATTTTAAACCGAATTGTTTAATTTTATATAAAATCAAAATCAAAACCGTAAAACTACAATAAGATTTTGAAAAAAAAAATCTTGTCTCAGATTATTAAGACAAAAAAAAAACAAAAAAAAAACCTTGGATTCACAAATCAAAATTAAATTAGCAGTTTAATTTCACTTGTTGTACTGCATTTGGTATCACTAGGGGATGTTTGGTTGCAAAGACGCGAAAATAAAATAGAAAAAGAAAATGAGAGGATAATATTTTTATCTATTTTAAAATAAAAATTATTATCCCTAGTAAGAGGTAAAATAATTACTTTAATGTAATTTACTATTTTACTCTCATATATTACAAAAATAAATTAAAAATTATATTATCAAAGATATAATTGTAATTTTATTCATTTTTCATCAATTCCCATAATTTTTCTTCTATATTTGTGAGGAAAAAAAATTGTCTCGAATATTGTGTTTTTTTCCATTTTATTTTCTTTTGCCTCCCATTTTTCCTCTAACCAAATAGTTTTTTTTTTCATCCATTTTCCACCCAACCAAATGCACCCTAAAAGTGTGGAGTTGGTTAGGTCAAACCGTCAAACCCGCTCAAACTGCAACACTCACACCGAAACCCGAACCGCCCATAATAACCCGTGCATTATTGGGCGGTTCATGATTCAACTAGCCCAACCCACATAGTATTGGTTTAGCCAACAATTTTGGCCCAAATCGTCCCAACCTGCCCACTGCCCACCCTTAGGTATCACACATTTGAAGGTTTCGTATAAATTCTTACGGGCTTTCATTTTTTCATTTTAACTATTGATTGTGTTTTTTGTCTTTTTAACTCGTGGAATATATAAAATTGTTTGCATATAAAATAATATTTTTTCATTACTTCTATCTACACAAAAAGAAAAAATTATTTCTTAACATAAAAAATAGAAAGTAAATATTTATTTTTTAAAATTATATTTTATTTAAAAGAAATAGAATATTCTAAAGACTAAATTATAAAAGTGTAAATATTTCAAACAAAATTAGATATCATCTGTTCATAGGAGTTTTGAAGTGTTGTTGGCTTTCTAAAATGATAGGGGGACCAAAAATATTTTTCTAAATAAAAGGTGGTTTTTTTTTATAGGTTTTTCCAAATGACACGGTGTTGATCCCAAGATTTTGATTAACAATTAAATATTGATGTTTTGGTGGAACTAATATTTGATTAAATGTTTCAGTGATTTAAAGTTCCAATAATGAAAATGTCAAAGTGAATGGATGCTAAATGAAGATATCAAGATGATGAAGAATTATTAAGAGTTTGAAGACATTAGGGAAAACAACCCAAGTAAATATAAACTCTTAATATCCCATTTAGGAACACACACACGGCATAAAATGAATTTTATCTTTTATGTGTGTTTTGGTTGAGTATATTTATTTGCTCCTATATGAATCAAAAAGAAATATTTTTGAATTACTAAAATAGAATATAAGAGTATTAGTGGAGTTCATTTGAATATAAATATGGATAAATGGGCAAAATTGTAAAAGAAAGTAAGTTAAAAATGAGATCAGAGAAGAGATTCAGGAGGGGGAGTCGACTGAGGGGTCAATCGGATAAATAAGATGAACTCTCTGAATTTGCGAGTTGACTGAGAGGTCGACCGATATAAGCTTGGAAAACTCTCTGAATTTGCGAGTCGACTGAGGAGTCGACTAATAAAGTGCATGGGCTACTTCTAGTATCCTTCAGTTGACTGGGCAGTCGATTGGACCCGTAGTTTCTGGATATTGGTTGATCCGATTTTAAATCCAAAAGTAGCCATTTTTGTTTAAGATTTGAGAGAGATTTCGGGGATATTCTTA
This sequence comes from Eucommia ulmoides, assembly GCA_016647705.1. Taxonomy (NCBI): domain Eukaryota; kingdom Viridiplantae; phylum Streptophyta; class Magnoliopsida; order Garryales; family Eucommiaceae; genus Eucommia; species Eucommia ulmoides. Next base: position 34,759,314 of record CM028332.1, on the reverse strand, counting down.
ACATTTGAGATATGGTTCATATACAAATTAAATCCTTTCAATATGGTTCATTAATTATTAAAGTTTCTCAATTTGGAACATAAAATGAATTCTATACTTATTTGTTTTGATTGAGAAATACTTTGGGGATTTAATTGAGAGTTTTAAAAGTTGTTATTAAGTGAAATTGAACCGAAATGAAGTCCTCATGTTATGAAGGGTCTATAAGAGTATTTTATTATCATGACACTTGTAAACTAACCATTAGGAGGCTGATTATATGTGCTCTTATATAGAACTGCGAATTTTCTAAGAAAAAAATTAATTCTAATCATTCTAAGAGATAAAATCAGTCTATCAAACAATTTCTTGAATCTGATTACGTGCTCCTATTTACTACCCATATATTGTTAAAATCAGATTTCTACATCTCACATAATTCTATCACTAGTTGGGATATTAATTGAGTTTATATATATCTGGGATGGTAGAAGTTCCGAGTGAGATTTACTTATCAATTTTTGTATTGGTGAGTTGTGACGGGTTAAATATCATTGGGGATATTTAATCAAGAGTAGCAGGATTTCAATCTCTTTCTGTAAAAAAATTGAGGTAGTGATTCTTCTTGGATAAAAATTGCGTGTTTGTGAGTGATTTTGTAACGGTTCAATCCTTACCAGGTAAAAGGATATTTGGAGTGTTTTGGTGAGGTTTTGATTCTTGAGCCTAAGTGTTAAAAAGAATTAGGTTATTCTTTAGCCTGTAAAAAGTAGAGGTTATTCCTTAGCCTTTGAAAAGAAAATTGTAAAGGTTGATTTCGAGCTTGTAAAAGAATCAGTGTGCGGGTTTGGTTCCTACCTTTAAAGGAATCTTAGTTTTAGTGGGTGCGACCTTCGTGGAGCTCGGGGGACTGGATTAACCAAGAGTAGCTTGATGAACTAATATAAATCTCTAGTGTGCTGCTTTCTTAATTTGTCTATTTTTGATGTTTGTGTGTGCACCTAGTTGATTGATTAATTCCGCTGTGTTATAAAGATAATAATTAATTTAGGTATAAAATTAATAATTTGATTTATTGATTTTTGTTCTGATTATTTTTTAATTACCCAATTCACCCCCCCTCTTGGGTATTCTACTGGTCCAACAATTAGTATCAGAGCTGGTTTAGCTTGAATCTATTTTGCTAACAAAGATCACATGGCACACATAGCAGGCACACTAGGTGAGGGACAGTCTATGCACCGATCACCTTTGTTTGCAGGTGAAAGTTACTCGTTTTGGAAAGACAGGATGATAGCCTTTCTTTAGGCTACAAATTATGACGTGTGGCTAACAATCGAGGATGGTCCATTTATTTCAATGAAAAACGGAGTTGAGAAGAAGAAGGAAACTCACTGCTTCCGACAAGTAGAAACTCTCTATTAATTCTCAAGCTATCAATATTCTCTTTTATTCTTTAGATGCTAATGAGTATTTTAGAGTTTCAGGTTGTAAGTCTGCAAAGGAGATGTGGGATAAGCTACAAGTCACCCACGAAAGGACAAGTAAAGTGAAACAGTAAAAAATCAATGCTCTTATGAGAAAATTTGAGCTGTTCAGGATGGAGGAAAATGAATCGATTCATGAGATGTACACTCGCCTCAACAACATATGCAACAGTGTGAATCAACTCGAAAAATCATACTCCATGGAGGATAGAGTACAAAAGGTCCTAAGGTCCTTGACGAAAATATGGGAGTGAAAAGTGACGACAATCGAGGAAGCCAATGATCGTGGAAAATACGACATCGATGATCTAATTAGTTAATTTGATGACTCATGAATCGGCGATCAAAGGCTACGAGGATGATACTGGAAATAGCAAGAGGGAAATCATTGACACTAAAAGTTAAAAAAAAATTGAAGAAGAGGATGACAATAATGATGAAAGCCTTGATAGTGAGCAAGAGAAGAATGTATCACTTCTCACAAATAATTTTAGAAGAATGACTCGGCGCACATTCCGTGGAAAAAAAAATCTCAACAGGTCCAAAGTGGAATGCTACAACTGTCGTAAAACCGGTTATTTTCAAAATGATTGCCTCGAACTAAAAAAGGATAAAGAAAAGGATAAGAAGAAGAAAGAAAATAAGAAAGCAAAGAAAAGTAAGAAGAAATCGATGAAGGCTACTGGAGATGATACCGATTCAAGTAGCTCAGAAGAATCAAATAGTGAGGATTCGTCAATGCTTGCTTTAATGGCCACTGGTGGTGAGGTAACCGATTGTTCAAGTTCTTGTCCTTTAAATTTTGATGAATTATTTGATGTTTATCACAAACTTTCACATGATTATAAAAATCAGTGTTAAAAAATAAATGCCCTTCAAAGTAGAATTAACACATTAAACAAGTAAGTAGTGGATTATGAATTTGAAAACAATGAGTTGAAATCTAAATTGATGGATTTGAAATCAATTGTTCTCAAATTTACTGATGGTGAAAACAATTTGAAAATATTTTTGGGAAGTTCACATGGAGTTTTTGATAAGGCCGGTGTTAGATTTCAGAAAAATCTTAAATAAAAACGCTTTCATACATTCTTTTCTGAAATCAATGATCTTGTTAGATGTTTTAAATGTAATGTTGTGGGACATACTATTCGAAGATGTTTTGCAAAATTATCTAACTGTAGACAAATTTGGGTTCCGAAAGGAATAAGAATTGTCCCGACTAACAAGATAGGACCCACGTAGATTGGGTACCACTTAGAAACTATTTGAGATGCTCCTTGCAGGTTATTCTAAAAGTATCAATAAGTAAGGACAAATGATTCCTAGATAGTGGTTGTTCTCGACACATGACAGGAGATAAAAGAAAATTTTCATCTTTGACACTTAAAGATGGAGGTCATGTGACTTTCGGAGACAACGCAAATGGTAAAATTATCAGTATATGTAATATCGGTAATGGTACTATTATGATTAAAGATGTGTTACTAGTTGATGAACTTAAATATAATTTGTTTAGTATTAGTCAACTGTGTGATAAGGGATATAATGTCATATTTGATCATGATAGATGCATCATTAAGAATAGTCATGATAGTAATATTTTGTTAGTTGCATCACGTTTTGAGAATGTTTATACTTGTTCTTTTGATGATTTTAATTCTCAAAATTTATCTTGTTTGAATGTGTTATTTAAGAATAGTTGGTTATGGCATAAAAGACTTGGGTATGCTAGTATGGAGTTAATTTCTAACTTATCTAAGAAAAGTCTTGTACGTGGCCTACCTGATTTGAAATATGTAAAAGATAAAGTATGTGATGCATGTCAATTAGGCAAGCAAGTTAGATCATCATTTAAGAAAAAGATGCACACATCCACGTCTAGATGTTTTGAATTATTGCATCTTGATTTATTTGGACCTAACTCTGTTGTTAGTTTCGGTGGTAAGTTTTATACATTTGTTATTGTTGATGATTAGTCTAGATTTACCTAGGTATACTTTCTTACTGAGAAAAATGAAGTTGCTTCCGTTCTTACTAAATTTTGTAAACGTGTTCAAAATGAGAAGTAATGTTCTATTATTAACATTCGTAGTGACAGAGGAAGGGAATTTAAGAATGATTAAGTGATAAGTTACTGTGATGAGCATGGTTATGCTCACAACTTTTCTGTACCAAGATCACTGCAACAAAATGGTGTAGTGGAGAGATAGAACAGAACGCTTCAAGAGATGGCTAGAACAATGCTATATAAAACTCATTTACCAACCTACTTCTGGGCCAAAGCAATAAGTACTGCTTATCACGTGGTAAATCGGGTATTAATTCGTAGTGGGTTTAACAAAACTCCATATGAAATCTAGAATGGTAAGACTCCTAATATCTCATATTTTAAAGTCTTTGGATGCAAATGTTTTATTTTGAATGACAAGGATAATCTTAGTAAATTTGATGCTAAATCTGATTATGAGATTTTCCTTGGATATGTTACTAATAGTAAGACTTATAGAGTCTATAATAAACGTACTTTAGTAGTAGAAGAAACTATGCATGTTGTTTTTGAGGAAGCTGATCCATACTTGTCGAGAAAGGTTTTGGATGATGATGATGCAGGTATCTTAAATAACCAAAACCAAGGTAATGATGCAACAAATGAGTCTCAACAAGAGGAGGAACCTAAGGAGAAGGATTCTACTTTTCCAAGAGCTATAAACAAAGTACCAGGGCATTCAATTAAAGAAATCATTAGTAATTTTGAAAAATGTGTAAGTACTCAATCTTCTCTTAGGGATAGAATTAATCATGCTTTCTTATTTCAAATTGAGCCTAAAAATATAAATGAGGCGCTAATTGATGAATCTTGGATTTTCGCAATACAAGATGAATTAGTTCAATTTGAGCGGAACAAAATATGGTGTCTTGTTCCGAGACCAGATTTTCATCCAGTTATTGGTACTAAATAGGTATTTAGAAACAAAAATGATGAATCTGGTATGGTAATTAGAAATAAAACAAGATTAGTAGAGCACAGGGCTATAATCAAGAGGAATGAATTGATTTGATGAAACTTATACTCCTGTTGCTAGACTAGAAGCAATTAGAATACTACTCGCCTTTGCATGTTCACGTAATTTTAAGCTCTATCAAATGGATGTAAAAAGTGCATTTCTAAATGGCTTTCTAGCTGAAGAAGTTTATGTAGAACAATCCCCGGGATTTGAAAGTGACAAATTTCCTGATTATGTATTTAAACTTCGCAAGACTTTGTATGGGCTCAAACAAGCTCCAAGAGTTTTGTATGAGAGACTTAACCGATATTTGATCGAAAATAGTTTTTGTAGGGGTACTTGTGATATAACACTATTTGTAAAGCAAACTGATTCTGATATTCTATTAGTACAAGTATATGTTGATGATATCATTTTTGGATCTACTAATGAGGATCTTTGCCAAGAGTTTGCTAAGATAATGCAGGTTGAATTTGAAATGAGTATGATGGGAGAGCTGAATTTCTTTCTTGGATTGTATATTAAGCAAACCAAATAAGGAATATTTGTGAACCAAACTAAATACACCAAGGAGCTGTTAAAGAAATATGGCTTGGAAGGAGTTAAAGAGTACAAAACTCCCATGGCAATGGCTACAAAAATTGAAAAAGACGATACGGGCAAAAGCGTTAATGAAAAGATGTATCGAGGTATGATTGGTAGCTTGTTGTATTTAACTGCTAGTAGACCTGACATTATGTATAGTATTTGTCTTTGTGCTAGATTTTAGTCTTATCCTAAAGAATCGCCCTTGACTGCGGTTAAGCAAATTTTTTGTTATTTAAAGAGGACGACTGACCTAAGATTATAGTATCCTACGGGGAGTAATTTTAGATTGGTAAGTTACTCCGACGCTGACTTTTCCGGTTGCAAAGTTGAGCGAAAAAGCACAAGTGGATCATGTCATTTGTTAGGACATGCTTTGGTTTCTTGGTAAAGTAAAAAACAGAATTCGATAGCCTTATCCACTACTGAGGTTGAATACATAGCAGCTGGTAACTGTTGTGTTCAAATTTTATATATTAAGCAACAATTAAATGATTTTGGAGTTTGTATGAAGGAGGTCCCGATCTTTTGTGATAATAAAAGTACTATATGTCTAAGTAAGAATCCTACACAGTACTCACGAACTAAGCACATAGAGATTAGACATCACTTTATTCATGATCACATTCAGAAAATGGATATTATTATTGAGTATATTGATACCTCCGACCAGCTTGTTGATGTCTCTACCAAACTACTAGCGGAAGATCAGTTTGTGAAAATCATTCATGGTTTGAGAATAGCTAGGCATAATGATATTTGCCTAGAGTGACTTACATGTTTGGTGTTTTCTCATTCCCTACCTAAATTGTTTTTTGAAGATGATAAATGGAGAGAAATGAGTGATGTATTATTTAGGGGGAGAATTCTAAAACTGTGTTTTAATCAAAAGGGATAAATTTAAAAAATTATGTTTTATTGAGTATTTTTAAATTGTGAATTATTGAAATCTTCAATATGATATTTAAATGAGTTAAATAACCAGTCCTCGGATTCAGGGGGAGTATGATTATATTTTATTTTTTAAAAAAAACATCAAAGTTAATTGTCATCATAAAAAAAAAAAGGGAGATTGTTGAGTTCAAGATTTTGATAAACAATTAAGTATTGATATTTTGGTGGAACTAATGTTTGATCAAGTGTTTCAGTGATGTAAAATTCCAATAATGAAGATGTCAAAGTGAATGGATACTAAATGAAGATATCAAGATGATGAAGAATTATTAAGAGTTTGAAGACATTAGAGAAAATAACCCAAGTAAATATAAACTCTTAATATCTCATTTAGAAACACACACACGACACAAAATGAATTTTATCTTTTATGTGTGTTTTGGTTGAGTATATTTATTTGCTCCTGTATGAATCAAAAAGAAATATTTTTGAATGACAAAAATAGAATATAAGAGTATTAATGGAGTTCATTTGAATATAAATATAGATAAATGGGCAAAATTGTAAAAGAAAGTAAGTTAAAAACGAGATCAGAGAAGAGATTCAGGAGGGGGTAGTCGACTGAGGAGTCGACCGGATAAAGAAGATGAATTCTCTGAATCTGGGAGTCGACTGAGAGGTCTACCAATATAAGCTTGGCAAACTCTCTGAATCTGCGAGTTGATATAGTGGTCGACTAATGGAAGCTTGGCAAACTTTCTGAATCTGCGAGTCGATTGAGAAGTCGACCGATAAAGTGCATGGGCTACTTTTAGTATCCTTCAGTCGACTAGACGCGTAGTTTTTGGATATTGGTTGATCCGATTTTAAATCCAAAAGTAGCCTTTTTGGTTAAGATTTGAGAAAGATTTCGGGGATATTCTTAACATTTGAGATATGGTTCATATACAAATTAAATCTTTTCATTATGGTTTATTAATTATTAAAGTTTCTCAATTTGGTACATAAAATGAATTCTATATATATTTGTTTTGATTGAGAAATACTTTGGAGATTTAATTGAGAGTTTTAAAAGTTGTTATTAAGTAAAATTGAACCTAAATGAAGTCCTCATATTATGAAGGGTCTATAAGAGTATTTTATTGTCATGACACTTGTAAACTAACCATTAGGAGGCTGATTATATGTGCTTTTATATAGACCTGTGAATTTTCTAAGAAAAAAATTAATTCTAATCATTCTAAGAGATAAAATCAGTCTATATCTTTTTGAAAAAGTGTTTATAAGAGTTATCATTCTTCGATACTATGAGCTGTTCTAAGAGAGTAATTCTGATAATCAACTGCGATCAATTTGTATTGATATCGGAATTGAAACTACATTATTTTCATTATTCCAGGTGAGATCTTTCCATATTGATTAATACTTGTTTATTATTGTTTTTTGGAAATTGATCTTAGAAATTATTTTTGATTTTTAAAAAAATTTCAAACAATTTCTTGAATCTGATTATATGCTCCTATTTGCTACCCATATATTGTTAAAATCAGATTTCTGCATCTCATATAATTCTATCACTAGTTGCGATATTAATTGAGTTTATATATATCTGGGGTGGTAGAAACTCCAAGTAAGATTTACTTATCAATTTTTGTATTGGTGAGTTGTGACAGATTAAATATCATTGGGGATATTTAATCAAGGGTAGCAGAGTTTCAGTCTCTTCCTATAAAGAGATTGAGGTAGTGATTCTTCCTAAATAAGAATTGCGTGTTTGTGAGTGATTTTGTAACGGTTCAATCCTTACTAGGTAAAAGGATATTTAGAATGTTTTGGTGAGGTTTTGATTTTTGAGCCTAAGTGTTAAAAAGAATTAGGTTATTCTTTAACCTGTAAAAAGTAGAGGTTATTCCTTAACCTTTGAAAAAGAAATTATAAAGGTTGATTATGAGCCTGTAAAATAATCAGTGTGCGGGTTTGGTTCCTACCTTTAAAAGAATCTTGGTTTTAGTAGGTGTGACCTCCGTGGAGCTCGGGGGACTGGATTAGCCAAGAGTAGCTTGGTGAACCAATATAAATATCTGGTGTGTTGCTTTCTTAATTTGTCTATTTTTGTTGTCTGTGTGTGTACCTAGTTGATTGATTAATTCCGCTGTGTTATAAAGATAATAATTAATTTAGGTATAAAATTAATTATTTGATTTATTGAATTTTATTTTGATTATTTTTTAATTACTCAATTCACCCCCCCCTCTTGGGTATTCTACTGGGCCAACGCACGGGATGTTAATGAAATTTACCCATGGAAATATTCATTTAGTAGAAAAAATTAAAATTTACTCAACACAGTATATCAACACTATATTAATATTCAAAAGAGTATTGTGTACAAAAATATTTTTTTGAAAATATACATAACCTTTTACATTCCATTATATAGATATTGTTTTTATTTTAATTAAAAAGAAAATTAATCACCATACATCAATTGTTTTGTAATTTGTTAAAAAAATAATAATTATATACTAATACATGTCAATAAGGGTTCGAAAAATAAAAATATTTCCACCGACCAAAAATTAAAATAACATTGATGATCCTAATGAAATCCTCCATTTAATTAATTTTTTCCTACTATAGAGAAAATTATTTTCAAATTCTTTTTAATTTGATATTAAATATGAATTTAACATTTAGTTAAATAACTAGTTAATATTAACCTAAACAACAAAAAAGCAAAAATAGGAATAAAAAACTATAATTAACTTACTTCTAGAATAATCAATTAATTTCTCAATTAATACTTTTACTTTAAAAAAAATAATAAACTAAGAAAATTGAAAAGAGAAAAATAGGGACTTAAAAACAAAATACATAAGAGAAGTAGAAGATTTAGACACTTGTCCATCAGAGATAAAGAGAATGAGAACAATGAACACCTATTCTAAAAATGTCTCGCGAAAATATATTTTTAAAGTATCTCCAAAAATTATATACTGAGCTATTTTTTATTTTATTTTTAATTTTAATGGATAATAATGTCTCTACAATATCTTTTAAAAGTAGATCAAAAAATATAAAAAATAAATAAATAGGAAAAAAATATTATAAGGTCATGAAATTTGAGTTTTCTTAAATAAAAAAAAATTAAAAATAGGAGTTTAAAAATAAATATATTCTTTGTCTATTGAAAACAGTTAAAGTTCGATAGAAAAAAAATAAAAAAAAATAATAAAAATAATATAATGAGAGGCTAACACATTTTTTCTTTTAATATTCGTCTACAATATATATAAAATAAAATACATTTAGAAATATATAATTTTTGATAATTTCGCAAAATTTATAATTTTATTTGAACCTAGAATATCATCCAAAATTCACAATCTCATATTGAAAAAACGTGAACTTTGCACAATTCAGATACACTTATTTATTACCAACAAGATTTACCTCGAGTGATAAGATACACTTGAGTTAAAATAGTTGAAGAATTTTTGTAAGGTTGGGAGTTCAAATCTTTGAAAAAATATTTATTGGAAGAGACAACCATGTATTCCGAATGAGATAGCCATTCACACATATAGGGGAGTATATACTCAAAGATACTCTTATTTATTTATTTATTTATTTATATATATTTGACTTTGTGCATGCATGCCGGCTACAATCCACACTTGCTAAACAAATTCCAGGGTTTCCAAATAATAATATTAAAAACATTATCGGCAGAACCGATGGCCTCGTCAATGCTTGGACCCCACCAGAGATTCTGCACTATGGGATCATAATTAAGACAGAAGATAATGGTTAACAGTTGTATTAGGTTTAGACAAGTCTCACGTTAATGCAACTTTAGCATGTGCATTTGGTGGCCTTCACGCTAGGTGTGAACAAGACCTTTCAATATGAGTTTCTTTTTTCATTTTTTAAAATAAATAAATAAATAAATAAATCAAAATTAACAAACTAAAGTCCCCGATCAAAAGCCTCTATTTTCATCTCAACAAATAGAAGATGCTCCATCTCCGTCGACGGTTCAATCGGCAACTTTGCTAGAGAATCAGTGCACATGTTATTATCTCTTCGAATAGACTGCACAATGTACTTATTTGAGTTTAGGATCCTTTTGCACTTGTCGACCTAGATTTGTACATATGGGGCTCAGGGCAATGATCGTTAAGCAACTCCATTGCTTCGGCTGAATCTGTCTCAACCACTATGTGTGGAAAATCATTTTCTATAGATAGTAGCAGACACTATGGATGGTTCCAAATCCGTACACAAAAGTAGCTGGCCATAAAACCCAGACTTCCATTTGCCAAGGTGATCTCTTACCAATCTACCGACGCCACCTTTGCCCGAGTTACCCCTAGTGCTACCATCCGTGTCAATTTTAACGAACATGAAAACAGAAAACACCAATTAGAAACCAAGACACTTGAATCAACGTTACCTATATCCAATCCCCTGAGCTCCAGGGAGATTTCGCAATTCACTAAACTCTTTGATTCTTTTACCAAGTAGGAACCCAAAACCCTTACAATTCTCAATTCTTTTCACAAACTCAGAATCAACCTTTACAAATTCTAATTCTTTTCATAGACTAAGAATTAACCTACCACTCTCTCACTTATTCTTTTTACAGGTTTAGGATAAACTTTTACAATCACTCTTTAATCCAATTATAGAAATAATCAAAACACAATTCTTTTAAAGAGAAAAGAATAACTGATGAAAATATATCAACTGCACCAAGAGATCCATTTCATGTTCCAGTTGGCCCAATAACAAGGGCAATGGCTAAAAGATTCAAAGAACCACTTAATAGACTTATTCATGAGATTTTGGGTCGAGTCTACATGGTGACGCCCAAATTCGGTCCAAATGACGATCAAGGCCTAGTCCACTTCATCAAGACAAACGAATAGACTTAAAGCATGAACTTGAACGAGCCTAGGATGAGACCCACAAATTTTATTTTATTTACTTTATTATTTTAATTCTTTTTAGGCTAATTTGTAAGGCATGATTACCAAGTAATATTTTTCTTTTCCAACTAGCAATGTAAGGTAAATTAGAAAACTTCCTTATTCTTTATTTAGTCTTAGATATTAAGGTTTCCTTTTTCCTTCATGAGGACTTGTGAATTTCACAAAACATATTAGGGTTTGTTGAAGTGCATGAGCGAATAGACAAAGTTGAGTCTAGTTTACAAAAGGGACAACCACCTAGAGCTCCTAATGTGCAATGAAGAGATAGGCACCCGTCTCGGTTTGAATATGAAGATGAACTCGTAGTTTCTTGAAGTACATAAGTGAATAGACAAAATTGAGTATAGTTCACAAAAGGTGCAACCACCTAGAGCTCCTAATGTGCAACGAAGAGAGAGGAACCCGCTTTAGTTTGAATATGAAAATGATTATGCGGATGACCTAGATAAAGAGGATCACACCTCTAATGCGATCTTGGGCATATTTTGGCGTGGATATAGGAATAAATAAGATCGGTATGGGGAGAAAATTGATAATAACTTGGGAAGCATCAAGGTGAACATTCTATCTTTCCACGGCAAAAACGATCTTGAAGCTTATTTGGAGTGGGAGAAGAGAATGAAGTTGTTGTTTGATTGTCACAACTACTCCGAGTTAAAGAATGTTAAGTTGGATGCTATATAATTCACCGATTATGCTATTGTATGATGGGATGAACTTATCTTGAGCAGGAGGAAGAATGGTGAAAGACCTATCGCGATATGGGAGGAGATGAAAGCTACTATGAGGAGGCGATTCATTCAAAGTCACTACTATAGAGACTTGTTCTAGAAGTTACAAAGTCTTACACAAGGGACTAGAAGTGTGGAAGACTACTAAAAAGAGATGGAGATAGCCATGATTCAAGCCAATGTAGAAGAGGACCGAGAAGCTACCATGGCTAGGTTTCTAATCAGGATAAATCATGACATTGCAAATGTGGTGGAGTTGTAACATTTTGTTGAGTTGAATGATATGGTGCACATGGCCATTAAAGTGGAGTAATAATTTAAGTGGAAGGGTTTCACACAAGTTTGGCAATAATCGGGTTCTTCTTCTTAGAAACTGAATTAGAGTAAGAGGGATGAGAAACTTAGGTGGCCTTTGGTAATCGTTTCTATTCCCATCCTAACAGTGGGATGGGATGGGATGAGAATTCTGTGTCCTTCTTGAAAGTAGAATCGCGTTTGGTAACGATTTTATCCTAAAACCATTTTTTTTTTGAGATTTTTTTTTTTTTGGCCGGATAGCCGTGGTGAGTGGGTGACGGTGCCGACGGCCGGAAAGTTGTCGGCGGTGGCGGTGGCCGGCCGGCGATGCCGGAGGTGACTGGCGATGGTCGCCGAAGATGGCCGGTGGCCGGCGGCGGACAGTGGTTGGCCAGCGGATGAACAGTGACAAGTGGTTTTGGGAATCGAATAGGAATTATGAGAAACAACTTTTTTTTTTTTTGTTTCTTATTTCTTAAGAAAAAAGTAAACACAATTTTCAAATGGGAATGGAATGGGAACGAGAATAAAAATTACCAAACGCTATTTCCAAACAGAATTTTCAAAAATCTGGGAATGGGATGATAATTTCTGGAATGGAAACGGTTACCAAACGGGGCCTTAATTTTCAGCCCAATGCTAAACCCTCCAAAATTCATAAAGCTGGAGTAACACCAAACCATGGTAAGACCAATTGCCAACCTTCTAGAAATAGATAAATTAAATGTTTTAAATGTTTGGGAATATGTCATATTATATCCCAATGCCCAAACAAGAGAGTGATGATTATGAAGGATGATGGAGATATTGAGACTAAAGATGATATGGATGATGATTTGATGCCACCTTTGGAGGATGCACATGATGTTGAATATCCAGTTGATGGAGAGATTTAGGTTGCAAAAATATCTCTTAGTGCACAAATCAAAGAAGATGAGATAATACGACGTGAGAACATCTTTCATACTAGATGCTATGTCAATGATAAGATATATAGCATGATTATTGATGGGGGGAGTTGTACTAATGTGGCTAACACTAGTTTAGTGGAGAAGTTGAATTTTCAAACTTTAAAACATCCTAAGACATATAAGTTACAATGGTTGAATGATTGTGGAGAAATTAAAGTGAATAAACAAGTGCTCCTATTGTTCTCGATTGGGAGGTATAAAGATGAGGTCTTGTGTGATGTGGTGCCAATGCATATAGGGTATATTCTTTTGGGAAAACTATGACAATTTGATCGACAAGTAACTCATGATGGTTTCACCAATAGATACTCCTTTGTACTTAATAAGAAGCCAATTACTCTTGTACCCTTAACGCTAGGCCAAGTGCATGATGATCAAGTGAGGTTAAAAATAGAGAGTGACAAAAAAAAAAGGTGAGTGAGAGAAAAAAAAAAAAAAAAAAAAAAAAAAAAAAGTAAGAGAGAGACAAATTCAGAAGGTGAGGAAAAAGAAGAGTGAAAACAAGTGAGTTTTTATGCGAAAAAGAGAGATGAAAAAAATATTTGTTTTCAAACTAATATTTGATTGTACTTTTGTACAAAGATATTTGTTTTACCACTAACGATCTTAACTCTTCTCTTCCTAGTTTTGTTGTTTATCTTTTACAGGATTTTGATAATTTGTTTCCCAAATAGGTGCCTAATGGTTTGCCACCAATAAGAAGAATTGAGCATCAAATTGATTTTATACCCGGAGCATCTATTCCAAACAAACCCGCATATAGAAGCAATCCTAAGGAAACAATTGAGCTTTAAAGGTAGGCTAGTGAGCTTAGGGAAAAAAGATTTTTTTACGTGAAAGCATGAGTCTTTGTGCGGTTCCCGTATTACTTGTACCTAAGAAAGATGGTACGTGGAGAATGTGTGCGGATTGTCCCGCCATCAACAATATCACAGTAAAGTATCGACATTCCATTCCTAGATTAGATGATACACTTGATGAATTACATGATTCTTGGGTTTACTAAAAATGATCTCAAAAGTAGATATCATCAGATTAGGATAAGGGAATCTAATGAGTAGAAAACCACTTTCAAAATAAAATATGGTTTATATGTGTGGTTGGTTATGTCTTTTGGGTTAACCAATGCACCTAGTACGTTCATGAGATTAATGAACCATATTTTGCGTATTTTTATTGGAAAATTTGTGGTTGTATACTTTGATAACATTCTGATATATAACAAAAATTTAGATGAGCATGTTGAATATTTAAAACTATTTTAGATGTTCTGAGAAAAGAAAAATTGTTTGCTAACCTCAAAAAGTGTACTTTTTGCACGAATTAGCTTGTATTTCTTGATTTTGTTGTTAGGGCTAAGGGAATTAAGGTAGATGAAGAAAAAGGTTAAGGCAATCAAAGAGTGGTCAAAACCTATAAATGTAGGACATGTGAGAAGTTTCCATAGGCTGGCTAGCTTTTATCGAAGGTTTGTGAAAGATTTTAGTAGCCTAGCCTCACTTTTAACTGAAGTTGTAAAAAAGAATACGGGTTTTAATGGGGGTGATGAGTAAGAAAAAATATTTAATTAATTAAGGAAAGATTAACTAATGCACATGTGTTTGCTTTACCTAACTTTACAAAAAAAATTGAGATTGGATATAATACTTCAAGAATAGGTATTAGAGCTGTTCTAATGCAGAAAGGGCGTCCCCTGCCCTACTTTAATGAAAAACTGAATGGGGTAGCCTTGAATTACCCCACATACGACAAAAAGATGTATACGTTAATTAGGGTATTGGAGACTTGACAACACTATCTTTGGTCAAAAGAATTTGTGATTCATACTGATCATGAATCTTTGAAACATTTGAAAGATCAACAAAAGCAAAACGAACAACATGCTAAGTGGGTGGAGTTTATTGAAATGTTTCCTTATGTGACCAAGTACAAGCAAGGTAAGGAAAATGTTGTTGTGGGTGCATTATCTCGAAAGTACGCCTTACTTTATACTTAATGCAAAATTGCTTGATTTTGAATACATTAAGAATTTGTATGTTGATCATTTTGATTTTGGTAATGTGTTCAATGCATGTGAGAAAGTGGCATTTGATAAGTTCTTTAGGTATAATGGGTTTTTGTTTAGAAAAAATAAATTGTGTGTACCTAAATGTTCATTACGTGACTTGTTTGTTAGAGAAACTCATGGGGATGGTTTAATGGGGCATTTTCGCATATCTAAAACTTTAGATGTTTTGCATAAACACTTATTCTGGCCTCATATGAAATGTGAAGTGAAGAAAATTTGTGAGAAGTGTACTATTTGTAGGCAAGCTAAGTTTAATGTTAAGCTCATGGTTTGTATACTCTTTTGCCTATGCCTAGTGAACCTTTGATTGATATTTTTATGGATTTTGTGTCAGGTTTACCTAGGTTAAAGAGCAGTCAAGATTTTATATATGTGGTTGTAGATAGGTTCTCTAAGATGGCTCATTTTATTCTATGTCATAAAACCGATGATGCATCACATATTGTTGATTTGTTCTTCAAAGAAATAGTTAGGTTGTATGGTATGCCTAAGACTATTGTTTCGGATAGAGATGCTAAGTTCTTAAGCTATTTTTGGAAGACTTTGTGGGGTAAGCTCAAAACTAAACTTTTATTTTCTACTACTTGTCACCCACAAACTGATGGTCAAACCGAACCAGTTAATAGGACTTTATCTACTTTATTGCGTGCTATAATACAAAAGAATTTGAAAACATTAGAAGATTATTTGCCACATGTAGAGTTTGCATATAATAGGAGTGTGCATTCTGTAACTAAATTTTCACCATTTGAAATTGTGTATAATTTTAATCCATTGACTTCTTTGGATTTAACTTCTTTACCTATGCATGAGTGTGTCAACTTAGATGGGAAGAAAAAGGCTGATTTTGCTAGGAAGATCCATGAAAAGGCCCGACAAAATATTGAGATAAGAATTAAGCAATATGCCGACCAAGCTAATAAGGGGCGCATAAAGGTTGTATTTGAACTTAGTGATTGGGTTTGGTTGCATATGAGGAAGGAACGGTTTCCCAAATAAAGGTGTTCTAAGCTACTTTCAAGGAGATATAACCCTTTTCATGTGATAGAACGGATCAATGACAACGCCAACAATTTGGACATTCTAGGTGAGTTTAATGTAAGCGCTACTTTTAATCTCATTGATTTGTCTCCGTTTGGTGTAGGTGAAGATTTGATGACAAATACTTTTCAAGAGGGATGGAATAATGAGAATATAATAGCTGCACCAAGAGATTCGTTGCATGTTCCAGTTGGCCCAATAACAAGGGCAATGGCTATAAGATTTAAAAAAGCACTTAATAGGCATATTAAATAGATTTGTGCCGAGTCTCCAATGGTGAAGCCAATATCGGCCCAAATGACAATGAAGGCCTAGTCCACCTCGTCAAGTCCACCTCGTCAAGGCCCACGTCAATCTCTTGGGTTTGTGATTCCCTTATAATCATTGGGTCAAGGATTCTCTTATTTCTATGGTTCGCGTTTCATTCATAAATGATGGGTCAAGGTAATTTATTAATTTTCTTGTGTTCTTTGTTTCAAATCTGAATTTAGTTTGATCCTTTGCGAAAAAACCCTAAGTTAGTTTCGGGTTTTACCAATTCTTGGTGAGGTTTGCATCAATAACCTAACTTTTTTGCAAGATAAAGATCAAATCCTAACCTTTTTAACCAGAAAAGGATCGAAACCTTAGTTACCCTGATTAGCAGTTTCTCAAACGTGTCTAATAATCTCAATTTCTCATATTCAAAAAAAATAAAAAATAAGTTTCTTCCCACAAGAAAATTCTACCACCTCAATACATATATACTCAATTAATGGCCTGAATAATTACTATGTGATAGATATAATGTAAGGCGAATTAAATTTGATTAAATTATAAAGTGGGTAACACAAAATAAGCACGTAATCAGATAATCAAGTAAAAACCGTTTAAAAGATTTTTAGGACTTTAAGTTAAAAATAATTTTCTAAACAATCCTTAACCAAGTAATCAATATATATGTTGGTCCAATGACCTACCCAAGTGGGGGGTGAATTTGGTAGTTATAAAAATTAAAGTAAATTCTTATCTTTCAACACTTAAATATTCAAATAATTAATTTAATTCTAAATTGATTATTATCTTTATGTAGTAGCGGAAACGTGTATAAATATTAGTGCACACCCAAATAATAAGAAATAAAGAAAATTAACAATACAGTACACCACGATATATCCTGGTTTACCAAGCTAATTTTGGCTAATCCAATTCTCCAAACCCCACGAAGATTCACACCCACTAAACCACTAGATTCCTTTAATAGGTAGGAACCAAACATCTACACAATGGTTCTTTTACAGGCTTGGAATGAACATTTACAAAAAAAAATTCACTGACTAAGAAATAACCTCTATTTTTTTAACAGGCTAAAGACTAACCTAATTATTTTATACCTTAGGAGAAGAATCAAACCTTACCAAAAACACTCCAAGTATCATTTTCACTAGTAAGGATGAAACTGTTACAACTTACACAATTTTAATTCTAATAAGGAAAAATCACGCCTAACTCTTTTCAAGGGAAAAGAGTAATCTAACATTTTTGTACCTTAGGTAAAGATTAAACCTCAATCTCTTTACATGAAGAGATTGAAACCCTTGCTACCCCTAACTAGATACTCCCAACAGTATCTAATCCGCACAAACTCACCAATTACAAAAATTGATAAATTTCTTCCCACTCAGTGTTTCTACCACCTCAAATCAATTTAAACTCAATTAATATCCCGATAATTACTAGTGATATAATTTACTTGAGGAATATAATATCTGATTATATTAAGTATGGGTAGCACAAAATTGAGCACGTAATCAGATTATAACAAAAATCGTTTTAAAAGAATTTTTTATGCCTTTAAATTCAAAAAAGATTTCACAAAACATCTTTCAAGCAAGCAATAAATAATAATTTAACTTTACAATTAAGAATAAAAACTTGAAAAGATCTCACCAGGATACCAGAGAAATAATGAAAATTGAATCGTTAGACAACTTTGATTAGTGACTGATAGGTGTGAAAAACCTATCTATTTCTAATCCGAATTTGTTAGTTTTCGAATATGTTTATAGTTATTTTTATTATGTTTTAATTAGTATTTATAATGTTTGTATAATTCAGGTGTGTGGGTCAAAAAGATAGGAAACTGGAGCTAAAACGATGAGATCGAACCAAAGCGGTTCGAAGTTACGGTGGATAAATAAGCTCGGAGGCTAAAAGCTGAAACAGGCCCATCGCTTAGGCATCCAGACCATCGCCTAAGCGGTGAAGATGCAGAGAAGAGCAAAATGTTACTGACGGACGACCGCCTAAGCGGAAATTCTACCGCTTAGGCGAAAATCCAGCAGAGGACAAAGAAGGGCTACTAACAGCCGTTCGCCTAGGCGGAATTTCTACCGCCTAGGCGATAATCCAATAAAATGTTCTCCAGTCCACCGCCTACTTCACCGCTTAGGCGATCAGACTTAACCGACCTAACTCCGCCTAGGCGCAATTTCCACTGCCTAGGCGGATTTGCCCTGCACAGCCTTTAGATATTTTTAGATATTTTTAAGATATTTTTGCTATAAATATCCCATCTCCTCCCCCTTGGCCGGTATCTATCTCCTCTCTCTTGCATTTTTTAGCCCCTTAGGCTATAGTTAAGCCTCAGGGTTAGGAATTTTAGTGGTGGAGCTCGCATCCTGAAGTGGAGAAGACGGTGAATCGATCGTGGAGCGTTCTTAGCGGTTTATCTTCGGACGAGGCTAAGTTCTTCGATCGTTTTTCCTTATTTCTTTATCTTAGGAGTATGTGAGCATGCTTAGCTTGTAATTTTCTTGTACATGCGGCTATGGCCCCGAGTTAAATATGGATTGTAGTAGA
This sequence comes from Eucommia ulmoides, assembly GCA_016647705.1. Taxonomy (NCBI): domain Eukaryota; kingdom Viridiplantae; phylum Streptophyta; class Magnoliopsida; order Garryales; family Eucommiaceae; genus Eucommia; species Eucommia ulmoides. Next base: position 34,740,418 of record CM028332.1, on the reverse strand, counting down.
GATTAACCTATAATTTATAAATACGTCGTTTGGGTGATTTCGGTGTTTCGTTTGTGATTGTTCTTCGTAGTTTGATTGTATTTATTGTATTGTTTGTTTATTATTCTTGGATTGATAAATGGAGAATACGGGATTTTGACAAATTCCGGATTCGGATTAGGGTAAACAAACGCCACGATTCTATAACCCAGTCGGGGTTCGAATCGTGGACAATCAATGACATGGGGCAAGACACACGCTACCTAAGGTCATTAAGACGTTGAGGGGGACCTTTTCGTTGACTCAAAGTCGCGTTATATCCCTCATCTTACACTTGGAAGAGGTGGAGAGGGAGTTTTAGAATGGAGATTGTCGATAGGGTAAATACAACGCGACGATCCAATAACCCGAGAGGGAGTTGGATTGTGTGCAATCAATGACACTGGGCGAGACTCACGTGACCTAGGGTCGTTAAGACATTGAGGGGGACTTTTCCATTGACTCGAAGACATAGGGTAAACTTAGGTCACGACAAACGCGGTAAACGATAGTAAGGAAAATAATCCCTGTGGATACGATGTCTTAACGACCCTAGGTCACGTGAGTCTCGCCCAGTGTCATTGATTGCACACAATCCAACTCCCTCCCAGGTTATTGGATCGTCGCGTTGTATTTACCCTATCGACAATCTCCATTCTAAAACTCCCTCTCCACCTCTTCCAAGTGTAAGATGAGGGATATAACGCGACTTTGAGTCAACGAAAAGGTCCCCCTCAACGTCTTAATGACCTTAGGTAGCGTGTGTCTTGCCCCATGTCATTGATTGTCCACGATTCGAACCCCGACTGGGTTATAGAATCGTGGCGTTTGTTTACCCTAATCCGAATCCGGGATTTGTCAAAATCCCGTATTCTCCATTTATCAATCCAAGAATAATAAACAAACAATACAATAAATACAATCAAACTACGAAGAACAATCACAAACGAAACACCGAAATCACCCAAACGACGTATTTATAAATTATAGGTTAATCTCTACTACAATCCATATTTAACTCGGGGCCATAGCCGCATGTACAAGAAAATTATGAGCTAAACATGCTCACATACTCCTAAGATAAAGAAATAAGGAAAAACGATCGAAGAACTTAGCCTCGTCCGAAGATAAACCGCTAAGAACGCTCCACGATCGATTCGCCGTCTTCTCCACTACGGGATGCGAGCTCCACCACTAAAATTCCTAACCCTTGGCTTAACTATAGCCTAAGGGGCTCAAAAATGCAAGAGAGAGGAGAGAGATACCGGCCAAGGGGGAGGAGATGGGATATTTATAGCAAAAATATCTTAAAAATATCTAAAGGCTGTGCAGGGCAAATCCACCTAGGCAGTGGAAATTGCGCCTAGGCGGAGTTGGGTAGGTTAAGTCTGATCGCCTAGGCGGTGAAGTAGGCAGTGGACTGGAGAACATTCTGTTGGATTATCGCCTAGGCGGTAGAAATTCCGCCTAGGCGAGCGGCTGTCAGTAGCCCTTCTTCATCCTCTGCTGGATTTCCGCCTAAGCGGTAGAATTTCTGCTTAGGTGGTGGTCTGGACGCCTAAGCGATGGGCCTGTTTCAGCTTTTAGCCTCCGAGCTTGTTTATCCACCGTAACTTCAAACCGCTTTGGTTCGATCTCATCGTTTTAGCTCCAGTTTTCTATCTTTTTGACCTACACACCTGAGTTATACAAAAAGTATAAATACTAATTAAAACATAATAAAAATAACTATAAACATATTCGAAAACTAACAAATTCGGATTGGAAATAGATAGGTTTTTCACACCTATCAGTGACGCTAAAACACTTAGCCCTTTAACTCAAGAACTTCTCAAACAATTGAACTCATAATTGATCTATCGATATAATCTCAGAATAATCACTCTTAGAAAGCTCACGAACTAAAAGTTCTTGATTGATATGATTGTTTGATTACTGAAAAACGAAGGTCTATATAAACTGATTTGAAACAGGCTTTCTAATAGCTAGTTCCCAAAATATATGACACTTAAATGCACATATAGACCCCATATATCAACATCATTTAATACTGGTCAATTTCACTTAGATATGGATTTTAAATCATTCAATTTATTCTCCAAATTATTTCTCATTCTCAAATCGAAAGGATATGAAGTATTAAATAGACTAAATTGACAAACATTTAAAATAAGTGTACCATATCTATATCGATATTAAAATAAGTGTATCACATCATTAATATATCCAAATCCCTACAATATCTCGCTCAGATATCTAAAAAATGACTAGTTTTTGAATAGTTCCTCGAAATCCTCAAAATCTGAAACAACACAGTTGGTTTATTGATCATAGGTCATTAGTTGACTAATCGTTTCAGGTTGTAGCCCAAGCCATTTCTCATACAACGGTCGGTTGACCGATCTCCATGGGTCGATTGACCGATCGATACAGGATGTAAACTTTGGCCAAATTTCGGTCCAAGTCGGTTGACTAATCAACGATAGTTAGTCGACCGGTTGGTATAGTGGAGTTTAGCTATCGATCATTGGTTGACCGATCTCCCTTGATCGGTTGACTGATCGATTCAGAGACTTTTAATTCTCCAGCCTTTTCTCATCAGTTGACCTATCCTTCATGGTCGATTGACCGATCACTGCTGGAACTTATTTTCTCAAATTATTTTAACTCCAAAACTTCAACGTTTTCGACCCTTTAACCAAATTTTTTTCCGATTAATTGAATTGACACTATTAATCAATTTTAAACATTAATCTTACTTAGGTCAATTTTTCTTTTTCAATTTCACATCGGAGCAAATAATTGAATTTAATTAGGATCCTATTATAAACACACATAAATATTAATCATTTAATTTGTGTCGTGTGTGATACTAATTGGGATACATTAAGAGTAAAAATGAATTTGAGTTGTTTTCAACTAGATTCTTCAGAATCTTCAATCTTTTAATGTTTGTGTCTGTATCATTCATAATTTCTTCATGATGATATCTTGATTGGAACTCTTTAAACTGAAACACTCAATAAACTCATTAGTTCCACAAAAAATATCAACACTTAATTGTCCATCAAAATCCATCAATAATGTAAATCTTAAAAAGCAAATAAAAAGACTTGGAAGGATCTCACCGGGAAACACCGAAGACTAGAATGATTTGGCAATTAGAACTTAATTCAGTGATGCAAACAACAAGTGCTTTAGATCAACTTTGAAGATAGTCTTTAGTTGAAATCTCAGCAATATATTCACTCCTAGCAAAGCTCAAAACTGATGCTTTTGATGTCTTTATGCTCAATCCCGCAAGTATACTTAAATAGACTTAGAACTAGGTCTCTAACAACTAGATTTTTAAAGATATGTCATAAAATGATATCTTAAGACCTCATATAACATATCCTATCAAATTAGGTATATTTCATTAAAAAAATACTCTTTCAAATGTTCATTCTAGTCCCAATTTTTTTTTTTTCAATTAGTAATCCATAAGGATAGGAAGAATTAAATCATTTTAGTTAAGAGAATATTAAAATATGTGGACCAAATCATTAGGGATCACATAATACATTGTCGTTCAGGAAATTAATTCGAAATCCCTTAAAAAATATCCCTTGATATCATAAAAAAAACAGATAGATTTAACCAAGAGATCAAAACAGTCAAGTTGTTGACTGAACCCGTCGGTTGATCGTCGCCTATCTTTGGTTGACTGCCCTGTGCTAATGACTCATTTAGCCATTGGCCTTAGTGCCCTCTTGGTTGACCAACCCACTTGGTCGGTTGACCAACAAGATCAATAGCATTTCCAAATCTTCCAATTTAGCTATTGTTCTATTCGATTGATTGACTCGAACTCGTCGGTTGATCGAATTAATTAGAGACCTCTCTCATTTACTCATTTGAGCCACTATTTTAATCAATTGACCGACTCCTTTTTTCGGTTAACTGATTGGATCAGTATGTCTCTATTTCTACTCCCAAAACACATTGTTTTGATAAGTCAGCCGACCTTTTTTGCCGATTGACTGAATTGACCAGAAAACTTAACATTTTACACTTTAAAACATATTTTTCATTTAGGTCATTTATCAAAAAATATTTCACATAAGGAGCAAATAAAAAATCTCATTTTAGAATCTTAAACTTATTACTTCTTATCAAGACACACATAAGATTAATTCATTTTAAGTAATGTGCATGATCCTAATCTCAGAACTCTTTATGTCTACATCATGTCCATTTTGCACCCTTTATATTTTCTTCAATGATTCTTCTTCTTAATAAAAAACATAGAACTTTAAATCTGAAACACTCAATAAAACCATTAGTTCACCAAAATCATCAACACTTAATTGATCATCAAAACTTTGAATTCAACAATCTCCCCATTTTTTATGATGACAATTAACTTTGATATTTTTCGCAAAATATAATGTAACCACACTCTCTCTAAATCCGAGGACTGATATTTCAACTCATTTAAGCACAGTAATATATAAAAACAATTCAACACTAAGCTCCAAATAATTTCTCCCCCTTAATCAATGCAATGCTTAGGCGAATAAATCCCTAAACATCAGCTTTTCCCCCTTGTTAACTCAAAAAGTGGGGATGGAGGACCAAAAACATCACTTCAGGCATACATCATTATGCCTAGCTATACCTAAATCTCCAATGATTTTCGCAAATTGATCTACGACTAGAGGTTTGGTGAAAATATCATAAAACTGATCGAAGGCGTCAACATATTCAATAGATACATCCCTTCTCTGAATGTGATCACAAATAAAATGATGTTGAATATTTACATTCTTAGTTCATGAGTGTTGTGTCGGATTCTTACCTAAACAAATAGCACTTTTATTATCACAATATATAAGGACCTCTTCCATACATATCTGATAGGTGTGATTTATCTATATATTTTCAAACTGGTTTTGATAGTTTTCGAGTATTATTATAGTATTTTAATATGTTTTTATTTGTTTTGTTATAAATTAGGTGTTTAGGATGAAAAGGAACAAAAACAGTCTATAATTGTGCAATTCGGTGGAACATCGATGGAAGAATGGTGGAAAAACAAGAAAAAATACCATTCAGGACTGTAGCTCCATTGCTGCAGTGGTAAATTGAACATAATGTTTCTGCCCAATCACTGTTGCAGTGGTGCTTCCCACCGCTACAACGGTCACTCGTCAGAAAGCCTATTGACTTCCCACCACTGCAGCGGTCCGACACCAAATGTTTTTTATATTTTGGGATATTTCTAGGATATTTTGGATCCCATATGTATCCCCTCTTTTCCCAACATAAGCAAAACATTTTTGGGAGTGTTTTTGGAGCTCCAAGACATATCAACCAAGAAGAGATCACAAATCCAAGAAGAGAAAACAATCTCGGAGTGGTTTTAGCGGATGTTCTTCATATAACGGCTAGTGTCTTTTGTTTCTCTCTTTATTTCTCTATTTGGTTGGTCGTTCTGTTCATGTTTAGTTTGTATATTGTTGAATATTGGGTTATGGCTATGTGTAGCTAAACATATATTGTTTAGGGGTTGATGTAGTCCATGAAAATGTGCTTTGAATAAATTGATGTTTTGTTAATAGTTGTTTATCTTTATCTGATTGTGTTTACCATTTTATTACTTCCATTATATGCTTGTTATGATATATTGGTTGGTTTGAAAATACGGGGTTTGACACTCGGGAGAGGTAACCCCGAATTCACACTAGGGTTTAAACACAGCATGACGATCTAATAACTCGGGAGAGTATTAGAAAATATGCAATCCGTGAGGTTGGGGTGAGACTCATGTGATCAGTGTCATATAGACGCTAGAAGGGGACGTCGGCGTTGACATGAATCACATATTTATTCACTTTACACTCGGAAAAGATAGTGAGTGAGATTTCGATACCTAGATTGTCGGATAGTGAGAATTTTGTTAATGTAAACTAGATTGAATCGAACACGATTAAGTGAACAAAGTTAATTCTTAGACAATATTTTCCCATTAACGCCATAGTAGTATTATAGTTTAATAATTAATTTAGTTTAGTTGATAATTATTATAAAAAAAAATCCTAAATTTGAGTCACCTAGATAAAGTTAGGTTATGACAATTATGGTACTTAGCGACGATCTAATCCAATCCCTGTGGATACGACAACTCTTACTCTTCCTACTATACTAAAACTTGACCTGTACACTTGTGGTTATAGTAGCGACGTAATATTCCACTACCAATATCCCAAAATCATATAATTGTTACTTAATATATAGAATTTGAGCGTAACAGTTACCAACTACCATATCCTCTACCTCAATCGTACATAAGACAATCAAGTTCTGTTTCTTTGACATGACCCGCTTGTACTTTTACACTCAAGTTTGCATTCAACAAAATTAGCGTTAAAGTAACTAATTAACTTAAAGTCACTCTCCCTAGGATATCATAATCCTAGGTTACTTGTCCCTTTCAAATATCGAAAGATTCGCTTGACAGCTATTATATGCGATTTTTTTAAACAAGATTGAAATGTAGCACACAAGCATATACTAAACATTAAGTCAGGTTTACTTGCATTAAGATATAACAAACTACCAATCATATCTCGATACATTTTGTCATTGACATTTTTGCCCATATTGTTTTTTTTCTATTTTTGTAACTGTTGTCATGTGAGTTTTGTACTCTTTAGTGCCATCCAATCCATATGTTTTCAGTAATTACTTTGTGTACTTGGCTTAATTAATAAAGTTCCCTTCTTTGGTTTGCGTAGTTTGCAACCCGAGAAAGAAAGTTAATTCTCCCATCATACTTATTTCAAACTCAACCTGCATAATCTTGGAAAACTCTTGATAAAAATCCTCATTAGTAAATATAAATATAATATCATCAATATATATTTATACTAATAGGATATCAGACTCATTCTGCTTGATAAACAATGTAATATCACTAAGACCCCGTCGAAAACTATTTTTAATCAAATATCGACTAAGCCTCTCATACTAAGCTCGGGGAGATTGTTTGAGTCCATACAAAGCCTTTCAAAGTTTAAACACATGATCGGGTAATTTATCATTCTCAAACCCCAGTGGTTGTTCGATATTAACTTCCTCTAATAGAAGTCATTTATGAATGCACTCTTTACATCCATTTGATATAGTTTAAAATTACGAAAGCATGTAAATGCGAGTAACATTTTAATTGCTTCTAATCTAACTACAGGTGCATATGTTTTATCATAATCAATTCTCTCTCCTTGATTATATCACTGTGCTACCAATCTTGCTTTATTTCTAATTACCATACCTGTTTCATCATTTTTATTACGATAAACTCATTTAGTATCAATGACAGGGTGAAAATCAAGTCTAGAAACTAGAGACCATAATTTATTTCGCTCAAATTGAACTAACTCTTCTTGCATCGCTGAGATCCAAGATTCATCAGTTAATGCCTCATTAATATTCTTAAGCTCAATTAGAGATAAGAAAATAAGATTAATTATATCCCTAAGTGAGGATCTTGTACTTACCAATAATTTCTTTATCGATTGTCCTGGAATTGTCTTTATAGCTAATGGTAACGTTGTCTCTTCGCCTTTTGTCCCCTTATTCTTTGGATTATGTGGCTCATTTCCTATCTCATCTCCTTGGTTTTGCTTAGTCAATGTACCTGAATCATCATCCAAAACTTTTCTCGACACAAATGGATCAAATTTCCCAAATACAACATGCGTAGACTCTTCTACTACTAAAGTTCATTTATTATATATTCTAGAAGTTTTTCTATCCAAAGTGTACTCAACAAAAATATCATAATTAGATTTTACATCAAACTTACCCAAATTATCTTTATCATTTAAGATAAAACATTTGCATTCAAAGACTTTAAAATAAGATATATGTGGAGTTTTGATATTCCAAATTTCATAAGGGGTTTTATTAAAACCTCTTCGGATAGAAACCCTATTAACAACATGGAAAGTTGTATTTACAGCTTTGACCAAGAAATATTTAGGAAGACGATTTTCATTAAACATCGTTCTGGTAATTTCCTGAAGCATTTTGTTCTTCCTCTCCAAAACACCATTTTGTTGTGGCATTTTTGGTTCAGAAAAATTATGAGCATACTCGTTCTCATCACAATAACTAATAATCCAATCAGTCTTAAATTTTCTTCCTTTATCACTATGGATGTTAATAATACAACATTATTTCTCAATTTGAACACGTTTGCAAAACTTGGAAAATATAGATGCAACTTCACTATTCTTAGCCAAGAAAAACCACCCATGTTAATTTAGAATAATCATTCACAATCACGAATGCATAAAATTTGCCTCCTAAACTAGCCATGACATTCGAACTAAATAAATCAAGATGTAGGAATTCAAGACATTTAGAAATGGATGTATGCTTCTTCTTTGTAAATGATAATCTAGATTACTTACCAAGTTGGTATGTATCACATACTTTATCCTTCACAAACTTTAATGCATGTAAGCCACGTACAAGACTTTTCTTAGACAAATTTGAAATCAACTCCATACTAGCATGCCCAAGACGTCTATGCCATAACCAACTATTCTCAGATAATGCATTTAAACATGATAGATTTTGAGAAGAGAAGTCATCAAATAAACATGTATAAACATTTTCAAAATGTGATGCAACAAGTAATATACTACTATTATGCCCATCTTTAATGATGCATCTATTATGATTGAAAACCACATTATAGCCTTTCTCACATAATTGACTAATACTAATCGAATTATGTTTAAGCCCATCTACCAAAAGCTCATCTTCAAAGTAGTAGACCCATTACCAATATTACCTATACCGATAATTTTACCCTTTGCATTGTCTCCAAATGTCACATGATCTTCGTCTTTAGGTGTCAAAACAGGATATAGCCATGCATTGAGCAATATCAAAATCCTACCGATATCAGCAAAATGAAACAACTGAATTTAAATCAATTGATCAACTTATTTTTATATAATAAAATACTACACATATACTTCCATACTAACTATAAGATTGTTTACCTCATGATTGGGAGTTAACGACATTACCATAACTTTTATATTTGCGCAATCTAAGGTTGTCAATATCAGGGTCATTCTTTTATGGTAGGAGCACACACGTGGTATAAACCACCATATCATATTAATAACCAACAACTATCAATCAGCTGCAGGATTAGCACTGCTGTTAGGTTAATACACACCTGTAGGACATGCCTTTTTGTCGAGTCAATACAACATCCTATAGGACAGGCCCTCCTAAGAGGACTAATAATGTCTCGCAAAACATGTCTTTTTGTCGGGGTCACACTGTAGTATAGCAAGATATTAATAAAAACCTAGTTTCTTTATATAAAATTTTACTTGATTCATTTAACGTTATAAAACTGTCCATTTTAATGAACATTCCCCCTCTCCCTCCCTCCCCCCCCCCCTCCCCCAACACACAATATTGTGGTTTTGGTGACCTGTGAATTTGAATTTTAAAATGTATACTATGTGGCATATCTTTAGTCAATTATTCCGAGTTCAACGGAAAAGGAGAATCGTAATATGATCTTTAAATGCGTTTGGTAATTTAGCTATTGATTCAGTTGTGGAAGGGCAAATTCGTCCGTATCTAATTTGAAATATGAGATTGGGATTATTTGGTAACATAAATTCGGAAATTATAGAGTATTTAGTTCAATTAAAAAATTATGGAATAATTTGGTAGATTTAGACAACTACCAAGACCATTCGGTCTTGACAAAAAATAAGATTTCAACTGTACCTTTTTATATGGTGAAACTCAAATATTATTAAAATGCGAGGTATAGAGTGTAATATACCTTTTTTGTTTTTTTGGAGAATTGCAACTTTTTGTTGTGGGAACATATTTTTGCAAACAAATATATTTTTTGGGAACAAGCAAAATTTTTGAGAATAGATTTTTGGGAACATATTTTTTTTTTACCCAAATTCTATTTTTTTTTAACAAATTTTGTTTCGAAAATCTGTTCCCAATACTTGTCCCAAAATGTTACCAATAAAAGTTCGCAAAAAATTATTTGTTTCCAACAATTTGCTCTAAACAAATTATTGTTCTAAAAAATATTTTTTTAAAAACTCATTTTTGATTCTTAAAACTGAAATTTATTTATCGTTTATTCCAAATTTTAGGGGTAAAGTACAATTAGCCTAAAGATTTACCAAACAATTTGGAGGTAATAGTTTCGGAGATAATTTGGTCATTAAAAGATAATGCTGTATTTGGCCTAAAATTGCCAACTTGGCACATGGAGAAACCTTTAACGGAAAAGGTGATGGCACATTTTTTTCCAAGTTAATGGTATTTAGTGTATTTGACCTAGTGTTCCCTAGTAAGAGTTATAAAGTACGTTTTGTTTTTCTAAAAAATAATTATAAATGTAATAAGTGAATCATTTTATAATAAATTTTGCGGTTTTCTTTGTTGAGAGATACTAGAGAGTTTGTCACGTGTATTTTACATCATGTCGCGTCTCAAACATGTTGTTAAAATATGAAAACACATTCCAAATTTATGCGTCAATTTTTTCAGAAGATAAATTAAAGAGTTATTTCGGCTTATAATTTGGGAAAATTAAAATTTTCACGAATTTTTTTTTTTCTCTGTAATGGAAAATATTTTATTACTAATATTAAAAATAAAAGGTGGGAGAAAATTTTAATGAGATTGGAGAATGATCCTCAAGCATTTTAGTGAGTTGTTATATATTTTTTTTTTTTATATATATCAAAGAATGAGTGTTCTACTCATTTTTTTTTAAGTTATATTTATTGTTTAATTAAAGCACAAATATATGATTACTTTTTTTAGTGCATATTGTAAATTAATTAAAAAATATTTTCAACAAAAAAGAAATTAGATATAATATAAATTAATTAAGTTGGAGATTTTCTCTTTCAAATATTTTGTTGAGTTTGTATATATCTTTTTATTTTTGTTTTTTTATATACCAAATAATAAGTGTCCTAATCAATTTTTTTTTCTCTCGCTATTTATATATATTTTTTTTAATTAATACACAAATATACGTTTAATTTTTCTAGTGCACATTTTAAATTACTTAAAAAAATAATTATGATTGAAAAAATATTTCTAACAAAAAAAATAAATAAATAGGATATAAATTAATAAAATTATAATTTATTACCTATGCAAAAATTAATAAAATTAATCATAATTTATAGTATATTAGTAAAAATTAATTTATAGAAATATTATTTTATTTTTATAATTATTTGCGTAATTTTTAATAGTATATTCATTTTTTATATTTATAAAATCTTATTACTCAATAAAATTTATTATCAAAGTAGCTAGATAATGCATATGTATTTTATTTTTTAATATTAAAAATTTATTATAATTTTTTTTTAAACACAGACAATGGTCTAAACTAG